>CM019073.1:91950442-92223537 GCA_009667805.1 Leptobrachium leishanense
ATTTTTTTCTGTGTTATTCTGTATACTTGTGTTTTGTTTTTAATATCTTGCATTTTATTACTTTGTATTTCTGTACCTACTGTAACAATTAGATGTTCTTGAACCCAGGTCATACTTGAAAACGAGAGAAATCTCAATGTATCCTTTCTGGTAAATACTTTATAAATAAAAATTAATAATAAATAAATAAATGCTGAATTCACGGCAGGGTCGGGGAATTTGATTCCCTGAAGTGCAGGGAACGAGGGAGCACCGAAATGTCGGTGACATTTCGGTGCACTCTGAATAAACCCTTAAGTAACAACTATTCACACAGCCAGCCTTTTGAAAATTCACACTGCTGGCTGTTTCAATGCCCTCACGTTCCTAGGGCCCATCCGTGGGAACAGGAGTGGACATTCACACAGCCAGCAGTGTGAATTTTCAAAAGGCTGGCTGTGCGAATACACTCCCAGTCCTATGGCTGAGCCATGGCAATGGGAGGGCATTAAAACAGTGGGTTGTGAGAATTTTCAAACAGCCGGCTGTGCTGTAAATTAGAATACACTCACGTTTCAACGCCAGACTTGGCCATAGGAATGCATATGTTACAGCTACTGAAATAGGTCATGATTAACCCTTGTTAGGATAGTGAGACAAAGATATTAAGGGATTCTGTTGCATTTGTAGACCCGATATAGATACAGCTCGAGCGAGAGAGAAAGATAAAAAAAGACACTGAAACGAGGGTCCATTAGTCAGGCATCTTTCTCTCTGATGAGTTTATCTGTTGCATTTTCTTATGTAGTATACGTGATGTACATAGATTCTCAGATTACAAGCCAATAGACCATTTCAACGTCAGACATAGTTCGACCCACCACATATATCATACATAATAAATACTGACAACACAAAGAAACTTTTTTCCTACTTTATCTGCCTGGTAACAAGGGTTTCCTGCTTTTTCTTATTTTGCCTGGTAACGGTGAAACAAGGGACCCTGTCTATACAGGATATATGCTTTCAATCAACATTCTATAGGCTTCCTTCGAGAGGATGTGTGGCTAGAAAGATTTTAAAAGTTTTTAAACTAAACGGGGCATATTGACTAAGACATGTATTTGAATCACCATATATATATATATATTATATATATATATATTCATACAGGAAATTAAAAGATAATTATTTCTTTTCAGTTACAAGTATTTATAAAGTGCTAACAAGTTCCATAACGCTGTACAATGGGTGGATTCAGTTTGATTCAGAGAGACTCTGCAATTCTGCATTATTAATTTACAGATATCCAAAACAAACAAAATTGTGTAAAAAGGTGCCAAGTGGGCCAGAACTCAGCTCAAAGTCCCTATACAGGGTAAAATTAATATAAGAATATCAGGACTTCCAGCTGAATTCCGGTCAACGTGGCACCTATTACACAATCTTATCTATTTTTTATATCTGGAGAGGCAAAATTAATTACTTTTATTATTAATGCAGCTTGAGTGCCTAAGAATCTGAACATTCACCCAGAGGCAAGCTGAATGGGCAGGTTCTCAAGGTCTCAAGGTGAAAGGGCAGGTTCTCAGGGTCTCAATGTGAATAAGGGACCGCTTATTTTTTCATTTGCAGCTAAAAGTCTCTTTATTTATTTATTTTTTAGGCATTTTTTTGGTGAAATGTTAGGCTTCCTAATTTATTTTAAAGCAACAAGGCTTTTTTTTCCATAGGCTTCCATGCAAAAAATATTCCCAGTTTAAATTAAATATTTTTCAACCATTTATTTTTTTCACTTGCAGCAAAAAGTCTATTTTTTTAGGATTTTTTAGGCATGTTTCAGGAATTTTTTGGTGAAACTTTAGATTTCCTAATTATTTTTTTTAAAGTGAGAAGGATTTATTTTTCTTTGCCGAAGACAGCTGTGTTATTTTCTTTCAGTCCGGCTGCGTTCGGCAATGAATACTATGTTTCAGCACCATGGACAGCTCCATA
Source organism: Leptobrachium leishanense (assembly GCA_009667805.1). Taxonomy (NCBI): domain Eukaryota; kingdom Metazoa; phylum Chordata; class Amphibia; order Anura; family Megophryidae; genus Leptobrachium; species Leptobrachium leishanense. Next base: position 91,952,417 of record CM019073.1, read on the forward strand.
GCCCTATCTATGATGCTGAAACATACTATTATTATTATTGTCATCATTTATATAGCACCAACAGTTTCCGCAGCGCTTTACAATAACCAAAGGGAACAAGATACAGATAAGCGGACACAGAATGGAAACACTAGGTATAGAGGGCCCTTCTCATTGGAGCTTACATTTTAGAGGGATTGGGGATGAGGAAGACAAGGGGAATTTTACTGGATGGCAGGATCATTAGTGCCTAGTGGTTCGGGAATGGTGGGGCCATGATAGACAAGGCTTGTCATTCCACACGACCGTTCCATTTACTCAGAGAGATAGGTGACATTGGGATTTTCTTGGAGGGAGGAACAACGAGAATTTCGATTTTGGCAAGATTGAGTTTGAGGAAGCAGAAAGATATCCAAATCGAGATTAGAGAGACTCGATCCAGGAGAGCCGGAGAGAGATCAGGGGAGGAGAGGTATGTTTGAGTGTCATCATCGTATAGGTGGTACTGGAAGCCAAGGGAGCTGATCAGTTTGTCTAGAGAAGCAGTGTAGATCGAAAAGAGAAGAGGGCCCAGTACTGAACCTTGGGGCACCCCAACAGAGACAGGCTGCCGGGAGGAGGTACTTCCAGAAAATGAGACACTAAACAATCGTTGGGACAGGTAGGAAGAGAACCATTAAAAAAAAACAGTCCCTTGAAGGCCTATATCACTAAGAGTTTGAAGGAGGAGCGAGTGGTCAACTGTATCAAGGTCAAGAAGAGGTCAAGAAGGATCAGCAGAGAGTAGCATCCATTAGATTTAGCAGTTACCAGGTCACTGGTCAGTTTTGCAAGAGCCGTTTCCATCGAGTACAGTGAGCGAAAGCCAGATTGCAGAGAGTCAAGGAGAGAGTGGGTGTTGAGGTAGTCAGATGGGCATACACAAGCTTTTCAAGGAGTTTGGAGACAAAAGGGAGCAGGGACACGAGGCGGTAGTTAGAGGGAGCTGTCGGATCCAGAGACAGCATTTTTAGGATCAGGACTACCGTGGCATGTTTGAGGGGAGCAGGAAAGACCCCAGAGGTCAATGAATACTATGCTTCAGCACCATAGATAGCTCTGGATCCCAGCGGGGCAGCTGTTCATGGTTATGAATCAGCCCCATGGACAGCAGCCCCGTGGGAATCTGGGGCTATCTATAGCTCTTCATGTTCTGTTAGACCAAGCAGCTCTGCTGCAACTTGGCCTCACTTCTGCTACCTTTGATGTATCTCTGCATAAGACAGCTGCTGTACAGCGTTGCAGTGCACTTCACCTGTTTCAGCCTGCCAATCTGCTTGGAAGGAACTCACATGATAAGCAGGTTTCCTCTTACTGCAGGCAAGTATTCCTGGTCTACAAATATCTACTTGTTACTCCACTCCTCAATACCCAGCACTATGCCTTCATAGGTGGCCATGAGTGTTGGTGGCCCATGAAGTTGTTAGGCCTCAAGCTCTTGAGCCAACTGACTGCTCCACCAATCTCTCATATCTGAGGAAAGTAATCACTGCGACAACCTAGTTAGTCAACTCATATTCCTAGTGGGCACCAGACTTGGCACGACAGGTAGCAGCAAGGGAAGCAAGCTCTCCTGGCCTTGGGGGAGAAAACCATCCTGTGGTCTACACATGTTATTCTTGTATGTTTATATTTTTTTTATTAATTTACTAATTTTTAGGCCGTTAGCTTTTTCCCGCCTTTTTTCCTAATTCCAACCCAAACTACCAATCTGTCCTTCAGTCTGTCCCCTCCCATGTCATAAATTAAATTCCCTGGGTGCATTGGAATTCTAACTAGGGATAAACGTTCGGTTTGGATCTGTTCGGAGTTCGATTCGAACATCGCCCGTTCGGCCGTTCGTCGAACTCCGAACATTTCCACGTGTTCGCTGCATGTTCGCCCACAATGGACCACAATGCACTTTTCCACTGGCCTGAAGCTTGTAATTGGCTACAGCCTTGCACTTGACCACAGGTCAGGTGCAAGACAGGTGCAAGACTATGCCAATCACGGCTCAGAGTCCTGATTGGGCAAATTTTGCCCAATCATGGGCTCACAGAGCTAAGTCCCGCAGCACACTATATAAGGCTTCCCTGCCTGCAGCCCCGGCGTGTGTGTTTGCAGGAGTGAATCAGAGTGGAGAGGAGATTGTTCTGTCAGGGTGTATCAGTGACATTGTAGGAGATTTCTGGGAATTGGAATCTGTGTTGGCACTGCCAGGCTATCAGGGACAGTGTGTTTCAGTGAGAAGTAGGAGATTTCTGGGAATTTGAATCTGTCTTGGCACTGCCAGGCTATCAGGGACAATGTGTATCAGTGAGTTGTTAGTGATTTCTGGGAATTTGAATCTGCGTTGCCTCTGCCAGGCTATCAGGGACAGTGTGTATCAGTGAGTTATACCACAGTTCAGCAAATTTGAATCTGTCTTGGCACAGCCTGTTATCAGTGTGTATCAGTGAGTTATACCACAGTTCAGCAAATTAGAATCTGTCTTGGCACAGCCTGATCACTGTGTATCAGTGAGTTATACCACAGTTCAGCAAATTAGAATCTGTCTTGGCACAGCCTGTTATCAGTGTGTATCAGTGAGTTATACCACAGTTCAGCAAATTAGAATCTGTCTTGGCACAGCCTGTTATCAGTGTGTATCAGAGAGTTATACCACAGATCAGCAAATTTGAACCTGTATTGGCACAGCCTGTTATCAGTGTGTATCAGTGAGTCATACCACAGTTCAGCATATTTGAATCAGTCTTGGCACAGCCTGTTATCAGTGTGTATCAGTGAGTCATACCACAGTTCAGCAAATTAGAATCTGTCTTGGCACAGCCTGTTATCAGTGTGTATCAGTGAGTTATACCACAGTTCAGCAAATTAGAATCTGTCTTGGCACAGCCTGTTATCAGTGTGTATCAGTGAGTTATACCACAGTTCAGCAAATTAGAATCTGTCTTGGCACAGCCTGTTATCAGTGTGTATCAGAGAGTTATACCACAGATCAGCAAATTTGAACCTGTATTGGCACAGCTTGTTATCAGTGTGTATCAGAGAGTTATACCACAGTTCAGCAAATTAGAATCTGTCTTGGCACAGCCTGTTATCAGTGTGTATCAGAGAGTTATACCAGAGTTCAGCAAATTTGAATCTGTCTTGGCACAGCCAGGCTATCGGGGACAGTGTGTATCCCTGATTTATTGCATTGTTCTGAAAATTTTGTATATCTTTGATCTAATTCTAGATACCATACAATAACACAGTTTAAGCAGAGTTCATCTGTTTATCTATTGAGATGAGTTGAATCTGGCTGTTGCCAGCTATCAGGGTGTTGCAGCCTGCAGGAGAGTAAGTGAATCAGAGAGAGAGAGTAGAGGACATTGGCAGCCTTGCAGGGAAAATATCTGAAAAATCACCGACTTATTTCAGAGTTCTGAATATCTTTAATCTATATACCAGAGTTGAATCAGAGTTCTGCATATCTCCAATCTTTATACCAGAGTTGAATCAGACTTCTGTATATCTTCAATCTTTATACCAGAGTTGAATCAGACTTCTGTATATCTTCAATCTTTATACCAGAGTTGAATCAGACTTCTGTATATCTCCAATCTTTATACCAGAGTTGAATCAGAGCTCTGTATATCTTTAATCTATATATCACTCACCATGTCAGAAAAAACAAAAAGGACAGGCAGACGCTCCCAGACACAGATAAGAGGGCAAGCAGCCTCTGTGTCGGAAGGCAGTGCCCCTGGTCGTCGTGGACGTGGTGCATCCTCTGCAGGGGCACGCTTGTCCTTTCTAACTGGTGCTGGCCGTCTTATTCTGCAGCAACATACAGAGGATTTGCAGGATTGGCAAACCAGGCAATCCGCATCCTCCGAGTCCTCTGCCAACCAGGCTTGTAGTGGTTTACAGTCCACCTCAGCTGCCAAAACATCTAATTCAGCCTCCATGTTCACAGCTACTCCTGCCGTAGCCTCACTATCATACACGGAGGAGTCAGCTGATTTGTTTGATGACAGTGACATGCTGCTTTAGGATGCGCAGCAACTCCAGTGCTCTGATTCAAACTCTGAGGTTGAGGAAGGGAGTATAATCAGCTTAGAGGGAGGGGGTGCCAGTGTCACACAAAGAACTAGCACTCATGTTCTCCCAGCAGCTGCAGCATATTGCAAGGTTGGCTCCAGTGACGAGGAGATAGAGGGTGATGACAATGATGAGGTGACTGACTCCACCTGGGTGCCTGATCGAACAGAGGATTCAAGGGAGGAGGAGAAGGCACAACAAAAATGAGGCAGAACGTCCTCTATGAACATCCGTAGCCAGTTGTCACGGATCCCCCTGATTACCAAAAGTGTGGTCCCTTTACGCAGACCGCTCTCTACCCTTCCGATCCTTGAATGGTCGGCGATACTAAACAGACAAATAACCAGACAATATATAAACAAGGGGTAACACCAGACAGAGGTATGGAATAGAGTATTGTCACGAATCTTTCTGACTACTAAGATATAAATCTCTTTATGCAGCTCCCTTTCTACTCTTCCGATCCTTGAATGGTCGGCAAAGCTATAAAGGCAACGAAACAGGTAACAGACAAAGAAAGGGAAATACCAGACAGGGGTACAGACCAGATCACAAGTCCTCCCTAGGACTTTAGTAATAGCAGAGGTAGTCTGATGTGTGCTTAGGGTGCCACACAGACTGACCTCGGTACCAACGTTAAGGGCAGAACCTAGAACAGAGTAAATGCCAATGCCAGGAGTCATACACAGGAGGGTTCGTTTGCCAATGCCAGGAGTCATACACAGGAGGGTTCGTTTGCCAATGCCAAGGGTCATACACAGGAGGGTTCGTTTGCCAATGCCAAGGGTCATACACAGGAGGGTTCGTTTGCCAATGCCAAGGGTCATACACAGGAGGGTTCGTTTGCCAATGCCAAGGGTCATACACAGGATTAACACAGGAGATAGCCAAAAATCACACAAGAGCTCTGGGAGGTGAATACCACGTCAGGGCACCGGTGTATGGGAGAGACTGGGTTTTAAACCCGGCGGGTCCGCGTCACAGCGCCAGGCCCCGCCCCTTGGCGTCCCACGTGAGCGGGCCCGGAAGCGCTTACATTCGGCGCCTGGCCAGCGAGCAGCGAGGAAGCTGCTGCCAGGCGCCGCATCCCTGGGTCCCCGTGACAGAACCCCCCCTCCAGGGGCGGCCACTGGACGACCCCCAGGGGCACGGGGTGCGCCAAATAGAAGGCCTTCACTAGCCTAGGAGCATGGACTTCCGCAGCTGGTACCCAAGAACGATCCTCTGGACCGTACCCCACCCAATCGACCAAATACTGCAAGGACCCCCTAGACAGCCTGGCACCCAGAATGGCCTTAACTTCGAATTCCTCCTCGCCCTCCACAGAGACAGGAGGCGGTGGAGCATGGACTTTGGTGTATCGGTTACATAACAGCGGCTTCAGAAGGTTTACATGGAACACATTGTGTATTTTAAAATGGGGGGGTAACGCCAAAGCATAGGAGACAGGGTTGAGTCGCCGTAGAATCTTATAGGGGCCGATATACCTAGGAGCCAACTTCATGGAAGGCACTAAGAGCTTGATATTACGTGAAGACAGCCAAACCCTGTCCCCAACTTGATACACGGGTGCCTGCCTCCTGTGTCTGTCGGCCTTAGTTTTCTGGATGGCACTACTTTCCTCCAGTGCCCGTCTCACTTTCCCCAAGTCTCTTTCAATGATGCCAGTTGTTTATCTAAAGCAGGAATCGTGGTATCAGGAAACGTGGCGGGGAGCACGGGAGGATCAAAGCCATAAACAGTGAAGAAAGGAGAATGACCTGTGGATTCACTCACTGCGCTGTTAATAGCATATTCTGCCCATGGTAGCAGATCTGACCAGTTATCCTGTTGTTCTGAGATGAAGCACCTGAGATATTTCTCTACGTTTTGGTTTGCTCGTTCTGCTGCTCCATTGGTCTGGGGGTGATAGGCCGAAGAGAAAGAGAGGTCTATTCCCACGTTCTTACAAAACCCTCTCCAGAATCCGGAGATGAATTGGGTCCCCCTATCAGAGACTATCTCCCGAGGGACACCGTGAATGCGGACCACATTGGCAATGAATATGGGCACCAGTTCAGCTGCCGAAGGTAGTTTCTGAAGAGGAACATAGTGACCCATCTTGGAAAATCGATCTATGATCGTAAGTATCACTGTATTCCCTCTTGACTCAGGTAGCTCTACTATAAAATCCATGGCTACATGTGACCAGGGTCGTTCGGGGATCGGCAAAGGCTGGAGCAAGCCAATGGGTGCTGTTTTGGGACTTTTCTGCCTTGTGCACACTTCGCACACGGCAATGTAATCTTTGACATCTCGGCGCAACGTGGGCCACCAGAGGAGTTTACTGATACTAGACACAGTCTTGGTGATACCCATATGCCCGGAAGTTTTATTGTCATGATAGATGTTGAGTACCTCTTCTCTTTCGTTCTCAGGTACAAAGAGTTTCGCAGGAGGTTTTCCCCCAGGAGCTGCACCCTGGACGGTCTGCAACCTTTTCATTAGAGGAGACGAAACACTAATCGTGGTAGCGGCTATAATCCTCTCCTGGGGTACAATGGGATGCTGATCTTGGATATTATGTTCATAAGACTCATACTGTCTCGACAATGCGTCTGCTTTAATGTTTCTGGACCCAGGTCTATAGGTAAGTACGTAATTAAAACTTGAAAGAAACAATGACCATCTCGCTTGTCTGGAGTTTAAACGTTTGGCATCTCCAATGTACGTGAGATTCTTATGGTCGGTTATGATAACAATGGGGTCCTTAGACCCTTCTAATAAGTATCTCCATTCGGCCAAGGCTGCGATGACTGCTAACAATTCTCTATTTCCAATGTCATAGTTCTTCTCTGCCGGGGACAACTTTCGAGAATAGAAGCCGCATGGATGCAAGGGTTTGTCAGGAGCCTCCCTTTGGGACAAGACTGCACCAAGACCTAGTTCGGAGGCGTCAACTTCTAATTGGAAAGGCAGAGCCGGATCTGGATGCCGGAGAACAGGGGCAGTAGTAAAGGCTTGCTTTAGTGTCTCAAAGGCTTGAGTGGCTTGAGGTGTCCATTTCTGATTTCCCACCCCTTTCTTTGTCATAGCCGTGAGGGGGCCACCAAGGCCGAAAAATCTTTAATGAACCTTCTGTAATAGTTCGTGAACCCCAGAAACCTCTGAATGGCTTTAAGTCCTTGGGGTAAAGGCCAGTCAAGAATAGCTGAGAGCTTCTTAGGATCCATTTGAAACCCCCAGGAGTTATAATATAACCAAGGAATTGCACAGTTACTATGTCGAATAGACATTTTTCTAGCTTACAGTACAATCCAGCCTTCAATAGTTTTTTCAACACTTGTTTTGACGTGGACATGATGAGTGTCCACATCAGGAGAGTATATCAGGATATCATCCAGATATACTATGACGAATTCTTGCAGGAATTCCCTTAGAGTGTCATTTATAAGGTCCTGAAAGACGGCTGGCGCATTACACAACCCAAAAGGCATCACCAGGTATTCGTAATGCCCGCTACGTGTATTAAAAGCCGTTTTCCATTCGTCTCCCTTCTTAACCCTGACCAGGTTGTACGCTCCGCGTAAATCAAGCTTAGTATAGACACGAGCCCCTTTTAATCGGTCAAACAATTCTGTTATGAGGGTATGGGATATGCATTTCTTATAGTGATCCTATTTAAACCCCTATAGTCGATGCAAGGTCGCAGATCTCCCTCTTTCTTGGAGACAAAAAAGAAACCTGCTCCTGCTGGAGAGGAGGACCGTCTAATGAATCCTCGTTCCAGATTCTCCCTTATATATTCCTCCATAATGTCGTTCTCCCTTTGCGACAAAGGGTATACGTGACCCCTAGGAGGCATCGTACCGGGGAGCAAGTCAATGGCACAGTCATATGGACGATGTGGTGGTAGAACCTCAGTCCTGGCTTTAGAGAACACCTCCTTTAATGCCAGGTAACATTCAGGGACCTCTGTGGACAAAGGAGGGGCTGTGGCAATATTGAGGCTACCAATCACATTAACTGTGCCTAGGCACTTAGACTGACAACTCTGACCCCAACATTTTATGTCTCTCTGGACCCAATCGACTACTGGGTTGTGCTCTGTTAGCCATGGAAACCCAAGGACGACAGGACATGAGGGTGATTCAATGATTTGAAATCTTATAGTCTCCTGGTGCAAAACTCCTATTTCATATACATACATCGACTGTATCGTGAGTGATATGAGGACATGCCAGGGGTTACCATCTATGGCCTCCACCCTTAGAGGCCTTTCCCTGAGAACCAGTGGTATGAGGTTTTTGGCAGCAAAATTCTTATCCATAAAATTGCCTGAGGCCCCAGAGTCCAAAAACGCCTCAGTCTTGAGGTGAACCCCCTCCCAGGTTAGGGAGACCGGTAACAGAATCCTGGATTTTTTTTTTCATTATCCACAAAGGAGGCACACAAAGAACCGACAACCTGGGTGTCTCCTGTTCTGAATCCCACTCTGCTATGTTCAACCCTGCCAACCCTGGGTCTCTGAGGACATCGAAGGCGGAAGTGATCTGCCCCTGCACAATAAAAGCAGAGCCCCTTTTCTTCTGTGAGCTTTTTCTGCTTCTGAAATACCTGTCCTCCCTATTTGCATGGGTTCAACGACCGGTAAATCAGTTTTTCATTCTCCGAACCACCTGATGTACTGGGGTGTCTGGGTAACGAGGGTAAAGGAGGCAAGACCCTTCTGGGTCTATCTCTGGTGTGTCTCCTTTCCCTGATTTGATCGTCCATGGCTATACAGAAATCTATCAGGTGGTCCAGACTTTCTGGTAATTTTAAGGGAGCCAGTTCAAACATAAAAGCCTCGTTCAAGCCTTCGGTAAAGGCTAAGGTTAAAACGTCGTTCGGCCAAAGTACTTCAGAAACCAAAGTCTTAAACTCTATGGCATAATCGGCAACCCTCTTATTACCTTGTTTGATATGAAACAAGGACCTACCCGCATTGGTAGCCCTTCTAGAGGGATCAAAGGTACGTTTTAACTCAGAGGTAAAACCCTCATAGTCATAAATGATGGGTTTCTTATTTTCCCACAACGGCGTAGCCCACAATAAAGCTTTTTCTGTTAAATGATTAATCAGATATCCTACTTTAGCTTTATCAGACATACAAGAACCTGGATTGTTCTCAAACAGAATCTCGAGTTGAGTCAAAAACCCCCGACATAGGCTTGGTGTACCATCATAGCGTAGGGGTGCCTTCATACTAAGCCTATGTCCTTCAGGGGAGACCGGACTGACCCTAGGTAACACTGGATCTGGAGGGTTTGTGGTACCTGTATTGGACCGATTTAGCAGGGTTTGCAGAGCGAGAGAAATCTGGTCCATCCTATGGTCCTGTTCCTCTTGTCTGGCTGCGATACGTGCCAGCTGGTTAGAGAGGTCTGCGGGATCCATTGGCCCTGACGTAATGTCACGGATCCCCCTGATTACCAAAAGTGTGGTCCCTTTACGCAGACCGCTCTCTACCCTTCCGATCCTTGAATGGTCGGCGATACTAAACAGACAAATAACCAGACAATATATAAACAAGGGGTAACACCAGACAGAGGTATGGAATAGAGTATTGTCACGAATCTTTCTGACTACTAAGATATAAATCTCTTTATGCAGCTCCCTTTCTACTCTTCCGATCCTTGAATGGTCGGCAAAGCTATAAAGGCAACGAAACAGGTAACAGACAAAGAAAGGGAAATACCAGACAGGGGTACAGACCAGATCACAAGTCCTCCCTAGGACTTTAGTAATAGCAGAGGTAATCTGATGGTGCTTAGGTGCCACACAGACTGACCTCGGTACCAACGTTAAGGGCAGAACCTAGAACAGAGTAAATGCCAATGCCAGAGTCATACACAGGAGGGTTCGTTTGCCAATGCCAGGGGTCATACACAGGAGGGTTCGTTTGCCAATGCCAAGGGTCATACACAGGAGGGTTCGTTTGCCAATGCCAAGGGTCATACACAGGAGGGTTCGTTTGCCAATGCCAAGGGTCATACACAGGAGGGTTCGTTTGCCAATGCCAAGGGTCATACACAGGATTAACACAGGAGATAGCCAAAATCACACAGAGCTCTGCGGGAGGTGAATACCACGTCAGGGCACCGGTGTATGGGAGAGACTGGGTTTTAAACCCGGCGGGTCCGCGTCACAGCGCCAGGCCCCGCCCCTTGGCGTCCCACGTGAGCGGGCCCGGAAGCGCTTACATTCGGCGCCTGGCCAGCGAGCAGCGAGGACGCTGCTGCCAGGCGCCGCATCCCCTGGATCCCCGTGACACCAGTCCAAGGCATCAGATGTCAGAGCTGCTCAGGTGCAGAGCGCTGTTGTCTCACAGCATACGTCCAGGATCTCTGCTGTCTGGGAGTTCTTCACGACATGTGCAGCTGACTGCAGCGTTGCTATTTGTAAGCTATGTCGGAAGAGGATCAAGCGTGGGAAAGATATCAGACACTTGGGTACCCACGCTTGAGCGCGACATATTGACCACCTGCCCACGCATCCCGTTGGCACAACACTTTGCATAGGTCCTCCTCTCCTCCTCATCTGTCTCTACCCCACTATATGTCTTGCCATGTCATTGCCTACAACCTCTACTGACAGGGATGATGCTACAGTAATGGGTGTACCAGCTCCTTCCTCACAATGTGACAGCATCCCATCAGCTAAGATACACAGCAGATTACGTTGCCCCAGCTGCTGCAGCGTAAGAAAAAAAATAGTCCCAACCATTCCCAAGCACCAGCGTTCTAAATGCCAGCTTAGCAAAATTACTCGCATTGCAGCTGCTGCCTTCCAGCTGGTGGACTCTGCTTCCTCCGTGAATTTTGCTGAATGTGTTGTACCACAGTGGCAGGTTCCAAAACGCCATTTCTTTTCACGGAAGCCATTCCAGCACTATACCAGCACGTGGAAGACAATGTTATCGAGTCATTGGAAAGGTAGTCAGCAGCAAGGTGCACATGACTTTAGACATGTGGTCCAGCAAGCATGGACAGGGCCCATACATTTCCTTCACGGCACACTGGTAACTCTGCTTGCAGCTGGGAGGGATCCAGGACGGGGCTCTGTGCTGGAGCTTGTTCATCCACCACTCCTCCAGAAAGCTGCTTATATGAGGTCTGTCTGCTCCACCACCTCTTCCTCCTCCTCCTTCTCTGGCGTAGTGGCAGTTAAACCGAAGCGTGGCAGGGGCTACGCAATGGCTCAAGCAAAAATATGTGCTTAAGCTGGTTTGTTTAGGGGACAAGAGCCACACCAGGCCAGAAACTCTGTCAGCTCTGCAGGGGCAGGCGCAGAGATGGTTAACACCACGCCAGCTTCAGCTGGGAATGGTCGTCCGTGATAATGGCAGCAACCTTCTCTCCGCCCTATGCAAGGGTAAATTGACGCATGTACCATGCCTAGCACGTGTCCTAAATCTAGTGGTACAGCGTTTCCCAACCAGGTACCCAGGGCTGGCAGAGCTTCTCAGCCAAGCCAGAAAAGTCTGCAGCCACTTCAGATGGTCATTCCAGCAAGTGTTCGCCTGGCAGAAATTCAAAGAGAATTCCACCTTCCCACAAACTGTCTGATCTGTGACATCAGGCCCACCAGGTGGAACTCGACATTAGCAATGCTGCAGCATCTGCACAAGCAGCAGAGGGCCATCAATGAGTACCTGTGATAGTATGGCACAAGGACAGGTTCAGGTCAACTTGTTTTTTTCCCCCCACTGTGGCTGATGATCAAGGATGCATGCACTGTACTGTCACCATTTGAGGAGGCAACGAGGATGTTGAGCAGGGACAGTGCATGCATCAGTGACACAATTCCTTTAGTGTTCCTGCTGGAGCGCACTCTGTGGGGAATTATAGATGTGGCACTAGAGGCAGAGCAGCGGGAAGAAGAGGAGGCCTTCCCTAGCTCTCAAAGCCCCAGTCTTTACGCAGACAGCATTCCTGCAGGTCCTCAGATCAGACAGGAGGAGGATGAGGTGGAGGAGGAATACTTAAGTAGTGGGGGCATTGAAGGTGGCGATTCCGCAAGTGAGGGTTTTGTGTGCCCAGAAACCCAAGGACTAGTACGTGGCTGGGAGGAGGAAGTGCACGATGGGGTCATCCTCTTTGACCAGGAAGACTCGGAAGCTAATGCCACCTCCAACCTACGCTGCATGGGCTCCCTTATCCTGCAAAGTCTGCAAAAGGACCCCAGGATTCGTGCTATCAAGGAGAGGGATCATCACTGGTTTGCAAGCCTTCTTGATCCACGATACAAGGGTAAATTTGCAGAGCTCATCCTGCCCGCACAGAGGGAGCATAGGATGAAACAACTTGAGGACGCTCTAAAGCGACACTTGTGTAACACCTTTCCAGGCACTGGTAGGTTACAAAGTGATGACACAGGTGCTTCTGAGGCTGCGGATATTTAGAGGAAGAGCGGTGAAGGCCGGGGCTGCCTCACTGATGCCTTTTTAAATTTTTTTAGTCTTAGTCCACGACGCCCAGGGACGTCAAATGTAGGCACCCATTGCCAGCGTCTTCACCGTATGGTGCAGGACTACCTAGGGGCAAGGACAGACCTGGATACCTTTACAGGTTATACCTTTACACCTTTGCAGATGATCCACTGGCTTACTGGGTGTTGAGATTGGATCACTGACCAGAATTTAGCCAATATGCTATGAGCTACTAGGTTACCCTTCATCCAGCATACTTTCTGAAAGGACGGTAAGTGCCGCTGGAGGTTTTGTCACAGACAAAAGAGTGCGTCTGTCCACCGACTCTGTAGACCGACTGACATTTCTAAAAAAATGAATCAGTCTTGGATCAGCAGCTATCAATCCCCTGATACTGACATAACTGAATAGATCAGGGATCTCTTCTGCATTCCAAAACCTCCACCGCTGCACTCTTCCACAATACCACAAAGGGGTTACGGTGTGAAGGCACTTGCTGCCACCAAAGGTAAAATATTTGGGTGCACTGCCACTAACGCCTATACCAGATTCATATAATTTTAATATTGGACCGCAGGGTCCACCACTGCACTCTTCCACAATACCACAGAGGGGTTATGGTGTGAAGGCACTTGCTGACACCAAAGGTAAAATATTTGGGTGCACTGCCACTGACGCCTATACCTGATTCATATCATTTTAATATTGGACCGCAGGGTCCACCACTGCACTCTTCCACAATACTACATAGGGGTTACGGTGTGAAGGCACTTGCTGCCACCAAAGGTCAAATATTTGGGTGCACTGCCACTGACGCCTATACCAGATTCATATCATTTTAATGTTTGACCACAGGGTCCAACCTTGCACTCTTCCACAATACCACAGAGGGGTTACTTACGGTGTGAAGGCACTTGCTGCCACCAAAGGCACAATATTTGGGTGCACTGCCACTGACACCTATACCAGATTCATATCAATTTAATATTAGACTGCAGGGTCCACCAATGCACTCTTCCACAATACCACAGAGGGGTTACGGTGTGAAATGCACTTGCTGCCACCAAAGGTAAAATATTTGGGTGCACTGCCTCTGACGCCTATACCAGATTCACATCATTTTAATATTGGACCGCAGGGTCCGACCCTGCACTCTTCCACAATACCACAGAGGAGTTACGGTGTGACGGCACTGTTGCCGACACTAAAGGCCCAATTTTAAAGCACCTGTTGTTACTTTCATCCAAAGCCTGCATAAGTTTCACCATAATTCAGCCAAAAAAATCATTAAACTTGTTCTGCGCGTCCTAAAATGTCTCCTCTTTTCATACAGGCTGCCGCCCCAAGCAGTTGTTTATGAATAAATTTAAAGGAAAAACATTTACCGTCATTTGAAATGTCATTTTTTAAAAATGTTTCTATACATCCTACAAATCCGCCACTTCACGGGTAGGTTATGGGGACCTCCTAGGCACGATATTTGAAGAAATTTTTCATTTTTATTCTTAACCTTTATTTCATGGAAAACTCACTGTTCCTTTAAAAAAAATTTTTTTAACTTTTTGTCCTTGTTTCCTGTCCCACAGGGCACTACCCGGACCCCCATACACCTTTTATGGCAAATACAGTATCTAGCATATATGCCCTCTTGGAGGGCACTCTAAAAATTTAATGTTTGGGTCACATTGAGTTCGGATTGTGTTCAAGTTCGAACTCGAACTTTTGAAATTCTTCGATTTCGAAGTTGAACCGAACACGGGGGCGTTCGGCTCATCCCTAATTCTAACATCTTCTCAACAGCTCAATAGCTCCAACCATCACCACCATCTTTTTCTCTACTTTTCCTGTACCAACCTTGCAAACACACACAGACGTAGAGCCTTTGCAGTCAGAAAAGAAACTCCAGCAGCACACACTCAGATACTCCACTCTTAAGTCCCTTTACATTATTCCAACCCCTACACTCCAACGACCATTCCTATAGAACACATATGGGTCTCACACTGGGGTGTGCAAACTTTTGGACACTGAAGTAGAAACCCAGGACAGAGGACAGGACCTGATAATGAGAAGAGTCATGCTGAACATGGGAGAGATGAGAGTTCTGCTATATAAAATTTGAATTTCTTCACGATGTTCAACCAATTAAATGCATAATGAATATCTCGTGTGTATCATAAAATTTGCTTTCCTTTTAACTCAATACTTTATTTTGGGCTAAATTCCCTAATGAACATCCATGTGGTAATTATCGCTAGCACTTTGTAATACCTTAAATAATAAAATGTGAATTAAGGTTTGCGCTCCTCATGCTAGGTATAGGATTTGCAAAGTACAGTAAGCTCTTGCAAGCGACGCAAAAACCGATGCGCTAACAAATAACTAACAGGTTCGCACATCCGAACACTGACATTAGCGTTCACTAGGAAATAGTGCACTTTGTCTTTTAAACTTTGCTTTCACTTTCACTTTTGCATCTTTATAAGGATAAACACCTTGCATTTCAGTGCAGAATAGGTTTCACAAATGCAGAGGGAAGACACGGGTGAAAAGGTAAGATGATGTGAATATACTGTATATATTCAAGACATTTTCGTCTCTTGCCTCTGGAATGTACTTTATAAGTTGGAAATTGTAATTAATTGACATGGAAGCAACACAAATAAAATATATTAATGCAATGTTTGTTTCCTATTGACAAACATCTGTATTTAAAGTTACTTTTTCACGTCCTATTTCAATGAATAAGTAAGTGCTAAATATAAAGACTGTGCTTTGCGTGTCAGTTTTTAAATGTAAAGAGTTACAGTATTTTTACAAAAAAGACAAACATCCCTTTTAGATTCCGAGAAGTTATAAAATAACGATACCAAGTAAGAAAGTTTTCTAATCTGAGTGAGATAAATAATCTGTAAAGCAATATACAGTGTGTATATGCGTCTGTGGTGAAAATGAAAATGAAGTTGCTGGACAACATATTGGCTTTGTTCAGATCATTACTATTACTATTAAGTCAAATTTTTTAAGAAAAGATGCTTGTTATATAAAAAAAATCATGTTTATATAGTTATTTTTAAAATAAAACACTTTTTTGGATAAAAATGTAACTCGCAAAGCATTTACAGTAGAGACAGCACTTTTGCGTCTTTGCTTGCATTTCCTCTACAGTAAAACACATTATTGTATAGTTAATCAACAACTCACAATGTCACAACAGGCAGTCGGACTCGGCGAAGTGCGGCGAATCAGAGAGCACCGGTGACATTTCGGTGCTCTCTGAATAACCCTGTTAAAGGGTTATTCAAAGAGAGCCGAACTGGCCACGTAATTGCACCAAGCAGTGAATTTCCCCATACGGAGCAATTTTGTAGCCATCTGGTTTTACAAAAAGCTGGCAGTTCGCCAAATATTGGCAAACTGCCAGCGAAATACGATGACCTTCAGCAGCAGTGAACTCCCCATAGAGAAATAATGGTTAATGTATTTAAGAAACAGAGAACAGCAGAGAAATGTCGCTGAAATGGCTTTATTTTCAGTGTTTTATTATTTTTTATAATTGAAATTGAAATGTGAACAAGATTCTCTCCTCATTTCCTGATTGAATACAGGAGACAGGTGTTCTCGCTAACAGTTTCAGTGATCCCTGCCTAGTGTACTTTGTGTGCAAAATAAGGGCCAAAAAATGTCCACCAAAGGTAATAATTAGGGTTGCCGATACCGGGTACTGCAGGAGTACTTGGTACTCCTGCAGTACCCCTGATATTTTTTTCCAATACCGGAAGCCGGCATCCGAGGGGCTGCGGCAGCTGTCCGAATGCTCTATCGGCATTCGGACAGGCCCTGCAGCTGCTCTCCACATTGTTTAATACTTACCTTCTTGGCGCCGCCGGGAAAGTCTTCGCGTGCGCGCGCTCCTTGGAAGGTCCCCAGCTGCGACCATGTGGGACCATGTGGGACCATGTGATCGCGGCTGGGGTCCTTCCAACGAGCGCACGCGTGGGAACTTTCCCGGTGTCGCTAAGGAAGGTAAGTATAAACAAAGTGAGGAGAGCAGCTGCAGGGCCTGTCCGAATGCCGATAGAGCATTCGGACAGGCCCTGCAGCTGCTCTCCACTCATACTTACCTTCCTGAGCGACGCCAGGAAAGTTTCCGCACGTGCGCTCGTTGGAAGGACCCCAGCCGCGATCACATGGTCCCACGTGGTCGCGGCTGGGGACCTTCCAAGGAGCGCGCGCGCGCACGCGCGAAGACTTTCCCGGCATCGCTAATGGAAGGTAAGTATGAGCGGAGGGGGAGGGGGGCAAATCCATGTGCTGGGGCAGTATCCACGAGCTGGGGGGCATTATCCATGAGCTGGGGGGCATTATCCACGAGCTGGGACCATATCCACGAGCTGGGGCAGATCCAGGAGCTGGGGGGCATTATCCATGAGCTGGGGCAATATCCACGAGCTGGGGCAGATCCAGGAGCTGGGGGGCATTATCCATGAGCTGGGGGGCAATATCCATGAGCTGGGGGGCAAATCCATGAGCTGGGGCAATATCCATGAGCTGGGGCAATATCCATGAGCTGGGGGCAATATCCATGAGCTGGGGGCAATATCCATGAGCTGGGGGGCAATATCCATGAGCTGGGGCAATATCCATGAGCTGGGGGGCAAATCCATGAGCTGGGGGGCAATATCCATGAGCTGGGGCATATCCATGAGCTGGGGGCAAATCCATGAGCTGGGGGGCAAATCCATGAGCTGGGGCGGTATCCATGAGCAGGGGGCAATATCCATGAGCTGGGGGCAAATCCATGAGCTGGGGGCAAATCCATGAGCTGGGGGGCAAATCCATGAGCTGGGGCAGTATCCATGAGCTAGGGGCAATATCCATGAGCTGGGGGGGGCAAATCCATGAGCTGGGGCAATATCCATGAGCTGGGGGGCATATCCATGAGCTGGGGGGGCAAATCCATGAGCTGGGGCAATATCCATGAGCTGGGGGGCATATCCATGAGCTGGGGGGCATATCTATGAGACCTGGGGGGCTTTATATGAGGTCTGTTCTTATTGGAAAGTGTCAAGTGACATAAAATAAAAGTATCGGTACTTGGTATTGGTGAGTACTTGAACAAAAGTATCGGTACTCGTACTCGGTCTTAAAAAAGTGGTATCGGTGCATCCCTATAATCAACAGGTCTTTCAAGAAATGTAATCTTGAATCCTTCCTAAATGATCTCAAACAGCTCCCATGGTACAGACTAAACCTAATCCCAGACCCGGACTGTGCAATTGAATACTTTCAACCCGAGCTCCTGAAAGTCTGGAATACCCATACCCCGCTGCGTAAAGAGCGAGTAAAAGAGGCCCACCTCAACTGGGTTACAGCTGACCCCACGCAAATGTACCAGTTTAGAGACTCCCTGTGGTCAAATTTCAAGAGTACTGGTTCCACGAACGATCACTGTGAATACTGAAAATGGCGAATGCATGCACAAAACAAACAAAAATGGCTAAGGCCCAATAATTCTATGAAAATTTAAACAATAACATATCAAACCCTAGAAATTTTTGGAAAATCATAAGTAACATACAAGCACCCCCGTCCACTCCCAACCAGCTGCTGTCAAAGTAAACAACCAAACTGCACAACACCCCCTAGATGTAGCAAATGCCTTTAAAAATTATTTTGTTGGAAGCGCAACCACTCTGATTGCTAAACTAGGTAGTGACACACAATCAGAAAAGCCACACACAGGTTAGGCCCCACCAACTGTGCAAAGACCCTGTAAGACAGAGAAATTCAGTTTTAGACCAGTGCCTGTCAGTGTCTTTACTAAACTTCTCCGTAACCAAAAAATGAAATACCAGTCTGGACCTGATCAAATCCCAGCAATGCTGCTGAAAATCAGTGCGCCAGCAATTGCAAAACCTGTCGCAACCCTAATCAATGAATCACTCTCGACTGGATACATACCCAAACTCTGGAACACTGCAAGGGTTCTACCTATCCATAAAAGTGGAGACAATACTTTGGTATCCAATTACCGCCCGATATCACTGCTCCCTGTAATGTCAAAAATTCTGGAAAAATGTGTCTACACTCAATTACGTGATTATTAGCAATATCAGAACTATTTAATCCCAGATCAATCAGGGTTTCGTCCAAATCATTCAACTACAACTGTACTTTGTATGTGACATAATGACTTTATTTCCTACATATTTATTTTTCTGTTAATCTGTATATTTGTTTTTGTGTTAATATCTTGCATTTTACTATTTTGTATTTCTGTAACTACTCAATGTTCTTGAACCCTGAACATACTTGAAAATGAGAGAAATCTCAATGTATCCTTCCTGGTAAAATCCTTTATAAATAAATAAATAAATACATAAATATGTGTTTAATAAATTCCCAGAGAAAGATGTCTAGAAAAGCTTTGATGTCTGAACCTGTATGTTTGATTGAAAATGATGAAACAAACAAGTTATCGATCAATAAGGAGGCATTGCAGATACTTACCCGCATCACTGAGCCATTGGTCGTTGTGGCAATCGTAGGAAAATACCGAACTGGAAAATCCTACCTCATGAATAACCTCGCAGGGTGCAAAAAAGGTGAGTTGGACTTTACACAATAATAATTGAAGGCAGCCCAACAAAATTATTCTGGGCAGAAATAATTTGTACCTGTCTGTACAATCTAATTATCATGTGTAGACATGCAGTCCCTGTCCATCTCATCCCACTCTCCGTCAAATCTTTGTTCCTGCCCTAAATAGCTTTATGCCCCTTATTTACCTCACATAGTCATATTCCTGTTTACAGACGTTTCTCCTAACTTTCTCCTGGGAAGCCTTAACGTCACAGTATAGAATCCCTTTCTAGAGAACTGAACCCCTATAAAAATATAATCTTTCCTTATTTCATTCATTATTTCCTTCCCAGGATTTCCTCAAGGATCCACCATGAACGGGAAGACAAAAGGGATATGGATGTGGTGTGTCACTCACCCATTTAAAACATGATCACGTGTTGGTTCTGCTGGATACAGAGGGACTTGGTGATGTGAAAAAGGTGATTATTTCACTTCCCCCCTGACAAAATGATATAAGGGATATGCAAAGTTACTTTCTAGTAACCCTTGGCACATCTTTGAAACTCCATCTAGTTGCCATCAGAAGTTGCAACTGTGTGTGCAGGGCCAGTGCTAGACTAATATGTGCCCTAGGCAAGACCAGCTACTTGCGCCCCCCCCCAAAAAAATTGCTAACTGTTGAACTACCACACTCTCTGACAACACAGCACTACACTATGAGCCTGGACTGGGACAAAATATAGGCCAGGGCATTTTGGACTGAGCAGCCCACATTTTTTTCTGCAAAGCTACATTACTGTGAGTTTTATTGCTGTGGAGCTCTGTGATACGCTCATACACAGAACACATTACAGTGAGTTTTATTGCTGTGGAGCTCTGTGACACCCTCATAACTACTTTCAGGTGCTAGGTTCAGCAGTGAGTTAGGTGAGCTCACTCTGGAACAGGGAATGTAAAACTGTCCATGTGAGAAGCAGTCTTCCCTTATATTAATCCCTGCTACCTTTGGTCTTCAAAGACTTGATGATGGTCATGGCGAAAAAAACCTTTACGGTGATCTGAAGTCTTTTGAATTGAAACGGATATTCCTAAGGTATAAAAGGTATTCGTGGTATGAACACTGACTCCCCTGGCCAAAATGAATTAGCACCGTAGCCTCTGTCACATTTCTGTGAAGTGCTTTTACTTACAATCTGGAACCATTATAAAGCAGAGGTGGATTGTGGCTCTGCAATAATATCACAGGTGCTCCCACTTTGAGAAGAAGTTTGTGTTCGGAAAGACAGGAGGCTTTAAAGAGCACAAGAACTCAATGGGGTAGCGGACTGCAACATCACTTTGAATTATTGTGTCTACAGATCTGTGCTCCATTTGGACTCCTTTGAAAGAATCAATTAGTTTCTTATTGAGTACAGCAGCCATGCTGTTTTTTTTGGTGTTTGGTGGTAAGATCGCATGCTCATATAACCATTCTGTAGATTTCTCCATTAAATTTTCTGTCAGGGTAAATTTTGAATGTGAGGTCTGCTACGGAATTCACGGCTGTGTCTAAGTCAGAAGGGATGACAATTTTTCTGCCAAATATGAGATAGTCTCCGTCACCAATTTAAGGAAGCAGTTTGGAGTACTAACCTACAGATACATCACCTCACAAATGAACTCTCATGTTCTTTTTGAGGCATCTTTTATGTAGAACTGGCTATAAATAGGATGATTTTATGCAATCCTTTACTCCATCAGGTCATGTTCCTTCAGGCACTACAGGCAAAGTCTGGCAACAGTCCCCAGTCAGTAGCATGGTGCACTGGCGTAGCGAAGGGGAGCATGGGGGGCACTTGCCCCCAGATGCCAATCAGGGAAGGGGGCATCGCAAGCAGAGAATGACCTTTGTGTTGCCAAGATCAGCGCTTATCTGGCTCCAATCTGGGGCTTTAACCACAGTGGGCTGAAATCTTGCATGTCAGCCCTTGCTGTGGAACTGCCCCCACGGCTGTGGGCATCATCGCTCATGCTTGATGATGTCATAAAGACGGAGTTACCCTGCTTGGGAGGGGAATCCAATGCAATAGATGCTTGGGTCCTTTAGACCTCCTTATCTCTTGAAATATGTAACCTACAGGTTGTTTTTGGTGTCATTGGAAAGGCCATATCCTGGCCTTTCTGATGATACCAATATGATATATATGGTAATCTGTAAAAATAATAAAGAAATAAATAAAAATACAAATATTTCCTTTTTTTCTGTATTTTTATCCAAAAGCATTTAATGTAGGAGATCCTTTCTGGAGTAATTGAAAAGGCCTGATCCTGGCCTTTCCAATGAGACCAAATAATCTGTAAAAGTAAAAAAAACAGAAATGTGAATAACCTTGGATTGGTCGAAAGAACCATGATTCACTTGTATATAGTGTAAGAAAAGCACCTAACAATGATAGGTAGAGGGTAACCCTTATCAGATGTCAAGTACACCAGCTGTAGGTGACAGAGGGTGGTAGAAGTTTAAAAACAAGTTTTACTGTATAAATTGTTAAAAACTGCTGCATTATTGTACAGTAAGAAAACCAGCAACCCAGAATACTAGCAAAAAAAACCCATATGAATTCTGTAGTAGATAAATAAGGCAAAAAGACAATTAGAAAAATAAATAAAAATAAAAATAAATCCAGTTTGTAATACCCAAACCCTAAAGCAGAGAATCCCCTCAAATAAAAGTAGGAAACGGGCCTTCGGGGGTCCGTGTTGGATAGGATAGAGATAGAGAGGAAGTTACTGTTTACACGTTTTGCCCTTGCAGGAATGGGTACGTGTGCAAAGAGGAGTTTGTGTGTGTATTAGCTTAAAAAACAGCTTAAAGGCAGCATGAGACGTTTTACCACACTTCAACAATGCTGCGGCAATGCCAGATAATGCGACAGCTAAGGCTATCCCACTGTCACTCCTTACTTTCGTCAATAGCAGGTTAATGAGAAAGGTTTTGCCAGTGCCAGGGGAGAATCTAAGAAAAACACTTTACCAGATCCTGTATCAGTGCTGGTGTTGTGAGGGAGTGTGCGAGGCCTGGCTGTGAGAGGAGCTGCATAGAGACTCTATTCTGTGCGAAGTAACAGCATCCATCTAATATGGTGATCCAGTGTATTAACCGGATTTTCAAAAAATGGTAACCACGTGTTTTTTTTTATTTTTCAAGAATATTGTAAATAGTAATTTGACGCCTGTAACATCTTTGGTTTTTGAAATATAGGTATACTGATAAAAATATTCACCCCTCTCCCATTTTTCATCCCCCTTAACACCTTTTTTTTTCTTTCTTTCAAGAAGAATCTTAAAAAAAATTGGGAATCAAAAATTTCTTTAAAGAAATACAAAAAGGTGTTCTAAAATTTAAAAAAAAAAATGAAAAGAATTAACGGTAGAATAAAAAAAATTGAATATTTTTTTTTTTTTTACATTGATTCCTATGGGATTCACCTGTTTAAACCTATTAAGCTGAATCACTGAAAATCTGGGCATTTCACTGACATTTCGGTGCAGTTCGTCGTTCTGTGAATAGATTAACCATTACTTCTCTATGGGACAATTTCACTGCTCCTGAATATCGCCAAATTGCGGCGAACTGCGTGTATTTTGCCATCAATTCGCCAGTATTTGGGGAATTGACAGTTAAGTGAATAAATGACCTCTCCTGAAATTGCACTGTACAGTGAAATTCACCGTTCGGGGCAATTCTGTGGCAAGTTCGCAAGTTGCTTTCTGAATATCCCCTTATGATTTTAAGATTGTTATGTTTTTGTGCCAATAATCATTTGTTTGTATAACAGATTTAGGGAGATTAAAATCGTATTATTCTGTTTGTCACTGAGTTGTTCCTATATCTTAATTTATTCCTGTTATTCTTCAGGGAAACAGTAAGAATGACACCTGGATCTTCTGCCTGGCTGTGCTCCTGAGCAGTAATCTGGTTTTTAATAGCTTGGGCACTATCGATCAGCAGGCGATGGAGCAGCTACAGTATCCTTTTCAATAATACAGCAATATCAAGGAAATCTGACTTAATGACCTTGCTATTTTGTAAACAATTAGTTGTAGTGGGTTGCTAAAGCCTAATTAAATCAATTTTCAGCAGATTGGGATGAAAGAGTTTGATTTTTGGATGCATTCAAAACTTATCATTATTTTCAATGCTTTGTTTATACTAAAAGGCCTATTCACAAAGCACCGAAATCATGTGATAGATCTCCTGTCCCTTCTCGGGTCTTCATGTGTCCCCCCCCCCCATCTCCATTACAGGTCTCTCTGGTCTCTGTACCCAAGCATTGACGAGTGCACGCTCGTGGAAAATGAATGGGACACGGACAGCCTACTATGTCCTTCAAATTCAAATTGTATTCATCAACAAGAGTATATATAGGTCCTTACAAACAAAATGGAGGAGCTGATGTCATAACCAATCCAAGACTGCCACATGTACAAAGTGATTGTAGCACTTCTTCCATATAAGTTGACAACAATATATGTAATTGACAGCAGGTATAGAGAATTTGCCTCAGGGGAATAACCGGGTGGGGTCTCACATACAGCAGGCACGGGGGGTTGGGACAGATGGCTTATGTGATGAGGAACAATAATTGCATATTCCAATTATTTGTATTTTGGATAACTTGTAAAATACTTTAAATCGTGTGCGATTTCTGTGCTTTCATTTTTGCCATACGTCGACGATTAAATTTTGCTAAATACATTAAATTCGTTATTTAGCGAATGGTCACTGTATTTTTCTGAATTGGAGTCACTGAAGCAGTTATCGGACAATGGCATAAACCGCTGACCTGTGCCGATAACCACCAATTTGGCACCGGCAACTTCCACTGAACTGCAAAGAAACCCCCAGAACTCTCATTTTCTCCTAATAGGTGTTTATCCCTGTAATGTGGGGTGCTGTACCCAGGTGCAGAATGCTGCCCTCGCCATCAGTATCCCACAGGAGTACTGATTCTTGCCCAAAACCCTGGCAATAACTGAAGCTCCTTGCATGGGAAAAAGCAAACTGGAACTGCCTTTATTTACAGATTACAATTGGAAAAAAACACACAGGAGGAATGTACAGAAATAATGGAAAGATACCGCAGGGTTCCTTGCTGAATGGCCTCCCTCTCACACACACGGCCTGGTGTAATAGACAATTACTGGGGGAAGTGGATAGGTGATCTGGCTTGACCCTGTTCCTGGGGCTTGGGTGGAACAGTGGCAAGAGAGCAATGTTTGCCATACAGATTACACATAGGGAATCACCACAGTATCTATACCACACAAGACTCTACAATAACTACATCAGAGAATAATACACAGACATCAGGGAATAGGGCACAGAAAACACAAACACCATGTACAGTACCTAGAACTGCAGGCACAGGGTAAATTAAACACAGGAAAGAAAGAGGCAGATGAATGAGAAAGGCAGATGAAAGAAAGAAAGAGGCGAAAGAAAGAGGCGAAAGAAAGAAAGAAAGAAAGAGGCGAAAGAAAGAAGCAGAGGAATGAAAGAGGCACAGACCGATCCCAACTAGCGGAGGGGTAAGATGGGCACCGAACAACCATGTATGGCCCCCATGCACAGTGTTAGTCCCTTGCACAATGTGTGTCCCCCCACATTTCTACAGTTAACATCTTTTTCGGCCGGGGGGGGGGGGGCACAAGTAGCCAGTTTTGCCTAGGACACAAAATAGTCTAGCACCGGCTCTGAGTATACCTCAATATGTATACCTCAATAAATGTGATTTTGGCAGCTCAATAAGCCAGGTGCTTCATCACCAGCACTTACTGCTTTGAGTTTTTTTCATTCTTCTAAATGGTGGCATTCCTGTGCACCTATGTAAATGTGTAAGCTGAACAATGTCCCTTTCTCCTTAAAAAGTCTCAGTTACGTGACTGAATTAACAAAACGGATTCGGCTGCGAGTGTCAGGACAGAAAGAGGATGAGACTGTTCAGTACAAAAGAATTTTCCCCTCCTTCACATGGTGTGTCCGTGATTTCACTCTGGAGCTGAAACATAATGGGAAAGATATAACTGAAGACGAGTATCTCATGATTTCCCTGAAACGGAAACAAGGTATGAGTTGAAAAAGAATGGTTAAACAATCAGATGGTTTATGTAGCTGGAGCATATTTAATACCAGATATATTAGCTGTAAGATACACACAACCTGGCCATACAAAAGTCACACACTGTAATATTTGATTGTGTCGCCTTTTGCTGTGATTGGGGCACTCATTCGCCATGACATCATTTCGATAAACTCATGCAATGTCGCAGCATTTATTTACATCCAGAGTTCCATAAATTTGTGGCCAAGATCTTGTATTGATGATGGGAGAGTCGCAGCGCTGTGTAATGTCTTCTCCAGCACATTATCCCAAAGATTCTCAATCGGGTTAAGGTCTGGACCGTGCAGTGGCCAATCCATGTGTGAAAATGATGTCTCACGCTCCCTCAACCACTCTTGCACAATTTGAGGCAGATGAATCCTGACATTGACATCTTGGAATATGTCTGCTGTGCCATCATGGGAGAAAAACCCATTGATGGAAAAACCTGCTCATTCAGTATATTCAGGGAGTCACATGACCTCATTTTATGCTGAAACATATTAATCATTGCAGTAATTATCCAATGGAAGGTGAGCACCTATTGGCTTGGTTATATCCAGATGGAGACTTTTTTGATCAGGCTGTGTGTGTCTATTCATGTATGTAAGTATGTGTATATATTTATTTATTTAAAGTATTTTTCGTAGGAAGGATACATTGAGATTTCTCTCGTTTTCAAGTATGTCCTGGGTTCAAGAACATTGAATTGTTAGAGTTGTTACAGAAATACAAAGTAATAAAATGCAAGATATTAAAACAACAACACAAATATACAGATTAACACAGAAAATAAATATGTAGGAAATAGTCACTATGTTACATGTTTACAGGCGCATTCTGTATATAGCCACCATGTTACATGTTTACAGGTGCATTCTGTATATAGTCACTATGTTACATGTTTACAGGTGCATTCTGTATATAGTCACTGTGTTACATGTTTACAGGTACATTCTGTATTGAGGTATATTAATAGAGATCTCTCAAGTGAATAAAGACTGGGGGAAGATTTGACGGCGTCTGGGAGGTTATTTCACAATTGCGGTGCTCTGTAGGAAAATGAGGATCAAGACACTTTCTTTTTTGTATTGTGGAATTGCAAGTAAGGTGTTGGTTTGGGATCGGAGGTTATAGGATGAGGGAACTGCTGCGGAAGCAGTCTATTCAGGTATGGTGGTAGCTTCCCAGAAAATCTCTTAAACACCAGATTGGAAAGGTGAAGAGTGTGTCTAGACATGTCGCAATGGTGGGTCATGTAGTTACATTGTAGCGCAAAGTGGCAGAATGAGTTATACAATGTAGTAAGTTTTTGAAGGTGTGTTTGCGGGGCAGCTTCATACACTAAATCTCCATATTCAGTAGCCGGCATAAGCATTTCTTGCACAATTTTCTTTCTTACCATGAGGCTCATGCAGGATTTGTTTCTGTACAGGGCACCTAGCTTGGGGTAAAGTTTAGATGAGAGTTTTTGTGGTGATGTGGTGATATGGTGGCCAAAGGATAGATTTGATTCTAACCACATACCTAGATATTTGAGAGCAGTAACTGTGGTCAACGTGCCATTTGATTTTGTCCTGACACATGGATGGGGAGTTTATAATTTACGTAGTTTAGTGAGAAAAAAGAGGTTTGTGAGGATCCTGAGGACGAGCAATGGCAATAGTAGTCTGCTCTATGCTGGGGCCCGCTCAGGTCTCACAGAGTTTTTGCTCAATTGTGCCATTACGGGGACAAATGCTCCATATGCCAGAAAGGGTGGCCATTACTGATTGCCAAGGACATCATCCCTGCACGATAGATGCAGCAACCCCTGTTGATAGTTTCAGCCTTGTTAGGCCTCATCAGGAGGGTTTATCTGACGCCCCTCATGTCCTACTTGCATTTCCTTCCCAGAGCTCCTTGCTGCATATGGGGAATGTAGCACAGGAGCTCTGGGATGCAGTTCTTTGAATTGCTGTGATGTGCAAATGGGTTTTGCAATAATAAACGTGTATATATATATATATATATATGTGTGTGTTATTCTGTCTCTTCCTTTATACAGCACTGCAGAACTTGTGGATGCTTTAAAATTACGTATAACACTTAGTAAATAAATTGAAATATGAATGAAGTTATAACAAAGAAACTGCACTGGCGACCACGCCCTCTTTTGTGCAAAACATAGCTCATATTAAGGTGTGGTCACAATTAATTTATTTGTCCTTAATTACAAGGCTTTAAATAAATCTGAGAATTATCTCAGTTGTTTCAATATAACAAGGAAACAGGGCATACTGTATATGTATGTTTATTATTGCAGAAGCCATTTGCACATCATGGCAATTCAAAGAACTGCATCCCAGAGCTCCTGTACTGGGTAGGACATGCAAATAACATCTGTCTCACTTTTATGCATCCTGGGTCTGTTTTTACACAGAACCCTTAAACCAATGCCATGTCATACTATATGGATTTTTTTAGCAGAGATCAGGATGTAATTGCTTTTATTTATGTATTTATTTTAAGGCATTAGATATGTGTTATTTGTTATGTACTGTCTAGTTATCCCTTATAGATACTCACAGCATATAACCATTGTCTAAACAAGCTCTTTATGATGTCAAAATAGGACGCATTCCAGAACTCACAGCTAAATACACCTCTTCCATGCCCACAAACTGAAAACAAAATATATCAAATGACATAAATGTGTCTTTAATTGTTATACAATCCTTCCCACAGTGATTTAACCATACTATATCAATATATAACCATATATATTTGACCATACTATATATAAAATTTAGTTTTGCTCCTTCGACTTTCATTGGGGTGTATTCATTTTTGCAACATGGTCCATGGGCGGCATGCGTTAGATCAGGGTTTCTCAACTCCAGTCCTCAGGACCCACTAACAGGCCAGATTTTAAGGATCACCTTGGGGAAATGCAAACTGAATCCTGCAATCACTGAGCAGCAAATTATATCACCTGTGCTATGCTTCACAAATCCTACAAACCTGACCTGTTAGTGGGTCCTGAGGACAGGAGTTGAGATACACTGTGTTAGATTAATTTAAACTAGTGCCAACACTCAGTTATGTGAGCGCCAGCGTTAAGGAGGTGATAGGGCTCTAGGTATATTAAAACATTACAAGGCCCACGAAACATGAGTTGATTTGTTCACATGGGAGGCTGGGGTCAATTTAAGGAATTAGAGGTAGGCTCCCCACCAAGTCAAAATGTCACCAGCCGCCACTGAACAGTAGTGTGTAATATTAAATGCTGACACCTACTTACCGGATGCAGAGCCCAAGGTCTTTAGGCTCTGATGGCAGCACCTGTGAACCTTTATCTTGGTAGAGTCCAGCCTGCCACAAATTTGTCTCCTCCGCTTTGCCCTCCAAAATAAATAAGCATCAATGAAGTGCCGATGTGAAATAGGCCTCTCTTTGGTACTTGATATCGTCACGGGATCACAGGTAATCTGTAGGAGTAGCAGGTGCACAGGAGCAGCAGAGATTTTCTGTGGAATGCCAGTTTGGCTGCTGCACATTTGATCTTGTACAGTTCTCACCTGTGTGTTCTTATACTTGTAATGATGAGGAAGATATCACCGTTCCACTGGTTAGGCTTAATTGGTGCTAAATGCCCCTTGCTTTTCACAGTGAGATATTGTCACATGTTTTTAAAAAGAAAAACAATATTTAGTGAATCTAGCCAATAGACACAGTTCCACATTAAGATGCTCATTTGTACAATTCTGTATTTTCATTTTAGAAGACCCTAATAGTCAGGACCCTGATCACATGAAAGAGATTGAAGATTACAATCTCCCTCGACGTTGCATCCTGCAGTATTTTCACTCCCATAAATGCTTCGTGTTTGGATTTCCAGTGATTCCCAAAAAGCTAAAGGATCTTGAAAACCTTGCGGATCATGACCTGGAAGGAGAATTTGTGGCGCAATCTAAAAGATTCTGCAATTACATCTTTAGGTCTGGCTCCATTAAAACCTTACCAGGTGCACTTGTAGTCAATGGAAGAAGTAAGTGAAATGAAATGATATGTAATAACATTTAGAAAATATAAATTTTTAAATATATACAGTCAGGTCCAGAAATATTGGGACATCGACACAATTCTAACATCTTTGGCTCTATACACCACCACAATGGAGTTGGAATGAAACAAACACAATGTGCTTTAACTGCAGACTGTCAGCTTTAATTTGAGGGTATGTACATCCAACTCAGGTGAACGGTGTAGGACTTACAGCAGTTTGCAGATGTGCCTCACACTTGTTAAGGGACCAAAGGTAATGGGACAACTGGCTTCTCAGCTGTTCCATGGCCAGGTGTGTGATATGCACTCATTACCCCAATTTCAATTTGCAGATAAAAGGCCCTGAGTTCATTTCAAGTGTGCTATTAGCATTTGGAATCTGTTGCTGTCAACTCTCAAGATGAGATCCAAAGAACTGTCACTATCAGTGAAGCAAGCCATCATTAGGCTAAATAAACAAAACAAACCCATCAGAGAGATAGCAAGAACATTAGGCGTGGCCAAAACAACTGTTTGGAACATTCTCAAAAAGAAGGAGCCACCTGTGAGCTCAGCAACACCAAAAGACCTGGGAGACCACTGAAAACAACTGTGATGGATGACCGAAGAATTCTTTCCCTGGTGAAGAAAACACCCTTCACTAGGGTTGAGCTTTTTGGTTCGGAGTTCGATTCGAACATTGGCCGTTCAAAAGTTCACGAACTTCGAACTTTTTGGGATGTTTGCCAAAAGTTCAAAAAAAGAATTTGGATTTTTTTAAAAAAATCCTAAAAAAATCTAAACATAAAGAGACTCTTTACTGCAGAATATTATAAGCAATGGTTTATTAGATATTAAATTAAAACTGGAATATTTTTAACATTGAAGCCTATGGGATAAAATATTCTTGTTGCTAAAACATCAGGCAGACGAGGCCCTCTAATCAGGCACTGTAGAGGGCAGCCCGCCGGAGCCTCATTCCCAAGGTCCCCTTGAGGAGCATGCGGCCGCAAGATTACAGAGCTGCGACTGTGCGGGCTGGCCAGCAGGGTGCATGTGGCAGAGAGGTGGCACAGGGACTCCAGGGAGGGAGCCACGGCAGACCCCCCTTCCCCACAACCAGGATCCAAGGAGCCCCCACTGATCACCAGGCTAAGGTAAGGCGACACATTTAAAAAAAAAAAAAATCTGAGGACATTTTTAAATGTCCCCATCAACATAAAATAAAACCTTTTTTTTCTTTTCTAATACATACCTGATTCCTGGATCCACAAACTGTAGAGGTGCTGCCCGGCAGTGTGCGGAATCATATGCTGCATTAATTATACTGTAAGGCTGGGTTCACACCTGCGTTTTTTTTACGCGTGCAATATGTGCGTTTTTTAACACGCGTATCGCGAAAACGTAAAAAACATGCGAACGCGCATTACAGCGCGTTCACAGCCATAGACTGCAGAGTGAATGTGCTGCAATACACGCCAAAGACGCTCCTGTACTTCTTTGGGTGTAGGACGTTTTACAGCGCGTTCCTGCGCGCTGTAAAACGCCCAGGTATGAACGGGTCCCATAGCAAATAATGAGATTTCCCTGTATATGCGTTTTACAGCGTGCAGGAACGCACTATAAAATGCTTAGGTGTGAACCGGGCCTTAAGGTGCTGCCCGGCAGTGTGAGGATTCATATGCTGCATTAGTTATTCTTCGTACAAATTTGGTTACTTAATCCGATTGCGTTTGGATTGTAATATTGTGACATCCAGGGCCCGGGTGGCGATCGGGGGGGCCCCAGACGCATGGAGCCGCCAGCTGGCCGAATGCCAGGAGCTCCGGCGGCACCATGCGCAGCTGTGAGTGATCAGGGGGCAGGGCCCGGCGTGATGACGCAGTGTGCGCCAATTCTCACCATATACAGTAGCGCAGTACTAGTGCCTAAACGTTGAGTTGGTTTTGTTAAAACAGCTACTCTCGCTCTATGCCCCTGTCTGGTATATTCCGCTGCTTGTTACTGCTGGTGTGCTTCCATCCTGTCATACACTATAGTGCAGTAATATTTGCGTGCACTGCCACTGACGCCTATACCAGATTCATATCATTTTATTACTGGACCGCAGGGTCCAACCCTGCACTCTTCCACAATACCACAGAGGGGTTACGGTGTGACAGCACTGTTGTCGACACTAAAGGCCCAATTTTAAAGCACCTATTGTTACTTTCATCCAAAGCCTGCATACGTTTCACCATAATTTAGCCAAAAAAATCACTAAACTTCTTCTGCGTGTCCTAAAATGCCTTCTCTTTTCATACAGGCTGTTGTTTACAAATAGATTAACCCTTTCGCTGCTGAGCCTTTTCCCACCTCTGTGCTGAGCTCATTTTTACCGGTTTCGCTCATCATGTTTAACCGCGTTTTGAAGCCTTATTTTAATATATGACCCAGACATATTATATATCGTTCTTTCCGGCGGACTGTGCAGATTCATAATATGTCATTATTATATGTATACGTTATGTCATGTCTGTATATTATAACAAAATATGCAATAAAATTTGAATTTTCAATAATTTACAATGTGTAAAGTGTTTTTTTTCACATTTTAAAATGCGATCGTTTGCGGTTATATTTTCTATGGCACCCCATAGAAAATATAACCGCAAACGATCGCATTTTAAAATGCCGCTTGTTAAAAAAATTAGAAATGAGGAATCGTTACTTTTTTTGGGGGAAATTACGTGTTTTTTAGCAAACGCCCCCCATAGAAAAAATCGTTAGTGCAGCATCATTGTTCACATTATAATTGAAATGGGAACAATATTGTTGCACTAATAAATAAAAAATAAAAAAAATAAAAAATTTTTTTTTTTAAATTTTAAATTTTTAATTTTTTTTTTTTTTTTTTTTTTTTTTTTTTTTACTTTTTAGATGGTCATGTTTGGTATCATTGGAACGGCCACGCTCTGGCCGTTCCAATGATAGTAAACATTAACCCCTAGCTGTCACGGATCGGGAGATAGGGGGTTCATTGGAACCCGCTATCTCCACTATAGATGGCAGCAAGGGGTTAATTTGAAAACTGGCGCCATCGCGCTCTGCGCGATGACGCCAGTCATTAGGGGGATATCCCGGAAGCTTGGCCGACATCCAAGATGTCGGCCAGCTCCGGGAGGGGACCGCGATACAGCGCATGTTGGTGCCATATCGCGATCCAGCCCCCTAGGGGTTAAAGACAGCCGCCGCTTGGAAGGGCAGGCTGTGCCCTTCCAGGCGGTGCCTGCCTTTAACCACTGGCATGCATGGATGGGAAGGGGGAGAGGTCCGAAGGACCTCCCCCCTCCCATTCAGGCACCTTCCATGCAATGGCGGGGGGGGGGTGCCTGAAATAGATGTCATCGCGAAAGCGCGATGACGCCTATCGTGCCCGCCGGGGTCCCGGAGGTTGGGCTGACATCGATGATGTCAGCCCACACCGGGGGGCCGAGCGATCAGCCGGAACACCGGCTGATCGCGGGCTGCGAAGGGAGGACGCGCTCAGCGCGTCCTCCGCAGCCAAGTAGCAATGCGGTTGGACGCGCTGAGCGCGTCCACCGCATTGAAGTGGTTAAAGGAAAAACGTTTACCGTCATTTGAAATGTCATTTTTGTTTCTAAATGTTTCTATACATCCTACAAATCCGCCACTTCACAGGCAGGTTATGGGGACCTCCTAAGCATGATATTTGAAGGAATTTTTTGTTTTTATTTATAACCCTTATTTCATGAAAAACTCAATGTTCCTTTAAAAACGTTTTTTTTTTAAACTTTTTGTTCTTGTTTCCTGTCCCCCAGGGCACTACCCGGACCCCCAAACAACTTTTATGGCAAATATCTTGCATATATGCCCTCTTGGAGGGCACTCTAAAATTCAAACTTTCGAGTCCCATTGACTTGCATTGAGTTCGGTTTGTGTTCGCGTTCGCGTTCGAACTCGAACTTTTGAAATTGTTTCAGTTCGAATGCAAACCGAACACAGGGGTGTTCGGCTCATCCCTACCCTTCACAACACTTGGCCAGAACAAGAACACTCTCCAGGAGGTAGGTGTATGTGTGTCAAATTCAACAATCAAGAGAAGACTTCACCAGAGTGAATACAGAGGGTTCACCACAAAATGTAAACCATTTTTGAGCCTCAAAAACAGGAAGGCCAGATTAGAGTTTGCCAAACAACACCTAACAAAGCCTTCACAGTACTGGAACAAGATCCTATGGACAGATGAGACCAAGATCAACTTGTACCAGAGTGATGGGAAGAGAAGAGTATGGAGAAGGAAAGGAACTGCTCATGATCCTAAGCATACCACCTCATCAGTGTCACGTGGCGAGTGCGGTTCAGGTATGAGCCCAGCAGATGGCGACACAGATGGGAGGCCAGACAGGAATCAAGCAACAAAATAACTTTAATGGAATATAAATAGGACTTTGCAGCAGGCACAGAGGATTGTAATAAAGTCCAGGGAGTAATCTTGACTGGAGAGCCAGAGGATTATGGGCAATGCAATCCCAGACTGCAGACAGGGTCCACCAAGAATAATCAGGCTGGCAGTGGTACCTTAATCCCAGGTCAGAGAAGGTGCTATCTCTGCTATTTAAGGAGGCTTGGTAGCAGATGGGCCTCAGCTGTAATTCCTAGGCTGGACAGGAAAACTTATACTGGATCTCCAGGAGCCTGGACATGGCACTGGGCTGAGGTAAAACCCGGATTGGAACCCAATACAAAAGTGTTCCAGGACAAAGGCTGTTAGGACCAGGCTGTGCAATACAGGCAATAGCAGTCTTTCAAAGGTGGGGCATGACAATCAGTGAAGCATGGTGGTGGTAGTGTCATGGCGTGGGCATGTATGGCTGCCAATGGAACTGGTTCTCTTGTATTTATTGATGATGTGACTGCTGACAAAAGCAGCAGGATGAATTCTGAAGTGTTTCGGGCAATATTATCTGCTCACATTCAGCCAAATGCTGCAGAACTCATTGGACGGCGCTTCACAGTACAGATGGACAATGACCCAAAGCATACTGCAAAAGCAACCAAAGAGTTTTTGAAGGGACAGAAGTGGAATGTTATGCAATGGCCAAGTCAATCACCTGACCTGAATCCCATTGAGCATGCATTTCACTTGCTGAAGACAAAACTGAAGGGAAAATGCCCCAAGAACAAGCAGGAACTGAAGACAGTTGCAGTAGAGGCCTGGCAGAGCATCAGTAGGGATGAAACCCAGCGTCTGGTGATGTCTATGCATTCCAGGCTTCAGGCTGTGATTGACTTCAAAGGATTTGCAACCAAGTATTAAGAAGGGAAAGTTTGATTTATGATTATTATTCTGTCCCATTACTTTTGGTCCCTTAACAAGTGGGAGGCACATCTGCAAACTGCTGTAAGTCCTACACCGTTCACCTGAGTTGGATGTACATACCCTCAAATTAAAGCTGACAGTCTGCAGTTAAAGCACATTGTGTTTGTTTCATTCCAACTCCATTATGGTGGTGTATAGAGCCAAAGATGTTAGAATTGTGTCGATGTCCCAATATTTCTGGACCTGACTGTAAATATCCCTTACATTTTTTAAATAATTTTAGTACACTATTTATATTTATCAATTTTTATCTTGCATCCAAATACACATAAAGACCTTCCATGCTGTAGAGAAAATTTAAAATCAGTTGTTGCGTAGATTATTAGCAACAAATAATTTGAATTTGGACGTGAAATTTTAGCTCCAGTATCAGCTGCTCATAATCGATTTATTCATTTAATAAGAGTAGATGGAGGAAGACATTTCATTTTCAGGAAAAAAATAAAATACCACATTATTCTAAATAGAACCCAACAGAGATCTAATTACACATTAATGCAAGATGAGCAAGTATTTCTGAATGTTTGTATTTTAAAGTCAGTGGTGATGATCATATTGATAAAACCTATTCCTTTGTCCCGATGTGTCAGTGTTAGGAAGCCTTGCAGTGTCCTATGTGGAAGCGATAAAGAGTGGCGCGGTGCCGTGCATAGAGAACGCGGTGGTCGCTTTGGCAGAATCTGAGAATACCCAGGCTGTAAAAGATGCTGTAACTAAGTATGAAGCCGAGATGAACAGACATGTAGGAACATTCCCAACAGAGACAGAGAAGGAATTCGTCCAATTGCACTTGGAATGTGAGAAAACTGCTCTGGAAGTATTTATGGCACGTTCCTTTCAAGACAACGAGCAAACACATCAGCGTGCTTTTAAGGTGGGTTACCATATAAAGTAATGAGAGAATTACAAAGCGTTCACGAATGACGTGATATAATTATACACACATTATAAAGCATTCACCAATGACGTCATACAATTATATAGAATATCATGTGGTATTTACAATTTGAGGCCTGATATTGTATGATGTAAATCAGTGGTGGCCGGTGACATTTCAAGTTGGTGGGGCACCAGACTGGGAACATGAATGTTTTTAATCAGGAATAGCAATATGTCTATATGGCACTGCTACCTCCAAAATATGTTTACAATCCCATATATAGGGAATAAATCATATAGATATATTCCTATTAATGAGGCAAATAAAATGGCCATAAATTCAATGATTACAAGTGTAATCCAGAAATTAGCCAAAAGATGTATACATAAAACATTTATCAAGATAAAAAAGTGATTTTATTAGTATTTTCTAAAAACAAAAACTGACTGCTGATCCCACCCAATTTATTTTAAATAGCTCTGAGAATACAAAATTTCAGTGTGTGAAAGAAAGAAATCCTGTTTACTGCTGCAAATTTTTTATTTCTTTATTTAGCACATTAAGGCACATGTTGGTTGTATTTTCAGACATTATAGGGTTAAGGCAGGCACTGTGTGTGTGCATTTCAAAACAACAGTATGCTCCATGCTGCAAACTTATATGTGTATTCAATATTATTGTTTTGTGTATTGGATGACACAAAGAAAAGTGACTGTGCTCTTGTGCAAATCACATGCAGAAAATGCATATGAACAAGATGTATGTGGTGTTTTTTTAATGCCTTTTTGTAATAACTAGTGTTTATTACAACAGCAGAGTTTATCTCTAAGTGTGGGATTTGCTAAGTGATGATAGGTGAGCTAGGCTCCTACTACTGATGCAATGCATCCAGCCTCATTCACAAAGACCTCGGATCACTCTGTGACCTACCCACGATGCAGCACAATCTGAATCCTCGCCAGGTGGCTTTCCACCTATTAAAGATGGAATATACCCAGCCACGAGGCCTGGATCTCATTACATCATGGCCGCAATATTACGCGATCCTGCATGAACTGCTGGCTCGTTGGGTTGCTTTCAGGTAAGGGGCTAATGTGGAGAGTGGGTAGGCCCCAGTGCAGCCCATCTGCTCCTTGTTTAAAAACCCCATGGCCCTAATGTGTTGAGTAAGATGTTTGGAGACCATTGTGCCATTTTTACATTTATATTTTTAATAAATTAAGCAGTTTTTTGGAGGCAGGTTTTCCATCTGGTGCCATCTTGTAAACTCTCAAATCCATTAGGACAGTCCGAATTCGCAACCTCATATATATCTAATGGGCAAGATCTTCCATCGCCACTGAGAGGACTTAAATGTTTCTGACTTTGTGAGATCTAGCAATGCGTGAAACCCATGTGTTCTCATAAGCCCACACCTCCTGAGAACTTGCGACTTGGTACATTCGGCCCTATCAGTCTGTGTACCACATGACAGCTATTTTGGAAATGAGATTTTTTTTCTCCCACAACTCCTAATGAATTAATATTCACCCTGATTTTAAATATATCCCCGTTGAGATTACTGAAAGACCGTATTGTAATTTTCAGCTTTTGAAGTTATTTTCTGTTTATTAACAGGATAAAATAAAAAGTGTAATGAAAAGATTTTCCCAAAGGAATGAGGACAAATCATCTCAGTTTTGCATGAAGCTTCTTGACAAACTCAATCAGACACTGCAAACAAATATAGCCGAAAATTACTATTCAAAACCTGGCGGACACAAGCTCTTCTTGGAAGAGAAAAAGAAGATTATGGAAACGTATAAAACAAGACCAGGGAGAGGAGTCAAGGTATTACATAGTTAAATGGTCTTTTATTTAACATATTACTAATATCCATCATGTACATACTTCCACATAATCCTTTGGCTGCTGATACACAAGAAGGCAAAGTAAAAACACTCGGTACTTTTCCAATTGTGCCCAAACTGGACAAAAAAGCTATTTTTTTCCATAAAGGCAATGCATAATGATTTTAATTTGTATATCAGTTCATATCATAGTTTACAAGGAAAGAAATC
Organism: Leptobrachium leishanense; assembly: GCA_009667805.1. Taxonomy (NCBI): domain Eukaryota; kingdom Metazoa; phylum Chordata; class Amphibia; order Anura; family Megophryidae; genus Leptobrachium; species Leptobrachium leishanense. Next base: position 91,990,035 of record CM019073.1, read on the forward strand.
ATTACACATTTGGTTTCACATTAGCTACAAGTACTTTCTCAGATTAAATGCATAACTCATTGATGGGTGTATATAAAAGATCTTGGGCACTGTATTGCATGGTGCCCGCTAAAACGGGGATGCTGCAGGTTTCCCCTTAGCACCCCTGTTTTAGCGCCAGCCATTTCACTTTGCCAATCCCTATACTGGTTTCCAGTAAGTAAAGTAAGTAAATATGATATTTTTTTATATTTACCTGCTTTTTCTTTCTTGGCGTTTTCCACACCTATCTCAGGAGGCACTTTAAGCTAACCAATCAGTGTGTATACCTAGGAATAGATTTAAAAAAACGCACTGAGCATGTGCGACTGAGTTGCTCCTCCTCCCTCCTGCACTGTGAGCTGAGGGGAGGGCGGGACTGAACTTTGACCCCCAGCTACTGCAGAGACAGGGAAGGAAAGAAATCCATACACACAGGGAGAAACAGAGACAGCAGAGAGAGAGGGACAACAAAGAATAGCACAGAGACACAGCAAGAAATGGTAAAGAAAGAAAGACAGCAAGATAAAGCAGAGAAAGCACAAGAAAAGGTGTAGTGACAGAGAGTGCGCACAAGAGCCAGACAGCACAAGAAATAATGTGAGAGGGAGTGACTGTGTGAGGGAGTTTGAGTGAGACAGTGAGCATGTAAACCATGGAATAGTGCAAGTGAGCGTCACAGTGGGTGAGTCTGTGTGTGAGAGAGTTTGAGTGTGTGAGCGAGTCAGCGGGTGAGCATGTGAGTGAGTCAGCGAGTGAGTGGGTGAGTGTGTGAGTGGGTCAGCGGGTGAGCATGTGAGTGAGTCAGCGAGTGAGTGGGTGAGTGTGTGAGTGGGTCAGCGGGTGAGCATGTGAGTGAGTCAGCGAGTGAGTGTGTTTTGCTATCATACTTAACCCGTTAGCATTTGGACTGTAATATGCGGTGACTACCTGGGCTAACATTAACGCTCACGCAGGCGAGCGCTAACATTAGCACCAAGTGTGTAGCCCATAGTCTATGGAGTTGTTAAGTTTTCAACAGCTCTGGATAAGTTAGCACCAACTTTGTAATAATGCCCAAAATGTTTTGCAAATTTCTAAGGTTTTAAATTTGATTAATATTTTGTCTATGATTGACTGGTAAAAATGCCGTGGAATTTGAACTAGACTTTTTAAAGATTAATAACTAATGATAATCCTACACATGGTAAAAATATCATGGAAAACCACATTTCCAATCACTCTTTATATCTTCTAATTGAAAGGCTCATTCGGCGGAGCAGGAATTTCTCACTAATTTAAAAGAGATTGAAACTACAATAAGAAGTGCAGATGTTTCAATGAGCGAGAAAGATAAGGAGCTTGAAGGTAAGAGAACAAGTTCTTAAAGACTTACAGGGTTATCCAAAGAGATCCGAATTGCTTGAGAAAGGTAACCGAACGCTGAAAATCAGCGTTCGGTTACCTTTCCTGACCATTCGGCTATCCAGAGAGCAGGCAATTCGCCAAATCCTGGCGAATTGCCTGCACATACGGTGCCTGTTCGGTTCCTGTTCGAGGGCAGTGAAATCCCCATGAAAAAGCACTGCTTCGGCTATTCAGAGAACGAAAACCAGCAGTGAAAGGTTCCCCTAATGCCCTGCCATTCGGTGGTTTAATTCGGCAAATTAATTCAGGAGAATCCCATAGACTTCAATGTTAAAAATATTCCCGTTTTAATTCAATATCTAATAAACCGTTCATTATAAAATTCTGCAGCAAAAAGTCTCTTTACTCATTGATTTTTTAGGATACTTTAAGCATTTTTCAGATTTTTTTTTTTTTTTAAAAAAGTCCGATTTTTTTTTTTTTTTTTTTCAGTTTGCTTATTTTTTTTGTAACAGCCCTCTTTATTATCATTCCCTGGACCTCCTGTGAAAATTTCAGACATTTTCGCTCAGTAGTTTCTTTGCAAACAGCGTTTCTTTTTCCCAGATTCATACAAATGGTTTTTCTAATTTATTCACTGCCTCCTCTACGTCACAGCTGCTTCGGCTCTGTGTGATTCGGCTCCTTTTCGGCTCCTGTTCGGCTCCTGTTCGGCTTTTTCGAAGGTTAATCCAGATGTTTTTGCTTGTTTTCAGCTTGCATTCGGTTAGTTTTCGTCAGGTTTTCGGCAGCTTTTCCCTGCAATTCGGGGACCCTGTGCTGTTTGCTGAATACACCGCAGGGTCACCGAAATGCAATCGGCAAAAGGAACCGAATTGAAGAGAACGAAAAGTCACCGAACGTGCGGTGACTTTTCGAATCTCTTTGGATAACCCTGTTAAAGATGTAAAAGCTTGTTGTACCCGTGTGGCGCTAAAGGAAAAACACATTCCATGTGTGCGTGCTGGAGGTGTGTGACCAAAAGGAAGTGTATCCGCATTTCAGGTGTGTGTGCTGTAGGTGTGTGACCAAAAGGGATTGTATCCATCCCCTGCTGCATCAGTAGCGATGCTTTGGTGGCAAATAATTACAATGCGTATTTCAAAATGCACAGCACAATGCAAATTATTATACAGTTGGTTACTGTATTAATATTTGGGTGTTAGCTTACAAGGTAACTGATGTAAAACGAAGGTGACAGATACATGCATAGATGGGAGATGTGCTTTTACTGGGGTCGCCACCCATACAGTTTTCATATGGACTGTACAGGTTTTGAAACCTTCCTACCCATTTCTCTTTCCTCTTCCACCCCGTCTCTTTCCTTCCCCTTTCCCCTTTTTCCATCATCCACAACTTCCCCCTTCCCCCTCTACCCACCTCTTCCCACCTTTTTCCTCTCTTCTTCACTCTCCCCTTTTCTCCCCCTTTTCACTCTCTCTCTCCTTTACCCCCTCTCTTTCCTCTATCTCACTCTCCCCTTTTCTACTCCCCCTCTATCACTCTCCCTTTTCTCCCCACCTCTTATCCTTCTCTCGCCCTTCTCCTTTCTCCCCCTCCCTCTATCACTCTCCCCTTTTCCCCTCTTTCACTCTCCTCTTTTTTCCACTTCTCTTCTGCCTCTCTCATTGTCCCATTTTCTCCCTCTCTATTTGCCCCTCCTTTTCTCTCCCCTCTCTCCCTCCCCTTTTCTCCTTCCCTTTTCTTTCCCTCTCTCTCCCCTTTCCTTACTCGCCTTCTTTTCCTTTCCTTAACCTTCCCCTGTCCTCTTCTTCCCACTTTCCTCTCTCCATTCTCCCTTTATCCACTCTCTTGGTCTCCCTTTTCTCCCCCTCTTTCCCCTTTCATGCACTTCCCTTTCCCCCCCCTCTCTCACTCTCCTATTTTCTCCTTCTCCCGTTTTCTTTCCCTCTCTCTCTTCCTATTTCTCCCTCACTCTATCCTTTCCCCCCTCCTTTTCCCCTCTCACTCTCCCCGTTTCTTCCTCCTCCTCCCCTCCGATTACTCTTCCCTTTTCTCCCCTATCACTTTCTACCCCCTCTCTTTTTCTTGCTCCCCCCTTTCCTGTCTGTATGTGTATAGTAAGTGTGTACAGTGTGAGAACGTTTGGGTTGAAAGGGGCGTATTTTGAGATGAAAGGAGATGATTTGTGTTTCAGAGTGAAAGGGCCTGATTTGGATGTTAAAATGACTAATTTGAGGTTTGGGGTGAATGGGGCTGATTTCAGGCTTTTAAATGAAATGGAATGAAAGAGGGTGAAAGGGAAAGGCATGTACAGTAATATATATATATGTGTGTGTGTGTGAGCGTCAGTGTTTCTATGTGACCAAGCGTATACCCATGAGCAGCAAAAATATTTTGAGTGTTCGGGTTTGGCCTAAAAGAAAAGGTGGCAACCCTAGCTTTCACCATGGCTGCCATGTTTGATCACCATATGCTGTGATCATTCTTCATCCCTCACTGACAAAACTCTAGCTGTAGCCCTTTACATTTACACCCCTGTCTGCTGACACCTAGGATCCATTAACAAGCATTAACTAACCTATAACATATGTCTCCTAACCACTTAACCCTTTCACTACACTAGTGTTAGCTATCAGCAGCAGCAGCAGACACAGCAGCCAGAGATATTGTTAACATGATCTGGGGCTCTGCTGTATCATTGCAAATTCATTTTGTTTGCTTTTTGCTTCTAGAAGGTGTCTTATCACCATTGGCATGGCGCCCGAGGTGCTAACACTTTCTAAATTTGGCTATTTGACATCTATCCTGCTGATCCTGCATGAAGTTTAGAACTGCAGTAACCGTTTCGCCAGCAGGTGGCGACATCTCTCTGCCAAATAGATCATTATAGTAAGAAATAAACTGGTAATATTCCCAAATATTTCCTACTGTATAATTAAATGATCGTCCAAAAAAACAACTGGTTCCTGACAGTGTTATTTTGTGAAAAGTAATTAGTAGTGAAGGAGTTGACGGACCCCACGGGATGCCAAATCAAAGTCTCTTTTTATCTTAGCTTTGAAGGTAAAAGCACCGGTTTTCAAACAATGTCAATAAAAAAAAAAAAAACACTATCAGGGTTATCCAAAGAGATTCGAAAAGTCACCGCACGTTCGGTGACTTTTCGTTCTCTTCAATTCGGTTCCTTTTGCCGATTGCATTTCGGTGACCCTGCGGTATATTCAGCAAGCACCACAGAGTCCCCGAATTGCAGGGAAAAGCTGCCGCAAACCTGACGAAACCTAACCGAATGCACGCTGTAAACAAGCAAAAACATCTGGATTAACCTTCGAAGAAGCCGAACAGGAGCCGAATCACACAGAGCCGAAGCAGCTGTGACGCAGAGGAGGCAGTGAATAAATTAGAAAAACCATTTGTATGAATCTGGGAAAATGAAACGCTGTTTGCAAAGAAACTACTGAGCGAAAATGTCTGAAATTTTCACAGGAGGTCCAGGGAATGATAATAAAGAGGGCTGTTACAAAAAAAATAAGCAAACTGAAAAAAAAAAAAATCGGACTTTTAAATTTTTTTAAAAAAAATCAGAAAAATGCTTAAAGTATCCTAAAAAATCTATAAATAAAGAGACTTTTTGCTGCAGAATTTTATAATGAACGGTTTATTAGATATTGAATTAAAACGGGAATATTTTTAACATTGAAGCCTATGGGATTCTCCTGAATAAATTTGCCGAATTAAACCACCGAATGGCAGGGCATTAGGGAACCTTTCACTGCTGGTTTGTGTTCTCTGAATAGCCGAAGCAGTGCTTTTCATGGGGATTTCACTGCCCTCGAACAGGGACCGAACAGGCACCGTATGTGCAGGCAATTCGACAGGATTTGGCGAATTGCCTGCTCTCTGGATAGCCGAATGGCAAGGAAAGGTAACCGAACCCTGATTTTCAGCGTTCGGTTACCTTTCTCAAGCAATTCGGAGCTCTTTGGATAACCCTGCATGTAAGTTAAATGTTCTAAACCTTGGGAAGGCATACAGGGTTATCCAAAGAGATCCGAATTGCTTGAGAAAGGTAACCAAACACTGAAAATCAGCGTTCGGTTACCTTTCCTTGCCATTCGGCTATCCAGAGAGCAGGCAATTCGCCAAATCCTGTCGAATTGCCTGAACATACGGTGCCTGTTCAGTCCCTGTTCGAGGGCAGTGAAATCCCCATGAAAAAGCACTGCTTCGGCTATTCAGAGAACACAAACCAGCAGTGAAAGGTTCCCCTAATGCCCTGCCATTCGGTGGTTTCATTCGGCAAGTTTATTCAGGAGAATCCATAGACTTCAATGTTAAAAATATTCCCGTTTTAATTCAATATCTAATAAACCATTCATTATAAAATTCTGCAGCAAAAGTCTCTTTATTTATAGATTTTTTAGGATACTTTAAGCATTTTTCTTTTTTTTTTAAATTTTTTTAAAAGTCCGATTTTTTTTTTTGATTTTTTTTTCAGTTTACTTATTTTTTTTGTAACAGCCCTCTTTATTATCATTCCCTGGACCTCCTGTGAAAATTTCAGACATTTTCGCTCAGTAGTTTCTTTGCAAACAGCGTTTCATTTTCCCAGATTCATACAAATGGTTTTTCTAATTTATTCACTGCCTCCTCTACGTCACAGCTGCTTCGGCTCTGTGTGATTCGGCTCCTGTTCGGCTCCTGTTCGGCTCCTGTTCGGCTCCTGTTCGGCTCTTTCGAAGGTTAATCCAGATGTTTTTGCTTGTTTTCAGCGTGCATTCGGTTAGTTTTCGTCAGGTTTGCGGCAGCTTTTCCCTGCAATTCGAGGACCCTGTGCTGTTTGCTGAATACACCGCAGGGTCACCGAAATGCAATCGGCAAAAGGAACCGAATTGAAGAGAACGAAAAGTCACCGAACGTGCGGTGACTTTTCGAATCTCTTTGGATAACCCTGATAGTGTTTCACAATTACGATATTAAATTCTGGAGAGAATTCCCCCATTGGCTAGAGGAGGTCATAGAGATAGGAGGTTGTTGCAAAAAGAGGTCAAGTGGATGTACCAGTTAGATACAGTGGCTCCTCATAGTCTTAACGAGAAACTTGAGTGGCACTGGTTTCTCTTAGTGCACCCGCTAAGACATCTCATTAACTGTTAAATACTGTAGATTAGATAAATCACAGAAGTGAAGAAAAACCTTTGGTAACTGTTCCCACATGTGAAAAATTAACAAAATGGTAGGGAGATAAAAAATATATATTTTCCCTTTTTACATGCACGCACTTCAAACAAAGAAAAAAAAACAGCAGCATGTGTTTTATAATGTGTTTTATAATGTGGTTTTGTTTGAAATGCACAAGTAATCTAGTTACAGTTAGGAAGTGTCCCTTTAAACACATGATTGTATTTTCCTGTAGAATAATTACAATTATTTTACAAGAATTGTTTTGTGTATAACTCACAGTTTTCATACTTGGCTGTGCCTGATGTTAAACTGATTTAGATTTTCTGTGTGGTGTTTCCAGTGGTTCCTGACTGTTAAGGTGATACACAGACAGCTTTCCTGTAAACCGACCCAATGATTTGTGATAATCCCAATACTCCCTGCATGTACTTATTGTTATTATCCTCCTGCAGCTAAAAAAGCAAAGAACAAGGTATTGAGGAGAGAGAAAGAAATGGCAGAAGAAACCAATAAGAAGCTGGAGGAACGCTTGGAACTGGAGAAGAAACGTGTTGAGCACCACAAGGAGATGCTGGAGAAGAAGATGGAAGAGGAGAAAGAAAAGATGAAGAAAGAAAACGAAGAGTTTCTAGAAAGAAATCTAAAGGTAAAATGAAAGTTATTAATTTAAATTATAACATGTCTTTGCAAATGTACCTGAACATATTGATCCGTTTCTGATTTCCTTTGTGTGTTTGTCTATAAAATTATTTTAAGTTACTTAAAACACAAAACCAAACATGAGAATAATCCAATTAAGAGTTACTGTGACGAGTCAATAGAAACTGTATACATGGACTTGACATTACTGCTGGAAGATATGGAACTGAGAGGTCTGACATGCCATTTTATTCCCCCACCCGCTCCTATGTCCAAGTTATCCTGTGCTTATATGGATACAGGGTCTGTCTTATGTCGTGCATATTGTATTTTTAATATTGTTATTGTCTATATTTATATATTACTGTTATCATTTCTGATATTCTTACTGTGTGGGTCATTGCGGCCCTTTTTAGCCCCCTTGTCTAGAATAGGTTTACATCTGTGACAGACTATTGTATCAGGCTATTGTATACTTGTGTAACTTCTTATCTGTTATCTAATGTGTTCAGACATTCTGATGCTCATGCTGTCATTACTATTTTGCATGACTGGAGATTAAAATGGGCTTGGATTACCAGGGTGTCATGTTCCATTGTTCTCCAGGCCCCTGTTGGACTGTATATATTTGGCTCAAATGATTCAATAAAGGCGTTCAGTTCCTGTCTGTTCTACCCCAAGATCTGAGTGTTGCCTCATGTCTGGGGAATGCTATCACCGCTCTTTCATTATAGACTAGTTGTAAAGCCTGCCCAGAGGGCAGTCTATTGTGGATATACTGCCCCTGCTCATGTATACTGCCCCAGCTCGTGGATACTGCCCCAGCTCGTGGATACTGCCCCAGAACGTGGATACTGCCCCAGCACGTGGATACTGCCCCAGCACGTGGATATTGCCCCAGCACGTGGATATTGCCCCAGCACGTGGATATTGCCGCAGCACGTGGATATTGCCCCAGCTCGTGGATACTGCCCCAGCTCGTGGATACTGCCCTAGCACGTGGATATTGCCCCAGCACGTGGATGGATACTGCCCCAGCACGTGGATATTGCCCCAGCTCGTGGATACTGCCCCAGCTCCTGGATATTGCCCCAGCACGTGGATACTGCCCCAGCACGTGGATATTGCCCCAGCACGTGGATATTGCCCCAGCACGTGGATATTGCCCCAGCACGTGGATACTGCCCCAGCACGTGGATACTGCCCCAGCACGTGGATATTGCCCCAGCACGTGGATTGATACTGCCCCAGCACGTGGATACTGCCCCAGCACGTGGATACTGCCCCAGCACGTGGATGGATACTGCCCCCAGCTCGTGGATATTGGCCCAGCTCGTGGATACTGCCCCAGCTCGTGGATATTGGCCCAGCTCGTGGATACTGCCCCAGCTCGTGGATATTGGCCCAGCTCGTGGATACTGCCCCAGCACGTGGATACTGCCCCAGCACGTGGATACTGCCCCAGCACGTGGATACTGCCCCAGCACGTGGATGGATACTGCCCCAGCTCGTGGATATCGCCCCAGCACGTGGATACTGCCCCAGCACGTGGATATTGCCCCCCCGCTCGTGGATATGGCCCCCCCGCTCGTGGATATACTCACCTACATCGGCCCTCCAGCGATGGCGGTCCCGCGTCCCGCTTCCAGCGTCCTCTCTCGCTCCGTTGGTCGCCGGGATGACGTCACGAAAGCCTTTGACCCCCGGGGTCAAAGGCTTTCGTGACGTCATTCCGGCGAACAACGGAGCGAGAGAGGACGCTGGAAGCGGGACCGCCATCGCTGGAGGAGCTAAGGGCCGATGTAGGTGAGTATGTGTAGGCAACATCCCCCTACATTGACCCGGAGCCTCAGCGGTGGCTGTCGTAGGCTGCTCGGCCGGCCTCCAGGCTTAGGCGAGCCCCCGGCTCGGCTGAGCCTGTAGGCCCAAGCCAAGCCGGGGGCTCGCCTGAGCCTGGAGGCCGGCCGAGCAGCCTGCGACAGCCGGAGGACAGTCACCGCTGGAGCTCAGGGCTAATGTAGGTGAGTATGTGCTCTCCACACCCACCCTGCTTACTCGGCCGGTATCCAAGCTTAGGCGAGCCCCCGGCTTGGGCCTAGAGGCCCAGCAGAGCCGGGGACTCGCCTGAGCATGGAGGCCGGTCGAGTTGCATGCTCGGCCGTCCTCCAGGCTCAGGTGAGTCCCTGGCTCGGCTGGGCCTCTAGGCCCAAGCCAAGCCGGGGGCTCGCCTAAGCTTGGATACCGGCCGAGCAAGCAGGGTGTGTGTGTTTGTGTAGAGCACATACTCACCTACATCGGCCTCGAGTCCTCCACCGGTTCCACACATACTCACCGACATCGGCCCTTAGCTCCTCCAGCGATGGCGGTCCCGCTTCCAGCGTCCTCTCTCTCTCTCCGTTGCTCGCCAGGATGACGTCACGAAAGCCTTTGACCCCCGGGGTCAAAGGCTTTCGTGACGTCATTCCGGCGAACAACGGAGAGAGAGAGGATGCTGCAAGCGGGACCGCCATCGCTGGAGGAGCTAAGGGCCGATGTCGGTGAGTATGTGTTAGGCAACATCGGCCCTGAGCTCCAGCGGTGACCTCCTCCGGCCGAGCAGGCTGCTCGGCCGGCCTCTATGCTTAGGCGAGTCCCCGGCTCGGCTGGGCCTGTAGGCCCAAGCCAAGCCGGGGGCTCGCCTAAGCCTAGAGGCCCGCCGAGCAGCCAGCGGCAGCTGGAGGAGGTCTCCGCTGGAGCTCAGGGCCGATTTTGGGGTGTATTTTTTTGGGAACTTCGGCCCCGATCCTCCAGCGGTGACCTTCTCCGGCTGCCGCTGGCTGCTCGGCGGGCCTCTAGGCTTAGGCGAGTCCCCGGCTCGGCTGGGCCTGTAGGCCCAAACCGAGCCGGGGGCTCGCCTAAGCCTAAAGGCCCGCCGAGCAGCCAGCGGCAGCCGGAGGAGGTCTCCGCTGGAGCTCAGGGCCGATTTTGGGGGTGTTTGTTTGGGAACTTCGGCCCCGATCCTCCAGCGGTGACCTTCTCTGGCTGCTCGGCGGGCCTCTAGGCTTAGGCGAGTCCCCGGCTCGGCTAGGCCTGTAGGCCCAAACCGAGCCGGGGGCTCGCCTAAGCCTAGAGGGCCGCCGAGCAGCCAGCGGCAGCCGGAGGAGGTCTCCGCTGGAGCTCAGGGCCGATTTTGGGGTGTATTTGTTTGGGAACTTCGGCCCCGATCCTCCAGCGGTGACCTTCTCCGGCTGCCGCTGGCTGCTCGGCGGGCCTCTAGGCTTAGGCGAGTCCCCGGCTTGGCTGGGCCTGTAGGCCCAAACCAAGCCGGGGGCTCGCCTAAGCCTAGAGGGCCGCCGAGCAGCCAGCGGCAGCCGGAGGAGGTCTCCGCTGGAGCTCAGGGCCGATTTTGGGGTGTATTTGTTTGGGAACTTCGGCCCCGATCCTCCAGCGGTGACCTTCTCCGGCTGCCGCTGGCTGCTCGGCGGGCCTCTAGGCTTAGGCGAGTCCCCGGCTCGGCTGGGCCTGTAGGCCCAAACCGAGCCGGGGGCTCGCCTAAGCCTAGAGGGCCGCCGAGCAGCCAGCGGCAGCCGGAGGAGGTCTCCGCTGGAGCTCAGGGCCGATTTTGGGGTGTATTTGTTTGGGAACTTCGGCCCCGATCCTCCAGCGGTGACCTTCTCCGGCTGCCGCTGGCTGCTCGGTGGGCCTCTAGGCTTAGGCGAGTCCCCGGCTCGGCTGGGCCTGTAGGCCCAAACCGAGCCGGGGGCTCGCCTAAGCCTAGAGGGCCGCCGAGCAGCCAGCGGCAGCCGGAGGAGGTCTCCGCTGGAGCTCAGGGCCGATTTTGGGGTGTATTTGTTTGGGAACTTCGGCCCGATCCTCCAGCGGTGACCTTCTCCGGCTGCCGCTGGCTGCTCGGCGGGCCTCTAGGCTTAGGCGAGTCCCCGGCTTGGCTGGGCCTGTAGGCTCAAACCGAGCCGGGGGCTCGCCTAAGCCTAGAGGGCCGCCGAGCAGCCAGCGGCAGCCGGAGGAGGTCTCCGCTGGAGCTCAGGGCCGATTTTGGGGTGTATTTGTTTGGGAACTTCGGCCCCGATCCTCCAGCGGTGACCTTCTCCGGCTGCCGCTGGCTGCTCGGCGGGCCTCTAGGCTTAGGCGAGTCCCCGGCTCGGCTGGGCCTGTAGGCCCAAACCGAGCCGGGGGCTCGCCTAAGCCTAGAGGGCCGCCGAGCAGCCAGCGGCAGCCGGAGGAGGTCTCCGCTGGAGCTCAGGGCCGATTTTGGGGTGTATTTGTTTTGGAACTTCGGCCCCGATCCTCCAGCGGTGACCTTCTCCGGCTGCCGCTGGCTGCTCGGTGGGCCTCTAGGCTTAGGCGAGTCCCCGGCTCGGCTGGGCCTGTAGGCCCAAACCGAGCCGGGGGCTCGCCTAAGCCTAGAGGGCCGCCGAGCAGCCAGCGGCAGCCGGAGGAGGTCTCCGCTGGAGCTCAGGGCCGATTTTGGGGTGTGTTTGTTTGGGAACTTCGGCCCGATCCTCCAGCGGTGACCTTCTCCGGCTGCCGCTGGCTGCTCGGCGGACCTCTAGGCTTAGGCGAGTCCCCGGCTCGGCTGGGCCTGTAGGCCCAAACCGAGCCGGGGGCTCGCCTGAGCCTGGAGGCCCGCCGCAGCCGGAGGACGGTCACCGCTGGAGGATCGGGGCATCTGGCCGTGTAAACACACGGGTAGCTGCGCGCGGCTCGTGCCGTTTTTTTTTTTTTCACGCGGCCGGCACGCGCAGCTACCTGTGTGTTCTAACGGCCGCTTTCAAATGTCCGTCGCGCATGCGCAGACGGCTTTTGGCGACGGACAGTTTTTAGCTTATTCTTTTATAGTATAGATGTCCTTAAGCTAAGGGCTGGAGAAGGTATGAAAGACTGCTGGTGGGAGATGGGTGTTCAGCAAGGAAGCAGCATTAACAGATGTGACCCAGTTGGGGTGCGGAGATCTGTTAGTAACGATATCCATCTCCTCCCAGGCGCAGAGCAAACACAAGCAAACATATCTTGATAGTGTAGCAAACATTATGCACGGAGACAGAGGCTGCTGGATGGGTCCATTATAAGGTGTAGGGGGCTTCTGTCAAATTTCATATTTATTTTAATACATTTCTGATTAGTGCTAGGACGTGATTCATTTTATTTTCTGATTTGCCTTGCTCTTCAGGTTCTTGAGGGAGTTCAGGGAAGCCAGACATTTATTTTATGAAGTTATTCTTTTCTCATGTGTCACTCCAGAAACCGTGAAGAACATTTTAGTCACATATAGAGGTTTCCTAGCACTGACCTTTCACGATACTATCTATTTTGTACATTTGCTGAGTTAGTATTCCTCATCTCTGGGTCCTTCCGGCGAGGTAAAATGCTGAATGATTTGGGGTCTCACAGGAAACTGAAATCGTTTTTCAAATTTCTAAGGTTTTAAATTTGATAAAAAATGTTGTCCATGATTGATAAAAATGCTGTGGAATTGCAACGAGTCTTTTTAAAGATTAATAAATAATTCGAACCCAGACATTGTAAAAGTCTGCGATGGGATTTACAATTCTTACAATACATTTCCAATCACTCTTTATATCTTCTAATTCAAAGGATCAGGAGGCGGAGCAGGAATTTCTCGCTAATTTCACAAATAATGAAAATCAAACTACAATAAGACGTGCAGATGTTTCAATGTCCGAGAAAGAAAAGGAGATTGGAGGTAAGAGAACAAGTTCTCCAAATTTAAAGAAGATGTAAAAACTTGTTGTACCCGTGTGGTGCTAAAGGATGCTAAAACGGGGACGCGTCCCCATTTTAGGCCCATGTCAGACGAACGCAGTGATCACGTCTGTGTTGCCGCACATTTTAAAGTCCGTCGTAGCATAAAATTATGATCAATAGAGACCCGCACACGAAGTACATGCGCACAGAAGTGCGGACGCACAACGCACGTGGCACCGGACGCAGTTTAGGCAAGAACGTCACACCGCTAGGACGGATGCACATAGAGCGCCACGTCTGCGTAGCTTTGTGAGTGCTGGAACGTAGACGGACTGCATTTTTGACGTCCAGCATTTTTGACGGACAATATGGTTTTTCATATCATGTATCAATTTTTTTTACTTTACATATTAATTTTATTTCCCATCTACATCAGTCAAAAAAAAGGTCAGTCAAAAAAACAGACTGTGTGGCGTCTACAGTATTATCAGTCAGAAAGTACGTCAGTTGTGCACGGACGCACAGTGTGCTCAGAATGCGTTCGTCTGACATTAGCCTTCATGTTAGCAATGTAATATGGGCCTAGCTGTAGCCCTTTCCATTTCCATCCCTGTTTGCTGACACCTAGGATCCATTAATTAATGGAAGAGTACAAGGAACAGATCGTGATATACAAAAGATATATAGACGATCTTTTCTTTATATGGAGAGGAGGGGAGGAGACCCTAACAGCATTCCTTGAAATCCTTGACCAACGAGACCCCAATATCAAACTGGATACCATCTGGAGCAGTAAGTCTATCAACTACCTGGACCTCACGATCTATATAGAGGAAGAGAAGATACTTACCAAAACCTTTTTCAAGAAGGTTGACAGTAATAGTTATATTGGTCGAGATAGCTGTCACCTCAGCAGATGGTTAGAGAGCGTACCCAAAGGGCAATTTATAAGAATGAGGAGGAATTGCTCCAAAATAGAAGACTACAACATCCAAACAAAGAAACTGACAGAGGACTTTATGGAAAAAGGGTACGATGAAAAAACTTTAGAGAAAACAAGAGAAGAGATCGCACGAACAGAGAGAGGGGAATACCTCCAATACAAAAATAGAATCCATCAAAACACCACACAAGACGAAGTACCTTTTCTTTTCACATACAGCCAGCAAGACCCCAATTTTAGACGGATCATTAAGAAATTTTGGCCCATCTTAAGAGAAGACGCCCTCTTACAAGACATACTTCCAGTGAAACCTAGATTTATCTGTAGAGGACAAAGAATCTGAAGTCCAAATTAACAACTAGTGAGTACGCACCCAAGAACACGAGCAATCATTTCAAGCAGAAAACAGGCTTCTATGGATGCGGTAATTGTATAAGCTGTAGAAGTACCGGAAACAAGAAGAGACACATATCAGAAATAACCAACAGAAGAGGCACATGGAGGATCAAGGATATACTGACATGCTTCTCCACCAACGTTATATACTTACTGATATGCCCATGCGGTTTGAAATATATAGGCAAAACCACGAGAGCTCTTGGTGTAAGAATTAGGGAGCATGTAAGAAATATTGAGAAAGGCCTAGAAACGCACAGCGTCCCCGCACATTTTAAAAAAAGCCACAACTGTGACCCAAAAAAATTGGAATTTATGGCAATCAGAAGAATTAAGAACGATAGAAGAGGAGGAGATTTTTCGAAGAAAATTGGTCAGGAAGAGATGCGGTGCATCTATGAATTCGATACCCTGCATCCTAAAGGTCTCAATTTAGACTTCGAATTATGCCACTTCTTATGAACATCTTGACGCTTGCATCCACTCCAGCCCCATACACCACCTATATCCATCCCATTAGTGACAGTCTCTAAGAACACTGCCCTAACCATACCACGTATACAGCCATATACTAACGCAGCCCGACATTCACATTGAACCAACCTATGTGCCCATATATATCTATTCTTAATGGATGTCTCGCTATATTCCAACAACCTCAGACGAGAAGGGGTGGGACTGACACAACCATTTAGTCAAGTCCACCCTAAACACAGCGGATAATGGGTAATACATGCCGATGAGTATAGGCATGTATCATTACACATCTATATGTACTCATAACCCCAATGTATGTATTATGATCAATTTCCAACCACAACATATCTACTAAGATCAGCATGAACTTTCAATCACAATATGCGGACTATGATCAGCATGAACTTTCAATCGCAATATGCGTACTACGATCCGCATGAACTTTCAACCACAGCACATGTATTATGATCAGCATGGACTTGTATCTAATTGCTCGGGACTTAGCTCTAACATGAAGAATAGACGAGCACTTTACGTCTCTACCAGCTTCTATTCACTACGAGTGGAGAACATCAGCCCGGCGCATCAGGGAAAATCCATCCGTTCTGATTGGATAACACTCTCACGTGATCAGACCAATCGGAGCTCGACACGCACGGAGACGCCGGTTTTAGCGCTAAATCGTAAACAGAAATGCACCCATCAGTATGTATATAAAAGCAAACACACACAGATCGAATCTATCCAGCGGAAGAGGCCTTGTGTAGGCGAAACGCGTCCTGGACACCCTTATCTTTGTATTTGTTTTTTATTTTACCATGTATTATTAAAATCCCTTACTTTTAAACCCTCTGACTCCTGTCTCTGTGGTCACCCTGGAGGATACTCCATAAGTTGCCTAGACATCCACATTTGGACGAGCAGCCCTGAGGAACAGAGAACCCCAGAAGACCCAGCGACAGTAAAAGGATTCTCGGAGGAAAAGAAGGGAAATGGTCACCTCTATGGACCAGCAAAACCTGAATGTCTGAGCCTGGCTGCATTTAGGCTCTGGACCACGTGAGTGCATACAACTCTCTTTCCATACAACACACTCTGTATATACAGTGTCACGCTATGTATACCCCCTTTCTGTCTTTTCATATGAGGACAAGGAGAGAAGGAGAAAGACATTGACGAGCTCATCTTCTACGAGACTGTAATTCAGATAAAACCACTAGGTGGCAGTAGAAGACTGAACGACTCCCAGACCATCTAAAATTGAACTGGTTACATCAACAGTACCTTAAGGAAGACACTAGATGGCAATATATTGATAACCTGTTTTTGAATACTACGAACCAGACTACTGTGTCCATAAACAAAGGAAACTATCATTTCCTCGACCAATACTGCCTCACCAAACTACCGTGTCTATAAATAAAAGAAACTACTACACTGCCCCATCATCTGGCAGTCATATATGTATATACATATTTGGTTTTTCCAAAAAATTTTTTGGACCACAAAAGCATCCACTGAATATCAATACACTCACTGGATACAACGTATGTGGCAAGTACACACTATTACATTTCACCACTAAAGGTTCCCCACTCCACTCTACGAAGTGTGAGTGATCCATATATACAGGTAGCGCCCGACAGAGATATACCCCCCCCTTTCTCTATCTATTTCGGCAGGCGTGTAACACTGCCACTATATCGGTGTCAGGCAGCAACCTGTATCATTCTTAGACAAGCGCCATAGAGAGGATTCCCCCCAACTGTCTAACTATACTTGAGTTACACAAACATTCCTTGGGCAGCAGTCTATATCAAGTAATCTAAACTTGGCCTAATAAAATAGGACTCCACAATGGATTTTAGGAAGAAATTTGGGAAACCAAAAGAGAACACCTTTAGTAATGAGGATATAGAGAAAGATGGAGAAATACCATCAATGAATAGAGACGAAATGTTGAAGAATCTAGAGAAGAATCTGAAAAAAGAACTTCGTTTAAAATGGGAAATCATCGCTTTAGAAAAGTATATGAAAGAAAAAATAGTGCCAAGAGGATTACGTTTCTCCAAGGGACCGGCTCTGGGCAATGAAAGAGACTTATTCATTGAGAAATGGAGCCAGATGCTCGAGAATTTCTCTCTACATACTATGGGAGTATTGATCGAAGAAAGAAAATACAACCTAGTAGAAACAGATGAGAAAATCGAGTTAACAACCAGAGAACTTCAGGCCATAACATCCGAAACAGGAATACGAAGTTTCACTGAGAAAATGGAAGAGATTCTGACCAGATTAGAGGAAGATCTCATCAAAAAGAAAAAGAAGAAGTACATTAGAGATCAAACGGATTATGCAGGAGGAAACGTATGGAAGATAGCAGCAAGAATTTCCAATACAGAGGTGGGAACAGAACAAGATTTGGAGGATAATATTTTCGATCTAGAACAAGATGAAGAAGAGAGACGTAAGGAAACATCCACATATAGGTATCCGAAAACACCAAGATTAAGGAATGTATCCTTCAGAAGAAAAAGGACCATGCCTATACGTAACAACAGTGAAAGAAGAAGAGAGCATTTTAGATACAAAGAGTCCCCGCGGTATTATAGAAGATACAATAGGAGGACGTCACCATATAAAATCAACCGCAACCCAAGGGCAACAGTAAGACAAAGTGTATGGAGACCAAAGACCTTTACACACATCCCTGAGAATAGAGACAACGTAAGACTGAAAGAAAGAGACCGAATAAAAGAAAGCATATACCATCCAAACCGGTATGACCACCTCAGAGAAGAGGAGGGAAGAGTAAGAGAGGAGGAGGTTTTTCGGCTTACTACCCCAAAGAGGAAAAGGAAAACGGAATTACAGAGAATAGATTGGAGCCCAGACTCGAGACCAGGGAACAGACCCCTCACCCCACAGAGGAAAAGGAAAATGGAACAACAGAGAATAGATTGGAGCCCGGACTCAAGATTAGGGAACAGGAAAGAGGGAGAAAACCTATACTCTCCAGGCAAAAAAGCAAGAAAAGACTAAGAGGAAAAAGAGGAGGGAAACAGAAAATTATAACGAGAAAAAAGAAAACCATTATTAAGGAGAAAGTTATCACTACCTCCGATGGTATTTTCAATCTAACCAATATACATCTGACAACTGACCAAATCCAAGTACTCAATAAAGGTCTTAAGTTTGCCCCCACTCAGAACCTGAATCACTTTGACACATATATTGACCTGCAAAGATTCAAACGAAAATTATGTCTAAAAAAGTATTTTCTCAAAAATCCTATTGCAAGAACAGAAGTAATGCAGGTATATAAACACACAGATCTCAAAGAAAAATCAAAATTCTTTCCTAAATCCATGATCTCCCCGGAGATAGCAACATTTGAAAAGATGGTATCAAGAGAAATGGAGAAAATCAAAATAGGAGTAAAAAACAACCTCACTAAGAAAGAGATGAAAGCATTGGACACCCTGAGGAAAGATGGCTCTATGGTAATTACACCAGCTGACAAAGGGGGAGGCATCGTTTTACAAAACACAGAAAGGTACGAGAAAGAATCCTATAAGATCCTGAACGACGAAAATATCTATAAGAAGGTTAAGAAAGACCCTACAGAGGAAATTGTCACGATTTTTCACCAATATCTAGATGAAGGGAATGCTTTAGGAATCCTCACGGACAAGGAATATAAATATCTGAAAATCCAACACCCTAGACGTCCGACCTTTTACCATCTGCCCAAGATCCATAAGAATGTCCAAGACCCGCCAGGAAGGCCCATCATTTCAGGGATAGATTCGATTTCTAGCAGAGTCTCGGAGTATATTGATAGAATGCTCCAACCAATGGTACGGACCACCAAATCCTATCTGAAGGACACATTAAGTCTGATACAAGAACTAGAAAAGTCCAAATGGGAGGAGGGTTATATCCTAATAACCAGCGATGTACAGGCCTTGTATAGTAACATCCCCCATGATGAAGGAATTGATGCGGTAAGGAAACATTTGGATGCAGACAACACCTTACTCCCTGAACAGAAGATTTTCATCCTGGAAGGAATTAGACACATACTGAAAAACAATTATTTCACATTTAACAATGAGCACTTTATACAAATCAAAGGTTCGGCGATGGGAACACGGTTCGCACCAAGTTTTGCCAACTTATACATGGATATTTGGGAGAGAGACATAATGGAAGAGTACAAGGAACAGATCGTGATATACAAAAGATATATAGACGATCTTTTCTTTATATGGAGAGGAGGGGAGGAGACCCTAACAGCATTCCTTGAAATCCTTGACCAACGAGACCCCAATATCAAACTGGATACCATCTGGAGCAGTAAGTCTATCAACTACCTGGACCTCACGATCTATATAGAGGAAGAGAAGATACTTACCAAAACCTTTTTCAAGAAGGTTGACAGTAATAGTTATATTGGTCGAGATAGCTGTCACCTCAGCAGATGGTTAGAGAGCGTACCCAAAGGGCAATTTATAAGAATGAGGAGGAATTGCTCCAAAATAGAAGACTACAACATCCAAACAAAGAAACTGACAGAGGACTTTATGGAAAAAGGGTACGATGAAAAAACTTTAGAGAAAACAAGAGAAGAGATCGC
Organism: Leptobrachium leishanense; assembly: GCA_009667805.1. NCBI lineage: Eukaryota > Metazoa > Chordata > Amphibia > Anura > Megophryidae > Leptobrachium > Leptobrachium leishanense. The sequence continues at coordinate 92,009,384 of CM019073.1, forward strand.
ACGAACAGAGAGAGGGGAATACCTCCAATACAAAAATAGAATCCATCAAAACACCACACAAGACGAAGTACCTTTTCTTTTCACATACAGCCAGCAAGACCCCAATTTTAGACGGATCATTAAGAAATTTTGGCCCATCTTAAGAGAAGACGCCCTCTTACAAGACATACTTCCAGTGAAACCTAGATTTATCTGTAGAGGGACAAAGAATCTGAAGTCCAAATTAACAACTAGTGAGTACGCACCCAAGAACACGAGCAATCATTTCAAGCAGAAAACAGGCTTCTATGGATGCGGTAATTGTATAAGCTGTAGAAGTACCGGAAACAAGAAGAGACACATATCAGAAATAACCAACAGAAGAGGCACATGGAGGATCAAGGATATACTGACATGCTTCTCCACCAACGTTATATACTTACTGATATGCCCATGCGGTTTGAAATATATAGGCAAAACCACGAGAGCTCTTGGTGTAAGAATTAGGGAGCATGTAAGAAATATTGAGAAAGGCCTAGAAACGCACAGCGTCCCCGCACATTTTAAAAAAAGCCACAACTGTGACCCAAAAAAATTGGAATTTATGGCAATCAGAAGAATTAAGAACGATAGAAGAGGAGGAGATTTTTCGAAGAAAATTGGTCAGGAAGAGATGCGGTGCATCTATGAATTCGATACCCTGCATCCTAAAGGTCTCAATTTAGACTTCGAATTATGCCACTTCTTATGAACATCTTGACGCTTGCATCCACTCCAGCCCCATACACCACCTATAATCCATCCCATTAGTGACAGTCTCTAAGAACACTGCCCTAACCATACCACGTATACAGCCATATACTAACGCAGCCCGACATTCACATTGAACCAACCTATGTGCCCATATATATCTATTCTTAATGGATGTCTCGCTATATTCCAACAACCTCAGACGAGAAGGGGTGGGACTGACACAACCATTTAGTCAAGTCCACCCTAAACACAGCGGATAATGGGTAATACATGCCGATGAGTATAGGCATGTATCATTACACATCTATATGTACTCATAACCCCAATGTATGTATTATGATCAATTTCCAACCACAACATATCTACTAAGATCAGCATGAACTTTCAATCACAATATGCGGACTATGATCAGCATGAACTTTCAATCGCAATATGCGTACTACGATCCGCATGAACTTTCAACCACAGCACATGTATTATGATCAGCATGGACTTGTATCTAATTGCTCGGGACTTAGCTCTAACATGAAGAATAGACGAGCACTTTACGTCTCTACCAGCTTCTATTCACTACGAGTGGAGAACATCAGCCGGCGCATCAGGGAAAATCCATCCGTTCTGATTGGATAACACTCTCACGTGATCAGACCAATCGGAGCTCGACACGCACGGAGACGCCGGTTTTAGCGCTAAATCGTAAACAGAAATGCACCCATCAGTATGTATATAAAAGCAAAACACACAGATCGAATCTATCCAGCGGAAGAGGCCTTGTGTAGGCGAAACGCGTCCTGGACACCCTTATCTTTGTATTGTTTTATTTTACCATGTATTATTAAAATCCCTTACTTTTAAACCCTCTGACTCCTGTCTCTGTGGTCACCCTGGAGGATACTCCATAAGTTGCCTAGACATCCACATTTGGACGAGCAGCCCTGAGGAACAGAGAACCCCAGAAGACCCAGCGACAGTAAAAGGATTCTCGGAGGAAAAGAAGGGAAATGGTCACCTCTATGGACCAGCAAAACCTGAATGTCTGAGCCTGGCTGCATTTAGGCTCTGGACACGTGAGTGCATACAACTCTCTTTCCATACAACACACTCTGTATATACAGTGTCACGCTATGTATACCCCCTTTCTGTCTTTTCATATGAGGACAAGGAGAGAAGGAGAAAGACATTGACGAGCTCATCTTCTACGAGACTGTAATTCAGATAAAACCACTAGGTGGCAGTAGAAGACTGAACGACTCCCAGACCATCTAAAATTGAACTGGTTACATCAACTACCTTAAGGAAGACACTAGATGGCAATATATTGATAACCTGTTTTTGAATACTACGAACCAGACTACTGTGTCCATAAACAAAGGAAACTATCATTTCCTCGACCAATACTGCCTCACCAAACTACCGTGTCTATAAATAAAAGAAACTACTACACTGCCCCATCATCTGGCAGTCATATATGTATATACATATTTGGTTTTTCCAAAAATTTTTTTGGACCACAAAAGCATCCACTGAATATCAATACACTCACTGGATACAACGTATGTGGCAAGTACACACTATTACATTTCACCACTAAAGGTTCCCCACTCCACTCTACGAAGTGTGAGTGATCCATATATACAGGTAGCGCCCGACAGAGATATACCCCCCCCTTTCTCTATCCATTAACAAGCGTTAACAAACCGATAACATATGTCTCCTAAACACTTAACCCCTTCACTACACTAGTGTTAGCTATCAGCAGCAGCAGCAGACACAGCAGCCAGAGAGAGTGTTAACATGATCTGGGGCTCTGATTTATCATTGCAAATTCATTTTGTTTGCTTTTTGCTTCTAGAAGGTGCCCTAAAGTCTTATCACTGTTGGCATGACGCCCAATGTGCTAACACTTTCTAAATTTGGCTATTTGACAACTATCCTGCTGATCCTGCGTAAAGCTTAGAACTGCAGTAACCGTTTCGCCAGCAGGTGGCGACATCTCTCTCTGCCAAATAGATCATTATAGTAAGAAATAAAAGAAGAAGGGGTGCGGCGCTTCCCAGTGTAGAAAAGGTAATAGAATTAATTACCCAATACGACGTAACAAAGGTCTTCAGTTGATGGAATAATCAATACCTCGAAAAGAAGACAATAATAGTGCAAAATTGTTTATATATAAATACAACTTAGGAGATATAGCAGTTCTCACTCACACTAGAGAGAGCCTCACCCGGCTCTGGCAATATTCGCCCGTGGGTAGAATTCAGATGGGCCCTCCCACTGGCCACTTCAATAGATGAAAATTTCCAAGGGGTATATACAGATGTTAATTCTCGACAGACATAGGAGAAGGAGAGAAGGTAATAACATCGGGTGATACCGTAGATTCTTGCAGTATTAATTTACAAAATATCAGACCACTCACGTGTTCAGGAGCCGTCAAGGCTCAGATGGAGAAGCCCAAAGGTTGTTTTGAATGGGCACAGACCTTAATAAAAGCCCCAGTGAATCCGTGCGGCAGCATACAGTGGAAGTCAAAGAGTATTGGAAACCAATTGGTGAGCAAAAAAAGTAATGAATTGGGATAAACGAAAAAAGATTAAATTCTAAAGTAAAAGATATTTTAATAGAATAAAAGGTTGGCTGTCACAGCCAACCTTTTATTCTATTAAAATATCTTTTACTTTAGAATTTAATCTTTTTTCTTTTATCCCAATTCATTACTTTTACAAAGTATTATAACTGTTGCGCCCACCAATTATCCTATTTTTTAATAGTAACAAATAAACTGGAGATATTCCCAAATATTTCCTACTGTATAATTAAATGATGGTCCAAAAATAACAACTGGTTTCTGACAGTGTTATTTTGTGAAAAATAATTAGTAGTGAAGGAGTTGATGGACCCCACGGGATGCCAAATCTAAGTCTCTTTTTCTGTTGCCTTTGAAGGTAAAAGCACCAGTTTTCAAACAATGTCAATAAAAAAAATACACCATGTAAGTTAAATGTTCTAAACCCTAAACCTATTCCTTTGGGGCTTTGAATGATTCAGGACATATTGTTAAGATGTACTCATGTATTTCACTGCATGTTCAGATAAAATGGTTTGTGGAAATGCACTTATTTATTACTGCAGGGAAGTTGATCAAAAAAATAGTCCCATAAAAAGTGGCTGTAAGACCCCCCCATGTATAAAATAATCTTGGCTCTATTCCATAGTTGGTGTTAATGTTGCATCTCAATATGTAACCGTTATCGCTAGGAGTAGTAAGTTAAATGTCTGGCATCGATATTCTGATGCTACACTGGGGTGAGAAAATGTGCGCCTCACAGCTTGCACTAACTTTCTGTACTTTGCGCCTAGTATACCTAACATGAAAAGCGCAATCTATTTTTACCATCTCGACAAGTGAGGTATCACAAAGTGCTGGCGCAAGTTGTGATTATTATTCTTTATTTATATAGCGCCAACATATAATGCAGCGTCGAACAATGGGCACAATATAGACAGGGGTACAATAAATTGCGACTGAACAACATTTTGATAAATCAGTACTGGAGAAAACGAGAGCCCTATTCCTGTGGGAACTTACCATCTAGAAGGGTTGGAGGCTGAGAAACAGAGAAGACTGCAAGGTGAGAGTGATGGACTACAAGGTGAGAGTGATGGACTACAAGGTGAGAGTGATGGACTGGTTGCGTCAGTGAGTTGGGTGGTCAGCTTCCCTAAATAGGCAGGTCTGAAGGGAGAGTTTGAAGGAAGGGAAACTAGGGGAAAGTCTGACCGTACGAGGGGAGAGCGTTCCAGAGAGTGGGGGCTGCGCGTGAGAAATCCTGCAGTCTGTCATGGGAAGAGGTGATGCAGGGAGACGCTAGGCGCAGGTCACTGTTTGACCACTGTTTGGAGTGTATGTGGTGATTAATGAGGACAAGTTGTGGGGAGCTGAGTTAGTGAGAGCTTTGTAGGTCAGGGTAAGGATTTTGAATTTAATTCTGCCGTGGAGTTACCATGGGGACACAACACGAATTGAAAATTTTTGACAACCCCTAAAAGGTTGCGTTAAATTATTTTGCACTTGAAGAATCATTTAACAAGTTCTAACCCCCCCCCTAGAAATCCCATAATCACCTCTCATCCCGCAACGTAAAGGACGACCCAATCTGCTGCTTCTTCTCCCAGGAGCAGAAAGAGACTCGGAACAAAAAAGTTCCTAGTCTTTCTCTTCTATTACTCTGCGGTGTTGCACGATCTCTAGGCATGTGCATTTTGTTTCGTCCAAACTTCGTTTTCGTCCAAGATTTCCATTTTTGGTATTTCGGATTCATTTCCGATACGAAAATCAGCCGTCCAAAATAACGAATCACGGTCCGATCCGAAATGATCCGATATACTTATTATTTTGTCAACTACGTCTGCTGAGTCTGCTTATCCTGATCACCCCCAGCGCTTGGGTAAATACCTAATGGGTCCCACCATGGCTTCGACCTGGTGTGGTCCTGACAAGTTTAATCTATCTTGTGTGGTTTCTCTATGTCAGCTGGATTGGGTTAGATTGTTTCAATCATTTACCTTCTCTATCAGTTACGGACACTCTAAGTACCGTGCTTCTAGCCGCACTAGCCTAGATATTTGATACCTTTTTTCCTTTTAGGACGTCATTATAGCCTATGGAGGTTTTCAGTTTACAACAGCTCAGGCTAAGTTAGCACCAACATTTTAATACTGCCCACAGAGACCAAGAATTTTATTTTGCCTCATTGGGAGGAAGCGCATCATCCGCTGCAACTGCTAACCATATCGATTATTTGACATTTAGAGGTATACTGCCATGCAGAGATTTTGCCGCTGATCTACATATACGGACTGCTTTTTAACTTTTTTTTAACTATTGTTAAACTTTGTTTCAATTACTGCAATTGTCCACTGAGTGGTGCCAGATACATTCTTATCAGCATATTTTCCTCGATATGTGTCACTTGGCGCATCCATTGTGTGATATTTTCCTCTATATGTGTCACTGGGCGCATCCATTGTGTGATATTTTCCTCTATATGTGTCACTGAGTGCATCCATTGTGTGATATTTTCCTCTATATGTGTCACTGGGTGCATCCAATGTGTGATACTTTCCTCTATGTGTCACTGGTTGCATCCATTGTGTGATATTCTCCTCTATATGTGTTACTGGGTGCATCCATTGTGTGAAATTTTCCTCGCTATGTGTCACTTGGCGCATCCATTGTGTGATATTTTGTGTTGTAAAAACTGCCCCCCCCCACAGTATCTTCCCATCACTTACTCCTCACTGTGTGGCTTTGACCATAGAATGAAGTGAATGGGTCAGTCACCGACTCACATCATTGTATGGTGTGGGATGTATTCAAAGGACATCACCAGGGGTAGATTAGAAGTCTTTTAAACTTCCTAACATACCTCATTCAGCTGCCAGCTCTCATCTCAGTTAGCTTGGAGAACAATAGCCTCCCGCCGCCTTATCTAAACATTCCATATTCCATTTTATTAAACTGTTAAATACTGTAGATTAGATACATCACAGAAGTAAAGAAAAACCTTTGGCAAATGTCGACTCATGGTTAAAATTAACAATATGGTAAAGAGATAAAAAATATATATATTTTCCCTTTTTACATGCAATTACTTCAAACAAAGAAAAAAGTGCAGCATGTGTTTTTTTTGTAATGCAACAAATCTAGTTACATAGTTACATAGTTATATAGGCTGAAAAAAGACATGCGTCCATCGGGTTCAGCCTCTCCCACATAACCTACTGCTGTTGATCCACAAGAAGGCAAAAAACCCAGTCTGAAATGCTTGCCAATATGCAACATACTGGGAAAAAATTCCTTCTTGACCCCAGATTGGCAGTCAGATTTCTCCTTGGATCAAGAAGCTTTTACCCACATATTAAATATTATAACCCTTAATATTCTGTGTCTGCAGGAAGTCATCCAGTCGTTTTTTAAAAGTCTGTACAGTCTCTGACCCAACCACCTCAACAGGCAGAGAATTCCACAGCTTTATTATTCTCACCGTAAAATAACCCTTCCTATGCTTTAAGCTAAATTGTCTTTCTTCCAGTCTAAATGGATGACCATTTGTCCTATGTATAGACCTGTTAATGAATAGGTTATCAGACAATGGTTGATAATGGCCCAGTAGATTTGATATAAGGTTATCAGATCCCCTCTAAGGCGCCGTTTCTCTAAACTAAACAGGTTTAAACTTGTTAGTCTTTCCTCATAACTTAATCCTTCCATTCCCCTTATTAATTTAGTTGCCCGTCTCTGCACTTTTTCTAGCGCTATAATATCTTTTTTTAAGACAGGTGCCCAAAATTGCACGGCATATTCAAGGTGCGGCCTGACCATTGATTTATACAGAGGCAAAATTATGTTTTCATCCCGTGAGTGAACTCCCCTTTTAATGCATGCCAATACTTTGCTGGCCTTGGCGGCTGCTGTTTGACATTGCACATTGTTACTTAGTTTGAAGTCTATGATTATTCCCAAATCCTTCTCCTGCTTGCATTTCCCTAACTCCGTACCATTTAGGGTATAAATTACTTGTGTGTTCTTCACTCCAAAGTGCATAACTTTGCATTTATCTAGATTAAATTTCATCTGCCATTTAAGTGCCCAGTCCCCCAATCTATCTAAATCCCTCTGCAGCGAAGTAACATCCTGCTCACATTGTGTTACTTTTCCTAGTTTTGTGTCATCTGCAAACACTGATACATGACTTTCAATGCCTATCTCAAGGTCATTTATAAATAAATTGAATAGTATTGGTCCTATAACAGACCCCTGAGGGACACCGCTTACCACTGGTGTCCATCTTGAAAATGTACCATTTATGACCACTCTCTGTACCCTATCTTTTAGCCAGTTTTCTATCCAAGAACAAGTATTTTCATCTAGACCACTCTTTCTTAATTTAAATAGTAACCTTTTGTGTGGAACTGTGTCGAAAGCTTTGGCAAAATCTAAGTAAATCACATCCACTGCGACCCCCTGATCTATACTTCTACCTACTTCCTCATAGAACGTAATTAGGTTAGTCTGACATGATCTGTGTTTCATGAAACCATGCTGATTTTTGCCAATTACATTATACCTCCCAATACATTCCTGAATACCATCCCTTAGTAACCCCTCAAATACTTTCCCAGCCACAGATGTTAAGCTCATAGGTCTATAATTCCCAGGCACAAATTTTAAACATTTCTTAAATATAGGGACCACGTCAGCTTTTCTCCAATCCTCTGGTACTATTCCTGAAAGAAAAGAATCTTGAAAGATTAAGAACAGAGGTTTACATATTTCAACACATAGCTCTCTCAGTACTCGCAGGTGAATTCCATCTGGCCCTGGGGCTTTATTCACATTCACATTGTTTAATTTCTGCAAAACCTTGTCCTGAGTCAACCAGTCATTTCGTATTAGTAAGTTTTTATTAATGAATTTCATGTCTCCTGTTATAGGTTTCTCTTTGATAAATACTGAAGAAAAATAATCATTTAAAATTTCTGCTTTATCCTGATCTTCAGTTAACAATAGCCCTGACTCAGATTTTAGTGAACCTACATTTTCACTCTTAGGTTTTTTAGAATTTATGTACCTAAATAATCTTTTAGGGTTGGTCTTGCTCTCTTTGGCTATTTCTTTTTCATTTTCTAGTTTAGCCCATCTAATCGCATTTTTACATGCTTTATTGGCTGCCCTATATGCTTTATAGGATGCCTCAGATTTATCAAATTTAAAAGCTTTAAATGCCTTCTTTTTATTTTTCATTTCCTTAGTTACCTTCCTACTAAGCCACATTGGTTTCAGTCTGTTTCTTTTATATTTATTAACCAGTGGAATATATTGTGACGTGTACTTTTCTAGTGTTAGTTTAAAGATATTCCACTTATCCTCAGTGTTTTTCCCGTGAAAGAGTTTCTGCCAGTCAATTAGTTAATCTTTATGCAAGTGGTAATGTCCCTTTAACTCTTTGCTGCTGGGGGGTACTATGCCATCCCCACGGTAGGTGGACCTTGAAGCCGTGGGGGGCCATAGTTCACTCTGCTGACTTCAATGGGCCTCCATCACCCCACCCAGCAGTCGGCACGCGCCATGCGCCATTGGCATCCCTCCTGCAGCCAATAAGGTGTGCTGTGCATCATTTGCGTAGGTGGGAGTTGGAGAGGCCTGCCACAGCAGCTGAAAAGTGGGACATACTAGTGTGCCCTGCTGGCGTTAACTCCCTCTCGCCGGGCACGAACCCAACCATTAGGGGTTAAGCACAATTTATTGGCTTTTCCTGTAGAATTACAGTTATTTTACCATAATTGCTCTGTGTAATACACCCAATTTTCATATTTGGCTGTGCCTGTTATTAAACTGGTTTAGATCTTCTTCTCTGTGTTTCTAATGGTTCCTGACTGTTAAGGTGATACAAGACAGCTTTCCTGTAAACAGACCTAATGATTTGTGATAATCCCAATACTCCTTGCATGTACTTCTTGTTATTCTCCTCCTGCAGCTGAAAAAGCCGAGGCCGAAGCAGCGAGGAGAGAGAAAGAAATTGCAGAAGAAACCAATAAGAAGCTGGAGGAAAGTCTGGAACAGGAGAGGAAACCTTCTGAGCAGCACATGGAGATGTTGATAAAGATGATAAAGGAAGAGAGGGAAAAGATGGTGATAGAAAACAAAGCGTTTTTAGAAAGAAAATTAAAGGTAGACCACAAAAAACACACCACCACAAAACCAAACAAGAGACAAATCCTATTAAGCGTTACTGTGACAAGTCACTTTGAACTGGGGGTACCTGGACTTGGCATTATTGCTGGGAGCTGTGTGACTGGGCTCTAGGGGGTCTGATACATCATTTTATTCCCCCACCCACTACTATGTTCAAGTCACCCTGTGCCTATAAGGGTACAGGGTGTCTGTGTTATGTGTGCATATTGTATTGTTATTGTCTATGTTTATATATTACTGTTATCATTTCTGATATTCTTACTGTGTGTGTCACTGCAGCCCTGTCCAAAACCCCTTTCTAGAATATGTTTACATCTGTGACAGACTATTGTCTACTTGTGTACCTTATTTTCTGTTATCTAATGTAGTATTCTGCAATTTCTCTCTCTGAACACAATAAGATGATCCTGGCTGAATGTCTGGCACAGGGGAATAAACGTTTTGAGCAGTACAAGGTGGAGCTGGAGCAGAAGATGCAAGAGGAGAGGGAAAAGATGAGGAAAGAATATGAAGCGATTTTAAAAAGAAAACTAAAGGTAAAATGAAAGTTATTAATTCTTTTTAAAATACTTTATTAGTAAAGTAAATCATCAGTTAAACTACGAAAGAAAAATAAAAAAAATAAGCTCATCTGCGAAAAACTCACTATAGGCATAGGCAATAAAAACAAAAGTCTTCCAAAAAATCTCAGCCAAAAAAGAAACAAAAACAAAAAAAAGAGAAAGAGAGGCAAAGTCATCCAGTGTCGAGCAAGGGAGGCTGGGTCGCCACAGGTAGGGCTATGCAGGGTCATACAGGTTCCCCTAATCCCTCGGATGGACTGGTTTGGCAGGGAGGCCGCGGGAGAGCCAAGTCCAGGACGAGGTCCCCAATCGCCCCGACCAGGCCTCGAATGTCAGCAGGCACACGTGTGGCTCTTCTCTGGAGGGTCCACCATACGGGTAAGCCACCGGGTGGCTCAAGAGCAGCCGGAGTCACACCACAGGACGCCGCCGTATCCTCCATTCAAACTGCGGGCGCCTCAGATGGCGAGACCCAGCCATCGCTCGACCTCGGGTTCGCTTCCGGACACAGAGGGTCAAACAGCAGCACATCCAACATACCAACGATCTCTTCATCCCCAACCTCCGTGACTTCCCTGCAGCCGCAGGGCAAGGCCACACCCAGTCCATGCGGGCGAGGATCCTGAACTCCTCCGCACGCCCGCAGTACTGACATCAGCCGGCTCCACATCCCCCGCGTGAACGGTCTCTCATCATCACCTTCTAATAACTCTAGGCAGGTGTCAAGGCCCTCATTCACAGCCATCTTCACTGCAGGAAAAGAAGAAAAAGGGGGGCATCTCGATGCCATGTCTCGCCAGCCTTTTCCATTAACTCCGCTTTAGTTCGTGCAGTGGCAGGGAGATGGGGGCCCACCATCTCCACCGCCCTCCGCCCGGATCCAACCTCAGGTAAGGCACCACGAGGAGACATCCAAAGCCACAAAATGGCTGACAGCAGCACCCCCGTGCAGGAAAGCGGCCTGCAAATGCGTGTCTCTCTGGTCCGGTGGGGGGGACAGAACAGGCACCTGACAGTGACAGCTCTCACCTGATTTTTTTTCACTCCATTCATCTGCGGTGTCGGCTTTTTCCAGCGGCTGCTCTGGGCTGTGATCGGCTCCTGCTCGGGTTACTCCGGCGTCTTCGGGGGGGTTAATCCAGATGTTTTTGCGGGTTTCTGTGAGCCTTCGCCAGGTTTTGCGGTGAGTTTTCGGCGGGTTTGTGGCGACTTTTCCCTGCATTACGACGGCCCTGTGGTGCTTGCTGAATACACCGCAGGGTTGCCGAAATGGGATCGCCAAATCGCACCGAATTGAAGAGAATGAAAAGTCACTGAACATGCGGTGACTTTTTGATTCTCTTTGAATAACCCTGATAGGTTAGAAGGTAGAAAAAAGACAATTAAAAATCACAAAAACAGCATTAGTCACGCTTGGTGGTAGCTGGCCTGGTTCTGGTAATCACTCTTCCCTGAAACCCTCAAACTCTGATCTCAGGAATTTGGCACTTCAGAATTTCTTCCCACTGAGCATACACATAGCGCCTTGGTGGGCCACCTCCAGTCCTTCTCTTTTCCCGCTGCTCTTGCGACATCTTGGCTTTCATTTCACATGTGCAATTCTGGAAATTATATTTAATCAACTCAATGCTTCATTGCTTTCCCATCACACACACACCATTTGTAATATTTAATTCCAGAGGAATAGCCACAGGTGCCCTGAGAGGGTCAAGACAGAGAGCAGGTGTGCCCTCTCCATGTACACCTCTATGAGTAATTTTTTCTCCTCCTGGGTGCACCTCTCATCCTGTATCCATCCCCCTGAGGTGGCCTGTGACTGCTTCCCAGACTGTGAAGGTATACTGACTCCCTGCTGTGACCTTCGTCCAGAAGCGGAACCATGTGATGATATGCCTGGCCTGGCACCCTCGCTCTCCACCTCGCTGTCTCTGCTAATGTCCCCCACAGGACTTCTATCACCAACAATAGCCCTCCTCTCCTCCTTACCCCCTCTCCCATCACCACCCCTATGTCTCCTGTCTCCACTTCTTCACTCCTCCCTACCCTTCTGTCACCTCTCCTCCCCTTACATCTCCTGACCCCCTCACCCCTAAGCACCTCTCTACCTCTCGTCAATTCCACCACCCCCTCCCCTCCAACACTCCTTTTACTACCTCCATCTCTTCTCCCAACACCCTCCATGACAGTGACAGACAGGGACAGACAGGAATATACAGGGGTAAAGGTATAAACTGGGTACAAAAGGGGGACAAAGTACAGAATAGACAGATGGATTTGTAATGGTGTATAGGTGTATGTTTATATGCAAGTATGTGTAATGCGTATTTAAGTGTAATAATGTGTGGATGCAATATTTGTGAAGGTGGTGGTGTTGACAGAAAAGACAGGGAACAAATGAAAAACTCCTTCCTAACTCTGTTCTCTATATTATGAATAATCGCCAATCGCCCACGGACCTGCATCTACGTAGCAAATACTCAATCACAGTCACAGCATAGCATTTGCACTCGATATTTATTGTCAGGGAACAGGTGTGGCCAGGCAGTGGCACTTGGCACTGGGAAAAAAAAAACGTTCTATGCAGTGCGCAGCTGCATTAGCATGGCATTAGGATGGAGTTATCACAGCTTAGCGTGTCACTAGCGTTTGGCTAGCGTTTACCTAGCATGCTCTAACCGATCATGTCTACAAACCTACACGGAAAAGGTGATCAGGTGCTAGTATTAACATCTCGCTCTAAGATTTTTCATAAGCGATGGCGTTTTAGCATTAAGGAGGTGATAGGGTCCTTTGATTTTAATTGGTTTTATTTTCCTTGTATAAGTTACAATTTGTAAGACATGGATTAATAGAAATATATATATATACTGTATATTAGGGATGCGCTGAACACCCCCGTGTTCGGTTCGCATTCGAACTCGAACAATTTCAAAAGTTCGAGTTCGAACACGAACACGAACCGAACTCAATGCAAGTCAATGATTATGTGACTCAAAAGTTCGATTTTTAGAGTGCCCTGCAAGAGGGCATATATGCAAGATATTTGCCATAAAAGGTGTATGGTGTTCCGGGTAGTGCCCTGGAGGGATAGGAAACAAGGACAAAAAGTTAAAAAATAAACGTTTTTAAAGGAACAGTGAGTTTTCCATGGAATAAGGGTTAAAAATGAAAACGAAAAATTCCTTCAAATACTGTGCCTAGGAGGTCCACATAACCTGCCCGTGAAGTGGCGGATTTGTAGGATGTATAGAAACATTTAAAAACAAAAAAATTAACAACTGCTCATAAACAACTGCTTGGGGCGGCAGTCTGTATTAAAAGAGGAGACATTTTAGGACACGCAGAACAAGTTTAGTGATTTTTTGGCTAAATTATGGTGAAACTTATGCAGGCTTTGGATGAAAGTAACAATAGGTGCTTTAGCGTCGGCAACAGTTCCATCACACCGTAACCCCTCTGTGGTATTGTGGAAGAGTGTAGGGTTGGACCCTGCGGTCCAAAAAATTAAAATGATATAAATCTGGTAATATAGACGTCAGTGTCAGTGCACCCAAATATTGTGCCTTTGGTGCCAGCTAGTGCCTTCACACCGTAACCCCTCTGAGGTATTGTGGAAGAGTGCAGTAGTGGAGGTTTTGTGAATGCAGAAGAGATCCCCGATCTGTTCCGTTATGTCAGCATCAGGGGATTGATAGCTGCTGATCCAGGACTGATTCATTTTTATAAATGTCAGTCGGTCTACAGAGTCGGTGGACAGACGCACACTTTTGTCTGTGACAAAACCTCCAGTGGCACTGTACGTCCTTTCAGAAAGCACGCTGGATGAAGGGCAACCTAGTAGCTGCATAGCATATTGGCTAAATTCTGGCCAGTGATCCAATCTCAACACCAGTAACAATCTAAACATCCAGTAAACCAGTGGATTATCTGCTGGAAAGGTATCCAGGTCTTCCCTTGCCTTTAGGTAATCCTGCACCATACGGTGAAGACGCTGGTAATGTGTGCCTACATTTGACGTCCCTGGGCGTAGTGGACTAAAAAAATGTAAAAAGGCATCAGTCAATCAGCTACGGCCTTCACCACTCTTCCTCTGATCATCCGCAGCCTCAGAAGCACCTGTGTCATCACTTGTAACCTACCAGTGCCTTGAAAGGTGTTACACAAGTGACACTTTAGAGCGTCCTCAAGTTGTTTCATCCTGTCCTCCCTCTGTGCGGGCAGGATGAGCTCTGCAACTTTACCCTTGTATCGTGGATCAAGAAGGCTTGCCAACCAGTAATGATCCCTCTCCTTGATAGCATGAATCCTGGGGTCCTTTACCAGGCTTTGCAGGATAAGGGAGCCCATGCAGCGTAGGTTGGAGGTGGCATTAGCTTCCGAGTCTTCCTGGTCAATGAGGATGACCCCATTGTGCACTTCTTCCTCTCAGCCACGTACTAGTCCTTGGGTTTCTGGGCACACAAAACCCTCCCTTGCGCAATCCCCACCTTCAATGCCCCACTACTTAAATATTCCTCCTCCTCCTCCTGTCTGATCTGAGGAGGACCCGCAGGAATGCTGTCTGCGGAAAGACTGGGGCCTTGAGAGCTAGGGAAGGCCTCCTCTTCCTCCCGCTGCTCTGTCTCTAGAGCCACATCTATAATTCCCTGCAGAGTGCGCTCCAGCAGTAACACTAAAGGAATTGTGTCACTGATGCATGCACTGTCCCTGCTCACCATCCTCGTTGCCTCCTCAAATGGTGACAGTACAGTGCATGCATCCTTCATCACCAGCCACTCCAGGGGGGCAAAAAACAAAGTTGACCTGAACCTGTCCTTGTGCCATACTCACACAGGTACTCGTTGATGGCCCTCTGCTGCTTGTGCAGATGCTGCAGCATTGCTAATGTCAAGTTCCACCTGGTGGGCATGTCACAGATGAGACGGTATGTGGGAAGGTGGAATTCTCTTTGAATTTCTGACAGGCGAACACTTGCTGGGAATGACCATCTGAAGTGGCTGCAGACTTTTCTAGCCTGGCTGAGAAGCTCTGCCAGCCCTGGGTACCTGGTTATGAAACGCTGTATCACCAGATTTAGGACGTGTGCTAGGCATGATACATGCGTCAACTTACCCTGGCGTAGGGCGGAGAGAACGTTGCTGCCATTATCACAGACGACCATTCCCAGCTCAAGCTGGTGTGGTGTTAACCATCTCTGCACCTGCCCCTGCAGAGCTGACAGAATTTCTGGCCCGGTGTGACTCCTGTCCCCTAAACAAATCAGCTCAAGCACAGTATGGCATCTTTTTGCTTGAGCCATTGCGTAGCCCCTGCCACTTAAACTCGGTTTAACTGCCACTTCGCCAGAGACAGAGAAGGAGGAGGAGGAGGAGGAAGAGGGAGAGGTGGTGGTGGAGCAGACAGACCTACGCAAAGATTTGTGTCACTGGCACCCCCTTTCTCTAGGTTGATTATACTCCCTTCCTCAACCTCAGAGATTGAATCAGAGCACTGTAGTTGCTGCGCATCCTCAAGCAGCATGTCACTGTCATTGTAGTCAAACAATTCAACTGACTCCTCCGTGTGTGATAGTGAGGCTATGGCAGGAGTAGCTGTGGACATGGAGGCTGCATTAGATGCTTTGGCAGCTGAGGTGGACTGTAAAGCACTACAAGCCTGGCTGGCAGAGGACTCGGAGGATGAGGATGGCCTGGTTAGCCAATCCACCAAATCCTCTGTATGTTGCTGCTGCTTAAGATGGCCAGCACCAGTTAGAAAGGACAAGCGTGCCCCTGCAGAGGATGCACCATGTCCACCACGACCAGAGGCACAGCCTCCCGACACAGAGGCTGCTTGCCCTCTTATCTGTGTCTGGGAGCGTCTGCCTGTCCTTTTTGTTTTTTCTGACATGGTGAGTGATATATAGATTAAAGATATACAGAACTCTGATTCAACTCTGTTATAAAAATTGGAGATATGCAGAACTCTGATTCAACTCTGGTATAAAGATTAAAGATATCCAGAACTCTGGTATAACTCAGTGAGACACCCTGATAGCTGGCAGCCAGTGACAAGACACAGATTAAAATTCCCAGAAACCTCCTATAAATCAGTGAGACCCCCCGATGGGTGGCAGTGACAAGACACAAATTACAATTCCCAGAAACCATCTTTAAATCAGTGAGACCACTTGATAGGACCCCCTGATAGCTGGCAACAGTGACAAGACACAGATTAAAATTCGCATAAATCTGATAGAAGTATGTGAGACCCCCTGATAGCTGGCAGTGAGAAGACACAGATTACAATTCCCAGAAACCTCCTATAAATCAGTGAGACCCCCTGATGGGTGGCAGTGAGAACACACAGATTAGAACAATTCCTAGATATTTTGTAGAAATGAGACCCCCACAATTGCTGGTGGCAGTAAGAACACAAAGATTACAACAATTCCCAGATATTTTGTAGAAATGACTGACCCGCAAAATAGTTGGTGGCAGTGAGAACACACAGATTACAATAATTCCCAGATATTTTGTAGAAGTGAGACCCCCCAATAGCTGGTGGCAGGCTGACAGTGAGAACACACACTAACACAACAATCTCCTCTCAAAAAACACGTGCTGGGGCTGCAAGGGACGCCTTTATATAGTGTGCTGCGGGACTTAGCTCTGTGAGCCCATGATTGGGCAAAATTTTCCCAATCAGGACTCTGAGCCGTGATTGGCATAGTCTTGCACCTGTCTTGCACCTAAAGTGTGGTCATGTGCAGGCTGTAGCCAATTACAAGCTTCAGGCCAGTGGGAAAGTGCATTGTGGTCCATTGTGGTGCATTGTGGGCGAACATGGTGCGAACACGCGGAAATGTTCGAAGTTCGTGAACATATGAACTGGCGATGTTCGAATCGAACTCCGAACACATCGAACCGAACAGATCATCCCTACTGTATATATATATATATATATATATGAGATAGAGCCCAGGCCTATACTCAGTATATCATTCTCAAATGTGTCTTTTCTTTTCACAGGAAGCTGACGATTTGCAGGAGGCAAAGTTCAAAAAATTAACCAGCAAACTCAGTGATCATAGCTCTTTTTCAGAAAGTGCTTATCTATAGTAGCGTGAAGCTCGTAACAAAGTAACTGATCTCATATACTTGCAACAATGTTCGAGAGAGAAAAAAGAGAGACATGAACAGTTGAAGGGTCCACACACAGGCGGACCAATGGGCAGCACTTCCCTCACTCTGTATAAATAAAACAAAAAAAACTTTATTAGTGAATCAACACAAAAAAATTATATAAATATGTAAAATACCGAATATATAAAAAAGGTCAAGGTAGACCACGGGAATGACAAAAATGTACTATACAAAATGCATATTATGGTTAAATGTTGGTATCAAGATCATTATATTGCTCTCAAAGATAAAACCACCCATTACCCTACAGAAACCAATGGAACAAATAGAGACGGGTCGGCCTTGTTCGTGGGGCCAGATGGAGCCATGGCTCCAGGCAGCACTTTGCCAGGGGCAGCATTTTGGGCTTCAGCTAGGCACACCAGACATTATTGTGAGTTTTATTGCTGTGGAGCTCTGTGATACGCCCATATACCCACATTACTATGCGTTTTACTGCTGTGGAGCCCTGTGATATGCTCATACAAAGCACATTTTTTTTTGTTTTGAAGTTGTGAAGTTAAGCCCCTCCCGACGTCAATGATGTCATTGCGCCATGCGCGATGACGTTATTTCCAGGCGACCCCCCGGCAGTGCCGGGAGATCGTCTGAAAGGGAGGGGGATCCTTTTTGGATCCCTCTCCCTCCCGATCGGAAGGGTTTACGAAAAAAAAAAAGCACCGCTTTGAAGGGCAGTGTCTGCCCTTTAAGGCTAGGGTCAGACGAGCGTGATTTCTACGGACTGTGCTTCCGTGCACACAGACGTACGTCCGTACGGAAGACGCAGTAGTGGCCACACAGTCCGTTTATTCACTGACGTATTTTTTGACGGATGTAGGAGGGAAAATAAAATAAAAAGCAAAACCATTTTGTCCGTGAAAAATGCTGGACGTATAAATGCGTCCGTCTGACCACGTTCCATCACTCACACACACACACACACACACACACAGCTATGCAGACGTTGCGGACGCAGCACACTTTGTGCAGCCGTTCTAGGGGTTGTACGTTGTTGCCTGCCTTGCGTCCGTGGGCCGCGTCTGCAGTTCAGTCAGTGCGGACTTACTTCGTATGTCGGGCTCCGATGGGTTTTCTTTCATGCTATCATGGACGTACTTTTAGGCGCCATCACGGACGCGAACACTACGCTCGTCTGACACCACCCTAAAGCAGTGCCTTTTTTAACCCCTTGCATGCCAGATCGCGATGCAGCGCCGTTCGGTGCCACATTGCAATTTAGCTCCGGGGGGGCCGCTATCTTGGATGGCAGCTCCACCTCCGGGTTCTTGTCCACTGATGTATCGTGCAAAGAGCGATGATGTCAGATAGCCGGGGAACCCCTAGCTGCCCCGGGGATTTCCCAAGGAAATCCCCTGGTGGAGATAAGGGGTTCATTTGATCCACAATATCTCCAGAACCGTGGCAGCTAGGGGGTCATGGATGGTGTCATTTGAAAGGCCTGAGCATAATACCAAACATGACCATGTTCAAAGTAAAACCAAAGTTAAAAAAATAAAATAAAATAAAAATTATAAAAAATAAAAACATGTTTTTTTTTGTGTGTTGTTTTTATTAATGCAGCAATATTGTTCACATTTCAATTATAATGTGAACAATGATGCTGCACTAATGATTTTTGTCTGTGGGGTGCGTTTGGTAAAAATCACGTAATTCCCCCCAAAAAATGTAACAAGTCCCTATTTCTAATTTTTCTACAAGCTCACCCCATCGAAAACATAACCGCAAACGCTCATGTGATAAAATGTGGAAAAAAACACTTTACACGCTGTAGATGATTAAAAATTCGAATTTTATTGCATTTTTTGTTATAACATACAGGCAGGACAAGACATATACATATAAAAATTATATATTATGAATCTGCGGAGTCTGCCGGGAAGAACGATATATAATATGTCTGGGTCATGTATTAAATGTGGGTTCAAACCGCTTTTAAACATGATGAGCAAAAGCGGTAAAATTGAGCTCAGCACACAGCTGTGAAATGCTTCAGCAGTGAAGGGGATAAGGAACGGCACAATGCAGATTCAGCATTATACATTCACAACACACACAGGCCATCCATTCAATATACAGCGTAAGAATGCTAATAATTTAATTGATAATAAATAAATCACAAAACACAGCACCTATAGTCTACCCGCCATAGTACATCTAGGAGCGTTTCGCCTTTTAAACAAAGGCTTCTTCAGCAACGCAGTTTGAAAATTAAATGTGAAGACTGGCTTTCAACCAGTCCATATTTAACAAAAATATAGGCAGTGCAGGCGCGTTCTACTACTAATACTATAATTGAGTAAGGCTTGGCGTGTCCGTCGCCAAGCCTTACTCTGCGCATGCGCGCGCAACCAGCGGCGGTTGGTTGCGCGCGCATGCAACCGCCGCGGCACGAGCCGGCTGCCGCGGCGGTTACAAGATGCACACAGCAGCCGGGTAGAGACTGCGCTCGCAGCCTCTACCCGGCTGCCGCGCGCATCCAACCCCCGAGCGGCGGAGGGAAAGTTCCCTCGCTTCCGCTCTTTGAAGGACCCAAGCCCCGGTCACGTGGGAGTCCCACGTGACCGCGACTTGGGTCCTTCAACGAGCGGAAGCGGGGAAACTTTCACTTTCCCGGCGCCACTCGGAAAGGTATGTATGGCGCGGAGCTCATGGGGCGGCTGTCCGAATGCCGATAGAGCATTCGAACAGCCGCCCCATGTCTGGTCTGGGGTCTGATCTGGGGCATATATCCATGAGAGCTTGGGGGGGCAATATCCACGAGCTGGGGGGCAATATCCATGAGCTGGGGACAATATCCAGGAGCTGGGGACAATATCCAGGAGCTGGCGGGCAATATCCAGGAGCTGGGGGGCAGTATCCATGAGCTGGGGGGCAGTATCCATGAGCTGGGGGCAATATCCATGAGCTGGGGGGCAGTATCCATGAGCTGGGGGGCAATATCCATGAGCTGGGGGGCAGTATCCATGAGCTGGGGGCAATATCCAGGAGCTGGGGGGCAATATCAAGGAGCTGGGGGGCAGTATCCAGGAGCTGGGAGGCAATATCCAGGAGCTGGGGGGCAGTATCCAGGAGCTGGGGGGCAATATCCAGGAGCTGGGGGCAATATCCATGATCTGGGGGGCAATATCCAGGAGTTGGGGGCACTATCAAGGAGCTGGGGGGCAATATCCACGTGCTGGGGCAATATCCACGTGCTGGGGCAATATCCACGAGCTGGGGCAATATCCACGAGCTGGGCCAGTATTCACGAGCTGGGCCAGTATCCACGAGCTGGGGCAATATCCACGTGCTGGGGCAGTATCCACGTGCTGGGGCAATATCCACGTGCTGGGGCAATATCCACGAGCTGGGGCAATATCCACGAACTGGGGCAGTATCCACGTGCTGGGGCAATATCCATGAGCTGGGGCATATATCCATGAGCAGGGGCAGTATATCCACAATAGACTGCCCTCTGGGCAGGCTTTCCACCTTGTCTGTGATAATGTAATAAAGTGCTGGCAAGCTATGTCAAAATAAATGTCAAATGTCAAGCTATGTCAAATAATTATGTGATATGCAGCCTAAATTTATACAAACATAGGAAACTGTCCAAAAAATGCTGTCATTCTGTGATCTGTCCAAGGTGCTTTGTGTGGCAAACGTGCAGTATCATAAGGTTACTGAAAAAGGTGGAGGTAGTTCACAGCTGTAGGCATATAAATCCGTAGACATGTGCGTTTTGTTCCGAATCCAAATTCGGACGAAAAGTAGCTGATTCGTTATTCAGAAGCATTTCCGAAATACGAAAAACAGTCCGTCATAATTAATGAATCGGTCTGAAATATGAATAGCGATAACCTAATGAAAAATACGCAAAGAAAAATCGAAATGAAATTAATCTGAAAATTATCTGAAATGAAAAATAAACGGAACGAAATGATCCGAAACAGAAAAAAAAGGAATGAAGACGACCCAAAACTAATAAAAAACGGTAGGAAATGATCCGAAACAAATAAAAACGGGGATTTTTTTTATATTGAAATTTACGGATTCGCCTGATTAAACCTGTCGAACGAATCACTGAAAATCAGGGTTAGAAATTAGGGTTCGAAATTAAGGTTAGAAGCTATGTTTATAAATTAGAGTTAGAAGCTACGTTTAGAAATTAGGGTTAGGGTTAGAAATTGTAACCCTAATTTCTAATCCTAATTTCTAACCCTAACTCGTCTAATCATAATTAAAAAGGTGCCAATTAAGGGTTCTATCCCCACAGGCGCCAATTAAGGGTTCTACCCCCCCCCCATTTTTCCATAATTAAAAGCAAACAAAAAGAAAAGGGCAATATGAGGGCACTCAAAAAGGGCTTAATACTGTTCCCGACCGATATGGGGGGAATAGGATTCCCGGATTTAAAGAGGTATTATAGAGCTTCAGTACTGGCTCAATTGATGTCTACGTTACACATCTCAGAAATACCGTAGTGGTTGCGACTTGAAAATGCGGTGATAGCACCTCACTCCCTACATGATCTTATGTGGCATGACTCTCTCCCTTGGTCTAAAATGGAGGGGATACTGCCCTCTTCTCATTTATCTATTTCGATCTGGCGACAATGGGGTATACCTCTACATAAACCTTTTCCATTACTAAGTTCTGCTCCTTTACAATTTCTGCACCATCTTTCTCCTGATTTGCATATTACCCCTTGGTTTACTCCGGGTGTGATTCATGGGCAACAACTGCTCACTCAGTCTACAGTAAAATCCTTCCCTGATTTAATTAAGGAATTCGATATCCCTTTAGATGGTATTTTTACTTATTTGCGTATTAAACATATTATTCTGAGTGGGGATATAAGAACTATTTCTAACATGGAAGCTACGGCCTTCCATAAACTATGCCAAGGAAGGAAATGTTCCATGAAACCGTTATCATTATGCTATAAAGGTTTAGCGATTAAGACTATGACTAAAAAACTCACCTATATGTTAAATAGGGAAAAGGAATTAGGATTTTCAATCTCGTATGAGAATTGGTTTTATGCTACATCATCGGTGTATAGATACTCTAACAGGGTTATCCAAAGAGATTCGAAAAGTCACCGCACGTTCGGTGACTTTTCGTTCTCTTCAATTCGGTTCCTTTTGCCGATTGCATTTCGGTGACCCTGCGGTGTATTCAGCAAACAGCACAGGGTCCCCGAATTGCAGGGAAAAGCTGCCGAAAACCTGACGAAAACTAACCGAATGCACGCTGAAAACAAGCAAAAACATCTGGATTAACCTTCGAAGAAGCCGAACAGGAGCCGAACAGGAACCGAATCACACAGAGCCGAAGCAGCTGTGACGTAGAGGAGGCCGTGAATAAATTAGCAAAACCGTTTGTATGAATCTGTGAAAATGAAACGCTGTTTGCAAAGAAACTACTGAGCGAAAATGTCTGAAATTTTCACAGGAGGTCCAGAGAATGATACTAAAGAGGGCTGTTACAAAAAAAATAAGTAAACTGAATAAAAAAAAAAAAATCGTACTTTTAAAAATATAAAGAATTAAGAAAAATGCTTAAAGTATCCTAAAAAATCTATAAATAAAGAGACTTTTGCTGCAGAATTTTATAATGAACGGTTTATTAGATATTGAATTAAAACGGGAATATTTTTAACATTGAAGTCTATGGGATTCTCCTGAATAAATTTGCCGAATTAAACCACCGAATGGCAGGGCATTAGGGCAACCTTTCACTGCTGGTTTGTGTTCTCTGAATAGCCGAAGCAGTGCTTTTTCATGGGGATTTCACTGTCCTCGAACAGGCACCGAACAGGCACCGTATGTTCAGGCAATTCGCCAGGATTTGGCGTATTGCCTGCTCTCTGGATAGCCGAAAGGTCACGAAAGGTAACCGAACGCTGATTTTCAGCGTTCGGTTACCTTTCACAAGCAATTCGGATCTCTTTGAATAACCCTGTAAGTGTACAGGTGTAAGAGAATCTCATCTCTGGCACATATTTCTGGATCCTCTGATGTGTGTTGGCGATGTCACTCGGCCAATGGGTCTCGCCTTCATGTATTTTGGTTTTGTACTAAATTGGCTTGTTATTGGAGAGCTATTGGCCGTTTGATTTATGAGTGTATATCTCTGACTATTACTTTTATTCCTGAGATTTATATCCTACATATTATTCCTATCAACACGCCTCTACCCATCAGAGGTTTCATATCAGCAGTTTTAGGTGTTGCTAAATCTGTTCTGGCTAGCCATTGGAATTCCGTTCTGATTCCTACACTATCCGAGGTGATCTGTAAATTAGATGGGATATGCAAATATGAAAAAATGTTTGCCAAAGTACATCATTCAGTGTCATTGTATCAAGATGGGTGGTCGGGGTGGGTATCCTTCAGATCCTCGGGCATGACTATCTAAAATGAATACTTATAAAATGAGTTGACCGTGGTGTTTTTCTCCCCCCCTTTTTTATTTTTTTATTATTATTATTTAATTTTTTTCTTGTTGTTTTGTTGTAAAAATGTACTATTGTTTTGAATTTGAGATCATCATGATAATGTAAAAAAATTGTGTCTAAAGGTCCTGCGAGATCTTAGAAGCTTGTTCATTTTATTGTCTTTACCTAAAAAAAAAATAGATAAATAAAGAGACTTTTACTGCAGAATTTTATAATGAACGGTTTATTAGATATTGAATTAAAACCGGAATATTTTTAACATTGAAGCCTATGGGATTCGCCTGAATAAATCTGCCGCATGAAACCACCGAATGGCAGGGCATTAGGGGAACCTTTCACTGCTGGTTTGTGTTCTCTGAATAGCCGAAGCAGTGCTTTTTCATGGGGATTTCACTGCCCTCGAACAGGCACCGAACAGGCACCGTATGTTCAGGCAATTCGCCAGGATTTGGCGAATTGCCTGCTCTCTGGATAGCCGAATGGCCAAGAAAGGTAACCGAACGCTGATTTTCAGCGTTCGGTTACCTTTCTCAATCAATTCGGATCTCTTTGAATTACCCTGCTGGTATTTCAATAAACAATTATAAACCACAAAAAGGGCTTAACCCAACCAATAATAGATAAACCGGCTCGCACAAAAAGTGC
The DNA here is from genome assembly GCA_009667805.1 of Leptobrachium leishanense. NCBI lineage: Eukaryota > Metazoa > Chordata > Amphibia > Anura > Megophryidae > Leptobrachium > Leptobrachium leishanense. Next base: position 92,033,708 of record CM019073.1, read on the forward strand.
CACAAGAGTGCCAACAACACAACTACTTTAATTTGACAGAAGGCAAGCAATAACATATAAGTGATCGAAAAAATGGACATAAAAAAGTCCTACAATAATATATACGGCAGGTGAGACAAAGTTATTGACCAAACGGCATTTCCCATAGCGACAGAATAGAGAGAGGTCTAAATCAATTGTTCACTAACTGTTATCTCAACGGTTCTTGTCTAGGTCAGACAATAATAATTAGCCATAGGATTGGAACCAATAAAAAGGGACTGTTAAAAAATATTAGAAGGCATAGCCATATTGGTTCCAGTCCTATGGCTAATTATTATTGTCTGACCTAGGCTTCCTGTCGTTAGTTAGTAGGTGTGTAGGCGGCAAGAACATAGAAGCATAGAAAATGTCGGCAGATAAGAACCTTTCGGCCCATCTAGTCTGCCCAATTACATGGATACTTTACCTGGATTTATCTTTTGTTTAGGATAGCCTTATGCCTATCCCATGCTTGCTTAAATTCAATCACTGTTTTGGCCTCTACCACTTCTACTGGAAGACTGTTCCATGTATCCACCACCCTCTCAGTAAAATAATGCTTCCTGATGTTACTTTTAAACCTTTGCCCCTCTAATCTAAGACTATGTCCTCTTGTTTTGCTACTTTGTTTCCTTTTAACCACCATTCTGTCTCTATTTTGAGCTATTTAGACGGAATAGCTCAATACCCAGTTAATAATTGCCAAACATATTATTCAACCGTGATGATCCTACCCAATGTAGCCATTATATCATTGTCCTGCATCCTAGCGACAATTAAAAACATGGTGAATATATCTATACATTGTCCGGGTCCTTCAATCAAAGGGTACCATTTATCCATTTCTGTGCTGAATATATCAGTAATAAACATATTAGATATAAATATCATGGATCACTCATGAGGACTGGTATATTATAATACCATCAGCGTACCAGCGCACACACGCATTTGCGCTCACAATGTTAAGTATGGGATGTGCGCACAAACTTGCGTTCTCGCAGGGTCACTCGCGTTAGACGTTAACGCGCATCGTATGCGTGAACTCCGTAATACGATGTTCAGCGCGAAGGGTTTTGCCCCTCGCGTTAATGCGTGTTTGCGCACGCGCACATTTTTGCGTGAAGAGTGTAGTAGTGCCCTATATGTATATATATATATATATATACACACATATAGTTAGATTTAATATTGCAGAAGCCATTTGCACATCACAGCAATTCAAAGAACTGCATCACAGAGCTCCTGTGCCACATTCCCCATATGTAGCAAGGAATTCTGGGTAGGACATGCAAATGACCTCTGTCTCACTTTTATTGCCTCCCGGGTCTGTTTTTACACAGAACCCTTAAATCAATGCCATGCCATACTAGATTGTTTTTTTTTTTTTTAGGAGAGATCAGGTCGCCCTCTGTTTTTAAAAAAAAATACTGAACGAAAATGTCTGGAATTATCACATAAAGTCCTATGAATGATATTAAAAAGGGCTGTTACTTACCGATCCAGATGTGCACTGCTGAGGGATCACTATTGCCTCTTGAGAAATTGGTGCCACAACGAGAACCGTCCCCCTTGGCTACATATCGTTACCTTCAGCTCAAGCACTTCTGGTCCAGCCTGACAGCACACCAACCATACAGATCTACCCTATCCTCCTTTGAAAGCCTTTGTACTACAGACCCCCCCTCCCCCACATCTCTCACTAATATATGCTCTTTTGATGCCCGCGGAATACCCAGACCTACCCTCTTACACTGCTAAATGGGACACTGAGACATCCCCTCCTTTGACCGAACGTACATGGTTAGATGTATTCCATATCACCTTCCATTCCTCTAGAGACCTGAAAGTACAAGAGATGAATTATAAATTGCTCTCCCGATGGTACCTCATACCTACTAGATTGGCACTGATGCATCCAGGGGTGTCCCCGGACTGTTGGAGGTGCGGGCTATCGAAGGGAACGTTTATTCACATCTGGTGGGCCTGCCCGTTCATAGTACCCTACTGGGAGGTAGTGTTCACCTACGTTAAGGAAATCACCTCTCTGGAGATCCCATTTACGCCACAAGCTGCTCTCCTCCATGTGGTCCCCCTGTCCCCGAATAGATATATTAAGTCCCTAGCGATACACCTATTTAACTCAGCAAAATCTTTGATACCCCGACAGTGGAGGTCACAATCACCACCGACGATTTTTGAATGGATAGATCAGGTCAACAGCGTTAGGGAAATGGAAGAACTCCACCTCTCACTGGATAAAAAATATGATATTTACTTTAAAACATGGTATTGGTGGTCTGACTTTGTCATGAAACATCGTAAAGGTAACCTGGAGGCCCTAGCCAGGTCCCATGACCGGCGACCCGTACCCCTCATATTCCCTTTGATGGACTGACCCATCTGACTGCTATTGCGAATATGGACTTACAGATGAGCGAGACCCCTAAAATGAACTTATAGAACTCAAGACCCAATCTTTGTTTTTTGTCTTTATGATTTCTTTTTTGTTTTTCCTTTCTTTCTCTTTTTCTTTCTCCTTTCTTTAGAATACCTTATAATTGATTGTATAAGCCTTTTTATGGTTCATTTATTTTCTTTAACACTTGCTGAGATTAGGGATGTGCGTTTCGGGTTTCAGAATTTCGGAATTTTCACGAAATTTCCCGATTCGTGTTTTCGGATGCGGCTGATTTTCCGAAAATTTTTAGATCCGAAAATGGCAGATCCGAAAAGTTTTCTGAGCCGAAACGAAATATTTTCGGAATTTTCGAATGTACTTGAAATGTGTCAAATCGAAATTTATTGCTTTGAAACGAGGAGAACAGACGTTCCGGAAAAACGAAAATTTTCGAAAATACGAAAAGTCGATACAAAAAACAAGCTAAGTGACACGAAAATACGAAAAATGGTCGACATTCCGAAACCATTTACAAATCCGAAAAACGAAAATTTCCGAAAATACGAAAAGTCGATACAAAAACGAGGTAAGTGACACGAAAATACGAAAAATGGTCGAAATTCCGAAAAAAAGTATAGACGAAAAACGAGTCGAGCCGAACCGAATCGAAATAGAAATCGGTCGAAACGAGCCGAATCGAAAAGTTTAAAAATCCGAAAAATCGAATCGAATCGAACCGAAAAAAAAATCGGTGCACAAGCCTAGCTGAGATACATGAGGAAGATATGACCCTTATGTTCTCCACACAGAGTGTTCTAGAGATATGTATCTCTCACATGATAACTGAACATTCCTGGTTTTGTTTGTTACTTATTATTATGTTATTATGTTACTGAACTGAATATGCCTTGTTATATACCAATAAAAACAATATTATACAAAAAAAGGGCGGTTACAGAAAAAAGAAAAAACGATATTAGAAAAAAAAATTGATTTTTTTTAAAAAATGTCTAAAAGATACAAATAATATATAAAATCGATAAATAGAGACTTTTTACTACAGATTAAAGGAATAAATGGTTTATTAGATATGGGATAAAAATGGGAATATTTTTAACATTGAAACCTATGGTGTTCGCATGAATAAACCTGCCGAATGAAACCACCGAACAGCAGGACATTTCTCTGCTGTTCGATGTTCTCTGAACAGATTAACCTTTACTTCTCTATGGGGACTTTAACTGCCGTCAAACAGGCACCGTACTTGCTGGGAGATCGCCAAAATTTGTGTGTGAGAATATCACAGAGCTCCACAGCAATAAACCTCACAGTAATGTGCGCCGTGTATGAGCATGTTATGTGGGAGTACGGATTTATGAGTAAGAGTAGTTAAAAAAAAACATAAAACAAGGGGGGGTGTGACACCATAAGTTACCGCACCGGGTGACACCCACCCTAGCGACGCCACTGATGGTGACCTGCTGAAAATGCCTTCCTGTTGAGTCAGCAAACCTTGATACTATTGCAGTGTACAGCGTCTTCCAGCAGAGTGCAGTGTGCGCTGTCAAATCACTGGAGCCCAGATTACTGTAAGAATGTTGCTAATCTTTTTTTCAGGAGTCAAAATTCCATTTATAAAACACTTCATCAAGACTAAAACTGTTGTCAGGTTCACGTTGAGACAAGTATTTGTAGCACTAGCAAGCACAAAAATGCTCTAAAAGAACGAAAGAAACATGCTGGGGTTCTCTGGAAGAACGTAGGAAACATGCTGGGTTCTCTAGAAGAATGCAATAAACATGCTGGGGTCTCTGGAAGAATGCAATAAACATGCTGGGGTTCTCTGGAAGAATGCAGTAAACATGCTGGGGTTCTCTGGAAGAATGCAGTAAACATGCTGGGGTTCTCTGGAAGAATGCAGTAAACATGCTGGGGTTCTCTGTAAGAATGTAGGAAACATGCTGGGGTTCTCTGTAAGAATGCAGTAAACATGCTGGGGTTCTCTCGAAGAATGCAGTAAACATGCTGGGGTTCTCTCGAAGAATGCAGTAAACATGCTGGGGTTCTCTCGAAGAATGCAGTAAACATGCTGGGGTTCTCTCGAAGAATGCAGTAAACATGCTGGGGTTCTCTGGAAGAATGCAGTAAACATGCTGGGGTTCTCTGGAAGAATGCAGTAAACATGCTGGGGTTCTCTGGAAGAATGTAGGAAACATGCTGGGTTTCTCTGGAAGAATGCAGTAAACATGCTGGGGTTCTCTGGAAGAATGTAGGAAACATGCTGGGGTTCTCTGGAAGAATGTAGGAAACATGCTGGGGTTCTCTGTAAGAATGCAGTAAACATGCTGGGGTTCACTGGAAGAATGTATGAAACATGCTGGGGTTCTCTGGAAGAAAGTAGGAAACATGCTGGGGTTCTCTGGAAGAAAGTAGGAAACATGCTGGGGTTCTCTGTAAGAATGCAGTAAACATGCTGGGGTTCTCTAGAAGAATGTAGGAAACATGATGGGGTTCTCTGGAAGAATGTAGGAAACATGCTGGGGTTCTCTGTAAGAATGCAGTAAACATGCTGGGGTTCTCTAGAAGAATGTAGGAAACATGATGGGGTTCTCTGGAAGAATGTAGGAAACATGCTGGGGTTCTCTGTAAGAATGTAGGAAACATGATGGGGTTCTCTGGAAGAATGTAGGAAACATGCTGGGGTTCTCTTGAGGAAGACAGGAAACACAAGGAGTTAAGAAATAGGAAGCCACAAGTGACTCGTGACACAAGTGGCAGTAAAAAAATGGAGTAATGATCTGGCAAGGAGAAAGCGGTGTGACTGAAATAAATAGGAAGGACTATCGAGGGCCAATTGAAGGAAAAGCAATCTCGTCAAAATGGGACAGATCGTAATTAGAAAAGATGGAAACTATAGCAATACTGAAATTGCTGGAGTCCTTAAAGTAAGCCTTAATAAATCCAGCCTGGTAATTGATGCGTTTTAGCAATTGAAACCGTTTAGTTATTTTCTACCTGCATGGAGTTAAATCATATGCACATTTACAAATACATCTATTTATATAGCGCTAAGAAAATATATATTGAGCCGAAGTGGCCGCAGCCCTAAGATACTCTTTTTTTTCGCAGCAGGTGTGGGGGGCTTCTGTCATTTTGTTATCACTGAGGAGGATAGGGGTAGGGAACTGAAATTGCACACAGAAGGATGAAGGAAAATAGAGGACACATAACATAAGCAAAACCTAGTCTGCTATTCAACTTTATGACAACAAAATGAAATTGTTTGCCAAATCTTTCCAAAAAGATGCAGTTTGGTAGGAGATATTAGGTAAAATATGTTTAGGGGTAACTGAATAATACAATAATATTATTTTAACTTTAACACATTGCCACCAGAGGGCTGACGGGAGGCAGGCAAGCTTAAATGCTTCTGGGCAGCAATATACGCCTTGTGGCTTCCTGGCAATTTCTATGGCCGCCACCCTTCCCGGCAGCCCAACGCCACCATCGGCTGCAGCGGGACTGCCTGTACTCAATGACAGTGATGAGCCATAGGAGTGGCAGGTGTGCTATGCTGCTGTGCCCCCTGCCAAGATGGCATAGTCTGCCCTGCTCTGATAAGGGGTTAATTCAATGTTGCTTCTTTACAGCCTAACCTCCATCATGTTTATTTGTTTCTTAGCTATACTTAGTGCCACCCAGTTTATATTTACTATAGGGATTATTCAAATAGTGCCGATCTGGCCCCGAAATGTAACCGGACTCTGAAATTCACTGTACAGTGACATTTCGGGGCCATTTGGCTATTCAGAGAGCAGGCAATTCGCCAAATTTTGGCAAAGTGCCTACACGTACGGTTAAGCAATGGTTAATCTATTCAGAGACACCGAACAACAGATAAAAGTTGCCGAAATGCCCTGCTGTTCGGGGTTTTCATTCGGCAGGTTTAATCAGGCGAATCCCATAGGCTTCAATGTTAAAAATATTCCCGTTTTAATCCAATTTCTAATGAACTGTTTATTATTTTATACTGCAGTAAAAAAGTCTCTTTATTGATCTTTTTATTGATCTTTTAGGATCTTTTAGGCATTTCTATGGATTTTTACAGCAAAATAATTTTTCCGTTTCTTTTTTTAAATGTTTTTTTCATTTTACCTTAACAGCCCTTTTTATTATCATTCGTAGAATTTTATATGTAAATTCCAGACATTTTCGTTCAGTAGTTTTTTTGCAAAGAGCATTTCACTTTTGACACTTTCAAGCGTACTGTTTTTTTTGCTTTTTCCGGCAGGTTTTCGGCGGGCTTGCGACAGGTGTTTGGTGTTTTCCCTGCACTCTGGGGGCCCTGTGGTAATTGTTGAATTCACCACAGGGTGAGGAACTTTGATTCTCCGAAGTGCAGGAAACTGCGGGGAACGAGAGACCACCGAAATGTTGATTAGTAACCCTTTTGGGTTTTGTAGAATTTTTTTCCTGTAGGTCACATCATGTTTTCGTGTTTGCCTAGTTTTTATTTTACTCTCGTTTTGAAGTTTTTTTCTCGCTTTGCCTCATGTTCATGGTTTTCTTCTCTCATGGTCTAAAACACTGTTTAGAGCAGTGTTTTTGCAGCGACAGGCCTGACCTTGATGTATGTTTTTTAGTATTTCTCAATAAATGTATTTACTTTTAGATTTTCTAGTCAAAATGTGTTATATGATACATGCATAATAATCTGTGAAAACATACCAAAACATTGCGAAATTAAACATTGTCTGTCCCTTTAATGTGATGGTGTACAGGTATGTGTGTCATTTTAGAGGTGTCTTTTTTTCTGTTTGTCACTGTTGCAGTGTAATGTTGTGGATTTCTTAATTCTATGTTAGTTTACATAACTGATACTCAGAAGGCATTAGTTCCAGGCTTGTTAGCGTTTATAGCGAGGAGGTTTGTGTTGGGAGGGGAGGGTATGGGCCGGTGGCGCAGTGACACAACAGGCAAATGCTTGGGTAGGATCCAAATGGGGATTTACTGATAAGGATGTAGACGTCATGACAATAAAAAGGACAGGGCAGGTATCTGGGAAGATTGCGAATGACAAGGCAGGAAAAGAGCTGACAATAGGACAAGGCAGGGAGGAGAAACAGAGGCAGGGTAAACTGGAGACAGTGCACAGAGGAACAAGACACAGAGACACGGGTGGCACCACACTGGGAACTCACAAGAGGGTTAGAGACAGCAAACAAGCAGGACGGGAAAGGGGCTGGCTGGATACAGGCAGGAACACAAGGAGACTCCAGAAGGCACAGCAGGAGGCTTGAAGGACAAGGCAGGAAGCTTGGGGCTTGGAGGAGACAGCAGAAGGACTAAAGCTTTGAGGACACAGCAGTAGGCTTGGAAGACACGGCAGCAGGCTTGGAGCTTGGAAGACACGGCAGCAGGCTTGGAGCTTGGAGGACACAGCAGCAGGCTTGGAGCTTGGAGGACACGGCAGCAGGCTTGGAGCTTGGAGGACACGGCATCAGGCTTGGAGCTTGGAGGACACGGCAGCAGGCTTGGAGCTTGGAGGACATGGCGGCAGGCTTGGAGGACACGGCAGCAGGCTTGGAGGACACAACAGCAGGCTTGGAGCTTGAGGGACATGGCAAGAGACTTGGAGAAGACAGCAGTAGGCTTGGATGACACGAGGAACACGAAAAGAGCAGGCTTCTCATGGAACAACACACACCAAGTGTTGGCAATGTTGAAGCATAGGTAGAGGGGTGTTACTTCCATTTAAAGGAAGTCCAACCTGAGCATGTGTTACTGATCATGCGGCTCAGGACTGGTTTTCAAGATCAGGTGCAGGAAAGGTGCTACCAGGCTCAGGTTTTAGCTGCACCAGTGCTTCCCTTTCGGTGCTTGTGGGTTAGGTGTGTTGCAGCATTAGACAAAACTCAAATTAACGAATTGCCATAAATCCATATTTGTGATGTCAATGAAATGAAAATAGAAGTAAAATACAATAAGAGTTCCTGTCTAGATAGACCTCTCTGTTTTTTATTGTACTTGGTCAGATGCCTGTGGCACAAGTGTTGTATGTAGTATGTATAGAAACATCTTATTATGTTTATTATTATGTTTATTATTTTATTTATCGGACCATAAACTGCGTAAATATAGATTTTTTGTGAATGTTGTTTTTGTTCTGTGTTTGTGTGTGTGTATCATACATTTACTCTAAAATAAAACTAGTTTGACTCAACAAAGAATGCTGAAAGAATTTATTATCTGTATAATATGCACATACAGGTTTTAATTTGAAGCTACAGGTTAAATATTGATTATAATATCGAGCAGTATTTATCAGAGGAAAGAATATATATGTGAGTTACATTTTTAACACAATGAAAATATGTTGTTACCTTGACCACAATGTAAAATGTACAATTTTTTTCTTTGTTATGTTCTACACATGTTGTTGGGCTGGATGCATTTGGTGGTTGCAGCCAACCCTTCGGGGAATAGGTGCGACCCCACCCCTCCTGCACTAAGAATGTAAAATGAACCAGGTAGCCACTGTCATTCTAGTAAAGACACAACAAACTCTACGCAAAACCAATGAAAACCCACTCACCCTTGCAGTGATATTAAAACCCCTTCAAAATTACAATTATGCATCTTTGCATTGTCAGATGCTTTGGAGATTACATGGAGAATAAAATGATGTGTGCACAATTGCAGCATTTTAGCTCATGTTGTGCTGAAATTGACTCTGAGTGTGAGTTTGTTCGACAGTTGTTAAAGTGTGTGTCTGTGTCTGTTTGTTCATATTTCTGTCAATGTTAAGGCATTAGGGAATAGGAGACAAAAGGGCAGTTGAGGTTTTTTTTCTTTTAAATGATTTGTTTTCTTCTGGTTCTGACATGGAAAAACCAACTGGCATTTTACTTTCTAGAACCAAAAATGTTTTCTGCCGTTTCTCTTTTGAAGAAAGTTGACGGGTCTAGGTGGTTACATTGTGCTGTAGTTTGAAAATGTCCTTGCTTTGCTTTAATGATTACACTGGGGAACAGCATTTTCGTTGAGTTAGATCTGACACTAGTTTTTGATTCACTGGTGGCATCTGAATACAGAAATGACACCAGGTTTTTCTCTATCATGTCAACTTTATAAGGTACAGGATAACCCTCCCTTTGTCTCAAAAAACATCCAAAATGTGCACACAATGGAAAATAATGAAAAAATTAAATTTGAATTTGACATTCAGGTAACCTAAAAGTCCAATTGGGTGCAAGTAATCAAGTTATGTAGCACTTAAGGTACAAATTTACGCTTATAGCTTTTCCTGGAGTGTTCAATATCGCCTGATGCTCCAACAATAGTCAGCCATCATATGTTCATCCCATCTACCCTGATACCGTCTCTCTATGACCTTCAAATCTTGGTGGAATCGTACAGAAGTAACAGTTATTGGAATGATCGGTGGCTCTCGCCAAACCAAAGGTATATCAACTGGCAACTTATCACTTGTTCCCTTCATCCACATCCGTAAACTCTCAACACACTGCTTGCACACCTTGTGAAGGGCCCAAGACTTATCTTGATGACCACGTTTTATTTTCGACATAGGCTTGCCTGTCAAATGCGCTGATGTTCACCCTTTGACTGGGAACGGTGAAACTGACACAGATGTAACAAAAGGAATCAGGGCTGTTTCGGACTTATGAACTTACGACGAGAAATAGCAGAGGCCGACATGATCTGAAGGAAAGGAAATACATATGAAAATAAAAATATATATTCTGATTACTCCTTGTATACAGACTTTCGGAATACAATTACAGTTACAAGCATTTATAAAGCGCCAATAAATTCCTTGGCGCTGTACACACCCTCTCACCACACTGTCTCACGTGTAACTAAAATGTAGAGACAAGTAACATCCGGTCGCCAAGGTGGCCCCTCACTCAGACTCCCGAACATCCGGGTGGGAGTAATCGCATTCAGATAAGCTGTGGAGAAGGAATCTGACATGAGAGAAGAAAACTAACCGCAGTTTTGAAATCAGCGCCTAATTTAGTCTGAAACAGCTGAAATATCGAACTCAACAGAAAATATGTTCCAAATTGTTCCCCAGTGTTATAAATGCAACTCTGAAAAAATCACTTAAAAAATAATCCTTTTTTCTTCTCTTTAAAAACTCAGAATGATTATACAACATGCAGTGCGTTATTGATTCATGTAAGACAAGCTCACGCTTCAGAACTTTCATCTGATAGCACAACTTCGGGATCATATCCTGCTATATCATCAGATAGGGTACGTAGAGACGCAGGTTCCAAATGTGGCAACTGGCAATTTTAACCCTTTTGCTGCTGAGGCTTTTCACACCTCTGTGCTGAGGTCATTTTTACCGGTTTTGCTCATCCTGTTTAAACGTGTTTTGAAGGCTTATTTTAGTATATGACCCAGACATATTATATATCATTCTTTCCGTCATACTCGGTAGATTATAATATGTCATTATTATATGTATACGTCATGACCTGTCTGTATATTATAACAAAAAATGCAATAAAATATGTATTTTCAATAATTTACAATGTGTAAAGTGTTTTTTTTTCACACTTTAACATGCGAGAAATTGCGGTTATATTTTGTATGGGGTGCGCTTGTTAAAAAAATTAGAGATGGGGTCTCGTTACATTTTGTTTTTGGGGAAAATTACACGATTTTTAACAAACGCACCGCATACAAAAATCGTTAGTGCAGCATCATTGTTCACATTATAATTGAAATGGGAACAATATTGCTGCATTCACGAACCAAAAAAAAGAAAAAAAAAATGTTTATTTTTTTTTATAATTTTTTTTTAAATATATTTTTATTTTTATTTTTAATTTTAATTTTTTTAAAAAACTTTTTTCACAGTAGTGTTTGGTATCGTTGGAACGGCCATGCTCTGGCCGATCCAACCATACCAAACTTTAACCCCTAGCTGCCACGGATCGGGAGATAGGGGATTCATTGGAATCCCCTATCTCCACCGTTGGTGGCAGTTAGGGGTTAACTCCAGGACTGACGTCATCGTGCTATGCACGATGACGCCAGTCCTCAGGGGGAGTTCCCGGAAGCTTGGCCGACATCCAAGATGTCGGCCAGCTCCGGGAAAGAATCACGAACCGGCGCTTTTCAGCGCCGATTCGTGATCCGGCTCCCCAGGGGTTAATGCCAGGTACCACTTGGAAGGGCAGGCTGTGCCCTTCCAAGCGGTGCCTGGGTTAACCCCCGCAACGCCGCCGATCGGGAGGGAGAGAGGTCCGAAGGACCTCCCCCCTCCCTTTCAGGCGCCTCCTCCGCACATGCGGGGGGGGGGGCGCCTGAATTAGGTGTCATCGCGCTGCCGCTGAGCGCGTCCTCCGCATGGACGTGGTTAAGAGATCCAAAATGTTGCCAAAATGTAACCAGATACTGAATTTCAACGAACAGGACATTTCGGGGCCATTCGGCTATTCAGAGAGCAGGCAGTTTGCAAAATTCTGGCGAATTGTCTGCACGTACGGTGCCTGTTCGAGGGCAGTGAAATCCCCCATAGAGGAGCAATAGTTCGCCTATTTAGAGACACCGAACAGCAGAGAAAAGTTGCCGAAATGCCCTGCTGTTCGGTGTTTTCATACGGCAGGTTTAATCAGGCGAATCCCATAGGCTTCAATGTTAAAAATATTCCCGTTTCAATTCAATATCTAATAAACCGTTTATTATTTTAATCTGCAGCAAAAAGTTATTGATTATTGATTGTTTAGAATCTTTTAGGCCTTCACAGCAAAATAATTTTTTGTTTCTTTTTTTCATTTTTTTTTTCATTTTACCGTAACATACCTTTTTATTATCATTCATAGGATCTTATGTGTAAATTCCAGACATTTTTATTCAGAAGTTTTTTTGCAAACAGAGTTTCAATTTTGACACTTTCAAGTGTATTATTCATTTTTTATTTTTTTACCCAGTTCGTCAGCTTGTTGTCTTTTTTCCAGCGGCTGGTCTGAGCTGTGATCGGCGGCTCATCGGCTTTTTCCAGCGGGTTCGGCATACTTTTTCTGGCAGTTCCGGCAGTTTTTCGGTGGGTTTTCGGCAGGCTTGTGATGGGTGTTTGGTGTTTTCCCTGCACTCCGGGGGCCCTGTGGTAAATTCTGAATTCACCACAGGGTGGGGAACTTTGATTCTCCAAAGTGCAGGGAACTGCGGGGAATGAGAGACCACCGAAATGTCGGCGAGTAACCCTTATAGCCTTTGTAGAATTTTTTTCCTGTATGACAGCATAATGTTCTCGTGTTTGCCTAGTTTTTGTTTTACTCTCGTCTTGAAGTTTTTCTCGCTTTGCTGCATTCTTTTCATTCTTGTGGTTCACACGAACGCATCATATTCATGGTTTTCTTCTCTCACTGTCTAAAACACAGTTTTTTTGCAGCGACAGGCCTGCCTTTGTTGTATGTTTTTTTATTATTTCTCAATAAATGTGTTTACTTTTAGATTTTCTAGTCAAAATGTGATACATGATACATGTAAACTAATCTGTGAAAAAATACCAAAACATGACTAAATTAAACATTGTCTGTCCCTTTAATGTGATGGTGTACAGGTATGTGTGTCATTGTGTCATTTTAGAGGTGTCTTTTTCTGTTGTTTGTCATTGTTGCAGTGTAATGTTGTGGATTTCTTTTTTTTTTTTTAAATACAGTGGCAAGAAAAAGTATGTGAACCCTTTGGGATTACGTGGAGCTTTGCATGAATCGGTCATAAAATGTGCTTCATCTAAGTCACAACAATTGGAAAAACACAGTCTGCTTAAGATAATACAACACAAACATTATATGTTTTCATGTGTTTATTGAACAGAACATGGAAACATTCACAGTGCAGGGTGGAAAAAGTATGTGAACCCCTAGCCTAATGACTTCTCCAAGAGCTAATTGGAGTCGGGAGTGAGCCAACCTTGAGTCCAATCAGTGTGATATTATTGGATGTGTTGCTGAAAGCTGTCCTGCCCTTTAAAAACACCAGTTTTGGGTTTACTGGTTTCAAGAAGCACTGCCTGATGTGAACCATGCCTCGCAGAAATGAGCTCTCAGAAGACCTATGATCAAGAATTGTTGACTTGGATGAAGCTGGAAAGGGTTACAAAAGTATCTCCAAAAGCCTTGATGTTCATGTGTCCATGGTAAGACAGACTGTCTACAAATGGAGAAAGTTCAGCACTGCTGCTACTCTTCCTAGGCGTGGTCGTCCTGTAAAGATGACTGCAAGAGCACAGTGCAGAATGCTTAATGAGGTAAAGAAGAATCCTAGAGTGTCAGCTAAAGATTTACAGAAATCTCTGGCACATGCTAACATTTTTATTGACACATCTACAATAAGGAAAACATTATACAAGAATGGAGTACATGGGAGGACACCACGGAGGAAGCCATTGCTGTCCAAAAAGAATATTGCAGCACGTTTGAAGTTTGCAAAAGAGCACCTGGATGTTCCAAAGCACTACTGGAAAAATAATCTGTGGACAGATGAAACGAAGATTGAGTTGTTTGGAAAAAACACACAACACTATCAGGGTTATTCAGAGAGCGTGAAAAGCAGGAGAATGACTGGAGAATGGCTGGAGAATGAAAAATTCTAGGTCAAAATAGCCAATTTGGAAAGTGAGATGAAAGGGAGAATTTTTCTGGTTTGGCTATTTTGACCTAGAATTTTTTATTCTCCAGTCATTCTCCAGCTTTTCACTCTCTCTGAATAACCCTGTAAGTGTGGAGAAAAAAAGGCACAGCACACCAACATCAAAACCTCATCCCCACTGTAAAACATGGCGGAGGGAGCATCATGGTTTGGGGCTGCTTGCTGCCTCAGGGCCTGGACGGATTGTTGTCATTGATGGAAAAATGAATTCCATCCAGAGTTTATCAAGACATTCTGCAGGAAAATGTAAGACCATCTGTCCGCCAACTAAAGCTCCGAAGAGAATGAGTGAAGCAACAGAACAATGACCCAAAGCATACAAGTAATTCAACAAAAGAATGGCTTCAACAAAACAAAATACGCCTTCTGGAGTGGCCCAGTCAGAGTCCTGACCCGATTGAAATGCTGTGGCATGACCTTAAGAGAGCGATTCACACCAGACATCCCAAGAATATTGCTACACTGAAACAGTTTTGTGAAGAGGAGTGGTCCAAAATTACTCCAGATCGTTGTGCAGATCTGATCTGCAAGTACAGGAAACATTTGGTTGAGGTTATTGCTGCCAAAGGAGGGTCAACCAGTTATTAAGTCCAAAGGTTCACATACTTTTTCCACCCTGCAGTGTGAATGTTTACATGTTCTGTTCAATAAACACATGAAAACATATAATGTTTGTGTTGTATTATTTTAAGCAGACTGTGTTTTTCAAATTGTTGTGCTTTAGATGAAGATCACAGCACATTTTATGACCAATTCATGCAAAACTCCACGTAATCCCAAAGGGTTCACATACTTTTTCTTGCCACTGTACTTTATTCAGTTAGATTCAGGCAGCAGAACAACTATACAATTAACAGAGAATGGTGTCAGCCACAACAGCTGTCACCTCAAATATACAAGGCAATATGACATGAATATAAAAATTATGCAATAGCAGAGTTCAAATATTCTTGTAGAATAGTAGGACGGGGTGGGGATAGCAAAGGGGGAGTCAGCAAAGAACGAGTTAAAAAACAGGTAGTAAGCCCAAAGTCAGTGCGTAGTTTAAGGAGTGTAGTGTCTGGTAAACAAAGCATAAAATCGTGCCAAATATCAAAGAATTTCTTAACTCTGGCTTCCCTGTCCAAATTAACCTGCACCCAATCATGTTGAAATTTGGTATGTTCTACTCCCACCTGTATACCATAAGTCGGGGTGGTAGGGAATATCCAGTGTCCCAGAATAGCCTTCTTTGCTACAGCTGAGAGAAGACCCAAACATGTCCTCTGCGCACTGGGCATGGCATGTGCTTCAGTGTAGGTAAAAATATTAAATAGAGCCCAGTCCGACGAAGAGGGCACCCGGAGCTTTAAGACATGTTGTAGAATTCTTAATTATATGTTACTTTACATAACTGATACTCAGAAGGCATTAGTTGCAGGTTTGTTAGCGTTTATAGTGAGGAGGTTTATGTTGGGAGGGGAGGGCATGGGCCGGTGGTCCTGTGACACAACAGGCAAATACTTGGGTAGGACGAAATGGGGATTTACTGATAAGGATGTAGACGTCATGACAATAAAAAGGACAGGGCAGGTATCTGGGAAAATTGTGATGGACAAGGTAGGAAAAGAGTTGACCATAGGACAAGGCAGGGAGGAGAAACAGAGGCAAGGTAAACTGGAGACAGTGCACAGAGGAACAAGACACAGAGAAACAGGTGGCACCACACTGGGAACTCACAAGAGGGTTAGAGATGGCAAACAAGCAGGACGGGAAAGGGGCTGGCTGGATACAGGCAGGAACACAAGGAGACTCCAGAAGGCAGAACACACAGCAGGAGGCTTGAAGGACAAGGCAGGAAGCTTGGGGCTTGGAGGAGACAGCAGAAGGCTTAAAACTTGGAGGACACAGCAGTAGGCTTGAAGACAAGGCAGCGGGCTTGGAGCTTTGGAGGACCCGGCATCAGGCTTGGAAGACACAGCAGCAGGCTTGGAGCTTGAAAGACACGGCAGCAGGCTTTTAGGGACATGGCAGGAGGCTTAGAGAAGACAGCAGTAGGCTTGGATGGCACGAGGAAGATGAAAAGAGCAGTCTTCTCATGGAACAAAACACACCAAGTGTTGGCAATGTTGAAGCATAGGTAGAGGGTGTTACTTCCATTTAAAGGAAGTCCATCCAGAGCATGTGTGACTCATCATGCGGCTCAGGACTGGTTTTCAAGATCAGGTGCAGGAAAGGTGCTACCAGGCTCAGGTTTTAGCTGTACCAGTGATACCTTTTCGGTGCTTGTGGGTTAAGCGTGTTGCAGCATTAGACAAAACTCAAATTAACGAATTGCCATAAATCCATATTTGTGATGTCAATGAAATGAAAATAGAAGTAAAATAGTAAAATATTTAGAAAGGCCTCTCTGTTTTTATTGTGCTTGGTCAGGTGACTGTGGCACAAGTGTTGCATGTAGTATGGATAGAAACATCTTATTATGTTTATTATTTTATTTATCGTACCATAAACTGCGGAAATATAGATGTTTTGTGAATGTTCTTTTTGTTCCACTCTATACCATAACTGTGTGTGCATCCATACATTTACTCTAAAATAAAACTAGTTTAACTCAAAGAATGCTGAAAGAATTTATTATCTGTATAATGTGCACATACATGTTTTAATTTGAAGCTACAGGTTAAATATTGATTATAATATCGAGCAGTATTTATCAGAGGAAATAATATATATGTGAGTTACATTTTTAACACAATGAAAATATGTTGTTACCTTGACCAGAATGTACAATGAACCTGGTAGCCACTGTCATTCTAGTAAAGACACAACAAACTCTACGCAAAACCAATGAAAACCCACTCACCCGTGCAGTGATATTAAAACTCCTTCAAAATTACAATTATGCATCTTTGCATTGTCAGATGCTTTGGAGATTACATGGAGAATAAAATGATGTGTGCACAATTGCAGCATTTTAGCTCATGTTGTGCTGAAATTGACTCCGAGTGTGAGTTTGTTCGACAGTTGTTAAAGTGTGTGTCTGTGTCTGTTTGTTCATATTTCTGTCAATGTTAAGGCATTAGGGAATAGGAGACAAAAGGGCAGTTGAGGTTTTTTTTCTTTTAAATGATTTGTTTTCTTCTGGTTCTGACATGGAAAAACCAACTGGCATTTTACTTTCTAGAACCAAAAAAGTTTTCTGCCATTTCTTTTGAAGAAAGTTGACGGGTCTAGGTGGTTACATTGTGCTGTAGTTTGAAAATGTCATTGCTTTGCTTTAATGATTACACTGGGGAACAGCATTTTCGTTGAGTTAGATCTGACACTAGTTTTTGATTCACTGGTGGCATCTGAATACAGAAATGACACCAGGTTTTTCTCTATCATGTCAACTTTATAAGGTACAGGATAACTCTCAAAACTCTCTTTGTCTCAAAAAAACATCCAAAATGTGCACACAATGGAAGAAAAAGAAAAAATTTAATTTGAATTTGACATTCAGGTAATCTAAAAGTCCAATTGGGTGCAAGTAATCAAGTTATGTAGCACCTAAGGTACAAATTTACGCTTATAGCTTTTCCTGGCGTGTTCAATCTCGCCTGATGCTCCAACAATAGTCAGCCATCATATGTTCATCCCATCTACCCTGATACCGTCTCTCTATGACCTTCAAATCTTGGTGGAATCGTACAGAAGTAACAGTTATTGGAATGATCTGTGGCTCTCGCCAAACCAAAGGTATATCAAATGGCAACTTATCACATGTTCCCTTCGTCCACATCCGTAAACTCTCAACACACTGCTTGCACACCTTGTGAGGGGCCCAAGACTTATCTTGATAACCAAGTTTTATTTTCAACGCAGGCTTGCCTGACAAATGCGCTGATGTTCACCCTTTGACTGGGAACGGTGAAACTGACACAGATATAACAAAAGGAATCAGGGCTGTTTCGGACTTATGAACTTACGACGAGAAATAGCAGAGGCCGACATGATCTGAAGGAAAGTAAATACGTATGAAAATAAAAATATGTATTCTGGTTACTCCTTGTATACAGACTTTCGGAATACAATTACAGTTACAAGCATTTATAAAGCGCCAATAAATTCCTTGGCGCTGTACACACCCTCTCACCACACTGTCTCACGTGTAACTAAAATGTAGAGACAAGTAACATCCGGTCGCCAAGGTGGCCCCTCACTCAGACTCCCGAACATCCGGGTGGGAGTAATCGCATTCAGATAAGCTGTAGAAAAGAAATCGGACGTGAGAGAAGAAAACTAACCGCAGTTTTGAAATCAGCGCCTAATTTAGTCTGAAACAGCTGAAATATTGAACTCAACAGAAAATATGTTCCAAATTGTTCCCCAGTGTTATAAATGCAACTCTGAAAAAATCACTTAAAAAATAATCCTTTTTCTTTTCTTTAAAAACTCAGAATGATTATACAACATGCAGTGCGTTATTGATTCATGTAAGGCAAGCTCAGGCTTCAGATCAATCATCTGATAGCACAACTTCGGGATCATATCCTGCTATATCATCAGATAGGGTACGTAGATACGCAGGTTCCAAATGTGGCAACTGGCAATTTTAAGACGATCAACCACGATCTGGTGCACAGCTGACATATGTCCAAGTTCCTAGACAAAAAAAATAGGCAAATAGGATTAGATATTTATAAATGTTGCCTTTCCGCATAAAAAGAATCAGAAGTGTGAATGGAAGCATTCATCAACATTGGTTTCAAATCAACACATTTGTTTTTGTTTATTAATAATTATTTTTTTGTATGAGCCAGATCTGATTAGAATATTCAGATTAATTACGAATTTCACAGTTTAAAATTTTAAAAAGTAACTTAATACAATAACAAGCTGAAATTGTAAGCCTAACCAAAAACAAAACAGAAACTATAACCCCAACAGTAACTGTAATCCTAACCCTAATAAAAAACAAGCAGAAACTGTAACCCTAAGCCTGAATGGAACCCTAACCCCAATCAAAAAACAGGGAGAAATTGTAACCCTAATCAAAACAGGCAGAAACTGTAACCCTAAGACCGAATGGAACCCTCAACCCAATAAAAAAACAGGGAGAAATTGTAACCGAGCCCTACTGGAACTCTAATTAAAAAAACAAGCAGAAAATGTAACCTTAACTGTCCCTCTAACATCAATTGTAACCCTAATCAAAAAACAAGCAGAAACTGTAACCGTAACATAGAAACATAGAAACATAGAAAAATGTCAGCAGATAAGAACCTTTCGGCCCATCTAGTCTGCCCAATTACATGGATACTTAACCTGGATTTATCTTTTGTTTAGGATAGCCTTATGCCTATCCCATGCTTGCTTAAATTCAATTACTGTTTTGGCCTCTACCACTTCAACTGGAAGACTGTTCCATGTATCCACCACCCTCTCAGTAAAATAATGCTTCCTGATGTTACTTTTAAACCTTTGCCCCTCTAATCTAAGACTATGTCCTCTTGTTTTGCCACTTTGTTTCCTTTTAAATATACTCCCTTCCTCTACCTTGTGGATTCCCTTTACGTATTTAAATGTTTCTATCATATCTCCTCTGTCTCGTCTTTTTTCCAAGCTGTACATGTTAAGATCATTAACCCTTTCCTGGTAACTTTTCTCCTTCAAGCCGTACACCATTTTAGTAGCCCTTCTCTGAACTCTCTCTAAGATGTCTATATCCTTCTGGAGATACGGTCTCCAGTACTGCACACAGTACTCCAAGTGAGGTCTCACCAGTGCTCTGTACAGTGGCATGAGCACTTCCATTTTCCTAGGGTAACCATAACCCTAACTGTATCGCTAACCCTAGTTTTAAGTCTAACCCAAGCAGAAGCGTTAGTCTTAACAGTAGCCCTAATTCTGACAGTAACCCCAAGCCTAATTCTAATACTTACCCCAACCTTAACCAAATAACAAGGAAAACAGTAATCCCCAACTATAGGGGTTATTCAGAGAGATCCGAAACGTTGCCGAAATGAAACCGGACACTGAATTTCAACAAACAGGAGAGCAGGCAGTTTGCCAAATTCTGGCGAATTGCCTGCACGTACGGTGCCTGTTCGAGGGCAGTGAAATCCCCCATAGAGAAGCAATGGTCCGTCTATTCAGAGACACCAAACAGCAGAGAAAAGTTGCCGAAATGCCCTGCTGTTCGGTGGTTTAATTCGCCAGGTTTATTCAGATGAATCTCATAGGCTTCAATGTTAAAAATATTCCAGTCTTAATTCAATATCTAATAAACTGTTTATTATTTTATTGTGCAGTAAAGAGTCTCTTTATTTCTAGATTTTTTAGGATCTTTTAGGCAATTTCCGGGGTTTTTTCGGCTACATTTTTTAGGATCTTTTAGGCATTTTCCGGGATTTTTCAGCAACTTTTATTTCCGTTTTCTTTTTTAACCCTTTCGCTGCTGAGGCTTTTCCCGCCCCTGTGCTGAGGTCATTTTTTACCTGTTTTGCGCATCATGTTTAAACGTGTTTTGAAGGCTTATTTTAGTATATGACATCGACATATTATATATCGTTCTTTCCGTCAGACTCGGTAGATTCATAATATGTCATTATTATATGTATACGTTATGTCATGTTTGTATATTATAACAAAAAATGCAATAAAATATGTATTTTCAATAATTTACAGCGTGTAAAGTGTTTTTTTCCACATTTTAACATGCGAGCAATTGCGGTTATATTTTGTATGGGGTGCGCTTGTTAAAAAAATTAGAGATGGGGTCTCGTTACATTTTTTTTTGGGGAAAATGACACCATTTTTAACAAACGCACCGCATACAAAAATCGTTAATGCAGCATCATTGTTCACATTATAATTGAAATGGGAACAATATTGCTGCATTAACAAAACAAAAAAAAAAAAAAAAAGTGTTTATTTTTTTTTTATTATTTTTTTTTTTAATTTTTTTTTATTTTTATTTTTCTTTTTTTTTTTTTTTACAATTTTTTTTACTTTCATGTTTGGTATCGTTGGAACGGCCATGCTCTGGCCGATCCAACGATATCAAAATTTAACCCCTAACTGCCACGGATCGGGAGATAGGGAGTTCATTGGAACTCCCTATCTCCACACTTCGTGGCAGTTAGGGGTTAATGCTAGGACTGGCGTCATCGTGCTGCGCACGATGACGCCAGTCCTCTGGGGAGTTCCGGAAGCTTGGCCGACATCCAAGATGTCGGCCAGCTCCCGGGAAGGATCGCAAAATCGGCGCTTTTCAGCGCCGATTTGCGATCCAGCTCCCCAGGGGTTAATGCCAGGCATCATTTGGAAGGGCAGGCTGTGCCCTTCCAAATGATGCCTGGGTTAAGCCCCTGTGAGCCGCCGATCGGGAGGGAGAGAGGTCCGAAGGACCTCCCCCCCCTCCCTTTCAGGCGCCTCCTCCGCACATGCGGGGGGGGCGCCTGAATTATGTGTCATCGCGGGGGCGCGATGACACATAATAATGGCGGCCACTGCTCCGGATGCCGGGCTGACATCCAGGATGTCAGCCCGCACCGGAGGGGCCAGCGATCGGCCGGAACCCGGCCGAACGCTGACCCCAATGCGAGGACGCGCTCAGCGCGTCCTCCGCATACCAGGGGAATGCTGAGGACGCGCTGAGCGCGTCCTTAGCATTCAAGTGGTTAAATCTTTTTTTTTTACTTTTTTTCTGTAAAATACCTTTTTATTATCATTCATAGGATCTTCTATGTAAATTCCAGACATTTTCGTTCAGTAGTTGTTTTGCAAACAGCGTTTCAAATTTCAAACTTTCAAGCGTACTGTTTTCTTTCTTTTTAACACCCCATTCGTCTGCGTGTTGGCTTCTAACGGCAGCTGCTTTGCGCTGTTAACTGTGGCTGCTCGGATTTTCCTGGTGTGTTCGGCTTGTTTTTTGTGGCGGTTTCTGTGGGTTTTCGGTGAGTGTTCGGTGGATTTTCCATGCACTACAGAGGACCCTGTGGTGCTTGCTGAATACACCGCAGGGTCAGCGAACTAGAATCGCCGAATCGCCCCTAAGTGCAGGGAACGAAAGGTCACCGAACATGCAGTGACTTTACAAATCTCTCTGAATAACCCTGTATATCACACAGTTCCAAATATCATAAACAGATGAAATTATCAGCCGTTTCTGATATTACGTATTGGATCGATACCAAAATATCAGAGGATTCTGATATTCTGAATTGTCTGGTTCCGAGTAGCTTGGAATCGTAAATTTTTGGATACCGAAATATTCCAAACCAAACTTTTTTTCCCTCCACATGTCTACTTCTAAATACAACAATAATGAAAATTGAAAGTAATATGTTTTTTATACCCTGATTGTCAGCCACTGGTTTTCTTTGATCATCTTCTCTTTTGTTCTTTCTCATTTTCTTTTTAAGCATCTTCTCGTGTTCAGCAAGAATTTCTTTCTGTTTAGTTAAATGTTCTTCCTCTGTATTACTTTTCCATTCAAATGTTTCAGGTTCTTTCTCGCTCATTATTGACTCCATCTTGACGTTCTTGGCTACATAAGGAGAGTTTGGCAAATGTTATACACAATTGACAAAAAGAATAAAAATAAAGTTTAATTTTGTCTTTTTTTAAAACACATGCCGACTTTGAAAGGCTGGATAAATACATCCAATTCAAGTGACAAGCTAATCGCTTTGGGATAAATTTTTAGCCTTGTCAAAGAGGGACAACATTACTGTGGTCCCATCCTAATTTGTCAAGATTCAACCTAATTAATAATCTAGACTAGAACTATACTCTCTTCAAATCAGTATATGCAGAATTCACTGCCTGAAAATCATGGTTTATGAATAATAGAACATAAAATTTGAAGTAGACACAGGTAGGGATGAGCCGAACACCCCCCCGAGTTCGGTTCGGATCCGAACCCGAACTTTCCAAATGTTCGAATCCGAATCCGAACCCAAACTCAATACAAGTCAATGGGGCTGAAAATTCGATTTTTAGAGTGTCCTCCAAGAGGGCATATATGCTAGATATTTGCCATAAAAGGTGTATGGGGGTCCGGGTAGTGCCCTGGGGGACAGGAAACAGGGACAAAAAGTTTAAAAAAAAAAGGTTTTTAAAGGGACAGTGAGTTTTCCATGAAATAAGGGTTAAAAATAAAAACGAAAAATTCCTTCAAATATCGTGCCTAGGAGGTCCCCATAACCTGCCCATGAAGTGGCGGATTTCTAGGATGTATAGATCACTTAAAAACGAAAAAATTACCTTTCAAATGACGGTAAATGCTTTTCCTTTAATCTATCCATAAACAACTGCTTGGGGCGGCAGTCTGTATGAAAAGAGGAGACATTTTTGGACACACAGAAAAAGTTTAGTGATTTTTTTGGGCTAAATTATTGTGAAACTTATGCAGGCTTTGGATGAAAGTAACAATAGATGCTTTAAAATTGGGCCTTTAGTGTCGGCAACAGTGCCGTCACACCGTAACCCCACTGAGGATATGAATCTGATACAGGCGTCAGTGGCAGTGCACCCAAATATTTTGCTTTTGGTGCCAGGCCTGCAAGTACTATCATACAGTATCCCCACTGTAGTATCTTTAAGGCTGGGGTCAGACTAGCGCACTTTTAACGTGCGTTTAGGCGCACTTAATCACGGCCGCACTAGCAGCAAATGACACGCAATGACGGCCAATATACGAAGTACGGCAACACGAAAGTCCGGCCGTGCAACGCAAGTGGAAAATGAACGCATTTTTTCGAGAACGCTGAACCGCTAGTACTGACGTACAGAGTGCGCTGCATCCGCATAGCGGCGTGTGTGCGTGATTAGGAGATGTCAGACGCTGCTCATGTCCGGCCAACATAACGTCCAGCACCCAAAGTTTCCTGGTTTGGATCCGTAAAAAATAACGCACAAAAATGCGCATCGTATGACCGTTTAAGCGCTTTCCGTGAAAAAACACCTCAATGCGTTCGGACGCACTTTTTGACGTTCGCTGCGAAAAATGCGTTCGTTTGACCCTAGCCTAAAATTGGGCCTTTAGCATCGGCAACAGTGCCGTCACACAGTCTCACCCCTCTGAGGATATGAATCTGATACAGGCGTCAGTGGCAGTGCAGCCAAATATTGTGCTTTTGGTGCCAGGCCTGCAAGTACTATCATACAGTAACCCCTCTGTAGTATTGTGGAAGAATGCAGGGGTGGACCTTGCGGTCCTATATTAAAAAGATATGCATCTGTTAAAGGCGTCAGTGCACCCAGATATTGTGCTTTTGGTGCCAGGCCAGCAAGTACTATCATACAGTAACCCCTCTGTAGTATTGTGGAAAAATGCAGGGGTGGACCATGTGGTCCTATATTAAAA
Organism: Leptobrachium leishanense; assembly: GCA_009667805.1. Taxonomy (NCBI): domain Eukaryota; kingdom Metazoa; phylum Chordata; class Amphibia; order Anura; family Megophryidae; genus Leptobrachium; species Leptobrachium leishanense. Next base: position 92,058,157 of record CM019073.1, read on the forward strand.
AGATATGAATCTGGTAATGGGCGTCAGTGCACCCAGATATTGTGCTTTTGGTGCCAGACTGCCAGGCCAGCAAGTACTATCATACAGAAACCCCTCTGTAGTATTGTGGAAGAGTGCAGGGTTGGACCCTGCGGTTCAAAAAATTAAAATGATATAAATCTGGCACAGGCGTCAGTGCAGCCAAATATTGTGCCTTTCATGGCAGCAAGTGCATTCACACCGTAACCCTTTTGTGGTATTGTGGAAGAGTTCAGTGCTGGAGATTTTGTGAATGCAGAAGACATCCCCGATCTATTCCGTTACTTCAGCATCAAGGGATTGATAGCTGCTGATCCAGGACTGATTCATTTTTATAAATGTCAGCCGGTCTACAGAGTCGGTGGACAGACGCACTCTTTTGTCTGTGACAAAACCTCCAGGGGCACTGAACGTCCTTTCAGAAAGCACGCTAGATGAAGGGCAACCTAGTAGCTGCATAGCATATTGGCTCAATTCTGGCCAGTGATCCAATCTCAACACCCAGTAAGCCAGTAGATCATCTGCTGGAAAGGTATCCAGGTCTGCCCTTGCCCTTAGGTAGTCCTGCACCATATGGTGAAGACACTGGCAAAAGGTTCCTACATTTGACGTCCCTGGGCGTCGTGGACTAAAAAAATTTAGAAATGCATCAGTCAAGCGGCCCTGGCCTTCACCACTATTCCTCCTATCATCCGCAGCCTCAGAAGCACGTGTGTCATCAGTTGGTAACCTATCAGTGCCTGGAAAGGTGTTACACAAGTGTCGCTTTAGAGCGTCCTCAAGTTTTTTCATCCTGTGCTCCCTCTGTGCGGGCAGGATGAGCTCTGCAACTTTCCCCCTGTATCGTGGATCAAGAAGGGTTGCCAACCAGTAATGATCCCTCTCCTTGATAGCATGAATCCTGGGGTCCTTTAGCATGCTTTGCATTATAAGGGAGCCCATGCAGCGTAGTTTGGAGGTGGCATTAGCTTCCGAGTCTTCCTGGTCAATGAGGATGACCCCATCGTGCACTTCCTCCTCCCAGCCAAGCACTAGCCCTTGTGTTTCTGGGCACACGAAACCCTCCCTTGAGGAATCCCCACCTTCACATCTATAATTCCCCGCAGAGTGTGCTCCAGCAGGAACACTAAAGGAATTGTGTCAGTGATGCATGCACTTGGATTATTTTTTTTTCGTTCATTTCTTGGATTCCAAGCCTGATTAGTACCTGGACTCCATTGGTTCACCCTGTACCATTTGGTATAAATGGAGACCACTCCCTTAGTAGGGGGCGGTCTCATTCATCCTGGATCAGTCATTCAGCTCATGTCTGGTTTGCCTTGCTCTAGATTCATCCTTAATCATCTATTCAGTTCAGTTCAGTTCTGTCTGTCTTCAAGCTCCTGTCTGGTTTGCCTTGGTCTAGTTTTATCCTGTTCAGTCTGTCTGTCTTCCAGCTCATGTCTGGTCTTTCCCTGGTCTAGATTTATCCTGTTAAGCCTGTCTACCTGGTCATTCTGTTTACAGGCTCCTGTTTGGTTTGCCCTGTTTTTCTTGCCTTCTTGTAGTATCATATTTAGTTCTGCTTCCCATGTTTAGTTCTGCTTCCCATGTTTAGTTTTGCCTCCCATGTTTAGTTCTACCTCCCATGTTTAGTTCTGCCTCCCATGTTTAGTTCTGCCTCCCATGTTTAGTTCTGCCTCCCATGTTTAGTTGCCTATTTTGTTTATATCTGGTTTTCTTTATTTCTTGCTGTGAGGTTAAAGGCTCTGTTTATTATATTTATGTTCTGTATTCCCTGCTCTTGGTTTAAGTTCTTGGTTCCTAGAATAAATGATATATATTTATTTTTCTAGTTCAGGCTCATGGTCTATTTTCACTTCTCATTAGGCTCACACCCCTCTCTGTCAGGTCAGGTCCCCGACCCCCCATCGTGACAAGTACAGTGCATGCATCCTTGATCATCAGCCACTGCTGGGGGGGAAACAAGTTGACCTGAACCTGTCCTTGTGCCATACTCACACAGGTACTCGTTGATGGCCCTCTGCTGCTTGTGCAGACACTGTAGCATTGCTATTGTCGAGTTACACCTGGTGGGCATGTCACAGATCAGACGGTTTGTGGGAAGGTGGAATTCTCTTTGAATTTCTGCCAGGCGAACACTTGCTGGGAATGACCATCTGAAGTGGCTGCAGACTTTTCTGACCTGGCTGATAAGCTCTGCCAGCCTTGGGTACCTGGTTAGGAAACGCTGTACCACCAGATTTAGGATGTGTGCTAGGCATGGTACATGCGTCAACTTACCCAGGCGTAGGGCGGAGAGAAAGTTGCTGCCATTATCACAGACAACCATTCCCAGCTGAAGCTGGCGTGGTGTTAACCATCTCTGCACCTGCCCCTGCAGAGCTGACAGAATTTCTGGCCGGGTTTGGCTCCTGTCCCCTAAACAAACAGGTCAAGCACAGTATTGCATCTTTTTGCTTGAGCCATTGCGTAGCCCCTGCCACGCATTGGTTTAACTGCCACTTCGCCAGAGACAGAGAAGGCGGAGGAGGAGGAGGAAGAGGGAGAGGTGGTGGTGGAGCAAACCAAGCAGACCTCATACAAGCAGCTTTCTAGAGGAGTGGTGGATGAACAAGCTCCAGCACAGAGCCCCGTCTTGGATCCCTCCCAGCTGCAATCAGAGTTACCCAGTGTGACGTGAAGGAAATGTAATGGCTCTGTCCATGCTTGCTGGACCACGTGTCTAAAGTCACATGCACCTTGCTGCTGACTGCCTTTCCCAATGACTCGATAACATTGTCTTCCACGTGCTGGTTTAGTGCTGGAATGGCCTTGCGTGAAAAGAAATGGCATTTTGGAACATGCCACTGTGGTACAGCACATTCAGCAAATTCACGGAAGGGAGCAGAGTCCACCAGCTGGAAAGGCAGCAGCTGCAATGCGAGTAATTTTGCTAAGCTGGCATTTAGACGCTGTGCTTCGGGATGGTTGGGACTATATTTTTTCTTATGCTGCAGCAGCTGGGGCAACGTAATCTGACTGCGTAAATCTTCAGCTGATGGGATGCTGTCACATTGTGAGGAAAGAGCTGGTACATCCATTACTGTAGCATCATCCCTGTCAGTGGAGGTTGGAGTCAATGACATGGTGTTACATCCTTGGCCCCCGCAGCGCTTCCTGGGGGGGTCAGGGCACCAGGTGGCATCGCTGGCTAGCCTGTTGCCAGTAGTAGGGCTGGCAAAATGGCATCTGAGGGGCGGAGCCAAGCATAAGTTCAAGGAGCCATCGGCCTTCTAAAGAGGCTGAGAGAAGGTGCTCCTTGAACTGTTGTGGAGTCAAGTCTAGTGGAGTCTTGTTCCTGTATGTTTGCTGATAGCATTCGGATTGATCTGTTGCTGACCTGTTTTTGTTTGAGGACCCTGATTACGTTTTGACCTGGCTATCCCTACTGACCACGCTCTTGCTTATCGCATGTGTACTTTTGCCTAAGTACTTCTTGTTCATGTTTATGTTTTGCCTTTATGGCTCCTGTCTGTCTGGTTCATGTTTATGTGTTGCCTTATGGTTCATGTCTGATGTTCGTTTAAATGGTTGTGAGTCCTAATCGCAAGGCATCCAGTTATGCGTACTTCTAGAGTCTAGTTTCTAGTCATGTCCCGTTTTGTTGCTGTTTTCATTGTCTGTTAAGTATCTGGGTGTTCCCAGTTTCATGTTTGAATTCCTGTCCTGCTTCTTGTATAATATATTCATTGATTATCCATCTAGAATCTGTGCTAACTTCGTTGAGATACAGAATCCAGTCACTGACTGAAGGCCTTCCCTGCAGGCTGATAAACTCATTTAGTACTGATGAGAGACTGACTGGGAACAAAGAGGCTTAAGCATGTTCCCTGTTTAAAGAAAAGAGTAGAAAGTTGGGAGGAGTTACAATGGTTCCCCTTTTGTTTCAGGATTATCGCTGGGATTGGGTCTCGGGGGCAGATAACAGAAAGGGGTAATAGAAAAGGGTAAGCAAAGGACAGATGAAATCAGTCTAACCTTTGTCTTTTTGGACAGCCAACTCCATTTTACCATCACCATCATCAAATGAAAACCAACGACTGGATAAGTATTACTGGCTGTATCAATCTGTTATATATTCCCTATTATTATAGTCTGCTAAATATATATATGTTCCTAGTTCTATTATTACTTGGATAAATAGGGGCAGGTTTTTCCATTGTATTGATTTGTAGGTTTTATTTAGTAGATGCTTTTGATATTTGTTACACTTTGCAGTACTGTATTCCCTTGTTAATTTTGTGTAGTATCTGTGTGATAGTAATTATGAATAGGTTAATTGTTCTGGTATAACTCGGCCAGAATTCAGTGATTTGTTGTTTTGTATGTTATTAGGTGCATTTGGGTTCAGTAATTTTGCCTGTGTCTGTCTGAGGATTGCTGTGCCTTTATAGTTAAAGTGCTCACTGTAGTAAATGACTGACGGTCAATTTTAAGAACACACACATGAATAGTGGGTGTTTTAGCACCAAATAGCACTCCAAAAATCGATACATTTTAATGAGCTGCAGTCATTTTTGTACTGAACAGGCCGGAAGCATACAAAGCAGCCTGTGATAAAACGGCCACCCCAATGTTTATTTGCAAGTATTTTGCTTTACAGTTTATTGTCTCTGTATATAGTGTAGAGTGTTGTGTGATGTGCTATGCTGTTGTCAAAGTGTGTATCTGTATGTTACAGTTATAAGTTGTTATATTTTGCACTCATTAAACAGTAGGAGAGGCCCCTTGCTCAAGAGCTTGCACTCTAACACCCTGGGTTTCCCTAAGCACACTGTTTAGAGAAGCGTGGGTAAACATTCCATTGTGATGACTGTTATTTCTATTGTCCAGTGACTGGAGCTTTTCTATTGTCCAGTGGCTGGAGCCTGTTGTTATCTGTAATGTATTCTGGAAGGGAGGGGGGTTGTCTCACCTGGGTGTATGTGAAATAAATAAAGTAACTCCAAGAGCTAAGTAATAAGTTGATGAATAAACTCATTTGTATACTGTATTTAAGTTCACTATACTAATTGAGGCAATTTTTGAAGTGACACAGCAGTAATGTACAATCTTTTTTGCGCACTTGCTACAGTGTGAGTAAATAATTATTTCAGAACGCTAACTTTGTCTTTATTGTTGAGGGAGAGGAGAGACTTCTCTCCGAAATGGAGGAAACATGAGCAACAACTCCCTCATCTTTCCCACTCGTACCATCATCATAAGAAAGCCTGGGAGTGGATAAGAATTAAGTGTATTAATTCTGTGAATTTGTCACTATTTTGACATTATACTGTATGTGTGCGTGTGTAATCTATTTGGTTAAATACGCACTAATTTACCCGTTATAGTGATTTGCATTTTAGCTAGAATATGCTCGTTGATATTTGCTTCACTTTGTAATACTTGATCAAACCTTATTATTTGTATAGTCTGTATGATCTTATAAACATAGGGAATCAGTGACCGCATGGCTGGCAGCCATCTTAAACCTCAAAAAGTCACATGGTCTGCTGTCAATGAGGAAGTGCGGCAGCAGACCATGTTTAAACTTACATTTGCGCAACTAAATTAATCCAGATGGTTTCTGCCAGACTTATGAATATAACAATTACTAACCAAATACACATCTAAATGTGTCTGTTATAATTTCTGAAGAGGCTTATCAACTAAACAGTGATTTTGTATGTTAGCAAATGCTGTTTCACTATTTTGGGTAGGTTGACTTAACTTCGGGCCTATAGATTAATATACTAAGCAAGAAACTGTTTCATTGGTAGACGTGGGTTAAAGACGTGGGTTAAAGACTTGGTAAAGGATTCCAGGGCTGGCGAGCCTTAAGATGGATGATAAGGAGAATGGAGTAAGGGTTTTTTATGGAAGGCTTCAAGATACTGATTAGGGGTGAAGCGAAGGGGGGTAGAAACGTAAAGCAGTTGAAATCAGCATATGAACTGCCAGAAATATTGAGAGAAAAGTGAGGGAAGGAGGTGCTGTTAGGTAGAATGGCTGGTCCTTTAGAGAAGTCCCCATTTAGCTTAACCCAGAGGGCATTCGAGGAACGAGGCTGTAACGTAGGGGTTCCTGTCCATGGGCAGACTGCTCCCCTTGAAGTCAGTATTCCGCAGAAGTATGGTCTCCAGTACTGCACACAGTACGCCAAGCGAGGTCTCACCAGTGCTCTGTACAGTGGCATGAGCTCTTCCCTTTTCCTACTGCTAATACCTCTACCTACACAACCAAGAATTCTGCCAGCATTTCCTGCTGCTCTATTACATTGACTACTTACCCTTAGATCCTCTGCAATAATAACCCCTAAATCCCAACCCTCAGATGTTGTTAGGACTGTATCAAATATTCTATATTCAATCTAGGAGAAGGTGGGGGAAGCCAGATATAATGATAGTGCATTTAGGGGGTAACGACATAGGGGTTATTCTGTTTTTGGGGAAAAAATAAAATTAATAAACCTTCATTTCTCTGGCAGATCGCGAGCAGTTAGGATTAAACAGCGATGGGGAAAGGGAATTTGTTTAAAGGGCACCGGTCTTAGTAAATTATGAAATACCAGCTAGCCTGCTAAGTTAGAGAGGAGAGGGTTGTGAATAAGCGGGGGTAGGTATATAACCCTGATTACAAAAAACAAATCTGGATGTATAAGTGGCGCTTAGATGAAACTGATTTTTCGGTTTGACACTTTAATTCCTAGAGACTTAAACTAAGATTTTGAAGTATGTCATTTTCTTTAATTCCTCTCTTTTTTTTTTTTTATCTGGTGTTTCCATTTTATCCTGTAAAGGTAGAGATTTCATACTAGCAGCCACTCGTTTATCGCCCACAAATGGATTATCCAGGGTGTCTTTATTTATAAATTCATTCTGGTTGGTGGGTCTCCCTATCCTCTTTTTAGAAATCCCTTCACCACTTGGTAATGATGATTACTCAATTTTATTGATCAGATAATGGATACAAGACTCTTTCTTAGGAGTGTGAATTTTATAGGAATTTAATACTATTTGGGTATTCCTTAAGATATTTAGCCCATTATATTTAGACCATGATGTATAGATTGCACATTATGTAGGAATAGCGGCACAAAGTTGTCATCACATTAATTGTTTTTTCCTTTTGCTTATATATGGGTTCCTGCCTCCCCAGCTACAATGAGCGATGTTAGTGTTCCCGGTGTGTAAAGGTTTTAATCCATCTGGCTGGGAAATTCTGCCAGCCGGATTTATAAATGAATTTTGCTGGATATTCACGGTTGCGCGCATGTCGTGTGGGGATGGATGTCATCTGACCGCTAGAATTCCGGAAACGGAACTTGTTTGTGGCTAAATTGATCAGAGAGAGAACCTAAGACCGGAAGTGGAGCTCGTCTGCAACGCAGGACCGGAAGTGGAGCTCGTCTGCAGCGTGGGACGGAACATGCTGCGAACGGAACCTCCCATTTCGGTGCGAAAATAAGCAGATTACCCTTTAATCACGAATGTTATATAAATACACACTGTTTGAAGGAATGTAACCTCAACTCTTCCCCTGCTGCCACTGAAGAAGCGCTATATGCGCGAAACGCGTCTGGCCCCCCTCTTTTTGTTTTTGATTTTAACATTTATAGATTTGTTTTTATCTTATTATTAAAACTACTGCATAAGTGGTTTTTCTACTTATTAAATTTAATACCTTTACTTCTAACACCGTGGGAGTTGTGCTATTTTCCTACTGGAGGCGGCCTTTTCAAATTGTGCCCTGAACAATTTGCAAGTTTTGGAACCCTAGAGCTCGGTGTAGCCCCTAAAAGGGGGAGTAATATTCTTCTCTTGGGTTTTTCTGGTCATTCACTCAAGTTGAGATATTACACCATGAGAATTCTCCCCTTGTATATTTTGAGATCCAAAGGATGTAACTACTGAAGAAGGAGTGGTCCATCAAAAGAAATTTGGCTGACGGACTAGCCTGCAATAGTCCGTAAGACGAATTGAATAGAGCTAGGAAGCTCTCGAAAAGTGTGAGTTCATTATCCTACCGAACTCCGGCTATATTTTACTTTTTGTGTGTTATCAATTGATCTGCACTATTTTATTCCCCTTTTGTTTGTTCAATTGAGGTATATAGTGATTCCTGTGATTCAACATCAAATATCCCGGGTACCATCCTTTTCCTAGATACATCCAGGAACGTAAGATACCTGTTGTCCCATTATACACTGTGGTGGCATTGCAGAGGGCCTGAGAAACACCTATTGAGAAAGGAGCGCTGTTCTCACACTTTGGTTTTTATTCTATTGTTTAATTCTTGAGGTGAAGGGAACACCACTTCTGTGAGAACGTGTAGCGATCCGTAATACCATCTAAGCGCCACTTATACATCCAGATTTGTTTTTTCTGATTATTCCTTTTCCCTACTGTTTGTCGGCAGCTAAGATGACACTCACTGAATATAGGAGTAATATAGGACGTAATATTGATGAAATCTTTGGCGATTACTCGCTAGATGGGGCTGATACCCAGGCACTTAATAGCCAGGATTTAGCCCAATCTTTGGAGAAAATTCTTACCAAGGAAATTAAGTTTAAATGGGAAGTGATAACTTTAGAAAAATATTTAAAAGAAAAAATCTCACCAAGAGGTTTAACCCTTTCGCTGCTGAGGCTTTTCCCGCCTCTGTGCTGAGGTCATTTTTACCGGTTTTGCTCATCATGTTTAAACGCGTTTTGAAGGCTTATTTTAGTATATGACCCAGACATATTATATATCGTTCTTTCCGTCAGACTTGGCAGATTAATAATATGTCATTATTATATGTATACGTCATGACCTGTCTGTATATTATAACAAAAAATGCAATAAAAATGAATTTTCAATAATTTACAGCGTGTAAAGTGTTTTTTTTCCACATTTTAACATGCGAGCAATTGCGGTTATATTTTGTATGGGGTGCGCTTGTTAAAAAAATTAGAGATGGGGTCTCGTTACATTTTTTTTTGGGAAAATTACACGATTTTTAACAAACGCACCGCATACAAAAATCGTTAGTGCAGCATCATTGTTCACATTATAATTGAAATGGGAACAATATTGCTGCATTAACAAACCAAAAAAGTGTTTATTTTTTTTTTTATAATTTTTTTTTAAAATATTTTTTTATTTTTATTTTATTTATTTATTTATTTTTACAAACTTTTTTCACTTTCGTGTTTGGTATCGTTGGAATGGCCATGCTCTGGCCGATCCAACAATACCAAACGTTAACCCCTAGCTGCCACGGATCGGGAGATAGGGAGTTCATTGGGTTAACTCCAGGACTGGCGTCATCGTGCTATGATGTCGGCCAGCCCCGGGAAAGGATCACGAACCGGCGCTTTTCAGCGCCGATTCACGATCCAGCTCCCCAGGGGTTAATGCCAGGTACCATTTGGAAGGGCAGGCTGTGCCCTTCCAAATGGTGCCTGGGTTAACCCCCGCAACGCCGCCAATTGGGAGGGAGAGAGGTCCGAAGGACCTCCCCCCACTCCCTTTCAGGCGCCTCCTCCGCACATTCGGGGGGGGCGCCTGAATTAGGTGTCATCGCGCTGCCGCGATGACACCTAATTTCACCGGCGGCGGTTCCGGATGCTGGGCTGACATCGAGGATGTCAGCCTGCACCGGGGGGGCCAGCGATCGGCCGGAACTCGGCCGAACGCTGACCCCAAAGCTCAGCGCGTCCTCAGCACAGCAGCAGCCATGCGGAGGATGCGCTGAGCGCGTCCTCCGCATAGAAGTGGTTAAGATACTTCAAGTTGCCCTCTACGGATAGAGATAACTCCAGGTTTATGGAAGGTTGGATTCAGATGATGGAAGATTTCGCAAGTTCTACTATGAAGTACATCATTCAATTTAGAAAGGAGACACTCCAAAATCTAGATGGAGACATCCAGAATTTAATGGACGAGTTAAAGTCTAATACAGACGAAGCCCGTTTCGAAGAATTAACTCAGGAATTAAAAGATAATTTGGATAGAATATCACAGGATATAATAGAGGTTAAGAAAAAGAAATATATAAGAGACATAGAGGATTATAGGAGCGTTAAAATTAAACAAAAATACTCGTATGTCCCTAAACCCTTAGGTCCTAGGAATTACCAATACTCCTCTCAACGGAACGATAGAACTCGGGGACCTAATCATAATAACCGACATACTCTGCACTCTAGAGCTAATAAAAATAGGAGATTCGATAGCTCTACTCCCAAGGGTAATCCCAATTTGACTCCAATCCGAAGTCGAAGACAGATTAAGCCTTCAGAACAGAGAAATGAAAATGTAATTCTTAAAAAAATCCCTAAATTCTCCAAGGTCTGTTTTGGATGCCCCATAGAACAACCACAAGACGTCGTCCCAATTAGAGATGGAAAAAAGGGACCTTGCAAGAATGTACTTCTAGAGAGATCAATGAGGGCAGACCAGTCCATTCGCTATTGTCAGAGTGGGATGGATCCTAACAAGGAGCTTGGAAATGATCTATCAACCTCCTGTCAGGATGAATCAGTGTGTGAACTTTCCCCTGTACTAAAGCAAGTACAAGTGGACATCGAAGGAGTCAATTTGGATGTAGATACTGTGATAACTAATCCAATTTTGAACACCTTTGTGACCAATCCTATTGTTAATACTTTAGAAGACAGTTATGGATCTGCCATGAGTCCCTCGGAATATGCGTGGAAATCTCCTTGGAACAAGGGTAAGCCACTTCTAAGAAATCCCCCCGCTCATAATAGTGTGGTACCATACAAATTGACCAAGGAGTTTCCTTTTCAATCACGCCCAGCAGCTACGAAACAATTAAAGCTCACCAATATGCCCCTAGAACCAACCATAAAAATTGTCAGTCAACTAGACGCTATACCACGCAAAAGAGGATGGGAAAAAACAAACGGGGGACTAGGGGAGGAAGGTCTCAGGAAGAAAGGAAAGAAATGAGAAAACTTAACAAAATAACAAAACAAGAGGTGACCTTGTGTACAAATGGTATATTCAATCTCAGCAGTCGAACTTTGAGTGAACACGAGCTTAAAGCCCTTGGTAAGGGCTTGAAATTTCCACCTAGTACGAAGGTAGACAAATTCAGTATTTTTATTGATTTAAAAAAATTCCAAAGAAAGATGTGTCTAAAAAAATTATTTTTAAAGAACCGTACTGAAAGAGAGGTGGTTCAATCACAGTTCACCCATTCAGGCCTTAAGGAAAGCTCCTCTTTTTTCCCACGAAATATGATTTCGGAGGAGATGAGAATTTTTGAATACATGGTCATGGCCGATATTAATAAAATACATTCAAAGAAAATAGTGTCGAATCTTTCCAAAAACGAGAATAATGCATTATTGAGTCTAAAAAATTACCCAACGATCATTATTAAGCTGGCAGACAAGGGTGGGGGGATAGTCGTTATGGATAAGGCACTATATGACCAGGAGGCCCTTAGACAACTAAATGATAGTACTACATATTGTACGTTGCCATCTAATCCCACTTCAGCGATTAAACAAGAGCTGTCCAATTTCCTTAATAAAGGGAGTGATGCGGGGATCTTGAATCAACAAGAATTAAAACATCTTAATCCCCCCTTCCCTAAGATTCCTGTATTTTATCTTCTTCCAAAGGTTCATAAGGATCCAGCCCATCCACCGGGCAGACCCATTATATCGGGTGTCCAATCTGTGACTAGCCATCTATCACAGTATTTGGATATCCTTCTTCAACCTATGGTTAAATTGAAGGACACTATGAGTCTTTTACAAATTTTGGAAAGTTTTAAATGGGAACCGGATTTCTTACTCGTCACATGTGACGTACAATCTCTATACAGTATAATACCACATACTAAGGGATGTGAGGCAGTCCGTTACCATCTAGACCAATATTGTATTTATCCTGCAGAACAGGTGGATTTCATTCTGGAGGGTATCCTTTTTATCCTCCGGAATAATTATTTTTCCTTTAATGTTCAATTCTATTTACAACTGATGGGGACTGCCATGGGGACCCATTTTGCGCCCAGCTACGCAAACCTCTTTATGGCCCACTGGGAGTCCCAGTGGAAGGGGGTTTCGGGTGGCTGGGCGCAAAACCTGGTCCTCTATAAAAGATATATAGATGACCTTTTTTTCGTTTGGAGGGGGAATGAGGATAGTTTGAAGAAATTTCATAATTCACTAAATGAGAATGACTGGGGGCTCAAGTTGGATCTTCAGTACAGTGATAAAATGATTAACTTTTTGGATTTGACCTTATATGTTGAGGAAGGGAACATCAAGACAAAGACTTTTTTCAAACCTGTTGATGTCAACAATTATATAGAGGCCACAAGTTGTCATGCTCCTGCTTGGCTTAAAAGTGCCCCTAAAAGTCAACTTACGAGACTTAGAAGGAACTGCACTGAAAGGGACGTGTTCGACTTTCAAGCAGACAAATTAATTAGTGATTTTAGTAAAAAGGGCTACAAAAGGGAAGGCCTATCAGATGTCCTAAAAGACATTCAAGGCAAAGATAGGAAAGCCCTGATTCAATATAGGAATTATGAGGAAAAGGAAAACTTCTCTATTCCCTTTGTTTATAATTACAATAGTCAGACACTCAATATCAATCAGACAATACGTAAATATTGGTACATCCTGCAAGGGGATCCGATCCTCCGAAGAATTTTGGGGGAGAAACCAAAGATCATCAATAGGGGTGCGAAAACGATTAAACAAAAAATTGTTAAGAGTCATACCCGTCATGAAGATAACCATTTTAAAACGATAACAGTCAAGGAGGGCTTTTACCGATGCGGCACTTGCTTTGCGTGTAAAAAATTAAAGTTGAATAGAAAATTCTGTCCCGTATTTGATATTAATAATACGTTTAAAATTAAACAAGTTATCTCATGCTATTCCACTAACGTAATTTATGCCCTTGTATGTCCCTGTGGAAAAATCTATATCGGTAGGACCATTCGACCACTCCATGTGAGAATTCAGGAACATATACGCAATATCGTACGAGGTTTTGATAAACATACGGTATCGTCACACTTCCTTTCTGTACATAATAGTTCCCCTGAAGGTTTAACCTTTTTTGCGTTACGTAAGGTTGAGAGAGATTGGAGGGGTGAGGACTTCATTAAAAAGATTAATCAGGAGGAAATTAAACTGATTTTTCGGTTTGACACTTTAATTCCTAGAGGCTTAAACAAAGATTTTGAAGTATGTCATTTTCTTTAATTCCTCTTTTTTATTTTTTTTTTATCTGGTGTTTCCATTTTATCCTGTAAAGGTAGAGATTTCATACTAGCAGCCACTCGTTTATGGCCCACAAATGGATTATCCAGGGTGTCTTTATTTATAATTCATTCTGGTTGGTGGGTCTCCCTATCCTCTTTTTAGAAATCCCTTCACCACTTGGTAATGATGATTACTCAATTTTATTGATCAGATAATGGATACAAGACTCTTCTTAGGAGTGTGCATTTTATAGGAATTTAATACTATTTGGGTATTCCTTAAGATATTTAGCCCGTTATATTAGACCATGATGTATAGATTGCACATTATGTAGGAATAGCGGCACAAAGTTGTCATCACATTAATTGTTTTTTCCTTTTGCTTATATATGGGTTCCTGCCTCCCCAGCTACAATGAGCGATGTTAGTGTTCTCGGTGTGTAAAGGTTTTAATCCATCTGGCTGGGAATTTCTGCCGGCCGGATTTATAAATGAACTTTGCTGGATATTCGCGGTTGCGCGCATGTCGTGTGGGGATGGATGTCATCTGACCGCTAGAATTCCGGAAACGGAACTTGTTTGTGGCTAAATTGATCAGAGAGAGAACCTAAGACCGGAAGTGGAGCTCGTCTGCAACGCAGGACCGGAAGTAGAGCTCGTCTGCAGCGTGGGACGGAACATGCTGCGAACGGAACCTCCCATTTCGGCGCGAAAATAAGCAGATTACCCTTTAATCACGAATGTTATATAAATACACACTGTTTGAAGGAATGTAACCTCAACTCTTCCCCTGCTGCCACTGAAGAAGCGCTATATGCGCGAAACGCGTCTGGCCCCCTCTTTTTGTTTTTGATTTTAACATTTATATATTTGTTTTTATCTTATTATTAAAACTACTGCATAAGTGTTTTTTCTACTTATTAAATTTAATACCTTTACTTCTAACACCGTGGGAGTTGTGCTATTTTCCTACTGGAGGCGGCCTTTTCAAAATTGTGCCTGAACAATTTGCAAGTTTTGGAACCCTAGAGCTCGGTGTAGCCCCTAAAAGGGGAGTAATATTCTTCTCTTGGTTTTTCTGGTCATTCACTCAAGTTGAGATATTACACCATGAGAATTCTCCCCTTGTATATTTTGAGATCCAAAGGATGTAACTACTGAAGAAGGAGTGGTCCATCAAAGAAAATTTGGCTGATGGACTAGCCTGCAATAGTCTGTAAGACGAATTGAATAGAGCTAGGAAGCTCTCGAAAAGTGTGAGTTCATTATCCTACCGAACTCCGGCTATATTTTACTTTTTGTGTGTTATCATTGATCTGCACTATTATATTCCCCTTTTGTTTGTTCAATTGAGGTATATAGTGATTCCTGTGATTCATTATCAAATATCCCGGGTACCATCCTTTTCCTAGATACATCCAGGAACGTAAGATACCTGTTGTCCCATTATACACTGTGGTGGCATTGCAGAGGGCCTGAAAAACACCTATTGAGAAAGGAGCGCTGTTCTCACACTTTGGTTTTTATTCTATTATATAACCCTGATTCAATTTACAGTCGCGATAAAAAGTTGGTATGTGTTTGACCGTTAATATTCTGTTTTTTGGGTTTTTTTCTTTCAGAGCGGGCGAAGAGAGTATGGATCCTGGGACACTCCTATGTGCACTGGGCTGCTGTTCACGCTGTGGGCACAACAATGGGAGTGAACCTAGGGTTCAGCCTCACTAAAATGGGCATTAGGTGGATAGGAAGGAGGGATATGGGGTGGGCGCAGTTTTTAGGGGTAGCACAGGAATCTAGGAGAAGGTGGGGGAAGCCAGATATAAGGATAGTGCATTTAGGGGGTAACGACATAGGGGCTATGACAACGATAGATTTGCAGAATAGGGTCCGGGAAACACTTAGGTGGTTCAGGAAGGAATGGCCGGATGTTCAAATAGTGTGGTCTAACGTAATTGCTATATTAGTGTGGAGGAACTGCAGGGTGCAGGATACATCGGGAGAAAGAAGCTAAACCAGGCAGCGAAAAAGATTATGCTGGAGATGGGAGGAAAGGTTTTGGAGCATCAGAACATAGTGACAAGCAGCAGAGGAATTGTTTTGGAATGACAGGGTCCATTTGTCCAAGGCGAGGAACAACCTTTTCGGGGCAACATCGAAGGGCTGATAAAGACCCTTGTGTAAGGTAAGTGAAAAGGTCACGGTCTTTTATTGGTGGCAGAAAAAGAGGGTCCTCATTTTTGGTGGCGGTGAAATATGCGGCCCTGGCACGTGGAGAGGCGATAGAGGGGGAGGATCTGGGGGTCTGTGTGGTGGTTTGTGCGGCCAAACACAGGTAGCCTCCTGGTTTGAAGATCCTCCCAGCCTGCTATAAAGAGAGCAGTGTGTGGTTGCGCTAGCTTAGCCACGTGGGGCCGGCCGCTATTTCTGGGCAATGCTGGTGGTTCATTGCGGTTGGCAGTGTTATCTGGCTGGATCTATGGTACCAGTGTTATCTGGTGTTACCTAGTCCAAGAAAGCGAGGATCGCTGATAATTCTGCCACAAAGGCAATGATTTTTGGCTTTTGATTATAAATAAAAGACGTGACCTTTTCAAACCGCCAATACTTTTGTCATGTGTTTTTATTTATGGGGAGGATGGTTTGGGGGGTTGAAGGGAAGTAATTGTAATTTAAGAGAAAGGTAATGGTGGAAGAGAAATAAGGGTAAAATGCTTAGTACTGATGAGAGACTGACTGGGAACGAAGAGGCTTAAGCATGTTCCCTGTTTAAAGAAAAGAGTAGAAAGTTGGGAGGAGTTACAATGGTTCCCCTTTTGTTTCAGGATTATCGCTGGGATTGGGGTCTCGGGGGCAGATAACAGAAAGGGGAGGGCCAGGGTAATAGAAAAGGGTAAGCAAAGACAGATGAAATCAGTCTAACCTTGTCTTTTTCCCACCCTACCCACCCTGTTTTTAGGTTACTGCCTGTTTTACCGAGTCGAAAAGGTCATGTCGTCAGAGAGCAGCATTGACCACAGATAGGGGCTAATGAAGTGGTGATTCCGCCAGTCATTTCCAAGACCGCCCGTGGGTTCCATATGGAGTCATACCATGTCACAGGAAGCCGGTTGGTGGTTTGTGCGGCCAAAGCCGGTGGATTGCTTTAGATATGGGCATGGTTAGTTGAGGTGCAGTCAGGTAATTTCACCATGTTACATGAAGCCAGCTGGTGGTTTGTGCGGCCAAAGCTGGGGGATTGTTTTTTCAGTAAAGACATGGTTAGTTGAGGTGCAGTCAAATCATTTCACAGTTACACGAAGCCAGCTGGTGTTTGTGCGGCAAAGCTGATGGGATTACATGGACAGTTTACTTCAAATGGTGAAATATTGGCCCTGGCACGTGAGAGGCGATAGAGGGGGAGGATCTGGGGGTCTGTGTGGTGGATTGTGCGGCCAAACACAGGTAGCCTCCTGGTTTGAAGATCCTCCGGGCTGCTATCTGCTATAAGAAGAGCAGCGTGTGGTCACGCTAACTCAGACACGTGGGGCCGGCCGCTATTTATTATTATTTTATTATTTTCTTTATTTATAAAGCGCCAGCATATTCCGCAGCGCTGTACAATAAGCACAGTATAGACAGGGTTACAATACATTGAACAACATTTGACAAACAGTACAGGAGGAGATGAGGGCCTATTCCCGTAGGAACTCACAATCTGGGAGGGTTGGGGTTGGAAACAGGAGGAGAGGACTGTAAGGTGAGAGTGATTGATGGTTGCGTCAGTGAGTTGGTGGTAGGCTTCCCTAAATAGGAATGTTTAAGGGAGCGTTTGAAGGAAGAGAAGTTAGGGGAAAGTCTGACAGTACGAGGGAGAGCGTTCCAGAGAGTGGGGGCTGCGCGTGAGAAATCCTGCAGTCTATCATGGGAAGAGGTGATGCGGGGAGAAGCTAGTCGCAGGTCACTGTTTGACCTTAGGGAGCGGGCTGGGGTGTATTTGGTGATTAGTGAGGACAGGTAGTGGGGAGCTGAGTTAGTGAGGGTTTTGTAGGTAAGGATAAGGATTTTGAACTTAATTCTGCAGTGGATGGGGAGCCAGTGAAGGGACTCGCAGAGGGGAGCGGCAGAGACAGAGCGGCGGGTGAGGTGAATTAGCCTGGCAGAGGCATTCAGGATGGATTAGGGGGGAGAGGCGGGACAGAGGGAGGCCAGATAAGAGATTATTGCAATAGTCGAGTCGGGAGATTACCAGGGCGTGTATGAGAGTTGTTTTGTGGTGACAGCGGTAAGAAATGGCCGAATTCTGGAAATATTACGCAGTTGGTATCGGCAGGAGGAGGAAAGAGACTTGATGTGGGGGATGAAGGAAAGAGCAGAGTCAAGTGTAACTCCAAGACAGCGAACTTGGTTTGATGGGGAAATGGTGATACCCTCCACCGTGATAGAGAAGTCAGGAGTGGGGAGGCATTGGAGGGAGGAATAAGTAGGAGTTCAGTCTTTGACATGTTGATCTTTAGGTGGTGGGAGGCATCCAGGAGGAGATGCCAGAAAACAGTCACTGACTTTTGAAAGGACAGGGGGAGAGAGATCAGGGTGAAGTGTCATCAGCGTAGAGGTGGTAATTGAAGCAAAGCTGTTGATGATTTTGCCCAGGGAGGAGGTGTAGATGGAAAAGAGCAGAGGACCAAAGGAGCCTTGAGGTACACCAACAGATAGAGGCAATGAGGAGGAGGAGTTACCAGCAAAGGACACACAGAAGGACCTGTTGGATAAATAGGATTCGACCCAAGCGAGTGCAGTGTCACCGAGACCCAGAGAGTTGAGGGTCTGTAGAAGGAGGGGGTGGTCAACAGTGTCAAAAGCAGCCGAGAGGTCGAGCAGGATGAGAATAGAATAGTGGCCGTGTTTTTTAGCAGTTAGGAGGTCGTTGGTGACTTTGGTGAGGGCAGTTTCAGTTGAGTGTAGGGGACGGAAGCCAGATTGCAGGGGTCAAGTAGGGAATTGGAGGACAGGAAGAGGGAGAGGCGGTTGAAGACTAGTTTTTCTAAGTTTGATGTGAAGGGAAGCAGGGATACAGGGCGGTAGTTGGATGGAGAGTTGGGATCGAGGGATGGTTTCTTTAGTAAAGGGTAACTAGCGCGTGTTTGAAGGCGGATGGAAGGAGCCAGTGGAGAGAGATAGGTTGAAGATGTGTGTGAGAGCAGGGGTGAGGGAGGAGGAGAGGGGAGGAATTAGATGTGAGGGAATGGGGTCGAGCGGGCATGTGGTGAGATGTGAGGAGGACAATAAGGAATTGACTTCCTCCTCAGTGGCTGGGAGGAAGCGGCAGAGGGTGGCAGAGGGGACCTCTGGGAGTGGAGGTGGCAGATAACTATCTTGTGTTGGGATGTTGCTTCTGATAGTTAGAGTTTTACTGAGGAAGTAGTCTGCCAGGTCTTGAGCGCTGAAGGCAGCTGTGGGGGGAGGTGCAGGTGGGTAGAGGAGGGTGTTGAAGGTGGACCAGAGCCGTTTAGGGTTGGAGGACAGCGTAGATATAAGAGATGAGAAGAAGGATTGTTTGGCCAAGTGGAGGGCAGAGGTGTATGACCGAGAATAAACTTGAAGTGAACAAAATCAGCTTCAGAGCGGGATTTCCTCCAGGCACGCTCTGCAGTGCGGGAGCATCTTTGCAGGTAGCGTGTCTGGAGGGTGTGCCAGGGCTGAAGCTGGCGGCGTGGGGCCTTACAGAGTCGAAGAGGAGCAAGAGTGTCTAGAGCAGAGATAAGAGTAGTGTTTGTAGTGATTAGTGGCAGCATCAGGGCAGGTGAAGGATGAGGTATGAGGGAGGTGGTGAAGTAGGTTGGAGAATTGATGGGGGTCCACAGCATGTAGATTTCTGCGAGTGTGTGTGCGGGGTGGGGGAGCAGGGTGTTTAGGAAGTCCAGATAGGTTGAAAGAGAGAAGGTGGTGGTCAGAGATGGGGAAAGGGCGACAGTTGAACTCAGAAATGGAGCAGAGGTTGGAAAAGACAAGGTCAATAGCGTGACCATCGCGGTGGGTAGGAGGAGGGAGGATTGTGTGAGTCCAAGGGAGGACGTGAGTGAAAGAAGTTTGGAGGCAGCAGGGGCGGAAGGATCATCAATGGGAATGTTGAAGTCCCCGAGAATTAGGCATGGAAGATTAGAAGACAGGAAGTGAGAAAGCCAGGTAGCAAAGTGGTCAAAGAACTGGGAGGTTGGTCCCGGTGGGCGGTAGATGACTGCCACCCTTGAGAGCCAGAGGAGAGAACAGGCGGATGCAGTGTGTCTCGAAGGAGGAGAAGGAGAGGGATGGGGGTGGAGGGAGATGCTGGTAGGTGCAGGTGGGAGAGAGCAGGATTCCGACCCCGCCACCATTTCTCTCACCCGGTCTGGGGTATGGCTCAAGTGTAGACCGCCATGTGAGAGAGCAGCAACGGAGGCCGTGTCAGAGGGAGTTAGCCAGGTTTCAGTTAAAGCTAGGAGGTTGAAGGAGTTTGAAAGGAAGAGGTCATGGACGGCTGTGAGTTTGTTGCACACAGAGCGAGCGTTCCAGAGGGCGCAGGAGAAGAGGACAGGCGCTGAGGGATTATGGGAATGAGGTTGCTGGGCTTGCAGGGAGGTGATTATGTGCGATGGAGATAGGATGAGAGGGAAGTATTGGATGTGTTGTGGGCCAGGGTTAGGGGATATGTCACCTGAATAGAGTAACAGCAGGAGGGTGAGAAGAGAAGGTAGCAATGGGATTTGTGGGAGTGATTGGCAGCATGAGAGTTAGAGGGAGACCATGTTCTGAGGAAACAAAGGAGCTCATGTGAGGCCATCATGTGGGACGAGAGGAGGGAGGGAGAGATGCAGATAGTGTAGGGGTCGTTGGTAGAGGGGCAGGAGTTCCATTTAAGGAGAAAGGTAGAAGTAAAGAGCAGAAGCGTGAGAGAAAGCATGATATAGACGTGCGTTTACCCAGAGTAAAATTGTGCCTTGCAGTTCCTTCCTCCAGTCCCGCAACTCCAGGAATCAACTCTGAGCGTCCACTTAAGAATGCCACTTGGGAATGTCACAAGAGCAATGCTGGGCAATGCTGGTGGTTCATTGCGTTTGCCAGTGTTATCTGGCTGGATCTATAGTGGTGAAATATGCGGCCCTGGCACGTGGAGAGGCGATAGAGGGGGAGGATCTGGGGGTCTGTGTGGTGGTTTGTGCGGCCAAACACAGGTATCCTCCTGGTTTGAAGATCCTCCCGGCCTGCTATCTGCTATAAAGAGAGCAGCGTGTGGTTGCGCTAGCTTAGCCACGTGGGGCCGGCCGCTATTTCTGGGCAATGCTGGTGGTTCATTGCGGTTGGCAGTGTTATCTGGCTGGATCTATGGTACCAGTGTTATCTGGTGTTACCTAGTCCAAGAAAGCGAGGATCGCTGATAATTCTGCCACAAAGGCAATGATTTTTGGCCTTTGATTATAAATAAAAGGACGTGACCTTTTCAAACCGCCAATACTTTTGTCATGTGTTTTTATTTATGGGGAGAGCGGGGGTGGGGGGGATGGTTTGGGGGGTTGAAGGGAAGTAATGGTAACTTAAGAGAAAGGTAATGGTGGAAGAGAAATAAGGGTAAAATGCTTAAGTTCTTACTCTGTATGTTTCTAATCTAAGCAGTCTTTTGGTCCAGAAACCAATTGAGCTTAGTTGCTATTTCAGGTCTGTCCAGTTACTCCCTGGCTTGGGAGATCAGATTACAGCCATTATTGCTCTTTGTGTCTTTGAAATCTGTCCAAAAGGATCTTAATACACTTTTCGAGGTGAGTGCTATAGCACACCGTTACACATGGCAGGACATATAGTGGGGGTAGAGACAGGTGAGGAAGACCTACGCAAAGTTTTGCACCAACGGGATGCGTGGCAGGTGGTCATATGTTGCCTCAAGCACGTGGTACCCAAGCGTCCGGTGTCTTTCCCACGCTTGAGCCTCATCTGACATAGATTACAATTAGCAACTGTGGGGTCTGCTGCACATTTCTTAAAGATCTCCCAGACAGCAGAGTTCCTGGATGTATGCTTTGAGACAACAGCGCTCTGCACCTGAGCAGCTCTGACATCTGATGCCTTGGACTGGCTAGTGCTACGGTTGATCATAGAGGATGTTGTTCCTCGTGTTTGTTGTGTCTCCTCCTCCTCACTTGACTCCTCTGTTCGATCAGGCACCCAGGTGGAGTCAGTGACCTCATCATTATTGTCATCACCCCCTATCTCCTCGTCACTGGAGCCAACTTGGCAGTATGCTGCAGCTGCTGGGGCAACATGAGTGCCAGTTATTTTTGTGTCATAACTGGCACCCCCTTCCTCTAGGTTGATTATATTCCCTTCCTCAACCTCAGAGATTGAATCAGAGCACTGTAGTTGCTGTGCATCCTCAAGCAGCATGTCACTGTCATTGTAGTCAAACAATTCAGCTGACTCCTCTGTTTGTGATAGTGAGGCTACGGCAGGAGTAGCTGTGGACATGGAGGCTGCATTAGATGCTTTGGCAGCTGAGGTGGACGGTAAAGCACTACAAGCCTGGCTGGCAGAGTGAAAGGGATTTAAATATGGTAGATAATTCATTGAATTCATATTTCTATATTCTAGTAATATTTGATATCTATATAAATATATAGGGCCAGATTGACTGCTCAGCAAATGCCTGATCATGAGGTAATGCTGAAGTATGGTCTTTTTCTTGGTTTCCTGTTTTTAAGGAGTGCAGATGTTCTATTCAATTTCATTTCCTCTAGAAACTATGAGAGGCTGACCAGCCGAGAGGAAGGGAAGGATACACATGGTCCATGGTCAATTGTTTAAATTACATCCTATGGAACATTCCTATTCCTAGGATATAGGATATAGCTGTGATGTCATTTAGGCGTGCCTACTAGGCTAGTACAGGAAATGTTTGTGTAAGTCTAGGTACTGCCCAAAGTAGGAAAAACACCTCTTCCTATAATGCTGACGTATCGGTTTGTAATTCATGAATTTGTGACGCTCCAAATGTTTGACAAAACTACTGGGTGTATGAAATTTTGCTCCAGAGTAAAGAAATAACTTGAGACAGCACTTGTGTCCTCGTCTTCTATTATTCTCACTCGAGTTCTGTTTCCTGTATGGTCACTGGGTCTGGTGACAAAGCAGCTATCTCTCATCACTGGACCGTGGCCATTCCTGTGATGCTTGCAGTATCCATATCACAGAGGACTTGGAGGATGAGGATGGCCTGGTTAGCCAATCGACCAAATCCTCTATATGTTGCTGTATAAGACGGCCAGCACCAGTTAGAAAGGACAAGCGTGCCCCTGCAGAGGATGCACCACATCCACGAGGACCAGAGGCACAGTCTCCTGACACAGAGGCTGCTTGCCCTCTTATCTGTGCCTGGGAGTGGCTGCCTGTACTTTTTGGTCTTTCTGACATAGTGAGTGATATATAGATTAAATATATAAAGAACTCTGATTCAACTTTGTTATAAAAATTGGAGATATGCTGCAGAACTCTGATTCAACTCTGGTATAAAGATTTCCAGAACTCTGGTATAACTCAGTGAGACAACCTCATAGCAGCCAGTGACAAGACACAGATTACAATTCCCAGAAACCTCCTATAAGTCAGAGAGATATTTTGTAGAAATGAGACCCCCCCCCAATAGCTGATGGCAGACTGGCAGTGAGAACACACACTAACACAACAATCTCCTCTCAAACACGTGCTGAAGTGCTGTGTGAAGCCTTATATAGTGTGCTGCGGGACTTAGCTCTGTGAGCCCATGATTGGGCAAAATTTGCCCAATCAGGACTCTGAGCCGTGATTGGCATAGTCTTGAACCGGTCTTGCACCTGACCTGTGGTCAGGTGCAAGGCTCTAGCCAATTACAAGCTTCAGGCCAGTGGAAAAGTGCATTGTGGAGCATTGTGGTCGAACATGCGGCGAACACGTGGAATGTTCGTAGTTCGCGAACATGCGAACAGGCGATGTTCGAATCGAACTCCGAACCGAACAGCTCATCCCTAATCCCTAGCTACCGTAACCAGAATGTACAATGAACCTGGAACTGTAATTCTAGTAAAGACACAACAAACTCTACGCAAAACCAATAAAAACTCACTCACCCTTGCAGTGATATTAAAATAAATGCCTTTTGTACTTCAAAAGTACAATTGTGCATCTTTGCATTGTCATATGCTTTGGAGATTAGATTACACGGAGAACAAAATGATGTGTGCACAATTTTAGCTCATGTTGTGCTGAAATTGACACTGACAGGGTAATTCAAAGAGATTTGAAAAGTCACGCACGTTTGGTGACTTTTCGTTCTCTTCAATTCGGTTCCTTTTGCCGATCCCATTTCGGTGACCCTGCGGTGTATTCAGCAAGTACCACAGGGTCCCCGAATTGCAGGGAAAAGTCACAGCAAACCCACCGAAAACTAACCGCAAAACCCACCGAATGCACACCGAAAACCCGCAAAAACATCTGGAATAACCCGTCAAAGACGCCGGAATAACCCGAGCAGGAGCCGATCACACACAGTGAAAGCCTCTGGAAAAAGCTGACACTGCAGACGAATCGAGTGAATAAATTAGCAAAACAGTTTGCATGAATGTGTGAAAAGTGAAATGCTGTTTGCAAAGAAACTACTGAGCGAAAATGTCTGAAATTTACATATGATCCAATGAATGATAATAAAAAGGGCTGTTACAGAAAAAATAAGCAAAGTTAAAAAAATATATATATCAGACTTTTTAAAAAAAAAAATGCTTAAAATATCATAAAAAATCTAGAAATAAAGAGACTCTTTACTGCAGAATTTTATAATGAATGGTTTATTAGATATTGGATTAAAACGGGAATATTTTTAACATTGAAGCCTATGGGATTCTCCTGAATAAACTTGCTGAATTAAGCCACCGAATGGCAGGGCCTTTCGGGAACCTTTCACTACTGGTTTGTGTTCTCTGAATAGACAAAGCATTGCTTCTCTATGGGGATTTCACTGCCCTTGAACAGGCACCGGACAGGCACCGTATGTTCAGGCAATTCGCCAGGATTTGGCGTATTGCCTGCTCTCTGGATAGCCGAATGGCCAGGAAAGGTAACCGAACGCTGATTTTCAACGTTCGGTTACCTTTCTCAAGCAATTCGGATCTCTTTGAATAACCCTGTGAGTGTGAGTTTGTTCGGTAATGTTTGTTAAAGTCTGTGCCGGCTTGTTTATATTTCTGTCAATGTTAAGGCATTAGGGAATATGAGGCAAAAGAGCAGTTGTTTTTTTTTCTATTAAATGATTTGTTTTCTTCTGGTTCTGACATGGAAAAACCAACTGGCATTTTACTTTCTAGAAATAAAAATGTTTTCTGCTGTTTCTCTTTTGAAGAAAGTTGACGGGTCTAGGTGGTTACATTGTGCTGTAGTTTGAAAATTTGATTGCGTTGCTTTAGGCTGGGGTCAGACTAACGCATTTTTAACGTGCGTTTAGGCGCACTTAATCACGGCCGCAGAAGCAGCAAATGACGCACAGTGACGGCCAATATACGAAGTACGGCCGCACGAAAGTACGGCCACGCAACGCAAGTGGAAAACGAGCGCATTTTTTCGAGAACGCAGAACCGTTTGTACTGACGTACAGAGTGCGCTGCGTCCGCTAGAGGCGTGTGTGCGTGATTAGGAGACGTCAGACGCTGCTCATGTCTGGCCAACATAACGTCCAGACGCAAAAAGTGTTTTATTGACGATTCATAAAAAATCACGCACGAAAATGTGCATCGTATGACTGTTTTCACGCATTCCGTGAAAAAATACGGCAATGCGTTCGGACGCACTTTTTGACGGACGCTGCGAATAATGCGTTCATTTGACCCTAGCCTAAATGATTATAAATGCAACTCTGAAAAAATTATTTTAAAAATAATAAAAAAAAATCTCTTTTAAATCTCAGACTGATTATACAACAAGCAATGCATTATTGATTAACCCCTTCAGGACGCTGGACATTCCATGCCGTCCTGCATGTGGCGGGCTTTAATGCCGCAGTACGGCATGGAACGTCCTGGACGTCCGGAGCCCAGCCAGCAGTGATACTCACCTCCCTGGTGGCTCCCATGCAGATCTGGCTTCCATGAAGCCAGATCTGTGTTTTTATAGCCTCCCGGCGCACTGACGTCATCGAGCCGTTCACGATGACGTCTGTTTCAGGTGCCCCCCTGCCGGAGCAGGGGAAGCACCTGAAGGGGAGGGGGGATCCTTTGAATCCCTCTATCTCCCCATCGCCGGGGGCTAGAAGGCTGTGGGTGTATGGGGTTAACTCCTAGTTGCCAGGTCACGATCCGGCACCAATCGGCGCCGGATTGTGGCCTATTTCCGGTGGGGGCCACCACCGCTGGGTCCCCCCGCTTCAACTGACTTATCGCGCATGGCACGATGACGTCAGTTAACCGGGGAACCCCTAGCTGCAAAGGGATTTCCTTAGGAAATCCCATAGTGGAGATATGGGGGTTCAAAGACCCCCCTATCTCCTGATCTGTGGCAGCTAGGGGGTCACGTTTGATATCTTTGGAAAGGCCTTTCCAATGATACCAAACATGACCATGTTACAAGTAAAAATAAAGTGTAAAAAAATAAAAGTAATAAAAAAATTAATTAATAAAAATTAAACCGTGCTTTTTTATTATTATTAATGCAGCAATATTGTTCACATTTCAATTATGTGAACAATGATGCTGCACTAAGGATTTTTTTCGGGGGAGGGTTTAGCTAAAATCATGTCATTTCTCCGGAAAAACAAATATTAAAAAAATGGGTTCCCCATTCTAATTTTAAGTCTACCCCATAGAATATATAACCGCAAAGCCTTGGATGATAAAATGCAAAAAAAAAAATACTTTACACACTGTGGATGATTGGAATTTTATTGAAAATTCACATTTTTTTTGTCTTTTTTTTTTTTTTCACTTTTTTTTTTTTTACATTTTTTGTTGTAGCATTCTGGCAGGAAAAAGAAGATATGTAATATGTCTGGTTCATACAAGAAAACGTGACTTAAAACCGCGTTTAAACATGATGAGCAAAAACGGTCAAAATGAGTTCAGCACACTTCTACTTCTCGAAGAGTGACAAACTTGTAAAATTGCTCCTGTTCTTAATGGGTTGTTAATGTAAGGCAAGCTCACGCTTCAGATCTATCATCTGATATTACAACTTCGGGATCATATCCTGCTATATTATCAGATAGGGTACGTAGAGACGCAGGTTCCAAATGTGCCAAGTGGCATTTTTAAGTTCATCAACCAGGATCTGGTGCACAGCTGTCATATGTCCAAGTTCCTAGACGAAAAAAAAAAGGCAAATAGGATTTAGATATTTATAAATGTTGCTTTTAGCAGAAAAATAACCAGAACTGCGAATTGTAGCATTCATCAACATTGGTTTCAAATCAACACATTTGTTTTTGTTTGTTAGTGTCTATTGGCTTAAAAGTTAAACCAGCTAAATTGTCATGCCTGCTGGTGTTGTAGCACCTACATAGGCCTTCTGTGCAGGTAGGATGTCATTCT
The DNA here is from genome assembly GCA_009667805.1 of Leptobrachium leishanense. NCBI lineage: Eukaryota > Metazoa > Chordata > Amphibia > Anura > Megophryidae > Leptobrachium > Leptobrachium leishanense. The sequence continues at coordinate 92,084,988 of CM019073.1, forward strand.
AGACATCTATAACCCTCTATAACAGCTACAACTAATCAAAGGTCTAACAGGGGTTTAAATAGAAGCATCTGACAGAGATCTGTGCCTTTTGGATTGATCTCTGACTTTGTACCTTGACTCTGAATCTGATCTCTTCATTTCAGACCACAATTTGTCCTATCCTAATTTTGGGCAGTATTACATACTGCCCTCTAAAATGGGGACGCTTAGGAGAAAAACCTGCACTTGCAGGTTTCACCTTAGTGTCCCAGTTTTAGCTCCATATTACCGGGCAGGCAGGGCCGGATTTACAATTAGGCAGCGTAGGCATGTGCCTACAGGCGCCTGCCACAAGGGAGCGCCTTGCTCTGTGTGTGTGTAAAAAAAAAAAATATATATATATTGTTTTAGAATTTGCAATACTTAAGACCACTGTATCTCTGGAGCCCTAGGGGCTAGAGGGACATATGAAGCATCAATGGACAGGTCAGCTTATAGCCTTTCCATTCAGGGATACCAAATATAACCAGGTTATTTAAGTAAAAATAAAATGTAGATTATAATAATATTTTTCTCATTTGTTTTTCTAGCATGGCACTATTATTCAGTTTACAATTATAATGTGCACAGTGATGCTGCACTAACTCACCTAATTTCCCACACTGCTAGCAAGTGTGTATCTGGTGAAGCAATGCATGGTTTCATTCTGAACCTAGACCGTGGTACTGCAGTGAGAGGCAGGGGGACTTTGGAACCTGCATCCCTGAATTTTACACTGCACATGGTTAAGTGAGGTGTCATTGGAAAGGTCAGTGTCTGGTCTTTACAATGATACCAAACATGACCATGTAATGCATAAAAATAATAAATTTAAAAAAGTATTTTTTTTTCTGTTCTACAGCAGAGACAATATATGCATTTACATAGAAAAACAAACAATGCTGCTGCATTCACTGTCCTCCTCCTCCATAACCATTCTATCCCACTGACTCCCTCACTCCCTGCCCCCTCTTCTACATTCAGGGTTATTCAGAGAACGGTGAAAAGCAGGAGAATGACTGGAGAATGGAAAATTCTAGGTCAAAATAGCCAAACCAGAAAAATTCTCCCATTTATGTCACTTTCCAAATCGGCTATTTTGACCTAGAATTTTCCATTTTCCAGCCATTCTCCTGCTTTTCACCGCTCTCTGAATAACCCTGTATGTCTTCCTTTTCTCCGGTCTCGGAGAAGGATGTCTCCGAACTTCTCATGTCCTTCTGTCCGATCATCTGTCCACTTGATCCCATTCCCTTTACACTTTACTCGGCCTGTCCTACCAGTTATTGTCCCTGCTTTGACTCATATTTTTAACCTCTCCCTCTCCTTCTCTTCCCCTCTGTATTCAAACGTGCTTTTATCACCCCCATTCTAAAAAAAACATCTCTTGATCCCACCTCCATCCCTCTACTGTCCCATCTCTCTGCTCCCCTTTGCCTCCAAGATCTTAGAACATCTGGTCTACAACCAGCTCACCAGTTTTCTTGCTGCTAACTCTCTACTCGATCCGCACCAGTCTAGCTTTCGCTCCCAACAATCTATTGAGACTGCTTTGATCAAGATGACAAATGATTTACCTGCCGCTAAAAGCAAAGGTCACTTCTCCCTCCTTCTTCTTGACCTTTTGCGAGAGAAAGGGGGGTGTGAGGATCCTGAGGACGAGCAACAGCACTAATGGCCTGCTCTACGGTGGGGGCCCGCTCAGGTCTCACAAGGTTTTAGCTTGCTTGTGCCATTACAGGGATGAATGCTCCATATGCAAATCAGTTTGCTCTCACCCAATGAGGGTGGCCAGTACTGACTGCCAAGGACGTCATACTTGCATGAGAGGTGCAGCAACCCCCGACGATCGTTTTGGCCTTGTTAGGCCTCGTCAGGAGGGTATAGCTCACACCCCTCTAGGCACATCAAGCAAGGGGTCCACGTCTGGATGACCCTGTATACTTATAGTGAGAGAAAGGGGGTGTGTGAGGATCCTGAGGACGAGCAACAGCACTAATGGCCTGCTCTACGGTGGGTGCCCGCTCAGGTCTCACAAGGTTTTAGCTTGCTTGTGCCATTACAGGGTTGAATGCTCCATATGCAAATCAGTCTGCTCTCACCCAATGAGGGTGGCCAGTACTGGCTGCCAAGGACGTCATTGCTGCACGAGAGGTGCAGCAACCCCCGATGATCTTGGGGGTCTTGACCTCGACCTTTCTGCTGCATTTGACACTGTTGATCACCCTCTCATGCCCCTCACGCTGTGTCAACTAGACTTCAGTGACATCGCTCTCTCCAGGTTCTCTTCCTATCTCTCTTCGCGCCTTCAGTGTCTCCTTCGCTGGTGTCTATTCAACACCAGTTCCTCTGTTTTGGGTCCCGTACTCTTCTCAATCTACTGTATACTGCCTCTTTGGGCAACCTCATCTCTTCCTATGGATTCCAATATCACCTATATGCTGATGACGCCCAAATCTACCTTTCCTCTCTCGATCTCTCTCCTCCGGTGTTGGACCGTCTTACAGCTAGCCTGTCAACTGTCTCTGACTGGATGACTTTCCGTTTCCTAAATCTCAATCTCTCAAACTAAATTGCTCATCTACTCTTCCTCTAAAACCTCCATTCCTGCTCCCATTTCCCTTCACGTGAATGGTGCCACCATTACTTCTACCTCTCAGGTTCCTCTTGGACTCCAATCTATCCTTTACTCCTCACATTCAGTCTCTAACCAAATCTTGCTACTTCCACCTAAAAAACATTGCACGCATCTGTCCCTTTCTTAATCTAACCTCTGATAAAATGCTCATCCAAGCTCTTATTATCACCCGCCTTGACTACTGTAACCTCCTTCTCTCTGGCCTTAAGAGATCCCAGATTTTCCCTCTGCAGTCTGAAATAAACACCTGTGCCGGACTCCTACACCTCACCTTCTGTGAGGATTACCCACCTGCCGCGCCGCCGCGTGGATCCAAGATGGCCGCCAGCGAGCTTACCAACGACGTCCAGGCTCCTTCTCCCACCACATCCCAGGACGAAAGTGATCCGCGCATGCGCGCGCGCCGCGACGCTCTATACGTCTGATGTCATCCCGCCCATCAATCAGCTAGAACCTGAGATCCCTCTATAAGAAGCCGGCTGATTGGTGAGTTCATTGCTAGTTCGTCTAGTCTCTCATGTGTTACAACCTGTTTGATCTACTGAAGCCTGCTTTGACCTTACCGTGTACCGAACCTTGCTTTTGTCTAACGATTCTGCTGATTGCCTTCATCCTACGACCCTCTGCCTGAATTACCGTTTATGCTGTCTGAAATAACCCTTTTGACCCCGGCTAAGATTATCGACGTTGCTGCTTGCCCTTATCCTGAAACCTGCTTTGGACATCACTACGCACCTGACTCTACCTATCACCCATGCACTATTGTGGATAAGGTTGTATATTTATATCTAACCCTCCACATAGTAGATGAGCCGAATTGGTATATATTGCACATTGGTTCCCATCGCCGCCTAATCCTGACAGAACGAACTAGCCATCATCATGGAACCAGCAAGTATACCAGAAGCTCTGACCGCCATATCACAACAGCTTAACGTACTGACACAGTCTGTCCAGGTACTGGAAGCCAACCAGGTGGCTATGCAAAGACATCTGAACCATTTAGACCAAGGGACAGCCGGTAGTGCTGCCGCCGGTGGAGCCGCAGTAGTTACCGTATCTCCACCTGACACGAACCCGACGGGACCCGAACCATACGTAGCTCCCCCGGAGAAGTTTGGCGGTGACCGTGCCCAGTTCCGCTCCTTCATAACATCATGCCACCTCATGTTTTGTCTACAACCTCGGACCTACAGGAACGACTTTACCAAGGTCAGGACTATGATATCGCTACTAACAGGTAAGCCCCAGAAATGGGCACACCACTTGATAAGTACCAATAGCTCTCTATTAAATAGTTGGGATGTGTTTTCTAAGAAAATGGAGGAAATGTACAGTGACCCCCACCGGCTGAGTAACGCAGCTCAAGCTCTCGAAAATTTAAGGCAAGAAAAGAACGACGTCGAAGAATATATAACAGATTTCAAGCATCTCGCTCTAGATTCCGAATGGAATGAACCGGCCCTAATAGCCAGGTTTAGAAAAGGATTATCAGAAGCCATTAAAGACGAACTCGCCAGAGTCGAGAAACCCAGGACTCCGGAGAAGTTTATGATTCTAAGCATCGACATTGACCGTAGACTGCACGAAAGAAAGGCTGAACGTGCCGGTTACCACGCCCCAACACCGACCAGGAGGCCTCTTCCTTCTCTGCCATCAAACGCTCCTACAACCGGGTTGGACGAGGAAGAACCGATGCAAATAGGGGTCGCTAGAGGACCTCTTACAGAAGCCGAAAAATCGAGGAGACGTTCCTTAGGCCTATGCCTATACTGTGGTCGTGCCGGTCACCATGTACGGGAGTGCCGAGAGAAACCTAGCAGTCACATGGGTAAGCCGCTAGCTGTCCCAGCCTTTATCTCAGTCAGAAGCGTGTGCAATGCTATGTCTACCCATATGATTGTACCTTTGTCTTTACAGTTGAACAACCGCGCCATGAGCATCAACGCCATGCTTGACTCAGGAGCAAGCGGCTGCTTCATGGATTGTAATATGGCCCAATCCTTGGGGATCCCCACCGTGTACAAGAGACAGCCCTATCCCATACAACTCCTGGATGGTAGCTCGCCATTGTCTAGGCCGATCACCAAAGAGACTATACCGTTGCCCGCTCGTATTGGCGAAAGCCATAATGACACCATTGTCTTTGACATTGTATCATCACCAGTATTCCCAGCCGTCCTTGGCCTGAATTGGTTGAGAAAGAATAATCCGAGTATAAACTGGATCAACAGCACCATAACCTTCGACCAAGAAGAACCAATAACCGTCCTGGGCACTACTGGTTCGCAAATACACACAGTAGCGGTGTGTACCGAAATACCCGAAATCTATCGACACCTCCATAAGGTATTCGAGAAAAAAGGAGCAGATACGCTACCACCCTCCAGAACTTACGATTGTCCTATAGATTTATTACCTGGGGCTCCTATTCCTCATGGGTGGATATACCCGCTATCAGAACCCGAGCTAGTAAAAACCCTGAAAGAATACGTAGAAGAAAATTTGCAAAAAGGATTTATTCGACCTTCCACCTCACCTGCGGGTGCCCCTATATTCTTTGTGGGGAAGAAAGATGGGGGACTCAGACCTTCTGTGGATTACCGCGCCCTCAATTCTATCACCATCAAAAACAAATACCCCCTACCCCTAATAACAGAATTAATGGACAGACTAAGAACTTATACGATATTCACGAAACTCGATCTGAGGGGTGCGTATAATCTCATCAGGATACGAGACGGGGATGAGTGGAAAACTGCCTTCCGTTCCAGATACGGCCATTCTGAGTACCTGGTAATGCCGTACGGCCTATGCAATGCCCCCGCCACCTTCCAAAGATTCCTTAATGATATTTTTAGAGATATATTAGATCAATTTGTGATAATATACCTGGATGACATATTAATCTATTCAGACACAGCCGAGTCCCACGAGACCCACGTCCGGACCGTATTATTAAGACTGTTAAAACATCATTTATACGCCAAACTAGAAAAATGCTTATTCCATACAAGAAGTATAGAATTCCTCGGATTCGTTATCACTCCAGGATATATACAGATGGATCCGGCTAAAGTGAGGGCAGTCACCACATGGCCCGCACCAGCTAACAAAAAAGGGGTTCAGTGTTTTATCGGATTCTGCAATTTCTACCGAAAATTCGTAAAAAACTTCTCTGCCATAGCTCGACCATTAACCAACTTGACCAAGATACAAACTCCGTTCCGGTGGTCTGAAGAAGCCCAGAAAGCATTCCACCAACTGAAAGAAACTATAACTACAGCACCTGTCTTGGCGATACCCGACCCTACCTTACAATACACTCTAGAAGTGGATGCCTCAGCCTTTGCCGTCGGGTCGATCCTATCCCAAAGGGATAAGAAAGACGATATACTACGTCCGGTATCCTTCTTTTCAAAAACTCTCACCTCGGCAGAAAGGAATTACGACGTAGGGGAAAGAGAACTGCTCGCTATTAAGCTTTCACTAGAAGAGTGGCGTCATTTGCTCGAAGGGGCACACCATCCCGTAATCATCCTTACAGATCACAGAAACCTCGAATATCTACAACAAGCACGCAGGTTGAAGCCAAGACAAGCCAGATGGGCACTATTTTTCAGTCGATTTGATATAATCATCACGTACCGACCTGGTAGTAAAAACGGGAAGGCCGATGCCTTGTCTCGAGCACAAGAAGATCTTCCTGAAATTAATAACGATTTTATCCTACCTAGAACTTGTTTTGCGATCACCAGACTGTCTCTATGGGATACAATTAAACAACACACGAATAGTCTGGAACAGAAGGACACGTCATTATCCTTAAGTCAACAAGACGGATTTCTGCTACACAACCAAAAAATATATGTACCCGCTGCCGCACTACTGCCCGTACTCCAATATTGTCATGATTCTCTCCTGGGTGGCCACGGAGGAATTCGTAAGACCACTGATCTGATCAACCGTTCCTTCTGGTGGCCACGAATGGCCAAGGATATAAAGTCCTATGTAACCAATTGTCCGGTGTGTATTCATGTAAAAGTTCCTCATAGACGTCCCCAAGGACTACTACAACCGTTGCCTATACCACAAGCTCCTTGGGTGGATATATCCATGGACTTCATAGTAGAGCTACCTATGTCTGCCGGTTACGATACCATAATGGTGGTAGTAGATCGCTTTTCAAAGATGGCTCATTTCGTTCCTCATAAAAGTATACCTACCGCTGCTCAGACAGCATCCTTATTCGTCAGAGAAATCTTCCGCCTGCATGGCCTACCATCCACCATCATCTCTGACAGAGGAACTCAATTCACCTCTAAATTTGGAAAGCCTTCTGTAACAATCTACATATCCAACAGAACCTATCTACCGCGTATCATCCACAGACCAATGGCCAAACTGAAAGAACAAACGGTACGCTAGAACAATATTTAAGATGCTTTGTCTCCCACCTACAAGATGACTGGTACGATCTATTGCCCACTGCTGAGTTTGCATATAATAACCAAGTTCATCGTTCTACTGGTCAATCACCGTTTCATGTGAATTATGGACAACACCCTACGATGTTACCAGGATCACCGATCTCTAGCAATATTCCTTCGCTGAATCAACGTATGGCACAGATCATTGAGGGGTACAAAAAGGTCAAGGCATCCTTACTATCAGCCCAACGATCCTACAAACAGTTTGCAGATCGACACCGGGATCAAGCACCACACTACATGGTGGGCGATACAGTATGGTTGTCTTCCAATCACATCAGACTACGATGCCCATCTCGGAAGTTGGGACCTCGCTTCCTGGGGCCTTTCGTTATATCCAAAGTGGTATCCCCTACAGCGTACGTCTACAACTTCCTCGGGAGCTCGATGTACATCCAGTGTTCCACGTTTCTCTGTTACGACCGTCCCCTCCAGATCCTTTCACCGAACGCACACTGCCTCGTCCTGGTCCTCTGCTAGCCATCGGAGAAGATGAGTACGAGGTTCAGAGGATTCTGGATTCTCGTTTCTATCGTCGTCGTCTTGAGTACCTGGTTCGATGGGCCGGCTATGGGCCCGAAGAGGACTCTTGGATCCCGGCTGCTGAGGTTAGCGCGCCTGCTCTTGTCCGACGATTTCACGTTACTCATCCCAAGCGCCCCCGGAGTGGTCGCCTTGATGGGGGGCACTGTGAGGATTACCCACCTGCCGCACCGCCGCGCGGACCCAAGATGGCCGCCGGCGAGCTTACCAACGGCGTCCAGGCTCCTTCTCCCACCACATCCCAGGACAAAAGTGATCCGCGCATGCGTGCGCGCGGCGCGCCGCGGCGCTCTATACGTCTGACGTCATCCCGCCCATCAATCAGCTAGAACCTGAGATCCCTCTATAAGAAGCCGGCTGATTGGTGAGTTCATTGCTAGTTCGTCTAGTCTCTCATGTGTTACAACCTGTTTGATCTACTGAAGCCTGCTTTGACCTTACCGTGTACCGAACCTTGCTTTTGTCTAACGATTCTGCTGATTGCCTTCATCCTACGACCCTCTGCCTGAATTACCGTTTATGCTGTCTGAAATAACCCTTTTGACCCCGGCTAAGATTATCGACGTTGCTGCTTGCCCTTATCCTGAAACCTGCTTTGGACATCACTACGCACCTGACTCTACCTATCACCCATGCACTATTGTGGATAAGGTTGTATATTTATATCTAACCCTCCACATAGTAGATGAGCCGAGTTGGTATATATTGCACATTGGTTCCCATCGCCGCCTAATCCTGACACCTTCTGTACCTCTCACACCTCATATCTCTGACAATCTCTATATTGGCTCCCTGTTTCCTTTAGAATCCAATTCATTATATTGGGCACACATACAAAGTTCTCCATAACCGCGCCCCTGACTACATCTCCTCCCTTACTAGCAGGTACATCCTGTCCCGACCACTTCTCTCTGCCAATGATTTGATGCTATCAGTTCCTCGTACCCGCATCCCCAACTTTCACCTTCAGTACTTCTCCCGAGCTGCCCCCTTTCTATGGAACTCTCCGCAACATCAGACTCTCCCCGTCTCTCCAGTCCTTCAAGAAGTCTCTGAAAAAGCATTACTATAGAGAAGACTATCAGCTCACTCCATGATCCCCCACTGCACATTTCTTGCTCCATCTTCCCATTCAGCCCTCGTGCACCACGCTACTTCAAATACCCAATTCGTTCTCACCTAGTGTGTCACCCCTCTCCTCTTAGGCTAGGGACAGATGAGCGCATTTTCTGCGGCCACCGTCAAAATGTACGTCGATGCGTGCGCACACATTTTTTCACGGAATACGCTTAAGTGGTCAGACGACCACAGTCGCACAGTCGCAGGTACTCACCAACGCAATTCTAGGGAAATCCGGCTGTTTGAACGTTATGTAGGCCGCACACTAGCAGCGTCTGACGTCTCCTAATCACGCACACACGCTGCCATGCGGCCGCAGCGCACTCTGTACGTCTGTAGCAGCGGTTTCACGTTCTGAGAAAAATGCGTTAATTTGCCGGTTGCGTGGTATCGGCGCACTTTTGTACGCACGTACTGCGTATATTGGCCGTCATTGGCCGTTATGTGCTGCTACTGCCGCCGTGATTTAGTGCGCCTGCACGCGCGTTCCGACTGCCCCACTCTGACCCTAGCCTTAGACTGTGAGCTCTCGAGCATGATCCTCACTCCATCTGTTCTGGTTGTGTATTACAATTGACACTCGTGGTTACAACTATCAGTGACATTTATATATATATAAAATATAACTTTTAATAATCAGCATATAAAACAAGTCTTAAAAAGCCACCTCCTTGGTGATTTAGAAACACACAAATTCAGCAGGTAGGGTATTGATTTTCAGTAGACATGTGCACAGCATAAAATTTCGTTTTGAACTAATGGATTAGTCCTAAAATGCAATTTATTTAGTTGCTAAAGAAATTCGTTTTCAGTTCTTTAGTATGAAAACTAATTTCATTCATCCGAAAACCAGTGGATACAATTACTATTGTAGTGGTCCTTCTCTTTGTAGAACATCCTCCTCAATTTATACCTTTCTCTGTATAATGTATACAACATCCTCCTGCATTAATACCCCTCTCTGTATAATGTATACAACATCCTCCTGCATTGATTAATGCCCCTCTCTGTATAGAACATCCTAATGCATTGGCATGTGGAGGGTGCAGAACTTCGGAATGCAATGCTTATCCAGCACAGGAGAGGGAACTTTTACTTAAACTTTGTATCTCTGTGGGGGAGACACAGGAATATAAAAGCAGGGGAGAGAGAAAATATTAATGTAAATCGGTCTGAAAGCTCAGAGAAGAGATGACTGGTGCAAATTTATTTTTATAATAAAATAAAGCACTTTAAATCCAGGGAAAACATTCAAATAAATCACACTGAAGGCTCATAAATAATGACAGAGTAACTGTGAGAGCTGGATACTCAATGTATCAGACATAAAAAAAAAACTTTATAACAAGCAGCACTGGGAGAGGAGAGGGACTTTATATAAAACGTGTATTATAGATGAGGAATGGGGGATAGTGCTCCTTGATAATATAAAATGTATCAGACCTAAGCCTGTATTATGCAGAGCAGGAGGGGAGATAACACACGTTTTATAAAGTCCCTCTCTTCTCCCAGTGCTGCTTGTTATAAAGGGGTTTTTACTATCCAGCCCTCCTCTGTCATTAGCTTTCAGTGTGATTTATTTGAATGTTTTCCTTCTCCAGCTGCTTTTATCATCTTGTCTGCCTCATAGACATGCAAGGGTTAAGTAAAGGTTTCCTCTCCTGTGCTGGCTGTCTGTGCTGCGAGTGAGTTTTCTGGAGCTCTATCACTGTCAGATTTTCGGGTAGGGGTCGGGAAGGATTACGCATACAACCCTTTTCTGTAGCTTTGCGATGTTGTGCTTCATTACTGGTCTCCTTCACTCATCAATGTAATATTACAAAAAGGACTGAAACTAAAATGTAGTGCAATTTATTTTAGTTTCTTTCGTTTTTTGTACTGTGCAGTTTCGTATCTCTTGAGTCATACGAAAACTAAATTATCCCACAATTCGGACTAAATCGTTTTAGTACTAAAACAAATGCACATATCTAATTTTCAGTCCTGCATTAAGCCTACAAATATTTTGTCACAATTTCCCTCTCCTTTTTCTGTTCTCTATTTCTTAATCAGTAAGAAGCCAACCTTCATGGGTTGGTGGATATAGGACAGTAAGAAGGAATCGTCTAGGTCAAAATCAAGAACGTGAAATCACAACAAGAGGAGCGCTCCCAATCATACTTTCACATAGATTTGAAAGACAAATTCAATAAGAGTACCCCTTTGCCTGCATTTAAAAACACTCAAAACACTCTACGCGTTTCGCTGCCTCATAGTAGCGTCATCAGGAGTTGTGGAAGGTTCAGTGTGTAGAAAAGTTCTGGTTGTGTAACATGTATGTATATTTGTTATTCTGTTTCTCCCGTTGTACAGCGTTAAGGAATTTGCTGGCGCTTTATAAATACTTGTAACTGTAACTCGCTCAACTAAGGCAACAGATTCTGCCTCTTCTTTTGATTTGAGCGCAGAAAAAAACTGTTCAGATTTTTAAAATGTATTTTGTTTTAGTTTTTTTGCCTCAAAACTAAATTTTAAATAGTAATTAAGGCATGTTTCTCTTTTTTTTTTAATTTGGGGGCGTGTTAGGGGCGCTCCACATTTCTGTGCCTAGAGGCTCCTGAGATGCAAATCCGGCCCTGCTTGAGAAGGAGTTCTGTTCTTGGGTAGGAGCCTTCCTTTTCTTCTGCCTATGACCACTATGTCCTTCTTTTATACAATTCCAATCACATAAGAGACACTCATTTTCACAGCATGAGAGAATGCTGGCCAGACCTTCCCAGAGTGTGACTATGAGAGAATTCTCCTGCATGTTTGTTTTTGTGTCAAATTCGGCTGTCTTTAGATATATTACCAATTATTACAACTAGGGAAACTATAAATTGTTTTGCAATAAAATAAACGTTACAACCATCTGGTTTCCTCTTGCATCTTATCCCCTACTGTTAATTGTTGTCAATTGTTAATACATAAATAGCCCCAGGTCAACCCAGGGTCACTGACATCTCACAGACACTACACTAAAATAAGATTAACCCTAGACCATGAGAATCAAACAGTCAGTAATATCCGATTAATCACTTCTACATATTCAAGCTTTTTGATTGTATTTTAAACACAATGGGCCATATTACATAGTTGGTGCTAACTTAACCAGAGCAGTTGTTAACTTAACAGCTCCATAGGCTCCATAGACTATAATGGCTCTGGGAAGTTTACAACTGCTCTGGTTAAGTTAGCACCAAGTATGTAATATGGCCCAATATTTTTATTACCTACTTTTTTCACATGATCTGCTTGTACAACAAATTCCTTTATGATTGCATGATCTCTGCGGAAAAAACAATCATCTGGTTTTAAATCAAGGTTTGGACGGAACTCTTTTCCCACAGCCTCAAGTCCTTCCTCAGGCTTCTTTTCCATTTTCAGATTTTCAATCAATGAATTGTTGTCGTCCATCTGTTATAAAAATGTAAATTCATAATCGTAGCTTAATAATTTCATGGGTCAAGATCATTAATATTTTATACTCTCAACGGAAATATTGTCTAGTATTAAAGCTAATTAGTTCCATAATATTTATTAAAAAAACAATATTTCAATCTCACAATTGCTGTAAAGTGCTGCACACAGACACAGAGCTAGAAGGAATCAATTCAACCTACTTTTACAAGTTTGGACTGAATATATCGACTTTTAAAGGTTAATATGAATCCCAGGCCCACACCTGTATGTGTGCATTGTAACAATGTGATTAGGGGCAGTGTGATAGACCACCATATTGTCAGAAGGCGGATGGAGAAAGCCCTTTTCCATTACAGGGTTAATTCTGAGCTGCCTGCTGATTATGACTGCCCTGCATTTATAGGTACTTTGGTTCCCTCTTGGAGAGCCATCTTTTGACTGGGAGTAGCAGAGGAGGAGACAAGCCATGAAGATCCTAAGGGTACAAACTCTTTAATTTGTTGTTTGCTTTGTTGGTAGGCGACTTAGCATTTTAGGTACATGTAAAACTGTTATGTGTGTGTATATGGGTATTTTTATTCACTACCTTTATCACATGATCTGATTTTGCAGCAAATTCCTTTGTGAATGTTTTTCCCGCAGAGCTCATACGTTCATCTGGTTTTAAATCAAGGTTTTGATGGAACTCTTTTCCCACAGCCTCATGTCCCTCATCAGGCTTCTTTTCCATTTTCATGTCTTCAGTCAATGAATTGTTGCCGTCCATCTGTTAGAAAATGTCATTTCATAATCATAGCTTAATAAATTCAGGAGTCAACATATGAATATTTTTTACTCTCAGAAATATTGTTTAGTAATAAAGCTAATTAATTCCATATTATTCATGAAAAAAAGAATATTTAAATTTCAAAACTACTGTAATATGGCGCACATAACACAAGCAACAGTTGCTGACTGTGATGAGAGTCCCTTTGAACTTGGGGTACATGGGCCTAGAAATGTATTTGGGAGGTGCAGGCCTGATGTTCTATAGTGTTTCCCTGCCCTCTCCTATGTTGATGTCATACTTGATGCTAACTTTAACGCTCACCTGAGCGTTAACGTTAACCCTGGTGGCCCTAACACGGGCCACCCATATTACAATGCAAACGCTAAACGGTTAAGTAATGCGTTTGGTACCTTGTGCTTTTCGGCGCGAGGTTACTGTACTTTGTGCTTCCTATACTTAACATAGGGAGCGCAAATAGTTAATTAGCGTTAGGATTACAAAGTCCCAACGCTGATTAACGTCTTGCCGCGGTTAAGAAAAAGTTAACCACAGCCAGGACTTGGGGTTAACGGATTCCACTGCTGCAGAATCTGTCAACGCCAGCCAAAAAAATAATAAAATAAATCGTATACTCACCCGGCGGGAGCAGGGAGAGACTGAGGGGGGAAATTCCCCCAGTCTCCTCCTGCGGATCACTACACCGACCTGCCGGATCTCGCGAGGCAAGATCCGGCAGGTCATGTTACCGGCAGAGGAGAAACTCAATGGAGTCCTATGGACTCCATCTACTGGATGCTCGCGGCAGCATTTAGCGTAGCCGCGTGCATCCTGGGGCGTAGCGCCCGGTAACAATGCAGGCAGATTTTTAAGCACCTGCATTATAACTTTGCGGTAAAACAATGCAGTTTTTTCTCCCTAGCGTCCCCGATTTACCGCGAGGAATGTAATAGACCCCATAGTCTGTGGGGTTTTCAAGTTTACAACAGATCTGGTTAAGTTAGCACCAACTTTGTAATATGGCTCGAAGTCTGTTACAGAAAAAAAAAACTGCCATATTAAAAAGTAAATAAATAATTGGAAAAAACAATGTCGCCAAAAAATAAACTAAAAAATAAATAAAGATACTTTTTGCTGCAAGTGCAAAGAATAAATGGTTGAATAAAGATTTAATAAAAACAGGGAAATTTTATGCATTGAAACCTATGGGATACGCCTCATTAAACCTTTCAAAAGAAACCACTGAAAATCAGTGCATTTCACTGACCTTTCGGTTCTGTTTGGTGTTCTCTGAATAGATTAACCATTGCTTCTCAATGGGGATTTCCCTGCTACCGAAGATCACTGTATTTCGCAAGCAATTCGCCAATATTTGGCAAACTGACAGCTGTTTGAATAGCTAAATGGCCACAAAATTGCACCGTACAGGGTAAATCACTGTTCGGTACAATTCAGTGGCCAGTTCAGCTCTCTTTGAATAACCCTCTATGAGTGCATCTGTTAAAGGTTGGAGTTGTCTTCCTTTGTCTGTCTAATCTGAATGCCCTGTTTGTCCTTACAATCTACTATTGTTCTGCTTTGATAGAAAGTTGTGCAATTCATCTTGGTGACAAAAAACTTAATTCCGTGATCTGTCCCAGACACCAGCCAGTATTTTCTGAGCAGTCGAGCAATGCCAAGGGAGAGATTCCTTATGACGTGCAGTAAGACACCAGGGTGTCATTTTCCACTGGCTGTTAGGCCCCTCCTGGCACTGTATATTCATTAAAGGCTCAGTTCCAACTGACTGTCCTAACCTCAAGATCTGTGTGCTGCCTCATTTTTGGGGAATTCTATCACCACACCAGTGTGCTCATCCTTAAGCTTTGTTTAAGGGCTGGAGAAAGGCATGAGAGACTACTGGTACGAGAACGGGGTCTGTGTAACGTTGGGAGCTTCCAGCCCTACCTGTGTGCTTGAGGGCAGCATGTCTGATGCTGCTCGCTGACCAATGCTCGGTTTATATGGAGACAGGCAGGGAGGTGGTTGCATGAGGCGCGGCCTGAGTGGGGGACGTGGCCTGGTGAAGGTCTTTAAAAACCCTCAGTGTATTCTCAGCAGTTGCCAGATCGTGGTTATCCATACCTGAACTCCTTGTACCTGACTGCTATATTGAATTAACCCGTTATTGACCTCTGCTTGTTTCTGACTATTCTGCCTTCTGTTGCCCTAGACCATTTTCTTGTACTACGCCACTGCTCTGATATCGACCCGGCTATTCCATTTGACCATTCTGAACTCTGTATTCCTGATTCTGGCTCGGCTGACTACTCTCCGTGTTGTTAACCCTTATTGTCTAGCTAGTTTACCTGGCCAATTCTAAGGACCAGACAGTTAGAGATCTTTCACGGCTACTCTGTTGGTAGCTTCTGGGCTCTGTGGAGTGTGAGGCGTTAAGTACTGCGTGGTGGGATCTGGGAACCGTGACAGTTTGGCAATGGAGCGGCAGTAATAGATGTGACCCAGTCGGGGTACAGAGATCTCTTACACTGACACATATATATCGCTTTCTTTAAAAAGTTAGATGTTCACCAGTTTCTTATTTTGTACATTGAGCTATGGCACATTTATTCACTACCTTTGCCTTTTTGTCTGGTTTTGCAGGAAATTCCTCCATGTTTTTTTTTTCACGGGGTTTCGAATAGACACTTGCTTTCTTTTGTACTGCATTGTTTCCCACGTTCTCATTTAGATCCTTAAGCACCTTCATAAGGATAATCTTTTGGGACTTCACATCCAATTCGAGAAATGGCTTCAAGAAACGGTTTATTTCGTTCTGTTGTAAAAGGTAATTTCAGAATTTTAGCTCCGTAATGTGAGGGTTCCCATTTATTATTATTAGATTGTACGTGCTCATCATGGATATTGTTTAATCAGGCATGGTAATCTAAATGGTTAATAAAGAAATGTATGACTGAAGTATTACTGTATTGTGGACAATACACAGAGCCTCTGTGAATTGTTTCTACCTTTTAATATATGTATTTGGGCTCTAGCTCAGTAATATTAGGAGCACAGTTCAGGATTAATATTTCTACTTTCATGAGAGAAATGTTGTTTATTAATAAAGTGCTAAATTAATAACAATTAAAAAAAAAAAACATTTCTGATTTGAAATTTGCTGTAATGTTGCACATTCACATTGAACCATTTCAACCTTCTGTTACATGCCCGGACTGATGATATCTGCTTCTAATATGGGATTTCAAGCTGCGAGAAAAGAATAGTCACTAATGTAGAACTGGATCGAGACATTTCATGGCTAAATTGATCAACCAATACAGCAGACATTTCCAACTTCCTAAATTATCTCCAATGCCAAACAACCTATCTCTCCTTTAATACACTTACAAAGGAACAGGCCACGTATAGACCAATGCCTTGTTGGGTGCGGTAGTGGCAGTAAGGAGAACAGCCATACAACCTTTCCATCCTTTCCATTACCTTATCACAATATCTATGCAAAGATTATGCCGACTTGAATGGAGGTGGAAATCAGCAATAGGCCGCCATGTAACACTTTAGCATGGATTATTATTTTACATGGCTGTTGGGGGAAAACCAACAAACACATCTTGAAACGCACTGAGTACTTACCGTAGTACCCAAAAAAGACACTACAATTCTGACATATATCTTTTAGAAGTGGAAACCAGAGTGGACACTCACTTGGTTCATAATGAGTGGCTAGTGGCAAAATTAAATTTTATGTCGAAATTCCAACTGACCTGATGTATTAGTGGCCTAAGTCAAAATACTTGGGATCTGAAAACGGGTATCAGTTCCTGGAGTCCATAGGAAAAATGTGATCCTGCACGAGCTTTGTGCAAACATGCATAAGCAGGGACGAGACAGAGACACAAGAGAAATGGGAACTAACTGTTCCCAGTGCTCTTATTCATCCGGCGAGAGGAGGTGGCGAGTAAATATGAAACAAGTTTTGGCAGTAAAGGAAATGGGATCACTCAAAAGAAATCATAAGAAAAATATGCATCTTTAAAAATTATGGGCTAAATTACATTCTTGGTGCTAACGTTAGCGCTCACCTGCGTGAGCGTTAACATTAGCCCTGGTGGGCGGGCCACCCATATTACAGTCAAAACGCTAATGGGTTAAGAAACCCGTTTGTGTTTGGTACCTTGCGCTTTTCAGCGCGAGGTTACTGCACTTTGCGCTTCCTATACTTAACATGGGGAGCGCAAAGAGTTAACTAGCATTAGGATTACAAAGTCCTAGCGCTAATTAACGTCCGGCTGCGGTTAACAAAAAGTTAACCAGAGTCAGGACTTGGTGTTAACGGATTCCACTTCTGCAGCATCCGTTAACACCAGCCTAAAAAATTTAAAAATATTCAGATACTCACCTCCTATCCCGCGGCGAGGACCGCGGCTTCGATCGCCTCCTCCGTCCATGTAGGAGCACCCACAACAAGAAACGACACATTACAAGCATACCAAAGAGCATACCACAGCTTCTCTTAATACACATAAATGCGTAAGAGACCATACAGAATAAATTATATCAATATTGTTATTTTATTAAGACGTTAAGTGCCTTTTATGATTTTAAAAACGTTAACATCTTTATGTAGTGATGTATTTAATAGTTTACACAAATAAATAATATGAAACATGCTTTCTTCTGAACCCCTCTCTGCTGGGAGACACAATTAGATTCTATTATTTTGATCTGCATATACAGTTGTGTTCAAAATTATTCAACCCCCAATGCTGTAAAGGGTATTAGGGAATTTAGTGTACATTTGTAATTGTATTCAGAATGAAATCCTACAAGGACTTTTTAAAGAACCATATGCAACTAAAATGACATCAATTGGTTTTGTAATACAGTAGTAAATGTTTCTTTTGTGAATTCTTCATTGACACAATTATTCAACCCCTTAAAGACTACCACTCTGAAGAACAGAGGTTCATTCAAGTGTTTTCAATCAGGTATTGAAAACACCTGTGGATGTCACGGAGCAGCAATAAAGCATAATAAGCACCAATTAGGCAGCTTTAAAATGACTGTGATACTCAGCTCCTTCTAGACATTTACTGGTGTGGTTACAAACATGGTGAAGTCAAGAGAATGGTCCAGGAAGACAAGAGAAGAGGTGATTACTCTTCACAGGAAGGGCAATGGCTATAAGAAGATTGCAAAGATGTTGAACATACCAAGAGAGACCATAGGAAGCATCATTCGCAAATTCAAGGCAAAGGGCACTGTTGAAAGGCTACCTGGTCGTGGCAGAAAGAAGATGCTGACTTTGACTGCTGTGCGCTACCTGAAGCGTAGAGTGGAGAAAAGTCCCCGTGTGACTGCTGAGGAACTGAGAAAAGATTTGTCAGATGTGTGTACTGAAGTTTCAGCTCAGACAATATGGCGCACACTGCGTAATGAAGGCCTCCATGCCAGAACTCCCAGGCGCACCCCCTTGCTGTCTCCAAAGAATAAGAAGAGTCGACTGCAGTATGCCAAAAGTCATGTGGACAAACCACAGAAGTTTTGGGATAGTGTTCTGTGGACTGATGAAACAAAATTAGAACTGTTTGGGCCCATGGATCAACGCTATGTTTGGAGAAGGAAGAACAAGGCCTATGAAGAAAAGAACACCTTGCCTACTGTGAAACATGGCGGGAGGTCAATCATGCTTTGGGGCTGTTTTGCTTCTGCAGGTACAGGGAAGCTTCAGCGTGTGCAAGGTACCATGAATTCTCTTCAGTACCAGGAGATATTGGATGACAATGTGATGCAGTCCGTCACAAACCTGAGGCTTGGGAGACGTTGGACCTTTCAACAGGACAATGATCCCAAGCATACCTCCAAGTCCACTAGAGCATGGTTGCAGATTAAAGGCTGGAACATTTTGGAGTGGCCATCGCAGTCACCTGACTTAAATCCGATTGAGAACCTCTGGTGGGACTTAAAGAAAGCAGTTGCAGTGCGCAAGCCTAAGAATGTGACTGAACTGGAGGCTTTTGCCCATGACGAATGGGTGAAGATACCCGTAGATCGCTGCAAGACACTTGTGTCAAGCTATGCTTCACGTTTAAAAGCTGTTACAAGTGTAAAAGGATGTTGTACTAAGTACTAAGATTGAATGTCACTTGGGGGTTGAATAAAACTGATAATGATGTGAGCACAGAAAAGACATTTGTGGTTATTTCATTATAAATGTTATGTTATATTTGTCTGACCTACACGTGCCTCTTTGATTTAATTGTAAGTAAGATGACTGAATGATCAAAATCAATGTCAAACTGGCCAAAACACTCAATTTCAGTGGGGGTTGAATAATTTTGAACACAACTGTATTTAATAGGATCGAGTAGATCATTTATATTTATATTTGGTATTGGGAAAGAAATTCACCCCTACAATACAACAGGAGAGAAATGAAAAAAATGACACAACTGATACTTAACTCATAATAATTTCATGCTACATGAATACTTGTTACATTGTGTCCAAGTCAAACAAAAAAGTCAATATCCTACCTGAATATACTGTTTTTCCTCTTTCTCCTTCTTGGTAAGGAATAAATCACTTATATTTAGATAATCCTTCTGAAATATTTGGGGTTATTCATTTATTTCTGTCTCATACATATTAAAAGCATCATTTATCACGTTTTTATTCTCAATTTCTGCACAAACAAACAAAACACACCTGCACACTTTGCTCCTACACATATTCATTAACTATCTGATAGATTGCGAGCGAATGGCAGAATATGAACAAACTATACTGTGCCTTAAGAAAAAATGCAGGAAAGAAGCAACACGTTCCTTTTGTTTTACTGGTAAAATTCAGCCAAGCAATTTGAACTGCCGAATGACAGATACCTGTCATTATTAGAGCTTCTTTGGCAATTGTGAATTATACACCTTTTCAGGGACCTCTGCAAGTTATACTCATCCAGGGACTCTCTCTCTCACACACATACACACACACATTCCAATACACATTCCATCCATCATGTTATTTACAGTCTGTGGACCTTCATCAGGGCTGCAAGTGTTGTAAAAATCTACCCTGAGCAATAAAAAATGAACACAGTTAGACATTCTAGAGATTATTGACCCAGAAAGGCTGCGTCCAGATCTTATTTACCTTCTCTCTCTCTAATGCATGTGCTTATCTTCTCTCCAAGTCTATACCAACCCGCACTCTTTGTAACCCAGGCCAGAACAAATTGATTTTTCTCCTAGTACTCTGACGGGGTCTAGATTACTCTACTTGTGAAGTTCTCTTATCCTAACCTTGGCTCGTCCCAGATATCAGATGAATGGATTTTTACTAAGGACTTGATATAATAGCAAATTGGCAATCATAAAAAACTGAGAAAACATCAATCTATAAAACTATATGTAAAGCCCATCTATGTGATTAAAGACTTTCTTTTTTATATTTGACATCATTAGTTCAGAAAAGTCAAAATGTGGAAGAGGTCAATCACCTTCTGATCGTGCAGGACTCTGAAATTTTACAAGGATTAAAGTTTTCTTTAAATTTCCTTTCCTTTCCTAGAAATTTCTTAACGTTAGTAATATCAAGCCATAGCGTTACGAAATGATATAGTCTCGTGAAAACAGACAATGCAGTATGAAGAAGAAGTAATGGTGGGTGACATGTAGTTTGGAATCATGAATGAAGTCACGACATACACTAATATTAAAGCTCCCAGCTCCATTAAGTTGAAGTCATTCTGATCTTGATTAGGGATGAGCTGTTCGGTTCGTTCAGTTCGGAGTTCGATTCGAACTTTGGACGTTCGCAAGTTTGCGAACCTCCAACTTTTTGGCGCGTCCGGTACGAGTTCGAAAAAAAAAATAATTTGAAAAAAGTTTAAAAAATACTAAAAAATCTAGAAATAAAGAGACTCTTTACTGCAGAATATTATAATCAATGGTTTATTAGATATTGAATTAAAAACTAATATCTAGGTGCAAAGATTCTCACCTCTAAATTACCTGTGTTCTCAAACGCCATAAACAACAGGTGTTAGTGTTTGGAAATAACATGTGCTTCTAATTAGTCTGGTCTAATGAATTTGATACATTGTATGCAGACTGTGGGTGTGGTGTCTCCTGAACATGTATCAAACAACACCTGTGCTTCTGAGAAGTGTTCATTTCTCTACTAAATCTTCCTCTGATATGCTGTTTAACCCCTTAACCCTGCATTTCACTGCTGTGTGCTCAGATCATTTTTACCGCTTTCGCTCATCATGTTTAAACGCGATTTAAAGCCACATTTTATTAAATGACCCAGACATATTAGATATTGTTCTTTCCGGCAGACTCCGCAGATTCATAATATATCATTTTTATATGTATACGTCATGTCCTGCCTGTATATTATGACAAAAAATGTAATAAAAATTGAATTTGTAATCATCTGCAGTGTGTAAAGTGTTTTTTTTCACATTTTATCAAATGAGCATTTGCGGTTATGTTTTCTATGGGGTGCGCTTGTACAAAAATTAGAAATGGGGACTTGTTACATTTTGTGGGGGGAATTACGTGATTTATAGCAAACGCACCCCATAGAAAAAAATCATTAGTGCAGCATCATTGTTCACATTATAATTGAAATGTGAACAATATTGCTGCATTAATAAAAATAACACACACAAAAAAATATATATATATATTTTTACTTTATACCTGGTCATGTTGGGTATCATTCGCGAAAGGCCATGATGCTCAGGCCTTTCGATTGACACCCTCCATGACCCCCTAGCTGACACGGTTCTGGAGATATCGGGGTTCAAATGAACCCCCTATCTCCACCAGGGGATTCCGGGCAGCTAGGGGTTCCCCGGCTATCTGACGTCATCACGCTATGCGTGAGGACGTCAGGCAGTGAGGGGGGACCCGGGGGTGGAGCCACCATCCAAGATGGCGGCCCCCGCCGGAGCTAGGCCGCACTTCGGCACCGCAAGGCATCTCTATACACAGCCCCATCAGCATCTCTATACACAGACTCACAGCATCTCTATACACAGCCCCATCAGCATCTCTATACACAGCCCCATCAGCATCTCTATACACAGACTCACAGCATCTCTATACACAGCCCCATCAGCATCTCTATACACAGCCCCATCAGCATCTCTATACACAGACTCACAGCATCTCTATACACAACCCCATCAGCATCTCTATACACAGCATCACTATACACAGCCTCACAGCATCTCTATACACAACCCCATCAGCATCTCTAAACACAACCTCACAGCATCTCTATACACAACCCCATCAGCATCTCTATACACAGCATCTCTATGCACAGCCTCACAGCATCTCTATACACAACCCCATCAGCATCTCTAAACACAACCTCCCAGCATCTCTATACACAACCCCATCAGCATCTCTAAACACAACCTCACAGCATCTCTATACACAGCCCCATCTGCATCTCTATACACAGCCTCACATCATCTCTATACACAGCATCTCTATACACAACCCCATCAGCATCTCTATACACAACCCCATCAGCATCCCTATACACAACCCCATCAGCATCTCTAAACACAGCCTCACAGCATCTCTATACACAAACAGCATCTCTATACACAACATCTCTATACACAACCCCATCAGCATCTCTAAACACAGCCTCACAGCATCTCTATACACAAACAGCATCTCTATACACAACATCTCTATACACAACCCCATCAGCATCTCTATACACAGCCTCACATCATCTCTATACACAGCATCTCTATACACAACCCCATCAGCATGTCTAAACACAGCCTCACAGCATCTCTATACACAACCCCATCAGCATCTCTACACACAGCCTCACAGCATCTCTATACACAACCCCATCAGCATCTCTATACACAGCCTCACAGCATCTCTATACACAACCCCATCAGCATCTCTATACACAAACAGCATCTCTATACACAGCATCTCTATACACAACCCCATCAGCATCTCTATACACAACCCCATCAGCATCTCTATACACAACCCCATCAGCATCTCTACAGCCTCACAGCATCTCTATACACAGCCCCATCAGCATCTCTACACACAGCCTCACAGCATCTCTATACACAGCCTCACAGCATCTCTATACACAACCCCATCAGCATCTCTATACACAGCCTCACATCATCTCTATACACAACCCTATCAGCTTCTCTATACACAAACAGCATGTCTATACACAACCCCATCAGCATCTCTATACACAGCATCTCTATACACAGCCTCACAGCATCTATATACACAACCCCATCAGCATCTCTATACACAACCTCACAGCATCTCTATCAACAGCCCCATCAGCATCTCTATACACAACCCCATCAGCATCTCTATACACAGCCTCACAGCATCTCTATACACAGCCCCATCAGCATCTCTACACACAGCCTCACAGCATCTCTATACACAGCCCCATCAGCATCTCTACACACAGCCTCACAGCATCTCTATACACAACCCCATCAGCATCTCTATACACAACCTCACAGCATCTCTATCAACAGCCCCATCAGCATCTCTATACACAACCCCATCAGCATCTCTATACACAGCCTCACAGCATCTCTATACACAACCCCATCAGCATCTCTACACACAGCCTCACAGCATCTCTATACACAGCCCCATCAGCATCTCTACACACAGCCTCACAGCATCTCTATACACAGCCCCATCAGCATCTCTATACACAACCTCACAGCATCTCTATACACAGCCTCACAGCATCTCTATACACACCCCCATCAGCATCTCTATACACAGCCTCACATCATCTCTATACACAACCCTATCAGCTTCTCTATACACAAACAGCATCTCTATACACAACCCCATCAGCATCTCTATACACAGCATCTCTATACACAGCCTCACAGCATCTATATACACAACCCCATCAGCATCTCTATACACAACCTCACAGCATCTCTATACACAACCTCACAGCATCTCTATACACAACCTCACAGCATCTCTATACACAACCTCACAGCATCTCTGTGAACCCTCAAACGAACTCCCTATCTTCTCCACCAGGGGATTCCGGGCAGCTAGGGGTTCCCCGGCTATCTGATGTCAGCACGCTATGCATGAGGACGTCAGGCAGTGACGGGGGACCCGGGGGTGGAGCCTCGATCCAAGATGGCAGCCCCCACCGGAGCTAGACCGCACTTCGGTGCCGCAAGGCGCCAAAGTGAAACCCGGTGCCTAAGGTGTTAAAGCCAGGCACCGCTTAAAAGGGGGGACTCTCTCCTTTTAAGCGGTGCCTGGCTATTTTTTGTGGGACCTCCCGATCGGGAGGGAGAGGGATCCGAACAGATCCCCCCCTTCCAGGCGATCTCCCGGCATTGCCGGGGGGGTCGCCTGGAAATGACGTCATCGCGCATGGCGCGATGATGTCATTTACGTCGGGAGGAGCTTGACTTCAGCTGAAGTCAGAACGCCGGGGGACCCCGGACAGAGAGGTGAGTATCTCCGCCGGGGGTCCAGCAAAGCTGATGACGTGTGGGACATGTCCTCCTCAATATACAGCGGGAGTAACTGAGGATGTGTCCCACATGTCATCAGCAGTGAAGGGGTTAAAAATGTCTTTTTTTTTTCCTGTCCCCCAGGGCACTACCCGGACCCGGACATTGTTTTTACATATTTCTATACATCCTACAAATCCGCCACTTCACGGGCAGGTTATGGGGACCTCCTAGGCATGATATTTGAAGGAATTTTTCATTTTTATTCTTAACCCTTATTTCATGGAAAACTCACTGTCCCTTTAAAAACATTTTTTTTTTTTTTACCTTTTGTCCTTGTTTCCTGTCCCCCAGGGCACTACCCGGACCCCCATACACCTTTTATGGCAAATATCTAGCATATATGCCCTCTTGGAGGGCACTCTAAAAATCGAACTTTGAGTCCCATTGACTTTTATTGAGTTCGTGTTCGAGTTCGAATTCGAACTTTTTAAAAGTTCGAATTCGAACTTTTCAAAAGTTCGAGTTCGAATGCGAACTGAACTCGGGGGTGTTCAGCTCATCCCTAATCTTGATCTCTGCTACTCCTCAGTGTCTTGGTTCCTGGCACCGAGTATGTTTCGGGATTATTTTAGTCTTTGAGAAGTTAAAACTCATGATACATTCTAACTACAAAGACCAGTTAAATTATCTTAGGTGGACATGGTGACCAGAGTGCGCTGCAGTCTCAAAGACCGATTCATTTTTTTGCTTAAGCCTTACCCAACATCTTATTGCGCTTCCTCCTTTCCTCTGCTCCCAAATTATCTTCCAATGATCCCTCATCCCAACGCAAATCATTTGTCTTTTCTTTAAGTTAAATTTTGAATGTAATCAATTTCCCAGTGATTCTCACTCATTCCATATTCTCACCCTGTTATCTGACCTCAGCACTCATATTAAGCCCCTTCATTCCCTGTCCCTTTCTAAATGACATTACCTACAGTTATTTTTCCACTCATTAGTTGTCCCTCGCCACAAGTTCTTTGAGGAAATGCTTCCTGTCACGCACCAGATCCAGGGACTCGCACGGTTTGTAAAAAGAACCATCACAAAGCCAGTCCGGCTGTGGGTTGACATGTGGCAGCACTTTTCATGCTACACAATCGGTTAATGGTTTTCCACCCGGCCTGAGGGAGACTTCAGACACTCGTTATTTAATTTATGGGACTTCCTATTTAGGGGAGCCCCCTAGCCTGAGATTTCGGGACATTTTGACGTGTTGCTAGACCTTTGCCCTGATTGTGAATCCTACCCCAGCTTGTTTTTGTTTTGTTTCTCTTCTTCCACTGAATTGTGTAATTTAACCTGGACTTTGTAACTAAACCTAAAAGAGACAAGGAGCGCCGAAAAACAAACCGAAAGAAAAAAAGAGAAATCCTATGGTTGTAAAGAAATAAATAAATCACCGTTTTATAACCCTCATCCACATACAAGTAAGAACAGAAAACAGCACAAACAAAGAATATAACCAATCCAGCTTACACGGGTAATATGTATAATATAGCGGCCCTGATTAGTAATCCACCAACAGGTACCGGCTGGGTGGATTAGAGGTAACATCACTGCTCTGCATGGAGAGAGCCTGTGGAGACATGGGTTCAATCCTGGCAAGAGCACCTCTCCAGTAAGTGTCCTTGGGCAAGACACCCAACAGTACATACCAGCCACCCAGGACATACTTGAAAACCAGAGAAATCTCAATGTATCCTTCCTGGTAAAATCCTTTCTCAAAAAAATCTAAGATCTCAAAGATCATTTTGAGATCCTACATGTCAGTGTATATACCAATCAGGGCTGCTATATTATACATATTACCTGTGTAAGCTGGATACTTTATATTCTCTGTTTATATCATGGGTGCGTTGGACTTTTTTGTGTTGTTTTTTTTAAAAAAACCTACTGTACCTGTTCCTTTCACCAAAACATACCTGTCGGCATTGTATCCCCATGGCTTGGGCTGTACCTGCACCCCAGTACCATGAACGTGACAATTCCACATCCCATACACTGCGATTTTATTTAATTCTACAATCATTTTTCCATTCTCTCTTTCCCTCTATATTTCACTATCTTCTCCACAAATTGTATAACGCTATATCCTACATGAATTTCCATCTTTATGCTCTTTTTTTTCTTTTGTTACTTTAATGTATTTGTGTCACCACTCCACACTATGGGCTCTATTACATTCTTCACGCAAAATTGCACGGTAAACACATGAATTTTTGCGCGAAACGTTAACGCGCGTATATATTAACGCTGGTATTACAATCCTCGCGCATTATTTCATCCGTCAAAAAATAATGCGAGTAAAAAAGACGCTCAAAAACGCACGCGCATTAACGTTGCACGCAGAAGTCAATGTGCGGACTGTTTTTTCACGCGATTCAGCCAATCAGAATTAAGAACCTCATTAGCCTCACGTTTTTGCACCTGTCAAAGTCAATCTGCGTATATATGCTGCATCAAAAAAAAAAAACACGCACAACCTCTCAATTTTATTGTTTGGGTATGCGTAGAATGTGTAACTATGCTGTATTTTTTGCGCAGAATTTGTAATACGACGTTCAGCGCAAAGGGTTTTGCCCCTCGCGTTAATGCATTTTTGCGCACACGTTAACGTTTGCGCGAAGAATGTAACAGAACCCTATCTTTTCCATCTCATTAACCCAACTCTGGCTATTCAGTGATGTGATCGGGATGGTTCATTAATCATTTATGATAGAATGCTGGGGACCAAATGTGAGAAGATGAAGAATTAAATGATATATACAATTAATAATTATACAGAGTGTCCGTAAAGTGTCTTTAGAATTTCATAAATTTATTCCAAAGGCAAATGAAAAGACAGATAAGTGAAATTTATTACAAAATGAGACGTATATATTTAAGTTTTTTTTTGCCTTATTTAATTCACATCTATATGGGCACCATTAGTTGCACGAAGCACATCAAGAAGGTACTCGATTTCTTGTCATGTTGGCTGTAGCATCCCCTCATCAATGGTGGCGATGGCATCAGTGACCCTCTGCTTTAGATGAATGTGTGGTGTGGGATCATGTGCAATCAAATCATTGGTCCGTTTTTCTTCAGCGAGACATCAATTACTGCAAACTGTGTGCTTCTGGGTATAGCACAAATGTGAAGCATACACTGATACTTGCAGTGGTGCAAAGCAGTGCCGCTAGTATCAGCTCCTGGAGTCCATAGGACTCCATGTAGCCCTGCGGAGCTCGAATGTGCAGGGACCGTGGAAGGAGGCGCGGAGGGACTTGGGAACTATCTGTTCCCATTCTTACGCTACTCAAGGGCAAAGGAAGTGGCGGATCGCGCCGCCCTCTGCACTGCAGGGTCTCAGGTGAGTATGGGATTTTTTTGGGGGGGCTAAATGGAGGTATTAAGTGATTTTGCAAATGCAGAATCACTTAAAACCAGGGTTTAAAAGGCACAGGCAGTACTTCGTACTGAATACCATCTGGCTTAGAGGAGAACAAGCAAGGTTGGAATTGCTTGTTCTCCTCTAGCAAAGCACACATTCAAGTCTCCTATCCTATATAATAAAACAAATAGTTTGTAATGTCCGTCGCTGTCAAGCACTGAGTGCGCATGCGCGACGAGGGGGGGGGAAACAGCCGGCACGTGCGAGTGGAATTAGAAAAAAAAAAGATCCATTGGAGAGGTGCACGCAAAGCGTCTCTCTCTCACCCACCTGCACACAGATCAGTGTTCGCCATTGCCCTTCTCCAGCACCACCTGAGCCCAGAGGCATAGCGTTTACCTGACTTTACCTGAGAAGCTTTGGAACACAACACCTGGAGTAGTGGACGGTGCCGCTCCCAATCAAGTTGGCACACTGCACTATCTACAGAGCCAATAGGAGGGCAACACCTTTGTGAGTGGGATACCTTCATATTCTAGCTATCTCAGCAATTCTTTTATCCTGTATAACTGGACAATATTGCAGTATTTTGGTTGTTTTTTGTTCTTCTTTTTGAGACTTCTGGATTTCATACACCCTCAGATGGGGGATCATTCGAATTGGTATGATGTAATGAGCATTTCGATTTTATTTATTTATTTATTCACCCCCCCCCCCCCCACTATACCTCTGAATTGAATTTATGGAATAAGTTCACTAAGTGAAATCATTTTTATACCACTTGTCATATCATTTTTGGTATCCCTGGATATGAGAAATATCACTATTATAAAGTCACATTACGTATCACTTTTTTTATGTCTATAAAAGGGATATACAGTGTGTTCATAGACATACGTACTTTGTTATCAGATGTTGGTACCAGTTTGTGCTATCAGAGTGTGTTTTTTCTGTTTTATTGTACTTTGTTAGACAGAAAGTTTTGGGGTTTAGCGAATGGTCACTGTATTTTGCTGAAATTTGAGTCGCCAAAACAGTTATCGGACGTTGTCAAAAACCACCGAGCTGTGCCAATAACCACCCAAACTGGCATCAGTGAATTCCTCCAAACTGCAAAAAAAAACTAAACGGAACTCTCCTATTCTCCTAGGTGTAAAAACCAATAAGAATGTATTACAATGTGTCCAAATAATTAAAAAAGGTCCTTTAAAAAAAATAAATGTTCCATAATAAAGAAAAATACGCTGTTAAAGAAAAAATATTGGTAAACAAAAAATTCATCACCAATAAATTCAAAAAGGGGTTAAACCCTATGGGATTCGCCTGTTTAAACCTGTTGAACTGAAACACTGAAAATCACGGCATTTCAATGGAATTTTGGGGCAGTTCAACATTCTGTGTATAGAAGACATGCTAGTCATCTATGGGGTAATTTCGGTGTGGCGAACTGCACCATATTTTACTGGCGAAATACTGGCGAATCGACAGCTTAGTGAATTGATGAACTGCCCCAAAATTGCACCGAATGGTGAAATTAACCATTCGGTGGCAAGTTCGGAGTTTAGTAAATAACCCCTAGAGAGATGAAGATAGAAAGAAAGTTACATTTGAGTATTGGTATCCTATGCCGCGTTACCACCATGTGGCCACCAATCACAATGCTGCAATAAAAGTGGTGTGGATGTTGAAATGATAGCGTGACTTTATTCATGACCTTCGAATAGAGCTCTCTCTATCCTTACATTTTTAAAAATGTTTGCATCCCATGTTAAGTAATGGAGACGCCAAGTACAGTAAACGAACGAAAGTCGAGAGACACTAAGGACCGTCTCCTTTAATAACAAGGTTGGAATAGGATGTGAAAAAATTTAGCTGATAATGTCTGCTGTTAAATGGTGCATCTCAAACGCTAAGCTTAACAACAGCCTTAGAAGAGGGTCCGCAAATTGCAATGTCTAAACAGTAACTTTGCAAACTTTATTGTATGGAGGCTGCGTGTTCTGTGTAATCCCCCAACCACCTAGTAGGGAGTTTGTCAAGGTTTAAACCCAGGGGCACAAAGGAAGAACCAAAGAACCCATACTCAAGGTGGCTCAATGGCCATTGGAATCCTGTTCTCTTTATGTTGTTTCTAGGCAGCACTATTCAGGTATTTCCAATCTGCATGTCATGCGGAAAACTTGATCTGGTTCCATGCCTGAGTCCTCTTGTTGCATGCAAGGTTGGGAGGTCACGGGTGTTACTCCTGATGAACTGCTCAATCTATATATAAGGGTACCCGGATGTATACTAGGGTTGCAAGCAGTCCAGATTGACCTTGGCATTCTGGGTTTTAAATTATGTACCAAAGTTTATGATGAGCCTAGCTCTGTACATGTAATTTTATTTTTCTAATTAGGTTGTAACAGTGAAGGGACATCCACTGTAACAGATGCAACTGAGGCTTAATGTTCTGCCACCAGGAGGGGGCCAGGATGAGAGGGGACAGGGTTAGAAAGAACTGTGCCTCCCTCACCTGCCACCAAAAAGAGGCCTAGGCACTGCCACTGAGCATATCTAATGCTAGATCTACCTAACACAGGAGCGTACGCTTATTTTGGCTCCCTCTTCAGTGAGTAGACTTGCAGCGCTATTGTTACTCTGACATGTGTGGTCATACTACCCTATGAGATTCCCCCTTTTTTAATTGTATCGTGGAGGAACAGCAACCACACAGAGCGGGCAAGGTCATCTCATAAGTGACCATCTGCGCACATACTAAAGCTTGGTCAAATTGTCTCGACCACATGTGAGTGATAAAACTACCAAACATCTGCGCAAGCTTTATATTAAGTATTGGAGCCGTTAATGTACAGTAAGCAGTGACAACCTCCGAGTCAGAAGCTAAGCTTACGGCTCTGTTCAAATAGCTGTAGTAGCTTTTAAGTTATCACCAGGAGTTGTTTTTTTCAGAGCTCAAGCTGTTAGCTTAATGGTTAGGTTGGTATTGATCCCTTAGACTTTACTCCGATTCAACAGGGTTATTCAGAGAGAGGTGAAAACCAGGAGAATTGGCAGGAGAAGAGAACAATCTAGACCAAATAGCTGATTTGGAAAGTGAGATAAATAGGAGAATTTTTCTGGTTTGGCTATTTTGACCTTGAATTTTCACTTCTCCAGTCTCCTGAGTTTCACCTCTCTCTGAATAGACCTGTTAATGTTAATTTTGGTTAGCAAATAGTTTGAGCACCGGTGATGGCAGAAATGTGGAGATTGTATGGTGGATAACTACTACAAACCCCTGCTAAAACAAGTAAGGCATCTTTCACCAAGGACGGTTGATTACTATTGGGGTTGACTAGAAAGCACAACTAGATAGAAGCAGAATACAGAGCCTTGTATTTAGAGGTCTCTTCCACTAACATTATCAAGAAAAGAACCTGAGATTACAATACTTTCACTTCCCCATCTAAGGATATTTATTTATAAATAAAGGATTTTACCAGGAAGGATACATTGAGATTTCTCTCATTTTCAAGTATGTCCTGGGTTCAAGAACATTGAAGTGTTACAGTTACAGAAATACAAAGTAATACAAAGCAAGATATTAAAAAAACAACACAAATATACAGATTAACAGAAAATAAATATGTAGAAAAATAGTCATTATGTTACATGTTTTGCAATTTTAAACTCCATTATAATTACGTAAGGAGATTTGGGACAAATATCTTTAATATTTTTAAATATCTTTTGATGAGCCGAACACCCCGGAGTTCGGTTCGAATTTGAACTCGAACAATTTCAAGAGTTCGAGTTCGAACACGAACACAAACCGAACTCAATGCAAGTCAATGGGACTCAAAAGTTTGGTTTTTAGAGTGCCGTGCAAGAGGGCATATATGCTACATATTTGCCATAAAAGGTGTATGGGGGTCTGGGTAGTGCCCTGGGGGACAGGAAACAAGGACAAAAAGCTAAAACAAAACGTTTTTAAAGGGACAGTGAGTTTTCCACGAAATAAGGGTTACAAATAAAAACGAAAAATTCCTTCAAATATCGTGCCTAGGAGGTCCCCATAACCTGCCCGTGAAGTGGCGGATTTATAGGATGTATCGAAACATTTAAAAACATTTAAAAACTGGCAGTGAGAACACAAAGATTAGAACAATTCCCAGATATTTTATAGAAATGAGAACCCACCCCCCCCCCCCAATAGCTGGTGGCAGACTGGCAGTGAGAACACACACTAACACAACAATCTCCTCTCTCCTCTCAAAAAACACGTGCTGGGGCTGCAAGGGATGCCTTATATAGTGTGCTGCGGGACTAGTGTGTTGCGGGACTGATTGGGCAAATTTTCCCAATCAATCAGGACCCTGAGCCGTGATTGGCATAGTCTTGCACCTGTCTTACACCTAAACTGTGATCAGGTGCAGGCTGTAGCCAATTACAAGCTTCAGGCCAGTGGAAAAGTGCATTGTGGTCCATTGTGGTGCATTGTGGGCGAACATGCTGCGAACATACGAACTGGCGATGTTTGAATCGAACTCCGAACACATCGAACAGCTCATCCCTAGTAACTGCAACTGATTAACAACATAATCAACAATTTACAAACCTCTCCACTAATTACCCTGCTTCAGACAGTAAAGCAATTGAAAAAAATAAACACTTGCAAGCTCTTTTCATTCCAATGCAACACGTACCTCTCTGATTCTTTTTAACGCAGAGATCTTGTAATCTAGTAGTCTTAATTTAAGGATTTCAAGTAACCCTTTTCCCACAGCCTTGCGTCCTTCCTCAGGCTTCTTTTCCATTTTCATGTTTTCAATCAATGAATTGTTTCCGTCCATCTGTTATAAAATGTCATTTCATAATCATAGCTTAATAATTTCAGGGGTCACGATCATTAATATTTTATACTTTCAACAGAAATATTGTCTAGTATTAAAGCGAATTAATTCCATAATATTTATTAAAATAAAGAATATTTCGATCTCACAATTCCTGTAATGTGGCGCACACAGACACAGAATCCCTGGGAATCATTTCAACCTACGTTTACATGTTTGGACTGAAAATATCTGCTTTTAAAAGGTTAATATGGATTATTCCAGGCCCACACCTGTATGTGTGTGTGTGTATATATATATATATATATATAACTCCACGATAACACGGCACACAGAGACTCGTTATATTAAAAAAAGAGTATTTATTTACTCAAAATATTTAACATTTCAGTCCTCACAGGGACTTTCATCAGGATGAGGCTTACGATTTCACAAAGGGCTTATATACAGTACATACACCTCATAGCAATGTATTAATCAACATCCAACCATGTGACCACATTAATTAAATTCCGCACATATATTGTCATAGCAACTCATAAACAATGAGATGCCTAGCCAAAGGTCACTGTGCACCAATTCGTTATGGTAGGAATGTTATAGCCATGCACATTTCATAAATATTGAGGAAAGGTTCTATCAAAAATCTAGATAAACATAAAAATAAAAAATACAATTTATTCAGAAACTTTTTAAAAATACAATTTATTCAAAGAAATATGTTGAAAAACAAAGGTCCCTCACCATCAGAGCCTTTATGCCAACAATCCCATCTATCTAACAGGTAAGAAGGGGGTATAAAAGTATTTTTTCACTTAACCCCTTCGGTACAAGGACATCTAACTTATGTATCCAAAAGGATTCTCTCATCAGTAGTAGTTTTGCTTGATCTCCAACCCTAGAGGGTGGGGGAACATGATCAATGTCCATCACCCGCATGGTTGAAAGTGGATTGTGTTGCTCAAAAAAATGTCTAGCCATCAGTTGTGGGCTTTCTTTAACCCCAAATGCTGCCCTAATTGCTGCCCTGTTGTTTGCTATCCTCTCTCTAATGTCGTTGTTAGTCCTGCCGATATATACAAGCCCAACGGACACATAATTCAGTATAACACAAAAGTGGCCATGCATGTGATACGGTACCAGCAATATACTCGCTCCGGTGAAAAAAAACTGACTGCCGTCAAATAGAGTATATACGAGTTTTGGATGCACACGGAGACTTCTCAGTAAGGTATAAAAATACTTATTTTTTTGTAGCATAGATCAATGTTTCAGTCCCTACAGGGACTTTCCTCAGGACAGCATACATAGAAAACCAACACATGGACTTCACAGGTGTATATGCCCCATGGCGAAAACCGGTGTGCAAACCGTGAGTTGTGTACTATGTAGCCCTGACAACCATATACCGCACTGACCACATCAGTCTATACACGATAATTCCTTTGAAGGAGGGTGTTGAGGATATACACACTGTTCTGTCTGGCCATACCATTGCAATGCTGTATCCGATTAGAGTTCATTTTGGAGGTTCTCCCCCAGAACCTCACCACGAACTATTTTTGCTTTGAGAATAGACTCTACTTACAACATACGGGTACATCCATGGGAGCAGCGATGGCTCCCATGTATGCGAATGCATACATATATATATATATATATATATATATACACACACACACGTACTTCCAAATATATTTTGCTGGTCTTCCATCCTGGCTTACAATTATACTTGCGTTACATCAATGACATATTCATGATATAGCAGGGTACATCTAACGAATTAGAGAACATCATGGCTTGTCTAAACTTCTTGCCCACCACGGTTTGTTTGTCATTCCATTCAAAGCCCACTCATGTTGACTTTCTGGATTGGAATATCTCTTTTAAAGATGACAGGTTACAATATGCATTATTTCGGAAACCAATGGATAGGAACTCCCGTCTTCATGCCTCTAGCTTTCATCCACATAAGCTTAAAGAGTCTTTACCCATTTCACAATTTTTACAGGTCATGCAGAATAATTCTAACTCCAACAACTTTCACAAATGTATTCCTGTTTTGCGGTGCGGGGGTGCAAGACTGACTGCCTTGACAAAGCACTCATTAAAGCTTGGGAGCGCTATTTGGTCCCGGATCAACAAATAAAAACAGAATTCTTGTATCTGTTTTGCTCAAACGTTCCACACTAAATCTGACTCATTTTTTTGTATTATGAAATGCCACTGGGGTATTCTCCAGAATGATCCTAAGTTGGCAGTTGCTATTCGTGATTGTGAACCCATATTACTTTGTTATAAAAGAAATATAAATTTACAGGATTTTCGTGTTCATACAGACCAATACAACTTTTTCTCTTCATCCAATCCATTTTCAAATTCTGGATGTTTCTGCTGTGTTGGCTACACTACATTCATTCACATGACTCCAGGCAAAGTTTTTTTCACCATCCTTACACAGGGTCAAAATATCACATTCGACACCGCATTACTTGTACCACCAAATATGTGGTTTATAAAATGACGTGTCTCTGTGGCAAGATCTATGTAGGGAAGCCTGCTAATAATTTAAGAGAACGCATGGCCAATCATAGTTCAGCCATCAAGGCTGCTCTCAATGGGATCGACAACCCACAACCTGTGGCACGCCATTTTTGTAAAGATGGACACTCTCTGCCATGTCTGAGGGTCATGGGCATTGATCATGTCTCTCCCATGGCAAGGATTGGAGATTGTGCAAAGGAACTTCTTAAAAGGGATTTCTTTTGGATTATTACATTGGACTCACTTGCCCCTTGTGGGTTCAATGAGAAAAACTCTTTTTGTGTAATTTTTGCCAGTTCGTTAAACAATCTGATTTGATGTAGATATTGAATAATTCTAGGTTTATCCTTCTTCTGATTTTGCCTTGGTTTATATGGGCTGCACTCTGTATAAGATGTCTTCTAGGTAGCTTTGTTCAACCTGTTAGAATTTATTTTCCATGGTTTTATTTCATTTTTTTTGTTCATATTATATTTTATGTCTTTTTTGTACAGGACGGGCTCATTAATGCAGTGCAGCGGTTCCATCACTGCAATGAACTAATTTCTATTTTTTGTTCAAAAGTATTTATATGTGCATTGACTGCATTGATTGAGATGCCTGCCCTGAGCTATGTTATATGTGTTGTCATGGTAACTTTGAACACGTGATGTGGTCAGTGCAGTATATGGTTGTCAGGGCTACATAGTACACAACACACGGTCCACACGCCAGCTTCATTGATCTATGCTACAATAAAAAATAAGTATTTTTATACTAATATATATATACAATAAAGACTTGTAATCCTGCAGAGTCTGAACAATGCAGGACTCGTCTCCCCAGTGCCTCACCCTTAGACGGCTGCTCTATTGGTCTTATGCTGTCAAGGAAACCCGCCAACGCAGATGCTGCCAGAACCTGATTCCCGCTGCCTTTGCGCCCCACCCCCGCAGCAAGCGCCAATTCAATCCCCTCAATCACAGCCATCAGTCAAATATCCACCTCCATTAAATGCACTCCGTCCGGGCGCATGAGATTTCTGTTGTTGCCCTCCAATTCCTTGTGCCTGACCTAAAATCCTCCCAATCGAGACACAAACTTGGATACCTCCCTGTTAAGCTTGCACTTGGCCTTATGCTGTGCCCCTGGACTCACAAATTCATTCCAACAAGGCCAAGCAAGTATTTCAGACCCTATAAGGTTAATATTAGCGAAGAGAGTGAAGCAAATTCTGCTTGATTGCTTGCAGTAAGTCCAACGATCTAATCCTCCCCAGGTCATTCCCATCCAGGTAGATGACTAAAATGATATTATGGGGAACCCAACTAGACAGCAATCAGCACTCCCTAAATACAGTAACTCGGACCACATCATACCTCGTATAACCTGCCATGTAACTCTGGCCACCGATAGAGGAAAACCCAAATTCCTTCCCAGCTTGTGTTGCTATGCTCTCTTCTCGGCCCAGGGAACAAAGGAATGGCCCACAATCCACACGAAGCTCAACAAGTCATCTGCTGCAGCATAGCCTCAGACAAACAGTAGGCAATAAATCCAATACCTGCAACAATATAGTTTCTGAATCTGGTCTAAGACCATCAGAGAATCTAGTACTCTGCCACTGCAACTGACCCTTACCTATATTCTGCCAACAGACAAATTAGAAAGACTCAACAGAGCATACAGCACCCTGTTACCCCAGGCTTCCGACCAACGTTCCTGGAGAGCTTGTCCAAACACCACCCACGTCGCCCAAACTCTCTTGCCGTGGTTGTCCCATCTCTCTACCTGCACCACAGCCCTCCCCACGCTTCAAACCTGAAAATATGCCGACCAAGTACCATCTGTCAGTGAGCCATATAGCAACTTCAACAGTCCAGAGAGGGGAGTGTTCAAAACCAGATAGGAAAAGAGGTGCCGTTCAGATATGCTTGGAGAGCGACCTGCCAAAAACGGTCCCACTATAACTGAGAAATAGCGCCAGCAATCACATTATTGACACTAGATATGTGCTTTGCCCTTACCCACACACTGTAGAGATGTGCACCGCTAAAAATTTTGTTTAGTTTTTCTTTCCAGGTGTTTTTTTTTTCGTTTTGGGTCGTTTCGGACCATTTTTGTTTCGATTCGAATTGATAAAATTATTTTTTTTTAAATACTCTAATCTAATAATAAAGAGATTCTTTATGCAGAATATTATAAGCAACGGTTTATTAGATATTTAATTAAAACGGGAATATTTTTAACATTGAAGCCTATGGGGTAAAACATTTCCCACACCATTTTTAACATTGAAGCCTATGGGGTAAAGCATTTCCCACACCTTTTTTAACATTGAAGCCTATGGGGTAAAACATTTCCCACACCTTTTTTAACATTATCAACATTACAAATTGGATATCCATTTGATAGTTCATTTAAATTCGATAGTTAGTCAATATCCAAATCGGTGCATATTTCTTTATTTTTTTCAAAAAAACATTTTTATTAACTTTATTTTCATTGTTTCCTGTCCCCCAGAGCAGTACCCAGACCCCCAAAAACATTTTAGTGCCAATATCTTGCATATATGCCCTCTTGGAGGGCACTTTAAAATTCAAACTTTTGAGCCCCATAATCGTGTTCTCGTTCGAATTCAAACTTTTTCAAACGTTCGAGTTCGAATGCGAGCCGAATACGGGGGTGTTCCGCCCATCACTACTGTAGAGGTGCTGCTCGACCGAGTGAGGATTCATATGCTGCATTAATTATACTGTAGAGGTGCTGCCCGGCAGTGTGAGGATTCATATGCTGCAGTATTATACTGTAGAGGTGCTGCCCGGCAGTGTGTGGATTCATATGCTGCATTATTATACTGTAGAGGTGCTGCCCGGCATTGTGTGGATTCATATGCTGCATTATTATACTGTAGAGGTGCTGCCCGGCAGTGTGCTGATTCATATGCTGCATTATTATACTGTAGAGGTGCTGCCCGGCAGTGTGAGGATTCATATGCT
The DNA here is from genome assembly GCA_009667805.1 of Leptobrachium leishanense. Lineage (NCBI taxonomy): Eukaryota > Metazoa > Chordata > Amphibia > Anura > Megophryidae > Leptobrachium > Leptobrachium leishanense. The sequence continues at coordinate 92,123,308 of CM019073.1, forward strand.
GCATTATTATACTGTAGAGGTGCTGCCCGGCAGTGTGCGGAATCATATGCTGCATTATTATACTGTAGAGGTGCTGCCCGGCAGTGTGAGGATTCATATGCTGCATTATTATACTGTAGAGGTGCTGCCCGGCAGTGTGAGGATTCATATGCTGCAACTATCGAACTTGAAATGAACTATCAAATGGATCAACTATCGAATTTGAAATGAACTATCAAATGGATATCAAGTAACTATCGAATTTGATTGAAACTATACGAAATTACGGAATCAGCAATGAAACTGAAAAATACGATGTCCGAAATAACCGAAATAGAACCGAAATCACGAATGGAACGAAAATGACTTGCGATTTTACAAATTTCGCGTTCATCCGAAATAACGAAATTATTTTGTTTCGGATCAGAATTTTTTTTGGATGCTGTGTATTTCGGTGCCGATCCGATTCGTAACATCGGACGAATCCGAAGCACCGAATCGGCCCGATTCGTGAAAAAAAACGAATCGGTCCGAATCGAAATGCACATCCCTATTAAATATTAAGCTGTGTCACGGATTTTGTACTTGAGTCAAATTAAACAGTGAAATTAAATTTATTTGTTTCATGAAGTCCTTTGCTGAGTATTACTTGTATTGTAAATTAAAATCAATTTGATAGTTTATCAATTCGAAATTTGATATCAAAATTCAATCGTGTGGGAAATGTTGTATCCCACAGGCTTCAATGTTAAAAATATTCCAGTTTTAATTCAATATCTAATAAACTGTTGCTTATAATATTCTGCAGTAAAAAGTCTTATTTTTAGATTTTTTTAGGATCTTTTAAGCATTTAAAAAAAAATAATTTTTTTATCAATTCGAAATTTGACCTGAAATTTCGAATCTTTACGAAATTTCGTGTGGTCGAACTTTCGGATTCGGGATGCCCTCGGAAGCACAAAAAAATGGTAAGTTTCGTAGGAAAGACAAATCTGTACGAAACGAGTTGCACATCCCTAACACACTGTTGTTTCAGGGAACGCAGGACTAAACGGCGCAAAAATGCATGAATAGTGGAGAACTAGACGAAGAGCACTTCACTACGTGCACTCCCCCCACAGTTCCATAGACACCAGTTAGAAATAACTCAAGGAATGTCAAATTTCTGACTAATTCCGAATCCTTCCAACTGTCGGGCCACGGCTCAGCACACCACTTCCCCTGAAAATAAGCCCCAAAGCCCAAGGAGCCTGAGTAATCTGTAAACAGATCCATAGAATGGTTATCCTGCCAATACGTACAACCATTATAAGTCCCCAAAAATGTTTGCCACACTGACAAATCACTTTTATGGTACTTGGTGATCTTAATAAAGTGCTGTGCAGACTGAATTCCTACCGTAAATAAGTAAAGGCGCCTACAAAACGCCCTCCTCATCGGTGTGACCTGGCACGCGAATGCCAGGTGCCCCAACAGTGACTGTAGCTCAGCTAAGCGGGATTTGGAAACCCCTAAGCCTGCACAATCATAGAAACATAGAAACATGCCGGCAGATAAGAACCTTTCGGCCCATCTAGTCTGCCCAATTACATGGATACTTTACCTGGATTTTTCTTTTGTTTAGGATAACCTTATGCCTATCCCATGCTTGCTTAAATTCAATTACTGTTTTGGCCTCTACCACTTCAACTGGAAGGCTGTTCCATGTATCCACCACCCTCTCAGTAAAATAATGCTTCCTGATGTTACTTTTAAACCTTTGCCCCTCTAATCTAAGACTAACAGGGTTATCCAAAGAGATTCGAAAAGTCACCGCACATTCGGTGACTTTTCGTTCTCTTCAATTCGGTTCCTTTTGCCGATCCCATTTCGGTGACCCTGCGGTGTATTCAGCAAGCACCACAGGGTCCCCGAATTGCAGGGAAAAGCTGACGAAAACCTGACGAACACTAACCGAATGCACGCTGAAAACAAGCAAAAACATCTGGATTAACCTTTGAAGAAGCCGAACAGGAGCCGAACATGAGCCGAATCACACAGAGCCGAAGCAGCTGTGACGTAGAGGAGGCAGTGAATAAATTAGAAAAACATTTGTATGAATCTGGGAAAAAGAAAAGCTGTTTGCAAAGAAACTACTGAGCGAAAATGTCTGAAATTTTCACAGGAGGTCCAGGGAATGATAATAAAGAGGGCTGTTACAAAAAAATAAGTAAAGTGAAAAAAAAATAAAAAAAAAATCGGACTTTTAAAAAAAAAAAAAAAATATCAGAAAAATGCTTAAAGTATCCTAAAAAATCTATAAATAAAGAGACTTTTTGCTGCAGAATTTTATAATGAACGGTTTATTAGATATTGAATTAAAACGGGAATATTTTTAACATTGAAGCCTATGGGATTCTCCTGAATTAACTTGCCGAATTAAACCACCGAATGGCAGGGCATTAGGGGAACCTTTCACTGCTGGTTTGTGTTCTCTGAATAGCCGAAGCATTGCTTCTCTATGGGGATTGCACTGCCCTCGAACAGGGACCGAACAGGCACCGTATGTGCAGGCAATTCGCTAGGATTTGGCGAATTGCCTGCTCTCTGGATAGCCGAATGGCCAGGAAAGGTAACCGAACGCTGATTTTCAGCATTCGGTTACCTTTCTCCAGCAATTCGGATCTCTTTGGATAACCCTGTATGTCCTCTTGTTTTGCTACTTTGTTTCCGTTTAAATATACTCCCTTCCTCTACCTTGTGGATTCCCTTTACGTATTTAAATGTTTCTATCATATCTCCTCTGTCTCGTCTTTTTTCCAAGCTGTACATGTTAAGATCATTAAGCCTTTCTTGGTAACTTTTCTCCTTCAAGCCGTACACCATTTTAGTAGCCCTTCTCTGAACTCTCTCTAAGATGTCTATATCCTTCTGGAGATACGGTCTCCAGTACTGCACACAGTACAATCAATACTCCTAAGGCTTTAAACTTCTCATGAGGTAACTTAAAGACCTGCTGCATAGAAAACATAAGTAGCTGTGCGGCCCCTCCAATTTCCCCACTGCCATTGGGACTCCAAAGCCTCGTGAGTGACACCTCGTGGAACAACCGCAGCAGTTCCTCACAGTATGCAGAATTTGAAGGCCCAACAAATAAAAAATCATCCAGGTAGTGGACCACTGAGTGAATGCTTGAACAACTCCGCACCACCCATTTCAAAAAAGAAGAGAGAAGGTGAAAGAAGTGACACGAGATGGAGCACCCCATTGGCAGACATTTATCAAAGTAGTAACCACCTTGAAATTCACAGCCCAACAGATGGTAACATTCTGTATGAATGGGTAGCAGCCAGAAAGCAGCCTTGATATCCACCTTAGCCAACAATGCCCCCACTCCAGCCCCCCTCCACCACCTCTAACGACTCATTGAATGAAGCATAGCGGACCCTACAACAATCGTCTCTTCCAATGCCATCGCTCATAGATGCTCCTTTAGAATAAAAGAGATGGTGAATTAATCTAAATTTACCTTCCCCCTTTTTGGGGACTAAACCTAGCGGAGAAATGCGAATGTTGGGAAAAGACAAAAAAGGAAATGGTGCCGCAATCCTACCCAACGCCACTCCCTTCTCCAATATCTCAGCCTCCACATCCTTCCTCCACCTAGCTGACACTAAGTGCTTTGAAAATTGGGGAAAATCTGGAGTAAAAGGAATAGTAAATCCAAAAAAGAAACCCTCCAGCAATATTTTGGCTGCCCTCCTTTTGGGGGAGTGCTCTAACCAGGGTAGCATCGTGGACACGCTCACCTGCAAAACCCCTGCCACAGGGCTCCTCCCTCCCAGCAGGCCTACCTAAACTGGCCCCCCTTACCTTTCTTGAAACATTTGAATGTCGGGTGTATACCACCACAGGACGAGCATTCATGACGGAAGCGACAAGATGCGACCCATCTACATTGCGACTCATTGAAAAGCCAGTAGTACCCCTTCTTTCCTGCTGCACCCATTCCTGGGGGCACAAACGGTATGGATCCTGGAAAGGGAGGCAACACTGGATGATTGGGCGTCATAAGCAACAGCCACAGATGTGCATCTTGCACTGTGCAATTCAACCCCGGCCTAACCGCCATCTTCTGCCTAAATTGTTGGTCATATTTGAACCAACATTGCCCCCCCATAAATCTTGTATAACCCCCCCAGATCGAGTCAAGATATGCAAACAGGGAAAAACCATGCTGCGGATATGTTTCGCAAAGTATTGCACTGTAAGACAAAAGGCCTTGTAGCCATTTACCAAATGAGTGAGGCAAGACTTTTTGCTTCTCTTTCTACTCTCAACTAGGGATGAGCTGTTTGGTTCGATCCGTTTGGAGTTCGAATCGAACATCGGCTGTTCGACAGTTCGCGAACTTCGAACTTTTCGGGACCTTCGCCAAAAGTTAAAAAAAAAAAAAAAGTTGAAAAAAGTATAAAAAATGCTTAAAATATACTAAAAAATCTAGAAATAAAGAGACTCTTTACTGCAGAATATTATAAGCAACGGTTTATTAGATATTGAATTAAAACGGGAATATTTTGAACATTGAAGCCTATGGGATAAAACATTCTTGTTACTAAAACATCAGGCAGACATGGCCCTCTAATCAAGCACTGTAGAGGGCAGCCTGCCGGGGCCTCCCAAGGATCCCCTTGAGGAGCATGCGGCCGCCGGATGACAGAGCTGCGACTGTGCGGGCTAGCCGCCCGGGTGCATGTGGCAGAGACAGGCGGCACAGGGAGGGAGCCACTGCACCTGCGGCCACGGCAGACCCCCCGACAACCAGGATCCAGGGAGCCCCCACTGACCACCAGGCTAAGGTAAGACGATACATTTCTAAAAAAAAATTAATCCGAGGACATTTTTAAATGTCCCCGGGAACATAAAATAATTTTTTTTTTTCTTTCTCTACCTGGCTGAATGTATTTAATTATATATATATTAGATACATTCAGCCAGATAGAGGGGGTGGCATGTGGGCTGCACGGGGTCTCAGGCAGTGTTTTTTTTTGTTTGTTTTTTTGTGTGTATATTTTTAGCAAATTTATAGGGGAAGGTAAGGGCAGGTATGATATATATATATATATATATATATATTTTCTTATAAATATATATATCCAGACTTGTATTACACACATATTTTGGCAACTAATTGCCCCCCCACATTTGGCTGATCCCTCCAGAAGAAATGTTGAACCCGATAGAACAGAGAATAATATATATATTCTCTGCTCTGTTGGTTCAACATTTCTTCTGGAGGGATCAGCCAAATGGGGGGGCGCATTTAGTTGAGATTGTCCACATGCCACCCCCCCATGTGCATATCTGTATATATGGTCTGAGGTCTGTGGGTAGGTGTATAAATATATCTGCGTATCGATATATACGTATATATAGTCTGCGTGTTGATATATACGTATATGTCTGTGTGTGGTATCAATGCATCCCTACTCTATACACAGCGCTCCGTGTCCCTATAATATATTTGATCAGGGGTTACCTTTTTTTTATATTTTTATACTATTCCTATTAAATTAACAGTAATTTTTGATGTATTTTATTGAGTATAAACTTTTTTTGGCTATATAACATGTGCTTTGTGAAAATAAAACGGTTTTGTGGGTACATTTTAATTTAGTTAGTGGATTCCTGTCCAGTGCGGTGAGAAGCAAACGTAATGCAGTGTAGAAACGCTGCGAGGCGGAGCGGAGTGAAGTCAAGCCTGCAAAATGTTTGCTTCTCTTCGCTTCGCTACACTGTGCGTCGCTACACGCTCAGTGTGTCTCAGCCTTTATTCCCGCATCGCTAGCTTACCGAATCAGTTTGTATACTTGTTACAGACCCTGCTTGTTCGGAGGACCCAATCTGTTGCCGACTTTGCCTGCCATTTGACTATTCTCTCTGTGTATTCCCTGCCTGTTCTGTTTGCTTCCTGTTGTTACTGGTGTGTGCCTATTCTCACCATATACAGTAGCACAGTACAAGTGCCTAAACATTGATTGATTGTTATAGCTGCTGATGTAACTGAATAGATCGGGGATCTCTTCTGCATTACCAAAACCTCCACCGCTGCACTCTTCCACAATACCTCAGAGGGGTTACGGTGTGAAGGCACTTGCTGCCACCAAAGGCAAAATATTTGGGTGCACTGCCACTGACGCCTATACCAGATTCATATCATTTTAATATTGGACCGCAGGGTCCAACCCTGCACTTTTCCACAATACTACACACACGCTACCCCCGCCTTTGTGCAAGGAGGGGCAGGAGGAGCACTGCCAGAGCCCTGCAAAATGAACTCCAGCGGGCCACAAATGTGCATGTGGCTGCTCAAACGGTAAGAAACAGACTTCATGAGGGTGTTATGAGGGCCCGACCTCCACAGGTGGGGGTTGTGCTTACAGCCCAACACCGTGCAGGACGTTTGGCATTTGCCAGAGAACACAAAGATTGTCAGCTTCACCACTGTTGTCCTGTGCTCTTCAGGTTCACACTGAGCACATGTGACTGAAGTGACAGGTTCTGGAGAAGCCGTGGAGAATGTTCTGCTGCAACATCCTCCAGCATGACCGGTTTGGCAGTGGGTCAGAAATGGTGTGGGGTGGCATTTCTTTAGGGGGCCACACAGCCCTGCATGTGCTCGCCAGAGGTAGCCTGACTGCCATTAGGTACCGAGATGAGATTCTCAGACCCCTTGTGAGACAATATGCTGGTGCGGTTGGCCCTGGGTTCCTCCCAATGCAAGACAATGCTAGACCTCATGTGGCTGGAGTGTGTCAGCAGTTCCTGCAAGACGAAGGCATTGATGCTATGGACTGGCACGCCCGTTCCCCAGACCTGAATCCAATTAAGCACATCTGGGACATCATCAGGGTTATTCAGAGAGCGTGAAAAGCAGGAGAATGACTGGAGAATGAAAAATTCTAGATCAAAATAGCCAATTTGGAAAGTGAGATGAAAGGGAGAATTTTTCTGGTTTGGCTATTTTGACCTAGAATTTTTCATTCTCCAGTCATTCTCCTGCTTTTCACACTCTCTGAATAACCCTGCATGTCTCGCTCATCCACCAATGCCACGTTGCACCACAGACTGTGCAGGAGTTGAGGGATGCTTTAGTCCAGGTGTGGGAGGAGATCCCTCAGGAGACCATCCGCCATCTCATCAGGAATACAGGCACGTGGAGGCCACACACACTACTGAGCCTCATTTTGACTTGTTTGAAGGACATTACATCAAAGTTGGATCAGCCTGTAGTGTTGTTTTCCATTTTAATTTTGAGTGTAACTCCAAATCCAGACCTCCATGGGTTGCTCAATTTGATTTCCATTGATAATGTTTGTGTGATTTTGTTGTCAGCACATTCAGCTATGTAATGACCACAGTATTTAATAAGAATATTTCATTCATTCATTCAGATCTAGCATGTCTTATGTTTGTGTTCCCTTTATATTTTTGAGCAGTGTATATATCATGCAGGAGTTTATAAAAAGTCTTCTCAATGAAATTGAAAGAATTTTGTTAGACAAAACAAACAAAACAAAACAAAACAAACAAAATTTTGTCACCACAAAACAACTCATACATGCCCTGGTAATCTCCCGACTCGACTATTGCAATAATCTCTTATCTGGCCTCCCTCTGTCCCGCCTCTCCCCCCTACAATCCATCCTGAACGCCTCCGCCAGGCTAATTCACCTCACCCGCCGCTCTGTCTCTGCCGCTCCCCTCTGTGGGTCCCTTCACTGGCTCCCCATCCACTGCAGAATTAAGTTCAAAATCCTTATCCTTACCTACAAAACCCTCACTAACTCAGCGCCCCACTACCTGTCCTCACTAATCACCAAATACACCCCAGCCCGCTCCCTAAGGTCAAACAGTGACCTGCGCCTAGCTTCTCCCCGCATCACCTCTTCCCATGATAGACTGCAGGATTTCTCACGCGCAGCCCCCACTCACTGGAACGCTCTCCCTCGTACTGTCAGACTTTCCCCTAACTTCTCTTCCTTCAAACGCTCCCTTAAAACATTGCTATTTAGGGAAGCCTACCACCCAACTCACTGACGCAACCATCAATCACTCTCATCTTGCAGTCCTCTCCTCCTGTTTCCAACCCCAACCCTCCCAGATTGTGAGTTCCCACGGGAATAGGGCCCTCATCTCCTCCTGTACTGTTTGTCAAATGTTGTTCAATGTATTGTAACCCTGTCTGTACTGTGCTTATTGTACAGCGCTGCGGAATATGCTGGCGCTTTATAAATAAATAATAATAATAATAGACAAGGGATTAACCTCGCATTGCAGTAATCTTGATCGAGAGTGAAATCCTTTTAGTACCATGTCTATATCTTACAATATCTCACAGGGAATATGATTTGACATTCACACAATTGGAGATTACAGGTAGAATCGCATTGTATAGCTATTCTGGAAAATGTATATGTTTGCAGATAAAAGAAAAAAATAAAGAAAATGTAATTGGGCAGATTCTGTCAGCAGCATCTGCCCAATTATTTAATATCATAAGAAGGGTGGGGTGATTTTATAGTAGACTGTCTCTTTAAAAAAGAGGCAAGGGTTTAAAACAGAGTTTGTTTGTTTTCAATTTATAATCTCTGATATAGCCCAGATAAAACTCCCCCTGAATGAGAAGTGTCAGGGCACGATTACATAATACCTGCTAACTTTCGCACTTACCTGTGTGAGCGTTAACGTTAGCTCTGGTGACCCTAGCGCGGGCGCACCATATTATAATCCAAACACTAACTGGTTAAAGAAATCCATTAGCGATCCTGATCTTGTGCTTTTCAGCGCGAGTTTACAGAATTGTGCGCTCCCTATGCTTAACATGGGGAGGGTACAGTGTTAATTAGCGTTAGGATTACAAAATCCTAACGCTAATTACCATCCGACTGCGGTTACTGAAAAGTTACTCACAGCTAGGAACTGGTGCTAACTGATACGGCTTCTGTGGAATCCGTCAACACCAGCTGAACCCCACCCAGAAATCACATACTCACCTCCCACGGCGAGAACGGCGGCTCCATCCTCTCCTTCTTCCCACCGGGAGCAGAGAGAGACTGGGGGAAAAAAATCCCTCAGTCTCCCTCTGCGGATCACTGCGCCGACCTGCCGGATCTCGTGAGGCGAGATCTGGCACGTCATGTGAATGGCAGCGTCCGCCTCAATGGAGTCTTATGGACTCCATGGAGAGGATGCTCGCAGAGGCACATAGCTCTTCCGCAAGCATCCTGAGGTTTAGCGCCGTCATAAGTGCAGGCTGCTGGATTAGCACCTGCACTGTTATAGCACGCAGAAACGGGGACGCTAAAGAGAAACCTGCAGGCGCAGGTTCTTCTCCTTAGCGTCCCCGTTTTAGCGTGATGTTCGTAATATGGCCCTCAGTTGGGTAACAATCAGTAAATTCACCTCACTAGTGCCTGTCCCACTTCCCAGATCATAAACTAAACACATACCACCACTTCCTTTTCAAAATTCTTGATTTTCAAGGTTATTCAAAGAAAGGTGAAACTCTGGAGAACTTTTGGAGAAGTGAAAATTCTAGGTCAAAATAGCCAAACCAGAAAAATTCTCTTATTTATCTCACTTTCCAAATCGGCTATTTGGTCAAGATTGTTCTCTTATTCTGCCAATTCTCCTGATTTTCACCTTTTTAGTGAATAGACCTGTATAACCTTTGCAATTACCATTTCTTTCTCATAACAAAATTCCTGCAGATTTTGTCCTGCCTGCCAACCAGTCCCCCTATACAAAAGTTTCTGATCACATCATATATATATATATACACACACACCAACTTCTATTGCAAACTGAAAATGCTTTTTCTTATTATTTTACCCGTCATGTCCCAATTTCCTTCAGATATTGAAATTCTTAGTGCTACATCTAATTTACGGGCACCAGATTGGCCATGTTTTCCTGGACACATACAAATTATTTGTGCAGATGGGCAGTGGGTGAAAAATGCAACCAGGCAGTATGAGGAATTCATATCCTACGGGTAAGGCTAGGGTCAAACAAACGCATTATTCGCAGCGACCGTTAAAAAGTGCGTCCGAACGCATTGACGTATTTTTTTGCGGAATGCGCAAAAACGGTCATACGATGCGCATTTTCGTGCGTGATTTTTTACGGATCGTCAATAAAACACTTTTTCATCTGGACGTTATGTAGGCTGGACATTAGCAGCGTCTGACATCTGCTAATCACGCACACACGCCGCTAGTGGACGCAGCGCACTCTGTACGTCAGTACTAGCGGTTCTGCGTTCTCAAAAAAATGCATTTATTTTCCACTTGCGTTGCGCGGCCGGACTTTCGTGCGGCCGTACTTCGTATATTGGACGTCATTGCGCGTCATTTGCTGCTACTGCGGCCGCGATTAAGTGCGCCTAAACGCACGTTAAAAATGCGCTAGTCTGACCCCAGCCTAAATCTATCAGGAATCTTAAGTGACCAATCCAGGTTAGGAAACAGATTTTCCTCCTGAAGCATTTACTGTACAGGTAGGTTATACTTGTTTGAGGGCAGCTTCTTAACTGTGCTCTTCTTCCGACTTGTATATTAATGCGTCCAAGAAAACATGGCCCATCTGGCAACACCGATCCAACTTCCCCAAATAAACATTGCCTATTCTCCTACTACCCTCTATAGATCACTTTCCAACGTAAAAATCACCCTTCCATCAGCATGCCTTACCCAAATCACTTTAATGCAAAACCTCACCCTCGTGATCCATTACCAACTCCTTATCATTACCAATTTATTTTGCCCTGATCTCTTCCTTATCTGAAAATCACCCTCTATTTTCCTACCTTCCACCCGTAGAAGTATGTATTTTCCTGGTGGTCCATCTGGTCGCACTTGAGAAAAATGTCTGTATACAAAAATCACTGTGGCACAACTGAAATCCAAATTGCAAGTGAAACAAACACACAGTTGCGTTGTGCTGCCTCTATACGACCAAGTAGGAAAAGGTCCTAAAAGAACCATAAATCACTTGTCATCTCACATCTGCTTTTGCTTTTGCTATTATTTCTATTTCTACTCACCAACGCCCCTTCCGTTCTTCCGTTAAGTGATTTTAATTGCCAATTTCAACCATTTCTATAAAAAAGTGTATCACAGACAATGACAATTAATTAATTAAGTATTAATTAATACTCACAAGTCAAGGATAGGCCACACCGATTTCCTTTCCGCCGTTTTAATCATTTTCTTTATTCATTTTTTTCACTGCACGTTGGGGAAAGAAGATATACAACGATTCTGCCATGTAATCATGTATATGGTTAAGGCTCCAGGCCGAAACGTTGTATATCTTCTTTCCCCAACGTGCAGTGAAAAAAATGAATAAAGAAAATGATTAAAACAGCGGAAAGGAAATCGGTGTGGCCTATCCTTGACTTTTAGGTTGATGTGGGACAGCGGATCCCTTGATAAAGCACCCGGACACTTAACAGCCGAGTTCCCTGGCTTTCACTGTGTAGCCACGCACTGATTATTTTCCACAGACTCATAATAGGCACTTCTGTGCAAATATAAGGCCCTATTCTGACAATGGGATGATTTTACTTGCCGTCTCCATTTGTTTTGTTTTTTGAGAAAGGATTTTACAAGGAAGGATACATTGAGATTTCTCTCATTTTCAAGTATGTCCTGGGTGGCGAGTATGTACTGTTAGGTGTCTTGCCCAAGGACACTTACTGGAGAAGTGCTCGTTGGGATCGAACCCATGTCTCCACAGGCTCTCTCCATGCAGAGCAGTGATGTTACCTCTACTCCAACACTGCTCTGCACTGTTTTAGTGTGCCTATTATGAGGTACACGTATTGTTAGTGTCTAGCCTCAGAACGTGATACTTGCAGCGGCACTCTGCACCACTGCTAGTATCGGCTCCTAGAGTCCATAGGACTGCATGGAGCCCTACGTGCTCCAGCAGCGAGTTCACACCTGCGGGATCACTCTGGCTGCGAATAAATTGTGGAGGTAGACAGGGAACTGTTTGTTTCCAGTCTTACTCTGCTCACAGCAAGAGGAAACCTCTTATTTTATTGCCAATCCTGGAATACTGCCCCTTGCAGTTTGAATCAGAATATTTGGTAGCTGCAAACAGATACTGGCAGCAGCGGTGCACACCACTGTAGGTATCAGCTGTTGGAGTCCATAGTACTCCGTGGAGCCAAATATGATTTTTCACCTTAAACATATGAATTATACATGTTAGAGGCTTTCCATTCCAAGTAGCCCACCCTCCCTCCATAAAATAATACAATGTGTTCATGAAAACATGACCAAAGCTTCTCCAATAAGGCTTCTCCTGTATCCAGACATACATTTCTCATGATGTGCAACCAGTGTTAATTTTGCCAATTAATAATTTTTGTCCATGATTTAGTCGATTAAATTATTTTTATGACCTTGACAGAAACCTCCGCCACCTTTTCAGTGACTTGTGTTCTGGGTGTCTGAGACTGGTTGGCACAGGCACTCACAGCAATGCCCACACTACATATAGACTGTGTACACCTTCTCCACATATAGTGTTGTGTGTTTTTTCCAAACAACTCAATTTTGGTTTCATCTGTCCACAGAATATTTTGCCAGTAATGCTGTGGAACAACCAGGTGCTCTTTTACAAACTTCAAATGTGCTGCGATATTCTTTTTGGACAGCAATGGCTTTCTCCGTGGTGTCCTCCCATGTACTCCATTCTTGTTTAACCCTTTCGCTGCTGAGGTGTTTCACGCCCCTGTGCTGAGGTCATTTTTACCGGTTTTGCTCATCATGTTTAAACGCGTTTTGAAGGCTTATTTTAGTATATGACCCAGACATATTATATATCGTTCTTTCCGTCAGACTCGGCAGATTCATAATATGTCATTATTATATGTATACGTCATGACCTGTCTGTATATTATAACAAAAAATGCAATAAAATATGATTTTTCAATAATTTACAATGTGTAAAGTGTTTTTTTTCACATTTTAACATGCGAGCAATTGCGGTTATATTCTGTATGGGGTGCGCTTGTTAAAAAAATTAGAGATGGGGTCTCGTTACATTTTTTTTTTGGGGAAAATTACACGATTTTTAACAAACGCACCGCATACAAAAATCGTTAGTGCAGCATCATTGTTCACATTATAATTGAAATGGGAACAATATTGCTGCATTAACAAACCAAAAAAAAAAAAAAAACTTGTTTATTTTTTTTTTATAATTTTTTTTTAAATATATATATTTTTTTTTTTACTAACTTTATTCACATTCGAGTTTGGTATCATTGGAACGGCCATGCTCTGGCCGATCCAACAATACCAAACTTTAACCCCTAGCTGCCACGGATCGGGAGATAGGGAGTTCATTGGAACTCCCTATCTCCACCATTGGTGGCAGCTAGGGGTTAACTCCAGGACTGGCGTCATCGTGCTATGCACGATGACGCCAGTCCTCAGGGGGAGTTCCCGGAGGCTTGGCCGACATCCAAGATGTCGGCCAGCTCCGGGAAAGGATCACGAACCGGCGCTGATTCGTGATCCGGCTCCCCAGGGGTTAATGCCAGGTACCATTTGGAAGGGCAGGCTGTGCCCTTCCAAATGGTGCCTGGGTTAACCCCCGCAACGCCGCCGATCGGGAGGTAGAGAGGTCCGAAGGACCTCCCCCCCTCCCTTTCAGGCACCTCCTCCGCACATGCGGGGGGGGCACCTGAATTAGGTGTCATCGCACTGCCGCGATGACACCTAATTAGCCCGGCGGCGGTTCCGGATGCTGGGCTGACATCGAGGATGTCAGCCCGCACCGGGGGGGCCAGCGATCGGCCGGAACCCGGCCGAACGCTGACCCCAAAGGCTGGACGCGCTCAGCGCGTCCTCCGCACGCAACGTGACATGCGGTTGGACGCGCTGAGCGCGTCCACCGCAGCGAAGGGGTTAATGTTTTCCTTGTAGATATGTCAACAAAAATGTTAGCATGTGCCAGAGATTTCTGTAAGTCTTTAGCTGACGCTCTAGGATTCTTCTTTACCTCATTAAGCTAAGCATTCTGCGCTGTGCTCTTGTAGTCATTTTTACAGGACGACCACACCGAGGGAGAGTAGCAACAGTGCTGAACTTTCTCCATTTGTAGACCGTCTGTCTTACCGTGGACACATGAATATCAAGGCTTTTGGAGATACTTTTGTAACCCTTTCCAGCTTCATGCAAGTCAACAATTCTTGATCGTAGGTCTTCTGAGAGCTCTTTTCTGCGAGGCATGGTTCACATCAGGCAGTGCTTCTTGAAAGCAGTAAACCCAAAACTGGTGTGTGTTTTTAAAGGGCAAGACAGCTTTCAGCAACACGTCCAATAATATCACACTGATTGGACTCAAGATTGGCTCACTCCTGGCTCCAATTAGCTCTTGGAGAAGTCATTATGCTACGCTAGGGGTTCACATACTTTTTCCACCCTGCACTGTGAATGTTTACATGTTATGTTCAATAAACACATGAAAACATATAATATTTGTGTTGTATTATTTTAAGCAGACTGTTTTTCAAATTGTTGTGATTTAGATGAAGATCAGAGCACATTTTATGACCAATTCATGCAAAACTCCACGTAATCCCAAAAGGTTCACATACTTTTTCTTGCAACTGTATTTGAATAGGTTGTAATCTGCTTGTCAATCACTATCGCCCATTGTCTTAGTTTGTTAGGAAATGTTAAATAGTGTTTACTGTAACTGTCTACCCAATGTAATTAGATTTCTCATTCCAAGAAGTCAATGTTTGTGCAAATCTGTTTCAATCTAATTAGGTTACACAAAACCTTCCCCTAAAAGATGTTGTGATTTTGTGAATCTAAGTTACCCCTATTTGTCCACATAAATTTCTTTGCTTGTCCTCTGATTAAAGCAGTTCTATTCTGACCAAACTTGAAGTGACAGTTCATGTTTTGGGGTAGCAGCTATCTTCTGCTCGCTGTGCCAACGAAAGACTCCAGGTCTACAGCTTCAGCTTATTTCTGGGGGTGCTAGTCGGGCTCTTTGTGCGTAATCGTCTTTAAGATGCAGCTAAGGAACGGGCGAAAGACAAGGGAGACACGAGGGGAACCCGGTTGTCCAGCGAGGAAGCGGCCTTTGACAGATGTGACCCTGTCGGGGTACAGAGTTCTGTTACAGTGACTAAAACTAACAGGGTTATCCAAAGCGATCCGAATGGCTGGAGAAAGGTAACTGAACAGTGAAATTCAGCGTACGGTTACCTTTCCTGGCCATTCGCCTATCCAGAGAGCAGGCAATTCGCCAAATCCTGGCGAATTGCCTGCACATACGGTGCCTGTTCGATGCCTGTTCGAGGGCAGTGAATCCCCATAGAGAAGCAATGCTTCGTCTATTCAGAGAACACAAACCAGCAGTGAAAGGTTCCCCAATGCCCTGCCATTCGGTGTTTAATTCGGCAGTCTCCTGAGTTTCACATTTCTCTGAATAACCCTGTCAGGGTTATTCAGAGAGCGGTGAAGAGCAGGAGAATGACTGGAGAATGGAAAATTCTAGGTCAAAATAGCCAAACCAGAAAAATTCTCCCATTTAGGCTAGGGTCAGACTAGCGAATCTTTAACGTGCATTTAGGCGCACTTAATCACGGCCGCACTAGCAGCAAATGACGGGCAATGACGGCCAATATACGAAGTACGGTCGCACGAAAGTCCGGCTGCGCAACGCAAGTGGAAAATGAACGCATTTTTTCGAGAAGGCAGAACCGCTAGTACGGACGTACAGAGTGCGCTGCGTCCACTAGCGGCGTGTGTGCGTGATTTGGAGACGTCAAACCCTGCTCATGTCCGGCCAACATAACGTCCAGACACCCAAAGTTTCCTGGTTTGGATCCGTAAAAAATCACGCACAAAAATGCGCATCGTATGACCGTTTTCGCGCAATCCGTGAAAAAATACGGCAATGCGTTCGGACGCACTTTTTGATGGTCGCTGCAAAAAATGCGTTAGTCTGACCCTAGCCTTATCTCACTTTCCAAATCGGCTATTTGGTCCACATTGTTCTCTTTTCCTGCCATTCTCCTGGTTTTCACCTTTCTCTGAACAACCCTGAGAGAGAGTTGAAAACCAGGAGAACTGGCAAGAGAAGAGAACAATCTAGACCAAATAGCCGATTTGGAAAGTGAGATAAATGGGAGAATTTTTCTGGTTTGGCTATTTTGACCTAGAATTTTCACTTCTCCAGTTATTCTCCTGCTTTTCACCGCTCTCTGAATAACCCTGTGAATGTTTAATCCCGAGGTGAAAAATAACATTGCTTTAGATTTTTTTAAAACACCAGTTAAATGCAGCATATTAGGATGTTTTAGGGAAATTAATTCTCAAATCTCAATCAGAAGCAGGCACCACCCCACCCTCAGTATATTGTACAAAGTATCAAATTGATTACCAGACTAAAAACACCTGGTGTTATGCCCGTTTGTGAACAGAGGTCATTTAGAGTTGATAATCTTTCCACGTTCACATTAGTTTTTAATTCAATATCTAATAAACCGTTGCTTATAATATTCTGCAGTAAAGAGTCTCTTTATTTCTAGATTTTTTTAGTATTTTTTTAAGCATTTTCTATACTTTTTTTTTCGAACCCGAACCGAACACGCCCAAAAAGTTTGAAATTTGCGAACTTTCGAACTGCCAAAGTTCGGGTCGAACTCCGAACCGTCCGAATCCCGAACAGCTCATCCCTAGTTATGACAACTAAAACTATGATGAAAATCCATTAACAATTTAGTCAACAAAAAACAGACAAAAATGTTAGGGACGGACTATTTATTAAGAGATCCAATCAGAACCAATTTCAAGTAAGAGAGAAACCATGGATTTTCTATGTTCAGATTAGATTTCACTCCAGGAGTATAGAATGAGTGCGGAAATTCTAGAGAAATACTTAAATAATGCCTATTACACTTTAAACCCATTAGATTTTAGTTAAATATACTGCAGAGCTTGTGACATTTAGTCAGCTACAGTAAAACTATACTAAAGGGGCTATTCAGAGAGCACCGAAATGTCAGACATTTTGGTGCTTTCTCATTCCTCGTGCTTCCCTGCACTTCAGGGAATCAAAGTTCCCCACTCTGCGATGTATTCAGCATTCACCGCAGGGTCCCCGTACTGCAGGGAAAGCCTGCCGCAAACCCGAAGAACACACGCCGAAAACCCACTGAAAACCCTCAGAAACCACCACAAAAACCATGCCGAACACTCCTGAAAAAGCCGACGAGCAGCCGATCACAGTGGAGACCAGCCACCGGAAAAAGCCAACAAGCTGACGAACGGGGCAAAAAAAAACAGTACGCTTGAAAGTTTCAAAATTGAAACGCTGTTTACAAAAACAATACTGAACGAAAATGTCTGTAATTTACATATAAGATCCTATGAATGATAATAAAAAGGTCTGGTACAGAAAAAAGAAAAAAGAAAAAACGCTTAAAAAAAAAAAAATTGGGAAGAAAATGTTGCCGAAAAAATCACGAAAAATGCCTAAAAGATCCTAAAAAAAAACTATAAATAAAGAGACTGTTTGCTGCAGATTAAAACAATAAACGGTTTATCAGATATTGTATTAAAACGGGAATATTTTTAACACACAAGCCCATGGGGTTCTCCTGAATAAACCTGCCGAATGAAAACACAGAACAGCAGGGCATTTTGGCAAGTTTGGCAACTTTTCCCTGCTGTTCAGTGTCTCTGAATAGATTAACATTGCTTCTCTCTGGGGGATTTCACTGCTGTCGAACCGGCACCGTATGTGCAGGAAATTCGCCAAAATTTGGTAACCTGCATGCTTTCTGAATAGCCAAATGGCCCCGAAATGTCAACGTACGCTGATTTTCGGTGTCTGGTTACATTTCGGCGACATTTCAGATCTCTTTGAATTTCCCCTTAAAACTAAAACCATTCACGTGACTAAAATATGACTACAACTACATGGCATTTTAGTGAGAAGATTATGACTAAAACTAAATTAAGATTTGCTGTCAAAATTAACATTGAGTGAACACACTGGATGCCTGCATGGGTCCTGCAAGGGCAATAAACTGCATTTGTCATCTGATGATGTTTCTTTGCAACAGCACTTCAATAAGTAAATAAGTAAACACAACAATCATCCCCCTGCATACTTATCTTAACCTATGCCATAAAACACCTTTCAGGCTATATATAAATTCCAAGTAACCCCCTAACTCAGTATGCAAACAAAATTCCTTGCTTCGGTGCCACCCAGCTGTGTAGTATATACCAAAAAAATCTTGAAGGTGCACACGAAGACTATTTAAATTCTTTTCTTCATTGCATGGTTCGACGTTTCAGTCCCAGCAGGGACTTTTATCAAGATGTGGATACAAATACAAATCACCTATAAATACTCAAATCAATAAACTCAAAACAAGGCCGTCTCATAGGCTCACGGAGGTACGCCCAAAGGATCACGCCAACAGGTGCCGTGGAGACGCACATAGGAAAACACTAACTATTAAACACACCAAATGTAAAATACACACAGTGATCCACAGGAATTCGATGCACAAAATGTAGTTAGTAGGTAATTTCTTAACCAATAAATCTATATTGAATTTATAATACAGATTGAACTAAATATTGATCTAATATTACGTTTTTAGAATTGCACATTAATAAAGATAGCATGAAACACCTGGGTACTGTCTAATGTTAAAAACAATGTTATTAATGGAAACAAATGTCTCCATGTGGAGGAATTCTGCCAGGCAGAGTTACGTATATACTAATTCGTTTTTTAACTTTTTTACTTTTTATGAACTGCAACTCATCTTGTTGCCTAAAAAGCAATGTTATATCCCCAAAATGCTTCTTGTAGTCTGAAAAGTTAAGTTTTAATGGTGCAACAGAAATGGGGTGTATATATTCTTTTCATTTAAGCCTCTTGGTGCTAATGCATCCAAAGAGAAAATCCAAAACGCCTTCCGTTTCAGTAGTTCATTAGCACGGTCCGCCCCTCTCACGAGGGGTGGTACGTGGTCGATCCTCATCACTTTCAAAGAGGATAGTGTATGATTCATGGAGCAAAAATGGTGTGCTCCTGGTTGGGGATTATCCTGCCCTGCCAGTGCAGCCCGAATAGCTGATCGGTGGTTTGCCATCCTAGTGCGCAGACCATTGATGGTCTTTCCAACATAGCCCAGCCCACAGGGGCAAGTAATCTTGTACACCACATACTCAGTAATGCATGTTATTTTATGTTTAATCACATATTTATTTCCTTGGTATGGGTGAAAAAATATGTTGCCTGTGATCAAAGAGTTGCATGTAGTGCACCCCGAACATCGGAAACAACCAAGATACGCCCCCTCTGGCTTCTGTTTAGAAAAAAACATGATTTGGTCAGTATGTACCAATGAATCCCTCAGACTCCTATTACGTTTATAGGCCATCATTGGAATATTCTGTGCTTTTTTCTATCAACTTTGGGTCCATCTGCAATATATGCCAATGGCGTCTGGTGACTTGTGCCATAGTGTTAGACAATGTGTG
This sequence comes from Leptobrachium leishanense, assembly GCA_009667805.1. Classification (NCBI taxonomy): domain Eukaryota; kingdom Metazoa; phylum Chordata; class Amphibia; order Anura; family Megophryidae; genus Leptobrachium; species Leptobrachium leishanense. The sequence goes on from CM019073.1 coordinate 92,142,873, forward strand.
AAATGTTTGAACGAATGACATGCGTGGTTGTGAAACCTTACGGACTGTATTACCCTCTAGTGCCCGAGCCCGCAGCCTATATATATATATATAAAACACCAAAAAAGAGCACTCCATTTCAATGACCACCTTCATCCACCATTTTGTGCAAGGAAAAAAAAACACATTTAAAAAATTCAAAAACCTGACTGAGGTAAAATGATGGGGATTCAGTTAACAAAGTATGATCATAGCTTGCGTAAGCCTGTCACAGACGCCAATGTACCCCATCGTTGACAGGTCCTATCTTACTTGACTGTATCTGCATTTACAGAATTAACTCACCTTAGAGCTTCCCAGCAGGCACCAGCCTTTATAGGTTGTCACGGTGGGACACACCTGTGAGCAGGGAGGGGTGCATACCCAGGAAAGTAGTCAGCTCTCCATATATATATATAAAGCAAACCACAGGGTGGGTTGCACTCAACCTAAACTTGCAACATGAGCGGGTGCATCTTTGACTAAAACACAAAACACCAAAAAAGAGCACTCCATTTCAATGACCACCTTCATCCACCATTTTGTGCAAGGAAAAAAAAACACATTTAAAAAATTCAAAAACCTGACTGAGGTAAAATGATGGGGATTCAGTTAACAAAGTATGATCATAGCTTGCGTAAGCCTGTCACAGACGCCAATGTACCCCATCGTTGACAGGTCCTATCTTACTTGACTGTATCTGCATTTACAGAATTAACTCACCTTAGAGCTTCCCAGCAGGCACCAGCCTTTATAGGTTGTCACGGTGGGACACACCTGTGAGCAGGGAGGGGTGCATACCCAGGAAAGTAGTCAGCTCTCCATATATATATAAAGCAAACCACAGGGTGGGTTGCACTCAACCTAAACTTGCAACATGAGCGGGTGCATCTTTGACTGAAACACAAAACACCAAAAAAGAGCACTCCATTTCAATGACCACCTTCATCCACCATTTTGTGCAAGGAAAAAAAAAAACACATTTAAAAAATTCAAAAACCTGACTGAGGTAAAATGATGGGGATTCAGTTAACAAAGTATGATCATAGCTTGCGTAAGCCTGTCACAGACGCCAATGTACCCCATCGTTGACAGGTCCTATCTTACTTGACTGTATCTGCATTTACAGAATTAACTCACCTTAGAGCTTCCCAGCAGGCACCAGCCTTTATAGGTTGTCACGTGGGACACACCTGTGAGCAGGGAGGGGTGCATACCCAGGAAAGTAGTCAGCTCTCCATATATATATAAAGCAAACCACAGGGTGGGTTGCACTCAACCTAAACTTGCAACATGAGCGGGTGCATCTTTGACTAAAACACAAAACACCAAAAAAGAGCACTCCATTTCAATGACCACCTTCATCCACCATTTTGTGCAAGGAAAAAAAAAACACATTTAAAAAATGGTGTGCCACTGGTTGGGGATTATCCTGCCCTGCCAGTGCAGCCCGAATAGCTGATCGGTGGTTTGCCATCCTAGTGCGCAGACCATTGATGGTCTTTCCAACATAGCCCAGCCCACAGGGGCAAGTAATCTTGTACACCACATACTCAGTAATGCATGTTATTTTATGTTTAATCACATATTTATTTCCTTGGTATGGGTGAAAAAATATGTTGCCTGTGATCAAAGAGTTGCATGTAGTGCACCCCGAACATCGGAAACAACCAAGATACGCCCCCTCTGGCTTCTGTTTAGAAAAAAACATGATTTGGTCAGTATGTACCAATGAATCCCTCAGACTCCTATTACGTTTATAGGCCATCATTGGAAAATTCTGTGTTTTTTTCTATCAACTTTGGGTCCATCTGCAATATATGCCAATGGCGTCTGGTGACTTGTGCCATAGTGTTAGACAATGTGTGAAATGTTTGAACGAATGACATGCGTGGTTGTGAAACCTTACTGACTGTATTACCCTCTAGTGCCCGAGCCCGCAGCATATATATATATATATATATATAATATATATATATATATATATATATATATATATATATATATATACATCCACTGCAACTGGTCATGCCTACCTCCTAGCTGATGAGGGTTCAACAAACCCGAAACAGTGCTGTCCTAGGAGTGGTTTTGACCAGTTGCATAAACCTTATCTCTGCTACAAAGCCACAGTGTGGCATAGCATTGATTTTAGGTTCTGTGTAATAACAGATCCAGGATGCATAAAAGTGAGACAGAGGTCATTTGCATATCCTACCCAGAGTTCCTTGCTGCATATGGGGAATGTGGCACAGGAGCTCTGGGATGCAATTCATCGAATTCTTCTAATCTTTTGCTTTTTATATTGTAGGTTATAAAATCCTTGCTTAGTAATTCAATCACAATAGCTCTTCCAATTTCAAAATATATATACTGTATATGTATACACTGCAACAAATAATTAGGATAAATATCCTGTTAAGAGACAAAAGCCCAACAAGGCTAGAAAACTGACAATCATAAATTTTATTAATAGACTTAACACTGGTACAAAATAGTTGATAAAAGACGTATAAGTGCAAAAAATTATTGCCTGCCCTTAGTAAATTGTAGCATATAATATTCCCAGTAAGGTTATTCCCAGTTGGGTTTATAATTCTCAATTGGAGACTCAGTATAAGAAAAAGATTATAGCAAAGATTATAGTTAAATTAGTACTCCTTATATAATTGATACATAATATCACTTGCTGTAGCTCTACAAAATAAAGTCATTTAGTAAGTGGAATACGATTTAAACACAACAAACAGAGCAGAAGCGACTAGGTGAGTGTATTGTGGATACGTTGTAACAGCTGTCTGTGATGATTATCTCATTAAGATCTGAGATCAGTATCTATTTAGACAAAGTGTCCGGCACAATTTAGTTCTATATTACACTTTTAAATTAGAGTGTAACAGCGGACGCATTTGACATAGAAACAGTGTCAGATATACGGATGATACCTTTTGGCAGTATAGAACAATCATTAGAGGTAAAAAAATTACCCAAAATTTGTGCATATTTTAGAGAAATACAAGTCCACACCAGTTTTGGGAATCTTTTCAATCGATTCTGTTCAATATCTCGGTAGTTGAATCTACCAACTTGACACCATTAATCTAGTATTCATTGGAAAAAATGAGACTGCAGACGGCAGAAAAAGGAGGAATTTAGACGATCTGTTGAAAGATAGATATAGCTCTCAAGCTTTACAGAATTCCTAGTCTATACCTCGGTGGTTCGTGCCACCTACATAACACCACAAACTAGTAATAGAAAAAGGAGACTGCGGGCGGCAGGGAAAAAAGAGAAAATTTAGACAATCTGTTAAAAGAAAGACATAACTCTCAGCGCGTTTCACCACTTAAAGCGGCTTCATCAGGAGTGAGAAGTCCCCCATACCTCTACCTCTATTGATAGGGGTCTCTATTATGATAATTGGCGTGCATCTATGTGAAGGTAATTGCCGGTTCGGGAGTTGCGCGCGCATCCATCTGTTGCGATGGTTTACCGGAAGTCTCACTCAGCCGTGTTTCTAGGGTTGCTAGGATACCCGATTCGTTTATGTAAAAGGAAACTTCATCATATGGTGGTATGTTCTCATGGAGCTATATCATAAACATAGTTATGAATGTAGGAGGATAGCATTCGACCTATTACTGTCTCCAAAACGTTAATGTCTCCAAAACAAGATATTAATCAATCGATTGATGCAGTTTTGATGTTATACTAAATTGATTACCACACAATATTTTAAAGATGGTAGTTGGTCAAATCGATCCAACGTCTATTAAGAATGAGACCGAGACATTTATAATAGAAATGAGGTTTTACAAAAGGGAGGGGGGTTATGCTGGGTTAAATAATGTGACAACCTTGAACCAATATAGTTATGTAAATGAATGAATAAAATGTAAAGCCTTCGTCGAGGCCGTTTGGGTATACTGTAATTAACTTATAAATCCAAAAAGTTTCTCTTTTTTCAAAATTTTATCGAGGTCTCCCTTTCGGGGACCTAGTTTAACTTGCTCTATTGCAAGGAACTTGAGACTGGTAACAGAACCTGCATGTGATGCCTTTAGATGTCGTGCAACAGGAGTGTCTTTTGGATATTTAACTGATCTCAAATGTTCTAGAATTCGTGTTTTTAGTGGACGAATAGTCTTTCCAACATATTTTAAACCACACTCACATATCAGCTGATATATTACTCCTTGTGATTTACAGTTAAAAAATTGTTTGATTGGGAGGTTTGATGTTCCATTATAATTTTGGACTGTTTTAAACTCTTTCATGACATGTGAGCAAGCTTTACAGCCGCACACAGCGATATGTACCTTTAAAATTCGTAGACAGCCTAGTATTGGGCTGTTTTTTAAAAGTATTGAAGTGGCTGTGTATCAGTTTGTCACCAATGTTGGTGTTTCTTCTTGCTGTCATAGTTGGTTTTAGATTTAGTACTTCTTTGAGATGCGCATCTTCAGTTAGAATCGGCCAAAAGCGTTCTAAGATGTTTCTAATTGAATTCCAACCTGTATCATAGTTCCCTATGACCCGAATAACTTTTTCGTCAGCTTTATTTTTATTCATATTCTTTGAAAGCAGGCTCGTTCAATCTGAGTTTAATGCGTGTTGGTGTGCCCGTTTGAGGGTACGATTCGGATATCCTTTTGTTTGAATCAAAGTTTAAGTGCTTTGGCCTTGTCTTTAAATTCATCAATCGAAGTACATGTCCTTCTAAGTCTCAAGTACTGCCCAGTTGGTATGCCCTTTTTTAAAGGTAATGGGTGGTAGCTTGACCACATCAGAAAGCTGTTAGTGGCATTAGGTTTTCTGTAGAGAGTTGTTGTAATTTTATTGTCATCTATTTTGTTGATTGTTATGTCTAGGAAATTTAGGGTATCTGTATTAATTTTGCTGGTAAAGAATAGATTCAGTTTATTAGAATTGAGATATTCAATAAAATCTTTACATTTTTCTCTAGTAGACGTCCAGATGATCATGACATTGTCGATATATCTCTTCCAGCAGTGTATGAATTGATTAAAGTTGGAAATTGATTCATGGAATACTATTAATTCCTCCCAGTATCCTAAAGTATAGGTTGGCGTATTTAGGGGCACAAGGTGTACCCATCGCCAAACCTTGACATTGTAGGTAATATTTGCCTTCTAAAAGAAAATAATTATGGGTAAGTGTGAATTTTAGAAGATCCAAAATTAAGGAAATAAACTTTTGGGAAAAATTATAATTTCTTTGAAGGTACATCTCTACATGTTTTAAACCCTGTTCGTGAGGGATGCTACTGTACAAAGACTCAACATCTAATGTACACAGTAGTTATTGAGGTGGAAGGTGAAGGTCATTTAGGAGAGCTAAGGTATCCTTTAAATCCTGAAGGAAAGAAGGTAAGTTGGAAACAAACGGGCGCAGAATTTTATCAATGAAAATACAGATGTTTTGCGTAAGACTGTCATTTCCCGAGACTATTGGTCTGCCAGGAGGTGGAATCTTCCCTTTGTGGACTTTTAGCAGAGTATAAAAGGTATCGATTGTTGGAGATTTCGGTCGCATATATTCAAATTCCTCTTTTGAAATTAAGGCATCGTTGAATCCTCTAAACAGTAAATTTTCCAGTTGTTTAGAATAGATCACTGATGGATCACTAGCTAGGATCGTATAAGTTTTAGTTTCTTGTAAGATCTATAAGGTCATTGATCGATATACTTCAGTATTCATAAGGACAATATTGCCTCCTTTATCTGAACTCTTGATGACCAGATTCTCGATGTCGGACAGTTCTTTCCAAGCTTTCCTTTCATGTATCGTTAGGTTATCAGGGATTGAAGTGTGTACTTTTTTGGAATCTAGTTTTTTGCACTTATATGTCTTTTATTAACTATTTTGTACCAGTGTTAAGTCTAATAATAACATTTAAGATTCTCAGTTTTCTAGCCTTGTTGGGCTTTTGTCTCTATACAGGGTAACTCTTTAGGATTATGTCCCTTCTCCTGACAATATATTCCATTCTGCAATTTGCTTAGGCTGCTTCTTAGTACCTATTTTTTCCTTTCATGTAAATATCCTGTTATCAGACACTTATTATATTTCTATACTGCAGGTTAGAAATATTTCAAAGGTCACGATCTAGTGATATCCGAGAGAAATCTCAGTCTATATCCATTGCAATATACGCCTTTATATATATATATCTGCATTAATTCCACTTAAATCGCTTCCATACTTTACCTGTTCCAATCTGGATTCAAGCCTTTCTGCAACCTCTTGGTTAAAACAGCAATGAATTCTTTGGATATAATGAGTTAATTGGAGAGCGTGTGAGAACTTGTGAGAATATTATAAGATGTTATAAGCTATGTGTCCATCTTAATTTCTTTGTGTCTGAGTCCCTCCATGAGCATGACTCGTCTCTTTGAGCCTCTCTTTGTGCATCTCTTGGGATGAGAGAGAGTGAGTGATTGCATGAATGAGGAAATTAAATTTGAAGTTTCTTGAGGAGTAGAATGCTGAAGTGTAGTGCTGAAGTCTAGTTGAAGTCTCAAGTGCCTCTATACCTCTCTGATATAGGATATTTTACATCACTCGTCACGTGCTCTCTATATAGCATATTTACTTCCCAATGGTAGTCAATGAGGACTGTCAAACTCATAATATAACACTAGATGGCAGTGTTGATTTAAAATATAATAGCAACATTTAATTTTATTTCCCTCTATCATGGGTCATAGGTCAATCCTCTCTTATCTGTGACCTTGTATTTAAACATAGCACATTCAAATTTTTCCAGACTTAATGTCTGGTCTGTCACTTTAAAATTTAGTATCGGCCTTCTCTAGCCTATTTCAAGGTTTCTTCCCAGTTCTTCTTATCAGTGAACAGACATTCCTTTACTTTTAAACAGCTTATTTCTAAACCTTTAACATAGTTATACACTCTACAAAATATTTCTTAATCTTCAGCAAATATACTATTATGCATTTTGATGCTTACAAAATATATTGAAGCAACTATTATATTCTACTAAATATTGGATACATAAAATATATTTGAATATATGTACTTATACATAGCTATATATTTGCATAGATATATTTAAACCTTAAAAAATATATATATATTTTATTCAAGAACTTCTATAAAGCAAAAAACGAATATAAATCTGTCTTTTGACAAATCTAGCACTTTATCTATATAATATATATCATATAGAGACATACTCCATAGCGTCTTTATATCTGGCGATTATATTCTTTTTAAACACACACATAACTCTTTTATTCCCTTCTAATGAGTTTACACTTAGTATGAACTCGTCTTCTTATAAAAAAGAATATGACTTCAGTCCGGAAAGTAGATGAAAGTTAATAGTCTAGAAAAAAACAGGCATCCATTTTGTTTTCTTATGAAAATACCCGACATTCTACACCTCTTGTTTCTGGTCCTAAGTTTCTTATAGTTTTGTCTTGTTCCCATAGGATAATGTAAAGCGCTGCGCTATGCAAATGATGTTAATAATACATGGCTGAAAGAGTTAATAGGAAAACAAGATGCAGTAATCTGGTCAAACAGGCTCTGTCAAGGCATGAACAGGAGGAGCACAAGGAGGAAGTAGAAAACAAAAACAAAACACACACAAATGAAAAAAAAAAGTGTGGCAAATTCGATTCACCAAGATTTTGTTCACATGTTATCGTGGTCATTTCTTTGCCTGTCATTGAACACATTCAAATTTGATATTACATGTATATGAATCACCAAACATACAAAATAAAGAGTTACAGGACCCTTTAAGACAATGTAAAACATAACCTTTGTTGAATCAATCTAAAAAAAACAAAAGAATTGGCTGCGTACATAGTAACAGATATACTTACTGTATATATCGTTCCATGAGTCAACTCACACACCCCATGTGACTGGAGAGGCCAGAGGCAGAGCTGGTACCCTGGGAGAGAGGCTCAGGGATCTTTGTTCACCACCAAGGGAGACCATACTTTGGAAGCCGGTTGGACCCTGCCTAGGGTGACCATATCAGCCATGTTTAAAGGGACACATATAATTTATTCATGCTGATGGGTAAATGTCACTCGCTGCATGCAGAATCCATACACTGCAGGCAGTGGCATAGCGAGGGGTGGGCACTTGCCCAGGACGCCTGTCAGGGGTTGGCGCCGTAAGCAGAAACGGACCGACGTGCTGCCCCAGTGCGGCACTTATCTGACACTGAGTCTTCCATATCAGCCCTCTCTGTGGGACTGCCCCCCAGCCACGGGCATCATTGCGCATGCGATGATGTCATAAAGAGGGAGTCCCCCTGCCCAATACAAGAAATGCTAGGGTCCTTTGGACCCCCGTATCTCTTGAACCGTAGGTGGTCCATTTTGGTGTCATTGGAAAGGACAAATCCCAGCCTTTCCAATGTTACCAAACATGACCAGGTAATCTGTAAAAATAAAACTTAAAAAAAATCTTTTTTTTTCTCCAAAAGCGGCAGTATTGTTCACTTTTCTATAATAAAGTGAATAATATTGCGGCACTACCTCGCCTTCTCATTTCTCATAGCAGCATCAACTGTGGAGGGGATGGAGCAATGCATTATTATACATTGTTTCAACGAAAACTTACAGGGTTATTCAATAAGAGCCAAACATGCCACCGAATTGCACCGAATGGTGAATTAATTCATGGCAGTTTGGCTATACAGAAAGCTGTCATTTAACCAAATATTGGCAAATTGCGAGCAAAATACAGTGCAGTTCGCTGCAGATCACCGCAGTTTGGTAACTGTCCTCGGCAGTGAAATTGTCCCATAGAGAATTAGGCTGGGGTCAGACGAGCGCAGTTATCACGTCCGTGTTGCTGCACATTTGTACGTCCGTGGCAGCATAGCATTCTGACCAATGGAGCCCAAATGAAATGGTTTTTCATTTTAATTTATTTTCTCATCTACATCAGTCAAAAATAACGTCAGTCACAAAAACGGACCGTGTGGCCATTACTGCATCTTCCGTCAGAACGTGCGTCCGTACTGCACGGATGCACAGTCCATACAAAATGTGCTCGTCTGACCCTAGTCTTAATCGTTAATCTATCCAGAGAAAGCTGAACTGCACCGAAATGCTGGCGTAATGCTGGCGTGGTTTAGTTCGACAGGTTTAACCCCTTCACTGTTGAAGACGTGTGGGGAACGTCCTAGGAGTCCGCTGTATTCCGCTGTATTCGGAGGACGTTCCCCACACGTCATCCACTTACTTAAAAAAGATATGTAATGTATTCCGATGCAAAATTGACTTAACTTGCATATTTTCTATAACATTTTATTGCCGATGGATTTATTTTTGTGACCAAGATTTAATAGATATGTTGAGTTCTGTTCTGTGTATATTTGCAAAATATCTTGATAATTTTTCAGTCTGTACAATAAAAAGTACAATTTTGACTCTGTACGAATTATTCATGAAGCGATATTTCTTAATGTATTGTAGTTTTATCAGTTTATTAACAGCAAGAGAATAGAATCATTTCTACGAACCAAAGCTCAGGTTAAGGTAAGTATGAACCTTCTCTGAAACATTTTATTAGCAGACAAGATAATGTTATGACTAAAACATCAATCATGATACTTGCCATTACTGGACACTCATATTCTTAAGGACAGGCATCCCTGGCCAAGTGCTCCATACCTTTTTATATTTTACAGGATATGCTGTGCCCTTTCTTTTACTAATCCTATTGCTTTTATAGAATAAAATATATTGAGTGCAATCATATTCTGAACAAAGTAAGACATTTGTCTAATCTAAAACCATGCAATAATATGATGTCACCTTAACCAAGATATACTGACGGACCATCTAACACATGGGTATGAAAACCTTAACTGCAGTCAAGGTGTGCAGTGGTGAGCCCATATCCCTGGCAATAAATTATGTGACTTTAAAAATGATGTTGCATGAATGCTGTGTTTTATTAAATGCTTTGTCAACCTATAATAACTCTAAATAGCTTCTAATATAGCACTTTAAAAAGCAGTAGACTGAAAATATGAAAATTAATTCAACGTTTTCTTCATAGCTGCTGAATGATCTTAAATGATGTGAAAATGTGGACTAAGTACATCATGTTGGCATGTCGTTTGACACAAAGATTTCAAGGTGTTCTCCCCCTATGATTTCTCAGTGAAAGCGTCTCCGGGGTGGAAGCACAGGGTACTTTGGAATAGCCAAAGCCTGGAATAGCCTTGGCTTCTACACAGAGGGTTCAATTAACGTCTCCCAAAATAAGTATAAGAGACATTAATCACAAACACATCCATCCTTCCCTCTGAAACCAGCCAGCAAGGTATTCTTCTTCAATCAACACAATTGTTGCCACATTGTTTCTACTCTAATGATGAAGTTACTGTTTTTTTATCTTTGAATATTATTTTATTATTTTTTTTCCTTTCCCTCCTTTTTTGTTTGTTTAATTCTATGCTGAGACTCAGACTGTTCTGCTCCTCCCTGTTGCAAAATATTTGCATACATTGGCCATCGCTCTAAACTCTGTTTCTTACCCACAACCCTAATCACCTCCATCCTTCCCTCTGCTGACCCCACCCAGCCCCTATTCTAATTATATAAGCTCCTTTTCCAGCTGTTTCACGTCTGTCTTGGTTTAACCTCATCGTGCCCAAGATCTGGGTCTATCATCATGCAGGGTCTGCTATACACTCTCTGGTAAGCAACTCCACACTCCCCCTGCTCTCTTTTGTTTCACTTACCTCAGTCCCTTATATTGTAAGCTCAGAAGTCTGGCTGAGTACCTGTACAAAGTGCTGTATTAGTAGAACAATTATCCTGTGGGCAGGGCCGTCTGTTCCTAATGTTTTATTATTTATTATGTCCCCTGGTCTGCTTCCCCATTGTAAAGCTCTGCGGAGTCTGTTGGTGCTTTATAAATACTGTTAATGTACAGTAACCTCACCCAGGGAAACACTACATCTGAGCCACAAGCTCAGCTTGCGGCAGGAATGGAATGACATTTTCCGTTGATAAATTAACTACAGCAGATGTTACGTGTAATGTTATATATAAAGTTTCCTGTAGTTAGCTTATCGACAACAATGAACAACAGCCCATTATATTTTGCATTGTGTGGATTGGGTGAAGGGAGACACCTAGAGGTCACTTTTCTAGCTGCATGTGTGCACATGTAGGCTGGTGTCAGACGAGCGCATTTTGTATGGACTGTGTGTCGGTGCAGTACGGACGCACGTTCTGATGGAAAACGCAGTAGTGGCCACGCGGTCTGTTATTTTGACTGACTTTAGAGAAAAAGAGGGACCTATGGGAAATAATATTAATATGATACAAATTATCATAAATTATACAAATTGATACATGATATCAAAAACCATTTTGTCCATCAAGGTGCTGGACGTCAAAAATGCGGACTGTCTGACTTTGTCCCATCACTCACACACAAAGCTATGTGGATGTGGCACACTCTGTGCGTCCATCCTAGCGGATTGCCGTTCTTGCCTAACTTGCGTCCGTTTACCGCGTCCGTTGTGAGTCCGCAGTTTGGTGCAGATGCACTTTGTGTGTTGTTCTCTATTGCTCATAATTCTATGCCACCACGGACGTTAATATGTGCGCAAAAACAGACGTGAACACTGCGCTCGTCTGACACAAGCCTAAATATTGTTCAAATAATTTTTTATTGCAGCGATTCTCCCACTTGAGGGCTTATTCAAAGAGAGACGATCTGGCCTGGAAATGTAACTGGACATTGAAATTCAGTGTACGGTTACCTTTCCTGTCCATTCGGCTATTCAGAGAGCAGGCAGTTTGCCAAATTTTGGTGAATTGCCTGCACGTACGGTGTCTGTTCGATGGCAGTGAAATCCCCCATAGAGAAGCAATGGTTAATCTATTCGCAGACACAGAACTGCAATGAAAAGTTGCCGAAATGCCCTGCTATTCGGTGTTTTCATTCGTCAGGTTTTTCAGAAGAATCCCATAGACTTCAATGTTAAAAATATTCCTGTTTTAATTCAAAATCTAATAAACTGTTTATTATTTTAATCTGCACAAAATGTCTATTTATTTATAGATTCTTTGGGATCTTTTAGGCATTTTTCCAAAAAAAAAATCGCCAAAATTTGTTTTCCTTTTTATTTTAAATAGTTTTTTTCTTTTTCTTCTGTAACAGACCTTTTTATTATCATTCAATGGATCTTATATGTAAATTCCAGGCATTTTCGTTCAGCAGTATTTTTGCAAACAGTGTTTCAATTTTGAAACTTTCAAGCGTACTGGTTTTTTTTACCCCGTTCGTCTGCTTGTCGGCTTTTTCCGACGACTGGTCTGCCCTGTGATTGGAGTGTTTGTTGTGGTTTTTCTGGCGGTTCTGGCAGGTTTTCAGTGGGTTTTTGGCTGGATTGTGGCAGGTTTTCCTCCGGGGACCCTGCGGTGAATGCTGAATTTGCCGCAGGGTGGGGAACTTCGGTTCCCCGAAGTGCAGGGAAATGCAGGGAAGTGCAGGGAAATGCTCTCTGAATAACCCCTTTGGTGAATTATAGCTGCTTATATGGCGTTAATGAGTTTTAGGAAAAGGATTGGAAAAGATGTGGATAAGATGTTTGACTGCGGAGAGACTGATCACAGTAATGATATAGGCAATACACATGTAAATGAACAAGAGTTTTTGAGGGATTTGGAGAAAAGTATGACAAAGGAATTAAGGCATAATTTATAAATATAAAAAGGAAAAGATTACACTGAGGGGATTAAGGTTTCACAAAAATAAAAATACCACAACAGAACGAGAGAATGAAGAATTTAAGATGGGTTGGAATCAGTGCAGTTGGTGAAATTTGAAGTTTGGCGGCGCCTGGGTATTTTAAAGCTGTGGATAGAAAAATGTGATCCACTTCCACACACTGCACATTACTGGGAATTTAATGTGCAAGATTGAGGGGGAAATATTAGGGTAAAGGTCGGGGACAGGCAATTACAAAGCTGCTGATCCCATGTTATTCTATTCTTAGAATCTTTAATTTTCTGGGTGTGAGACCCTTCTCTTGGTGAATGATATGATATAATATCAGCAGAGAGCAAGGCCTTGTAATTACTACTAATTAACTATTAATTTACAACCCAGTCACCTGTCAAAGTTGTGACATATCATATAATTCACTAAGTGAAGGGTCCCACTCACAGCACATTAAGGGTCGTCTTAAATACCTCTCCCGGCCCAGGGAGTCTGTAGGGACCCCATCATGCTATATTTGTATAATTAAAAAAAAAGGTTTATTTTTATACTATCATTTTTTTTATGGTGGCAGATTGGCAGGCACCTTACCCACAGTGGAAGCTACTGGGATGTAAATCCTCCAGGTCTCAGCCAACTTCAATCAGTCCTGCTTTATCTTGACAGAGGCCTCCATGACAGGCTGCACTCTTTGAATGTTTGGTGTTGTCTTTTCAGCGTGTTCATTGGTTTGTTCTTTTCCAGTTTGTTGTATTACATGTTCTTGAGATGCACCCACATTGATGCTTAGTATAGGTTGAGTGCTACCCCTCCTCATGTACTCTGTATATTAAGGGCTATATTAAGGGGGTAAGAACCCTTCCCTGTCACAGCGGCTCCATCTGCAGGTTCTATTTAACCTTGAACTGCAGGGAGCTCCAAATAGGACTCAGTCCTCGGTAAGTGAGTTAATCCCATAAGAGCAGTCATCAGGTTAGCATTTTAAAACCTGCTAAAGGTGGTGTACATTGACGTTTGTTGGCAGGTTTAGGTAATCCATGGCCATGCATTGCGAACTAAATCTCCACCATTTTTTTCAACAGAGATAGGACCATAACCCTGTCAAAAGTATTGAACGGATTAATGAAGGGTTAAAATATTTGAATGTTTGTTCTACTGTTCTTTGGTGTGATCTTCTCCAGTTTGTTATATATACAGTATATACAGTGGCAAGAAAAAGTATGTGAACCCTTTGGAATTACGTGGAGTTTTGCATGAATTGGTCATAAAATGTGCTCTGATCTTCATCTAAGTCACAACAATTTGAAACACACAGTCTGCTTAAAATAATACAACACAAACATTATATGTTTTCATGTTTTTATTGAACCGAACATGTAAACATTCACATTGCAGGGTGGAAAAAGTATGTGAACCTTTGGACTTAATATCTGGTTGACCCTCCTTTGACAGCAATAACCTCAACCAAACATTTCCTGTAGTTGCAGATCAGACCTGCACAACGATCTGGAGTAATTTTGGATCACTCCTCTTCATAAAACTGTTTCAGTGTAGCAATATTCTTGGGATGTCTGGTGTGAATCGCTCTCTTAAGGTCATGCCACAGCATTTCAATCGGGTTGAGGTCAGGACTCTGACTGGGCCACTCCAGAAGGCGTATTTTGTTTTGTTGAAGCCATTCTTTTGTTGAATTACTTGTATGCTTTGGGTCATTGTCCTGTTGCATCACCCATCCTCTGCAGAGCCTCAGTTGGCGGACAGATGGTCTTACGTTTTCCTGCAAAATGTCTTGATAAACTCTGGAATTCATTTTTCCATCAATGACAACAATCCGTCCAGTCCCTGAGACAGGAAAGCAGCCCCAAACCATGATGCTCCCTCTGCCATGTTTTACAGTGGGGATGAGGTTTTGATGTTGGTGTGCTGTGCCTTTTTTTCTCCCCACATAGTATTGTGTGTTTTTTCCAAACAATTCAATTTTGGTTTCATCTGTCCACAGAATATTTTGCCAGTAGTGCTGTGGAACATCCAGGTGCTCTTTTGCAAACTTCAAACGTGCTGCAATATTCTTTTTTGGACTGCAATGGCTTCCTCCGTGGTGTCCTCCCATGTACTCCATTCTTGTTTACTGTTTTCCTTATTGTAGATGTGTCAACAAAAATGTTAGCATGTGCCAGAGATTTCTGTAAGTCTTTAGCTGACACTCTAGGATTCTTCTTTACCTCATTAAGCATTCTGCGCTGTGCTCTTGCAGTCATCTTTACAGGACGACCACGCCTAGGGAGAGTAGCAACAGTGCTGAACTTTCTCCATTTGTAGACAGTCTGTCTTACCGTGGACACATGAACATCAAGGCTTTTGGAGATACTTTTGTAACCCTTTCCAGCTTCATGAAAGTCAACAATTCTTGATCGTAAGTCTTCTGAGAGCTCTTTTCTGCGAGGCATGGTTCACATATGGCAGTGCTTCTTGAAACCAGTAAACCCAAAACTGGTGAGTGTTTTTAACCCCTTCCCGACCGCTGACGTACCCTGTACGTCCTGTGTTCAGGTCTCCCTTATCCCAAATCCCCCTCCCGCCCGATACTCACCTCCCTCGTCGGATCCCACGGCGATCTGACAGGGAGGAAGCCTGCCCATGTGATTTACATGGGCAGGCGAGGCTGATGACGTCGCCACGCTGCGTGGTGACGTCATCAGAAGGTGCCCCCATGTGTTTCAATGGAGGGGACGGGGGGGCTCCTTCGGAGCCCTCTATCTCCCCAACCATTGAAGCTAGGGAGATGCCGTTTGCACCGCTGGAGAGGGAAGAGCCTCCCCTTTCCAGCGGTGTATGGCATTAACCGTTTTGCCGCCGGATCACGTTGCGGCGCCAATTGGCGCCAAAACGTGATTCGAACCTGGAGGGGGGCTGACATCTTGGATGTCAGCCTAGCCTCCAGGTCCACCCCCACCCACTGACAACCTCACCATATGTGTGAGGATGTCAGTGGGCCAGTTAACCATCTAGCTGCCATGTAGAGATAAGGGGATCCTAAGGATCCCTTTATCTCCCGATCCATGGCAGCTAGATCATGGCCTTTCAAATGATACCAAACATGACCAGGTTTGATTTAAAAAAAATTAAAAAATAAAAATTAAAAAAAAAATAATAATAAAAAAATTAAATAAAATAAAAAAATGTGGTTTTTTTTAAAAAAATTTGTCTGGGGGGGGGTTTAATTAAATAGGACCTAGGCTGACATCTCAAAATAATTAGCACAAAATGGTCAGAATGAGCGCAGCGCACATAGGTGAACTGGCTCAGCAGTGAAAGGGTTAAAAGGTAAAAACATGTAAAAATTGGGTATTTCTATTCTCGGGATAAAATTTGGAAACTATTTAGCTGGGGTCTTTATTGGTGGTTGTAGCTTTAGGGGATTAAATTACGAAAAAGTGTGTTTTTACCATTTTTTTCATCATATTTCATATTTTTTTTATAGTAAATTATTGGATATGATGGAAATAATGGTATTTCTAGAAAGTCCATTTAATGGCGGGAAAAAGGGTGTATAATATGTGTGAGTTGAATAAACGAGTAAGAGGAAAATTTGACCTAAACCCTAACAGCGCAGAAACGTAAAAACAGCAGCGGTCACTAAAAGACGGATTTGTGTAAAACCGCCCGGTCACTAAGGGGTTAAAGGGCAGGACAGCTTTCAGCAACACATCCAATAATATCTCACTGATTGGACTCAAGGTTGGCTCACTCCTGGCTCCAATTAGCTCTTGGAGAAGTCATTAGGCTCGGGGTTCACATACTTTTTCCACCCTGCACTGTGAATGTTTACATGTTATGTTCAATAAACAGAATAAAACATATAATGTTTGTGTTGTATTATTTTAAGCAGACTGTGTTTTTCAAATTCTTGTGACTTAGATGAAGATCAGAGCACATTTTATGACCAATTCATGCAAAACTCCACGTAATCCCAAAGGGTTCACATACTTTTTCTTGCCACTGTATATTATTTTTTCTTTGTTAGTTTTTCATATAAAAAAATAATATCTATATATTTATTATGTAGTCTTCAAGGATTGGACACAGCTCTTCCTTAGAGATTATAATGTGATTATTTTATTTCTTTTTATTATTATGTTAAGAATTTTTTTCATCCGATATAGGGATTAAATGTGTTATTCCTCCTTGTTTTATATTTCCATGGATCCCGGTGTTCTGTCAGATCAGCCAATTCATCTTATTAGCCAATTCCGTCTCTTCCGGTGACTTGAAATCAGCTGTTTGATAACAATTTGGCTGTCTATGCATGCGCGGCCAAGCATCACCGCACTCCCGTGCGAATCATCACATACTACAATCTTCAGCCCATCGCATTCGTCAACCGGGGTTAAAGCCCGCGGCGGCCATCTTTGATGTGGGCAATGCAGAGCTGAACCTCTGATCCATATCTCTGTTTACATACACATGATTTATCTATCAGGGTTATTCAGAGAGCGGTGAAATGCAGGAGAATGACTGGAGAATGGAAAATTCTAGGTCAATATAGCCGATTTGGAAAGTGAGATGAATGGGAGAATTTTTCTGGTTTGGCTATTTTGACCTAGAATTTTCCATTCTCCAGTCATTCTCCTGCTTTTCACCGCTCTCTGAATAACCCTGTATGCTTTGTCTGTGCATTAGTTAGGGGTCACACGGTGAAGGAGCACACGTAACATTTTCCTGTAACCCCTCACTAATGCACGGACAGTGAATATTAATGTTGAAACTACATATAACATATAATCATAGATTTTGCTTTTTTCAACTAATTTGATAAATGACGGACTTGAGTTGTTTCTTTCAATTCAGAAGACTTGAGGAGTCTAACTGGTTAACAAATGTGACCTTTCTAGATTGTAAATTCCCACGGGAATAGAGCCTCCGTTTCCTCCTCTACTGGTCTGTCAAATGTTGTTCAATGTATTGTAACCTTGTCTGTATTGTGCCCATTGTACAGCGTTACGGAATATGCTGGTGCTTTATAAATAAAGTAACAATAATAATGTAATATCCTGTCTGTTTTAGTAAAAGTCTCTTTGTTACAAGAACAGACAGAAAATTTGGAACACGTGTTAGGTTATTCGCTAAATTGTCACCAAATTGCACCGAACAGTGAATCTCACCGTAAATGCAATTCTGGGTCAATTCGTTTATTCACAAAGCGGTCAATTCACCAAACACAGGCAAAATGACAGTGAAATACGGTTCAATTAGCCGCAGTTGAAATTGTCCCATAGAGAGCAATTGATTAATCTATTCACAGAACATAGACTTGCACCGAATTTTCTGAGAAATTACCTGATTTTCGTTGTTTCAATACGACAGGTTTAAACAGGCGAATCCAATAGGTTTCAATGTAAAAAATATATATATTTTTGAATTCTTTTCAAAGACCATTTATTATTTTTACCATTTGCAAAAACCCTTTTTATTTTTTAAAAGACCTTTTTGTATTTTTGGTATTTATTAAAAGACATTTTAATAAACGGTCAGATGCCGGACACCTGCATGGGACATTCTCCTCCTCGTGAGGATGAAGTCAAATCAGTCTCATATATTTCAAACATCCTCCAAAAATATGCTTGGAAAGAAGATTATATGTCATTTTAGTATTACAAGTGTTTATTGTAATTCGAAAATAAAGTTATTTACAATATCATTTTAGGTCATAAGTCACACATGGTTATATTTGGTCACTTCCACAAGTTGTTGACTTCCAACTTGGCTTGAGGTGTAATATATATGTGTTACGGTTAAAGTCCGAAGTGCGGTTAATCCTAGGATTACCCGGGTAATCCTGACATTACCCAGGCGGCATTAGCAAAAGTCTGAAATGAAATGAAATTTCGGACTTTATCCGGGTAATCTGCAAAGTATCCAAACGCCTCTGGGTACTCCGCTTTTCTTGGATTTTCAGCAGGTTCCAGTTGACGGAATTCCATGGATTACCCAAAATCGTGTTTTTTGTTATTTTTAACCAAATTGTATCCACAGTCACAAACCACACTAAATGACCATCATGTTACTCTGTGCATGTTACTTGGTGAATTGTGCATAGTCCTCAGATTACCCAAGTGAAGCTGTGGATAGTCCTCAGATTACCCAAGTGAAGCTGTGGATAGTCCTCAGATTACCAAAATGGCAATGAAGGGGGAAGTTATTATCATGGGGGACTTTAATCTTCCTGATGTGAACTGGAAAACCAAAACAGCTGGGTGCACCAGGAGTACAAATATTCTAAACTCCCTACTGGGATTATCTCTAACACAAGTAGTTGAGGAGCCGACCCGTAAAGAGGCCATATTGGATTTAATACTCACAAATGGAGGTTTGGTATCGGACGTTGTTGTAGGTGAAAATTTGGGATCTAGTGATCACCAGTCAGTATGGTTTAATATAACAACAGGGATGGAGCCGCACCACACAAGGACGAAAGTTTTAGACTTTAAAAAAACAGATTTTTCTAAAATGAGATTTTGTGTGAAGGAGTCATTATCAGACTGGAGGAGTTTAAAGGGAGCCCAGGAGAAATGGGATTATTTAAAGGAAGCATTATTGAAGGCCACAGGAAATTGCATTCGGCTTGTTAGCAAAAACAAAAAAGGGAAGAAACCACTGTGGTACTCTGCAGAAGTGGCCAAAATAGTGAAGAACAAAAAGACAGCATTCAATAATTATAAAACAACTCAGAGTGAAGAAGATAGGCAAACCTATAAGATTAGGCAGAAAGAGGCAAAGCAATTTATAAGAGCTTCCAAAGCACATGCAGAAGAGAAAATAGCTCAGTCAGTAAAAAAGGGGGACAAAACATTTTTTAGATACATAAACGAGAAAAGAAAAGTAAAACAAGGATTAGTTCGATTAAAAACAAAGGAAGGAAGGTATGTAGAAGAGGATAAAAGTCTCGCTGACTGCCTCAATGAATATTTTTGTTCAGTCTTTGCAGAAGAAAAGGAAGGAAAGGGACCTCAGTTAGGAGAGAACACTAAAGAGACATTTACATATCAGTTTACAGAGGAGGAGGTTCTACAGCAGCTGTCTAAAGTAAAGACAAATAAGTCAATGGGGCCTGATGGGATCCACCCTAAATTATTAAAAGAGCTCAGTGATGTAATAGCAAAACCGTTAACAGATTTATTTAACCAATCCTTGTTAACGGGAGTCGTCCCAGAAGACTGGAAATTAGCAAATGTTGTGCCCATTTACAAGAAGGGTAGTAGGGAGGAATCGGGGAACTATAGGCCAGTTAGTCTTACGTCAGTAGTGGGGAAATTAATGGAAACCATGTTAAAGGAAAGGATTGTTGAACATCTAAAAACACATAGATTACAGGATCAGAAACAACATGGGTTTACCTCAGGGAGATCATGCCAAACTAATCTTATTGATTTTTTTGATTGGGTAACAAAAATAATAGACACAGGTGGTGCAGTAGACATTGCTTATTTAGATTTCAGTAAGGCTTTTGATACTGTTCCGCATAGAAGGCTTATCAATAAATTGCAATCTTTGAGTTTAGATTCCAATATTGTTGACTGGATTAGGCAGTGGCTGAGTGACAGACAACAGAGGGTTGTGGTAAATGGAGTTTATTCGGCACAAGGTCTTGTTACCAGTGGGGTACCTCAGGGGTCAGTACTTGGACCCATTCTCTTTAATATTTTTATTAGTGATATTGCAGAAGGTATTAATGGAAAAGTATGTCTTTTTGCTGATGACACAAAGATTTGCAACAGGGTTGACGTTCCTGGAGGGATCAGCCAAATGACAAATGATTTAGGTAAACTAAAAAAATGGTCGGAGTTGTGGCAATTGAGTTTTAATGTGGATAAGTGCAAGATAATGCACCTGGGACGTAAAAACCCAAGGGCTGAATATAGAATATTTGATACAGTCCTAACCTCAACATCTGAGGAAAGGGATTTAGGGGTCATTATTTCAGAGGATCTAAGGGTAAGTAGTCAATGTAATAGAGCAGCAGGAAATGCTAGCAGAATGCTTGGTTGTGTAGGGAGAGGTATTAGCAGTAGGAAAAGGGAAGTGCTCATGCCACTGTACAGAGCACTGGTGAGACCTCACTTGGAGTACTGTGTGCAGTACTGGAGACCGTATCTCCAGAAGGATATAGACCTCTTAGAGAGAGTTCAGAGAAGGGCTACTAAAATGGTGTACGGCTTGAAGGAGAAAAGTTACCAGGAAAGGCTTAATGATCTTAACATGTACAGCTTGGAAAAAAGACGAGACAGAGGAGATATGATAGAAACATTTAAATACGTAAAGGGAATCCACAAGGTAGAGGAAGGGAGTATATTTAAAAGGAAACAAAATAGCAAAACAAGAGGACATAGTCTTAGATTAGAGGGGCAAAGGTTTAAAAGTAACATCAGGAAGCATTATTTTACTGAGAGGGTGGTGGATACATGGAACAGTCTTCCAGTAGAAGTGGTAGAGGCCAAAACAGTAATTGAATTTAAGCAGGCATGGGATAGGCATAAGGCTATCCTAAACAAAAGATAAATCCAGGTAAAGTATCCATGTAATTGGGCAGACTAGATGGGCCGAAAGGTTCTTATCTGCCGACATTTTTCTATGTTTCTATGTTTCTACCCAAGTGACGCTGTGGATAGTCCTCAGATTACCCAAGTGAAGCTGTGGATAGTCCTCAGATTATCCGGGTGAGGCTGTGGATAGTCCTCAGATTACCCAAATGAAGCTGTGGATAGTCCTCAGATTACCCAAGTGAAGCTGTGGATAGTCCTCAGATTACCCAAGTGAAGCTGTGGATAGTCCTCAGATTACCCAAGTGAAGCTGTGGATAGTCCTCAGATTACCCAAGTGAAGCTGTGGATAGTCCTCAGATTATCCGGGTGAGGCTGTGGATAGTCCTCAGATTACCCAAGTGAAGCTGTGGATAGTCCTCAGATTACCCAAGTGAAGCTGTGGATAGTCCTCAGTTTACCCAAGTGAAGCTGTGGATAGTCCTCAGATTGCCCAAGTGAAGCTGTGGATAGTCCTCAGCTTGCCCAAGTGAAGCTGTGGATAGTCCTCAGATTACCTAAATGAAGCTGTGGATAGTCCTCAGATTATCCGGGTCAGGCTGTGGATAGTCCTCAGATTACCCAAGTGAAGCTGTGGATTGTCCTCAGATTACCCAAGTGAAGCTGTGGATAGTCCTCAGATTGCCCAAGTGAAGCTGTGGATAGTCCTCAGATTACCCAAGTGAAGCTGTGGATAGTCCTCAGATTGCCCAAGTGAAGCTGTGAATAGTCCTCAGATTACCCAAGTGAAGCCGTGGATAGTCCTCAGATTACCCAAGTGAAGCTGTGGATAGTCTTCAGATTACCCAAGTGAAGCTGTGGATAGTCCTCAGATTGCCCATGTGAAGCTGTGAATAGTCCTCAGATTACCCAAGTGAAGCTGTGGATAGTCAGATTACCAGGGTGAAGCTTCAGACTTTTATCTGAACGATAACCTAATTGAGTTTTAACCACACGGGGTTGGATAGTCTGCAGATCATCCGGGTACCGTGCGAATTTTCCAGCTCTTCCAGACTGTTACCCAAGGGCAGTTGGTTAGTCCTAAAATTACCTGAATAAAGTCTGAATTTTTTATTTTTTTGCAGCTTTACTCGACGGTTTTGGGTAATGTCAGGATTACCCAGGTAATTTTAAGATTAGCCGCACTTTCGGTTTTAACCGTAACACATATATAATATACCCATATTTGGGTTCCCAGGGTAGTAGGACTTCTTAAAGAGCCACTACCTCCAATAAATGAAATGTCCTTATTATGTTTATTTGATGTTGCTGATATCTTACATGTGCTTTGTTTTTCCTCTTGTATGTTTAGTTAAGAAAATATTTTCCTCTATATGTGTCACTGGGCGCATCCATTGTGTGATATTTTCCTATATATGTGTCACTGGGCACATCCATTGTGTGATATTTTCCTCTGTGTCACTGGGTGCATCTATTGTGTGATATTTTCCTCTATGTGTGTCACTGGGTGCATCCATTGTGAGGATATATTTTCCTCTATATGTGTCACTGGGTGCATCCATTGTGTGATATATTTTCCTCTATATGTGTCACTGGGTGCATCCATTGTGAGGATATATTTTCCTCTATATGTGTCACTGGGTGCATCCATTGTGTGATATATTTTCCTCTACAGTCATGGCCGAAATTGTTGGCACCCCAGACATTTTTCCAGAAAATCAAGTATTTCTCACAGAAAAGTATTGCAGTAACACATGTTTTGCTATACACATGTTTATTCCCTTTGTTTGTAATGGAACAAAACAAAAAAAGGGAGGAAAAAAAGCAAATTGGACATAATGTCACACAAAACTCCAAAAATGGGATGGACAAAATTCTTGGCACCCTTTCAAAATTGTGGATAAATAAGATTGTTTCAAGCATGTGATGCTCCTGTAAACTCACCTGGGGTAAGTAACAGGTGCGGGCAATATAAAAATCACACCTGAAAGGAGATAAAAAGGAGAGAAGTTCACTTAGTCTTTGCATTGTGTGTCTGTGTGTGCCACACTAAGCATGGACAACAGAAAGAGGAGAAGAGAACTGTCTGAGGACTTGAGAACCAAAATTGTGGAAAAATATCAACAATCTCAAGGTTACAAGTCCATCTCCAGAGATCTAGATTTGCCTGTGTCCACAGTGCGCAACATTATCAAGAAGTTTGCAACCCATGGCACTGTAGCTAATCTCTCTGGGCGTGGATGGAAGAGAAAAATTGATGAAAGGTTGCAACACAGGATAGTCCGGATGGTGGATAAGCAGCCCCAAACAAGATCCAAAGAAATTCAAGCTGTCCTGCAGACTCAGGGAGCATCAGTGTCAGGGCGAACTATCCGTCGACATTTAAATAAAATTAAACGCTATGGCAGGAGACCCAGGAGGACCCCACTTCTGACACAGAGACATAAAAAAGCAAGCCTACAGTTTGCCAAAATGTACTTGAGTAAGCCAAAATCCTTCTGGGAAAACGTCTTGTGGACAGATGAGACCAAGATAGAGCTTTTTGGTAGAGCACATCATTCTACTGTTTACCGAAAACGGAATGAGGCCTACAAAGAAAAGAACGCAGTACCTACAGTGAAATATGGTGGAGGTTCAATGATGTTTTAGGGTTGTTTTGCTGCCTCTGGCACCGGGTGCCTTGAATGTGTGCAAGGCATCATGAAATCTGAGGAATACCAAAGGATTTTGGGTCGCACTGTAGAGCCCAGTGTCAGAAAGCTGGGTTTGCGTCCGAGATCTTGGGTCTTCCAGCAGGACAATGACCCCAAACATACATCAAAAAGCACCCAGAAATAGATGGCAACAAAGCGCTGGAGAGTTCTGAAGTGGCCAGCAATGAGTCCAGATCTAAATCCCATTGAACACCTGTGGAGAGATCTTAAAATTGCTGTTGGGAAAAGGCGCCTTCCAATAAGAGAGACCTGGAGCAGTTTGCAAAGGAAGAGTGGTCCAACATTCCGGGTGAGAGGTGTAAGAAGCTTATTGATGGTTATAGGAAGCGACTGATTTCAGTTATTTTTTCAAAAGGGTGTGCAACCGAATATTAAGTTAAGGGTGCCAAGAATTTTGTCCAGCCCATTTTTGGAGTTTTGTGTGACATTGTGTCTAATTTTCTTTTTCCTCCCTTTTCTTGTGTTGTTCCAATACACACAAAGGGAATAAACATGTGTATAGCAAAACATGTGCTACTGCAATACTTTTCTGTGAGAAATACTTGATTTTCTTGAAAAATTTCTGGGGTGCCAACAATTTCGGCCATGGGGTGCCAACAATTTCGGCTATGTGTCACTGGGTGCATCCATTGTGTGATATAGAGGAAAATATATGTGTCACTGGGCGAATCCATTGTGTGATATTTTCCTCCATTTATGTCACTGGGCGCATCCATTGTGTGATATTTTCCTCTATATGTGTCAGTGGGCGCATCCATTGTGTGATATTTTCCTCTATATGTACCACTGTCTGCATCCATTGTGTGATATTTTCCTCTATATGTGTCACTGGGTGCATCCATTGTGTGATATTTTCCTCTATGTGTGTCACTGGGTGCATCCATTGTGTGATATATTTTCCTCTATATGCGTCACTGGGTGCATCCATTGTGTGATATTTTCCTCTATATGCGTCACTGGGTGCATCCATTGTGTGATATTTTCCTCTATATGCGTCACTGGGTGCATCCATTTGTGTGATATTTTCCTCTATATGTTGCACTGCCTGCATCGTGTGATATTTTCCTCTATATGTGTCACTGGCTGCATCCATTGTGTGATATTTTCATCTATATGCGTCACTGGGTGCATCCATTGTGTGACCGTTTGTGTTGTAAAACAGTATCTTTCCATCACTTGCTCTTCACTGTGTGGTTTTGGCCATAGAATGGAGTGAATGGGTCAGTCACTAACTCATATCATTGTATTGTATGGGATGTATTCAAAGGACATCACCAGGGTGTAGATTAAAAGTCTTTTAAGCTCCCTGTTTTATATCATCACCTGCCATCTCTTATCTCTCATCTCAAATAGCCTGGAGAACACAATACACCCCTTTTGCCTTTACTAAACATTCCCACCTCAACCTCATTAACTCTTAAATACTGTAGAAGATAAACCACAGCAGTAAAGTAAAAAATTTTACACAGATTTTGGTAAATGATGCATCTTGGAAAAATCTACAAAATGGAAACAGGAGATAAAAACGTATCTTTATTTTTCCTTTTTACTTGCAATTGTTTCATACAAAGAAAAAAATCGGCAGCATGTGTTTTATAAAGTGTTTTATAATGTGTTTTTTTAAAGGTGGTTTTGTTTGCAATGCACAAGTAATCTAGTTACAGTTTATGTAAGTGATACTGTTCCTTTCAAAAATCTTAAGCTATCATGGTGGCTAGAGTGTCTAAGTATTCTAAAATGTGTTATTCCTCCTTGTTTTATATTTCCATGGGTCCCGGTGTTCTGTCAGATCAGCCAATTTATCAGATCAGCCAATTCCGTATCTTCCGGTCACGTGAAATCAGCCGTATGATGAAAACTTGGCTGTCTGCACATGCGTGCTTGCACGTCACTGCAGTCATGTGCGCTTCATAACATACCCAACGCTTCAGCCCACCACATTTGTTGATTGGGGATCGTGTCGGCCATCTTTGATGTGGGCAATGCAGAGCTGAACTACTGATCCATAGCTCTACTTAATTACATACACATGATTTATCTATGTGTTGTCTGTGCTTTAGTGAGGGGTCACACGGTGAAGGAGCAAACTAAACATTTTCCTGTAACCCCTCCCTCACTAATGCACGGACAATGAATTTTAATAATGAAACTACATATAAGATCTATATACATTTCTTTTTTCAATTAATTTGATAAATGACGGCCTTAAGTTGTCTCTCTCAATTCAGGAGATTTGAGAAGCTTATCTGGGTAACAGTTGTGACCTTTGACATGTAATATCCTGTTTGATTTAGTAGTAGAAGTCTCTTTGTTTCAGGAACACACAGACATTTGAAACACATGGGTGATTATTCACTAACCTCAGAAACTGCCACCAAATTGCACCATCAGTGAATCTCACTATAGATAGATGCAATTCCTGGTCAATTCCTCTATTCATTAAGCTGTCAATTCACCAAATACAGGCAAAATGACACTCAAATATGGTGCAATTAGCCACAGTTTTATGTAAACCGCGCCCTCCACCACAATATCTTAACATCATTTACATATTATTATTAATATTTAACTATTATAAAAAATGCTGAATGATTACATAACATGCCATGCATCATTGCATCATTGCATAAAGTAATAAAAAGACACATTAAAGTCTGATATTTTAATGATACAATTACAGCATAGTGTTCCTCTACTTTCTTAATACATTGTCCCAAAATCCTCTGTGGTGTAGCCTTTTTATCTGAAAAAAAAGGACAAAAATCAGATATTTGTAAATACTGCAAAAACACTATATTCATTTTGACAATGATGACCTGTCAGCAGCCTCAATGCTTTATCTCAGTCTTTAAAAATTGTTCAGGTACATTATTTTATCCATGTTTTATAAATATTAAATTACAACGGTAACGGGCAAAACATCTATTTCCCATTTGAAACAGAATCTCTCCCTTTATATATAGAGCAGCATTTTTCCACTGACCTATATAATTGAAAAAGGGAGATATTCCCTTTCAAAAGGGGATATTCAGACAGGTCCAAAATGCCACCAAAATGTAACCGGACACTGAAATTCAGCGTACAGGGACATTTCAGGGCCATTCAACTATTTAGAGAGCAGGCAGTTTGCCACATTTTGGCAAATTGCCTGCACGTACGGTGCCTGTTTGACGGCAGGGAAATCTCCATAGAGAAGCAATGCTTCGTCTATTCAGAGACACCGAACAGCAGAGAAAAGTTGCCGAAATGCCCTGCGGTTCGGTGGTTTCATTCGACACGTTTATTCAGGCGAATCCCATAGACTTCAATGTTAAGAATATTCCCGTTTTAATCCAATATCTAATAAACTGTTTATTACTTTAATCTGCGGCAAAAAGGCTCTTTATTGATAGATTTTTTTAAGATCTTTTAGGCATTTTTCTTGGCAATTTTTTTTTTTATGTTTTTTCTTTTTTCTGTAACAGACCTCGGGCCAAATTACAATGCTAGCGTTAAAACGCGGGCGTAAGGGAGGAAAAACTGCCTGCATTGTTTCCGAGCGTAAAAATCAGGGATGCTCGCAGCAGCGCTGAGCGCAGCCGCGATCATCCACTCGATGGAGTCCATAGGACTCCATTGAGTTCCCCCCATGCCGGTCACATGACCAGCCGGATCTCGTCTCGCGAGATCCAGCCGGTCAGCGCAGTGATACGCAGGGAGAGACTCGGGGGACTTTTCCCCCAGTCTTTCCCTGCTCCAGCTAGCCGGAGGAGGCGGATGGAGCCACGTCCTCGCCGCGGGACAATTTTTTTTTCATTTTTAGGCTGGTGTTAACGAATTCTGCAGAAGCAGAATCCATTAACACCAAGTCCTGGCTCTGGTACAGGGCTGACAGGACTGCAAAGGGCGATACTCCACAGGAGGATCGAGCCTTGCAGCGCTGAGCGCACTAACTGCACTCAGTGAGGCGGCCAGATGGGCGTCAGATGGGCATCGAGTGGAAGGAACGTCTACTCTCACGGATGTTCCTTCCACTCTTACTAACGTTCTTCTGACCCCGGCCTCAGTGTCTAAAATTAAATATGTTATATGGACAGAGGAGCTTAAATCACATCAACATTTTAAGTTCTATATGAACTGTAGTCTCTTGATAAGACTGGTTGAGTTGTTGTTGCCCCCCCTTTCATAAGAACTCAGGAATGTATCCCTATTATCCTATACCTCAGCACTAGGCACATGAATGCTGCTTTTCATTGTAGGGAATTACTATAGTTCTATGGTTATGCACAGGGCTCGAGTCGAGCGAGAACGCGCAGGAACGGCGTTCCCGCACTTCTCCCACAGCGGGAACGCAGCATTCCCGCTGTGGCCCGAGCCCGAACGCCGCCGCCGCACATTGCCGGCGGCCGCGTGCTCCTGTTACAACGGCCAGGTGACAGGAGGTGGAGCCGCTCGCCTGGCTGTTTCATAGATCCCAGGCGAGCGGCTGCACTTCCTGTCAGTGGCCGCTGAAGCAGGAAGCACGCGGCCGCTGGCAATGTGGAGCAGAAGCAGCAGCAAAGGTGAGCTGGGGGGCAATATCCATGAGACCTGGGGGGCATATCCATGAGACCTGGGGGGGCAATATCCATGAGACCTGGGGGCAATATCCATGAGACCTGGGGGGGCAATATCCATGAGACCTGGGGCATTATCCATGAGACCGGGGCAGTATCCATGAGACCTGGGGCAGTATCCATGAGACCAGGGGGCAGTATCCATGAGACCAGGGGCAGTATCCATGAGACCTGGGGCAGTATCCATGAGACCAGGGGGCAGTATCCATGAGACCAGGTGGCAGTATCCATGAGACCAGGGGGCAGTATCCATGAGACCAGGGGGCAGTATCCATGAGACCAGGGGCATATCCATGAGACCTGGGGGCAATATCCATGAGACCTGGGGCATATCCATGAGACCTGGGGGCAATATCCATGAGACCTGGGGCATATCCTTGAGAGCTGGGGACATATCCATGAGAGCTGGGGCATATCCATGAGAGCTGGGGGGCATATCCATGAGACCAGGGGGCAATATCCATGAGACCTGGGGCATATCCATGAGACCAAGGGGCAATATCCATGAGACCTGGGGCATATCCATGAGACCAGGGGGCAATATCCATGAGACCTGGGGCAGTATCCATGAGAGCTGGGGCATATCCATGAGAGCTGGGGGCATATCCATGAGACCAGGGGGCAATATCCATGAGACCAGGGGGCAATATCCATGAGACCTGGGGCATATCATGAGACCAGGGGGCAGTATCCATGAGACCTGGGGCAGTATCCATGAGACCTGGGGCAGTATCCATGAGACCAGGGGGCAATATCCATGAGACCTGGGGCATATCCATGAGACCTGGGGGCAATATCCATGAGACCTGGGGCATATCCATGAGACAGGGGGCAATATCCATGAGACCTGGGGCATATCCATGAGAGCTGGGGGCATATCCATGAGACCTGGGGGCATATCCATGAGACCTGGGGGCATTATCCATGAGAGCTGGGGCAATATCCATGAGACCAGGGGGCACTATCCATGAGACCAGGGGGCAGTATCCATGAGACCAGGGGGCAGTATCCATGAGACCTGGGGCAGTATCCATGAGACCAGGGGGCAGTATCCATGAGACCAGGGGCATATCCATGAGACCTGGGGGCAATATCCATGAGACCTGGGGCATATCCATGAGACCTGGGGGCAATATCCATGAGACCTGGGGCATATCCTTGAGAGCTGGGGACATATCCATGAGAGCTGGGGCATATCCATGAGAGCTGGGGGGCATATCCATGAGACCAGGGGGCAATATCCATGAGACCTGGGGCATATCCATGAGACCAGGGGGCAGTATCCATGAGACCTGGTGCAGTATCCATGAGACCTGGGGCAGTATCCATGAGACCAGGGGGCAATATCCATGAGACCTGGGGCATATCCATGAGACCTGGGGGCAATATCCATGAGACCTGGGGCATATCCATGAGACCAGGGGGCAATATCCATGAGACCTGGGGCATATCCATGAGAGCTGGGGGGCATATCCATGAGACCTGGGGGGCATATCCATGAGACCTGGGGGCATTATCCATGAGAGCTGGGGCAATATCCATGAGACCAGGGGGCAATATCCATGAGACCAGGGGGCAATATCCATGAGACCAGGGGGCAGTATCCATGAGACCTGGGGCATATCCATGAGAGCTGGGGGCATTATCCATGAGAGCTGGGGGCATATCCATGAGAGCTGGGGCATTATCCATGAGACCTGGGGGCATTATCCATGAGACCTGGGGGCATTATCCATGAGACCTGGGGCAATTATATCCAAGTGAACTGGGGGCAATTATATCCATGTGAACTGGGGAAAATATATCCATATAACCAGTGCTGTGTATATTATTCTTGGGGTTCAGTGCTGTGTATGTTATTCTGGGGGTTCAGTGCTGTGTATATTATCCTGGAGGCTCAGTGCTGTGTATATTATTGTGGGGGCTCAGCGCTGTGTATGTTATTCTGGGGGCTCAGCGCTGTGTATGTTATTCTGGGGGCTCAGTGCTGTGTATGTTATTCTGGGGGTTCAGTGTTGTGTATGTTATTCTGGGGCTCAGTGTTGTGTATGTTATTCTGGGGGCTCAGCGCTGTGTATATTATTATGGGGGTTCAGCACTGTGTATATTATTCTGGGGGTCTGTGCCTGGATAGATAGATAGATATAATGCGTTAGTCCAGTTGCCACAATCACGAGTGTACCTGTACGTAGTGATACCTTTCACTGATCAGTATTGTTTCCAGTTTACACTCTTGAAAGCTTGTCTTTTAAATGTAAAGTTAACCCAATAAAAATGGTATCACCGGCACGCACTGCCATAATCGTGATTATATATATATATATATATATAATATATATATATATATATATATATATATATATATATATATATATATATATATATATATTCTTCAGGTAATAGGGGTTGTGGAATTCGTGGGTGAGTTCCCTCACTTTTTTTCCCAGGACTTGACCCCTGGTTATGCAATATATATCCCTGCTTCAGTGGGGCCATTAACCCCTTCACTACCATGATAGTGTATACATGATCAGCAGTAGCAGTCACAGCAGCCGATGACTTGTTATCACAATCTGTCGCTGTGCTGAGTGATTGCAAATTAATGTCATTTGCTTTTGGGCTGCAGAAGGTGCCCTCAAAGTTTTAGTTCTGTGAACATAATGCCCAAGGTGGTAAACCTGATTAAAAATGGCTAAGGAATGTCCTGACATATCAAACATTCTAGAGCCGGCACGGAGACAGGACCTGCAGTTTTACTTGCAGCAACTCTATTTGGCCAGTAGATGGCGACATCTCTTTGCCAAATCAGTTATTACATTAAGAAATATTTGGGAATCTTCCCATTGTATAATTAATTAAAAATGATTTTCCAAAAAAAAAAAACACATGTTCCTGACAGTGGATTTTTGGAAAATCACTTGGTAGTGAAGGGGTTAACATTAACACTCAAAATACCTCTTCTTATTCCAAGCCGAGCAGCAGCTCCTCTTGCAGAGCTACATGGAGTTCTTTGGACTCCAAACGAGAACATCAGTGGTGGCAAATGGAACTCCTGGCAGTATTCTGTAGCACCTCCGTTAAATGAATGCTTATACTGAGCGTTATCGCCTACTAGTGTAGTGACTGTCAATAATTGAGCCAAATGATATGGTGCTACTATTTATGGCTCGTGCTGATCTTTTGTTTTAGCAGTTCGCTGTGTGTGTCTGTGTCTGTGTGTCTGTGTGTCTGTGTGTCTGTGTGTGTGTGTGTGTGTGTGTGTGTATTACAATCAAAAAGACAGAGGAAATCAAAACACAGGATCAATTAAGGAGCATTTCCAAATACATCCTAAATTTAAAATGAATAGTTTCAATACCTCGTC
Source organism: Leptobrachium leishanense (assembly GCA_009667805.1). Lineage (NCBI taxonomy): Eukaryota > Metazoa > Chordata > Amphibia > Anura > Megophryidae > Leptobrachium > Leptobrachium leishanense. The sequence continues at coordinate 92,174,860 of CM019073.1, forward strand.
TCTCAGTGATTGATTTTCGGCATTCAAATGCGCCACATGGCCATGTATATTCCTCAATGTGATCTGGTTTTGCTCAGAATTTTTCTTATCTTCTTCCAGACGTTTCTCCAGCTTCTTATTCTCTACCTCTGCTGCCTCGGCCCGTGCTTTTTGTTTTTCTAACTCGGCCCGTGCTTTTTCAGCTGCATAAGGAGACAGAGAGTAAGAGCATCCATAGAGTTACATAGAGAGCAAGTATTGCAAAACATTTAAAACCAAGGAAATCAATGGAGCGATTCAAAACAATAAAGGGGTTATTCACTAAGCGGCGTCCTTGGAACCCGAATTGAACCGAAAGGTGAATTTCACCGTACAGTGCAATTTCGTGGCAGTTTGTCTATTCACTAAACTGTCAATCGCCAAATATTAGTGAATTGACAGAGAAATACTGTGCAGTTCACCGCAGTTAGCCCCAGTTCGGCGATCTTGGACGTTCTTTGGCTGCAGCAAAATTGTCCCATAGAGAAGTAATGGGTTAATCTATTCACAGATCCCCAAACTGCACCAAAGTGTCAGTGAAATATCCTGATTATCTTTGATTCAGTTCAGCAGGTTTAACCCCCTCACTGCTGAGCCATTTCACCTCTGTGTGCGAAGCTAATTTTTAATGTTTTTGTTCATTATGTTTAAACGCGATTTGAAGTCACGTTATATTATACAAGACATTCTATATATCCTTTTTTTTGGCAGATTCATAACATAATATTCTTATATGTATACGTCATGTCCTGCTATGACGCCATAACTAATTTTTTTTTAAAAAAATTGTGAATTTCCATTAAAATTTACAGCGTGTAATTTTTTTTCCACATTTTAGTATCCGAACCTTTGCGGTTATATAGTCTATGAGGTACAGTTGTTAAAAAAAAATAGAAATGGGAACCCATGACCTTTCTGAATAAGGCTAGGGTCAGAGTGGGGCAGTCGGAACGCGCGTGCAGGCGCACTAAATCACGGCGGCAGTAGCAGCACATAACGGCCAATGACGGCCAATATACGCAGTACGTGCGTACGAAAGTGCGCCGACACCACGCAACCAGCAAATGAACGCATTTTTATCAGAACGTGAAACCGCTGGTACTGACGTACAGAGTGCGCTGCGGCCGCATAGCAGCGTGTGTGCGTGATTAGGAGACGTCAGACGCTGCTAGTGTGCGGCCAACATAACGTTCAAACAGCCGGATTTCCCTAGACTTCTTTTTACCCCACCGTCATGAAATACGTCCAGAATTGCGCATCGTCTGACCACTTAAGCGTATTCCGTGAAAAAATGCGTGCGCACGCATCGACGTACATTTTGACGGTGGCCGCAGAAAATGCGCTCATCTGTCCCTAGCCTAACCCCGTATGTGTCCACGAAAACATGGCGGACCTGGCAGCCCTAACTGCATCTCAATTTTATAATCCCTTGCATTGCTTTGACTAGTTTGTAGAACAACATAAAAAATGTCAGTGATATGTATACAGTTAGTTTTACACTATTCCACCATACTACTGAAACAGCAGAGGTCACATGCACTTTGGTCACACCACAATCAACTCTCAAATTTGGATTGTAAGGGCTCTATTCCAACATTGACGCTAACATGGAGACGGTAAGCAGGATAATGTGCGCTTGCAGATTTTCCCTTACTGTCGCCATGTTAATGTTGTATTCTGGGGAAGGTGCTGTCTCAGCATCTCCCCCCATAACGCCGCGCTAAGCTTCCTGATACCCATAGTAGTGTTTCCGCGCTGCCGAGAGTATCAGCTCCTGGCCTCCATTGAGGATTGCGCTTCAGCATGAGATCGCGCAGCACTGTGGAGTGATCAAGGAGGGAGACTAGGAAGTATTTGTTCCCAGTCTCACTCTGCTCCTGGGGAGAAGAAGTGGCAGATCGGGCCACCCTTTTAACTGTGGGATGAGAGGTGAGAATGGGATTTATTGGGGGGGGGTTAGAGCATGTTAATTGATTTTGCATTTGCAGAATCATTAAACACCAGCTTTTAGAAGGGGTTAATTTTTTAATTTCACGTCCTGACATTAAATAGCGCCAGCACTTTTTAATACCGCACTTATTGAGACGTAAAAAATAGATTGCGCTTCCCATGTTACAGATAGAGGCTGCTTAAGTACACTAAGCTCGTGCAAGCTACGACTCAAGGCCCAAAACGTTTTCACTCCAGTATAGAGTCAGGATTGGAATATCGATGCCAGTTGTTAAACTTGTTCTCCTCGCGCTAACGATTACATAGAGACGCAACATTTTGCACCAACTATGGCATAGAGCCCTAAGTTTTTTGCTTTTACTTAGACCATGCTCCACCCATGTACAACAACTTTTTATTTCTTCTTGAAACCTGAAGAACATGTTCTCTTACCTGCGATCTCCTGGTCTTTCTCTGTCAGAGAGATATCCGTGGTCCTTATCGTATTTTCGATGTCTTTTAACTCTTCGAAAAATCTCAGCTTTACCTCGAGGGCCTTTGATTTGAAAATATAAAGGGTTTTAGAGATTGGTCGCTTCCTTATTTTTCACCATCAGATTATTACAAAAGTGCAAGTGTTATTTACTGATCTTTTAGATATTTACAGCAATTCGATGTGGATCAAAACACACACTACTGTGCGCTTTATTATTTGCTCAGTTTTTGCCCCTACAGCTGTTGTGAGATCACACTCTACTAAACAATTTTTATTGCAAAAAATGGCCACATTTCTGCTTGATCTGCTTTAATTTCTACTTGTCCCGGGCGAGCAGACTTTTTGAGCCCTAGCATAGAGTATGTTGTCCGTTAGTCATACAGGGTTATGCAAAGAGATCCGAATTGAGGCCGATTGGTAACCGAACAGTGAAATTCAGCATTCGGTTACCTTTCCTGGCCATTCGGCTATTCAGAGAGAAGGCAGTTCGCAAAACCTCGGCGAATTGCCTGCACATATGGTGCCTGTTTGTTGCCTGTTCGAGGGCAGTGAATCCCCATAGAGAAGCAATGCTTCGGCTATTCAGAGAGCACAAACCAGCAGTGAAAAGTTGCCGAAATGCCCTGCCATTCGGTGGTTTAATTCGACATGTTTATTCAGGAGAATCCCATAGGCTTCAATGTTAAAAATATTCCTGTTTTAATTTAATATTCTGCAGTAAAAAGTCTCTTTATTTATAGATTTTTTAGGATCTTTTAGGCATTTTTTGGGATTTTTTGTCAAAATTTTTTTTAATATTTTTTTTAAATCTTTCTTTCTTTTTTCTATGACAGCCCTTTTTATTATCATTCATTGGTTCTTATATGTAAATTTCAGACATTTTCATTCAGTAGTTTCTTTGCAAACAGCTTTTCACTTTTCGAACATTGAAGTGTACTGGTTTTTTTTTTCACTCCATTCGTCTGCAGTGTCGGCTTTTTTAGGCGGCTGCTCAGGTTTCTCTGGCATGTTCGGCGGGGTTAACCCAGATGTTTTTGTGGGTTTCGGTGTGCCTTCGCTGGGTTTTGCGGTGAGTGTTCGGCGGGTTTGTGGTGGCCTTTCCTTGCACTACGACGGCCCTGTGGTGCTTCCTGAATACACCACAGGGTCGCCGAAATGGGTTCGCCAAATCGCACCGAATTGAAGAGAACGAAAAGTCACCAGACGTGCAATGACTTTTCAATTCTCTTTGAATAACCCTGAGAAGGTTTTTTTTGGCAAGATTTAAACCACTTTGTTTAAAGGGGCACTCTACTCACCCTGACTACTTTGGCTATTTTTTTTTACATGGTCAGACTGTGTGGATTGTCTCCCCTCCCCCTTTTCGTCCCCTGCAGCCCAATTTGGCTATTACAGTTGAGTAAAGCGGAGGGTTGCTCCTTCCGCACAGAGCTGTCACTAAGCAGCCTGGGGATTGATTCATCTGGCTCCCAAGTAGGGATGAGCTGTTCGGTTCGGAGTTCGCAGCGAACATAGCCTGTTCGTTTGTTCGAGAACCACGAACATTTCCGCGTGTTCGCCGTGTGTTCGCCCACAATGGACCACAATGCACTTTTCCACTGGCCTGAAGCTTCTAATTGGCTACAGCCTTGCACCTGACCACAGGTCAGGCTCAAGACAGGTTCAACACTATGCCAATCATGGCTCAGAGTCCTGATTGGGCAAATTTTGCCCAATCATGGGCTCACAGAGCTAATTCCCACAGCACACTATATAAGGCTTCCACACAGCGCTTTTGCACGCGTTTGAGAGGAGATTTCATAGGAGATTGTTGTTGTGTTAGTGTGTGTTCTTACTGCCAGTCTGCCACGCTACTGGGGGGGTCTGGGGGGTCTCATTTCTACCAAATATCTGGGAATTGTTGTAATCTTTGTGCTCACTCCCAGCAACTATTTTGGGGGCTCAGTAATTTCTGCAAAATATTTGGGAATTGAGGTGATCTGTGTCTTGTGACTCACTGCCAGTGTCACGCAGTATTTTGGGGGTCACTAATTTCAACAAAATATCTGGGAATTGAGGTGATCTGTGTCTTGTCACACAGCCAGTGCCACGCAGTATTTTGGGGGTCACTAATTTCTAGACATGTGCATTCGTTTTAGTACTAAAACGATTTAGTCTGAATTTTGGGATAATTTAGTTTTAGTATGACTCATGAGATACGAAACTGCTCAGTACAAAAAACGAAAGAAACTAAAATAATATGCACTGCATTTTAGTTTCAGTCCTTTTTGAGATATTACATTGATGAGTGAAGGAGACCAGCAATGAAGAGCGCAACATCGCAAAGCTACAGAAAAGGTTTCTATGCATAATCATTCCCGACCCCTACCCGAAAATCTGACAGTGATAGAGCTCCAGAATACTCACACGCAGCACAAACAGCCAGCATACCTTTACTTAACCCTTGCATGTCTATGAGGCAGACAAGATGATAAAAGCAGCTGGAGAAGGAAAACATTCAAATAAATCACACTGAAAGCTAATGACAGAGGAGGGATGGATAGTAAAAACCCATTTATAACAAGCAGAGCTGGGAGAATAGAGGGACTTTATAAAACGTGTGTTATCTCCCCTCCTGTTCTGCATAATAGGGGCTTAGGTCTGATGCATTTTATATTATGCAGGAGCACTATCCCCCTTTCCTCATCTATAATACATGTTTTATATAAAGTCCCTCTCCTCTCCCAGTGCTGCTTGTTATAAAGTTTTTTTACGTCTGATACATTTAGTATCCAGATCTCACAGTTACTCTGTCATTATGAGCCTAGAGTGTGATTTATTTGAATGTTTTCCCTGGATTTAAAGTGCTTTATTTTATTAGAAAAATAAATTTGCACCAGTCATCTCTTCTCTGAGCTTTCAGACCGATTTACGTTAATATTTTCCCTCTCCCCTGCTTTTATATTCCTTTCTGTCTCCCCTACAGAGATACAAAGTTTAAGTAAAAGTTCCCTATCCTGTGCTGGATAAGCATTGCATTCCGAAGTTCTGTACCTTCCACATGCCAATGCAGTAGGATGTTCTATAAGAGAGGGGCATTAATTAATGCAGGTAGATGTTGTTTACATTATACAGAGTGGGGTATTAATTAATGCAGGAGGATGTTATCTACATTATACAGAGAGGGGTATTAATTAATGCAGGAGGATGTTCTATACATTCTACAGAGAGGAGCCTTTTTTCTTTTAGCCCTTTAAATCCAGTGGCTGTGAGCGCTGAGATCGGCTGCTTGTTATATTATCTCTCAGTACAATGTATCAGGCTCAGCTGTTACAGTAACTGACTGTAACAGCGCTCAGAGTTTCAGTAAAACCAGGAAATAATATTGTTATAACCTTTATATATAAAAATATTATTTACTAGTTTTACTGAAACTCTGAGCACTGTGATGAGCAGCAGTCAGTTACTGTAACAGCTTTGCCTGACACATTGTGCTGAGAGTGAGAGATACTGTAACATGCAGCGATCTCAGCCCTCTGAGGAGCCACTACAATAGTAATTGTATCCACTGGTTTTCGGATGAATGAAATTAGTTTTCAAACTAAAGAACTGAAAACTAATTTCTTTAGCAACTAAACAAATTGCATTTTAGGACTAATCCATTAGTTCAAAACAAAATTTTGTGCTGTGCACATGTCTACTAATTTCTACAAAATATCTGGGAATTGAGGTGATCTGTGTCTTGTCACACAGCCAGTGCCACGCAGTATTTTGGGGGTCAATAATTTCTACAAAATATCTGGGAATTGAGGTGATCTGTGTCTTGTCACACAGCCAGTGCCACGCAGTATTTTGAGGGTCACTAAATTCTACAAAATATCTGGGAATTGAGGTGATCTGTGTCTTGTCACACAGCCAGTGCCACGCAGTATTTTGGGCATCAGTCATTTCTACTAAATATTTGGGAATTGAGGTGAACTATGTCTTGTCACACAGCCAGTGCCACGCAGTATTTTGGGGGTCACTAATTTCTACAAAATATCTGGGAATTGAGGTGATCTGTGTCTTGTCACACAGCCAGTGCCACGCAATATTTTGGGGGTCACTAATTTCTACAAAATATCTGGGAATTGAGGTGATCTGTGTCTTCTCACTGCCACCCATCAGGGGGTCCCACATACTTCTAGCAGATTTATTTGAATTGTAATCTGTGTCTTCTCACTGCCACCCATCAGGGGGTCCCACATACTTCTAGCAGATTTTTGTGAATTGTAATCTGTGTCTTCTCACTGCCACACATCAGGGGGTCACACTGATTTATAGGAGGTTTCTCAGATTTGTAATCTGTGTCTTCTCACTGCCATCCATCAGGGGGTCGAACATTCTTCTAGCAGATTTATGTGAATTGTAATCTGTGTCTTCTCACTGCCACCCATCAAGGGGTCCCACATACTTCTAGCAGATTTATGCGAATTGTAATTTGTGTCTTCTCACTGCCACCCATCAGGGGGTCTCACTGATTTATAGGAGGTTTCTGGGAATTGTAATCTGTGTCTTGTCACTGGCTGCCAGCTATCAGGGTGTCTCACTCACCATGTCTGAAAGAACAAAAAGGACAGGCAGATGCTCCCAGACACAGATAAGAGGGCAAGCAGCCCCTGTGTCGGGAGGCTGTGCCTCTGGTCATGGTGGACGTGGTGCATCCTCTGCAAGGGCACGCTTGTCCTTTCTAACTGGTGCTGGCCGTCTACTTAAGCAGCAGCAACATACAGAGGATTTGGTGGATTGGCTAACCAGGCCATCCTCATCCTCCAAGTCCTCTGACAGCCAGGCTTGTAGTGCTTTACAGTCCACCTCAGCTGCCAAAGCATCTAATGCAGCCTCCATGTCCACAGCTACTCCTGCCATAGCCTCGCTATCACACACGGAGGAGTCAGCTGAATTGTTTGACTACAATGACAGTGACATGCTGCTTGAGGATGCGCAGCAAGTACAGTGCTCTGATTCAATCTCTGAGGTTGAGGAAGGGAGTATAATCAACCTAGAGTATGGGGGTGCCAGTGTTGACACACAAATAACTGGCACTCATGATGCCCCAGCAGCTGCAGCATACTGCCAAGTTGGCTCCACTGACGAGGAGATGGGGATGATGATGACAATGATGATGAGGTCACTGACTCCACCTGGGTGCCTGATCGAACAGAGGATCAAGTGAGGAGGAGGGGGGGAGGAGGAGGCACAGCAAACATGAGGCACAACATCCTCTATGACCAACCGTAGCACTAGCCAGTCCAAGGCATCAGATGTCAGAGCTGCTCAGGTGCAGAGCGCTGTTGTCTCAAAGCACACATGCAGGAACTCTGCTGTCTGGGAGTTCTTTAAGAAATGTGCAGCAGACCCCACCGTTGCTATTTGTAATCTATGTCAGTTGAGGCTCAAGCATGAGGAAGACACCGGACACCTGGGTACCACGTGCTTGAGGCAACATATGACCACCTGCCAAACATCCCGTTGGTGCAAAACTTTGCATAGGTCCTCCTCCTCATCTGTCTCTAACCCACTGTATGTCCTGCCATGTCATTGCCTACAATCTCCACTGACAGGGATGATGCTACAGTAATGGATGTACACAATGTGACAGCATCCCATCAGCTGAAGATTTACGCAGTCAGATTACTTTGCCCCAGCTGCTGCAGCGTAAGAAAAAATATAGTCCCAACCATCCCCAAGCACAGCGTCTAAATGTCAGCTTAGCAAAATGACTCGCATTGCAGCTGCTGCCTTTCCAGCTGGTGGACTCTGCTTTCTTCCGTGAATTTGCTGAATGTGCTGTACCACAGTGGCATGTTCCAAAACACCATTACTTTTCACGGAAGGCAATTCCAGCACTATACCAGCATGTGGAAGACAATGTTATCGAGTCATTGGGAAAGGCAGTCAGCAGCAAGGTGCATGTGACTTTAGACACGTGGTCCAGCAAGCATGGACAGGGTCATTACATTTCCTTCACGGCATACTGGGTAACTCTGATTGCAGCTGGGAGGGATCCAAGATGGGGCTCTCTGCTGGAGCTTGTTCATCCACCACGCCTCCAGAAAGCTGCTTGTATGAGGTCTGTCTGCTCCACCACCACCTCTCCCTCTTCCTCCTCCTCCTCCCCTTCTGTGTCTCTGGCGAAGTGGCAGTTAAACCGATGCCTGACAGGGGCTATGCAATGGCTCAAGCAAAAAAATGCCATACTGTGCTTGAGCTGGTTTGTTTAGGGGACAGGAGCCACACCGGGCCAGAAATTCTGTCAGCTCTGCAGGGCCAGGTGCAGAGATGGTTAACACCACACCAGCTTCAGCTGGGAATGATCGTCTGTGATAATGGCAGCAACCTTCTCTCTGCCCTACGCAAGGGTAAATTGATACATGTACCATGCCTAGCACATATCCTAAATCTAGTGGTACAGCGTTTCCTAACCAAGTACACAGGGCTGGCAGAGCTTCTCAGCCAGGCCAGAAAAGTCTGCAGCCACTTCAGACCGTCATTCCCAGCAAGTGTTCGAATGGCAGAAATTCAAAGAGAATTCCACCTTCCCATAAACCGTCTGATCTGTGACATGCCCACCAGGTGGAACTCGACATTAGCAATGCTGCAGCATCTGAACAAGCAGCAGAGGGCCATCAACGAGTACCTGTGTGAGTATGGCACAAGGACAGGTTCAGGTCAACTTGGTTTCGCCCCCCACAGTGGCTGATGATCAAGGATGCATGCACTGTACTGTCACCATTTGAGGAGGCAACAAGGATGGTGAGCAGGGACAGTGCATGCATCAGTGACACAATTCCTTTAGTGTTCCTGCTGGAGCACACTCTGCAGGGAATTATAGATGTGGCTCTAGAGGCAGAGCAGCGGGAGGAAGAGGAGGCCTTCCCTAGCTCTGAAGGTCCCAGTCTCTCCGCAGACAGCATTACAGTGGGTCCTCCTCAGATCAGACAGGAGGAGGAGGAGGATGATGATGAATATTTAAGTAGTGGGGCATTGAAGGTGGGGATTCTTCAAGAGAGGGTTTTGTGTGCACAGAAACACAAGGACTAGCACGTGGCTGGGAGGAGGAAGTGCACGATACGGTCATCCTCATTAACCAGGAAGACTCGGAAGCTAATGCCACCTCCAACCTATGCTGCATGGGCTCCCTTATAATGCAAAGCCTGCTAAAAAAGGACCCCAGGATTCGTGCTATCAAGGAGAGGGATCATTACTTGTTGGCAACCCTTCTTGATCCACGATACAAGGGTAAAGTTGCAGAGCTCATCCTGCCCGCACAGAGGGAGCACAGAATGAAAAAACTTGAAGACTCTCTAAAGCGACACTTGTGTAACACCTTTCCAGGCACTGGTAGGTTACCAAGTGATGACACAGGTGCTTCTGAGGCTGCGGATGATCAGAGGAATAGTGGTGAAGGCTGGGGCCACTTGACTGATGCCTTTTTAAAAAATTTTAGTCCACGACACCCAGGGACGTCAAATGTAGGCACCCGTTGCCAGCGTCTTCACCATATGGTGCAGGACTACCTAGGGGCAAGGGCAGACATGGATACCTTTCCAGCAGATGATCCACTTGCTTACTGGGTGTTGAGATTGGATCACTGGCCAGAACTTAGCCAATATGCTATGGAGCTACTAGGTTGCCCTTCATCCAGCGTGCTTTTTGAAAGGACGCTCAGTGCAGCTGGAGGTTTTTTCACAGACAAAAGAGTGCGTTTGTCCACCGACTCTGTAGACCTGCTGACATTTATAAAAATGAATCAGTCCTGGATCAGCAGCTATCAATCCCCTGATGCTGATGTAACGGAATAGATCGGGGATGTCTTCTGCATTCAACAAACCTCCAGCACTGAACTCTTCCACAATACCACAAAAGGGTTATGGTGTGAAGGCACTTGCTGCCATGAAAGGCACACTATTTGGCTGCACTGACGCCTGTGCCACATTTATATTATTTTAATTTTTTGAACCGCAGAGTCCAACCCTGCACTCTCCACAATACTACAGAGGGGTTACTGTAGGAATGCACTTGCTGGTCTGGCACAAAAAGCTCAATATCTGGGTGCACTGACGCCTTTACCAGATTCATATCTTTTTAACATAGGACTACATGGTCCACCCCTGCACTCTTCCACAATACTACAGAGGGGTTACTGTATGATGGTACTTGCTGGCCTGGCACCAAAGGCACAATATCTGGGTGCACTGACACCTTTACCAGATTCATATCTTTTTAATATAGGACTACATGGTCCACCCCTGCACTCTTCCACAATACTACAGAGGGGTTACTGTATGATGGTACTTGCTGGCCTGGCACCAAAGGCACAATATTTGGGTGCACTGCCACTGACGCCTGTATCAGATTCATATCCTCAGAGGGGTTACTGTGTGACGGCACTGTTGCCGACACTAAAGGCCCAATTGTAAAGCACCAATTGTTACTTTCATCCAAAGCCTGCATAAGTTTCACAATAATTTAGCCAAAAAAATCACTAAACTTTTTCTGCGTGTCTGAAAATGTCTCCTCTTTTCATATAGACTGCCGCCCCAAGCAGTTGTTTATGGATAGATTAAAGGAAAAGCATTTACATTCATTTGAAATGTCATTTTTTGTTTTTTACATATTTCTATACATCCTAGAAATCCGCCACTTCACGGGTAGGTTATGGGGACCTCCTAGGCACGATATTTGAAGGAATTTTTCGTTTTTATTTTTAACCCTTATTTCATGGAAAACTCACTGTCCCTTTAAAAACTTTTTTTTTACTTTTTGTCTTTGTTTCGTGTCCCCCAGGGCACTACCCGGACCCCCATACACCTTTTATGGCAAATATCTAGCATATATGCCCTCTTGGAGGGCACTCTAAAAATCTAATTTTTAGCCCCATTGACTTGTATTGAGTTTGAGTTCGAATCCGAACATTTGGAAAGTTCGAGTTCGAATGCAAACCGAACTCGGGGGTGTTCGGCTCATCCCTACTCCCAAGGATCAGCTCAGGGACTGATTATCAACATGCCTCGAATTGGTGTGTGAACAGCACTGATCCATCAGTCTTTGCCCATTCAACATAGGATCTCTCCATTTATAGGAATCAGCATGTTTTAAATGTGTCCCAGTGTATTGAATAAATATTGATGTAACTAAAATGCCTTTCTACTCCCATCTAACCCTGAGAGCTGGGCTACATCAGATCTCTGCTATCATGCCCTGGGAAGTAGAGAGAGCCAGATCTGGAGCCAGATTATTTTAGGGATGTGCGTTTCGGGTTTCGGAATTTCGGAATTTTCACGAAATTTCCCGATTCGTGTTTTCGGATGCGGCTGAATTTCCGAAAAATTTTAGATCCGAAAATTTCAGATCCGAAATGTTTTCCGAGCCGAAACGAAATATTTTCGGATTTTTCGAATGGACTTGAAATGTGTCAAACGAGGAGAACAGATTTTCCGAAAAACGAAAATTTTCCGAAAAACGAAAATTTTCTGGAAAACGAAAATTTTGTAAAAACGAACATTTTCTGAAAAACGAAAATTTTTAGAAAAAACGAAAAGTCGATACAAAAAACAGGCAAAATGACACGAAAAATACGAAAAATGGTCGATATTCCGAAAAATGTGCAATTCCGAAAAACGAAAATTTCCGAAATTACGAAAAGTCAATACAAAAACCGAGCACAGTGACACGAAAATACGAAAAATGGTCGAAATTCCGAAAAAAAAATGTACCCGAAAAACGTGCCGAACCGAATCGAATCGAAACCGAAATCGGTCGAAACGGGCCGAATCGAAAAGTTTAAAAATCCGAAAAATCGAACCGAACCGAAAAAAAAATCGGTGCACAAGCCTAGATTATTTTACTCCCTGCCATATGAGGGGAGTTCCTTTTATTGATGGACCAGAGCAGGTGTGTGGGAGGGAAAGGCTATTCAGTTGTGTTATACTGGGGCCTGTTTACCCTTGCTGAGCAGTCCACCCCTTGTGTGTGTTTTCCCACTAGTTCTGATGTACCTCTCCTGGGTATACCCTGAGTTATATATTTTGCTGTGTAAGCCAAATTAAAGGAGTTGAAGTCTTTGTTTTCACCCTAAAATGAGAGCTGGCTATTAGACATGTGCATAGCACAAAATTTCGTTTTGAACTAATGGATTAGCCCTAAAACCCAATTAATTTAGTTGCTAAAGAAATTCGTTTTCAGTTCTTTAGTATGAAAACTAATTTCATTCATCCGAGAACCAGCGGATACAATTACTATTGTAGTGGCTCCTCAGCGGGCTGAGATTGCTGCTTGTTACAGTATCTTTCACTCTCGGCACAATGTGTCAGGCAAAGCTGTTACAGTAACTGACTGCTGCTCATCACAGCGCTTAGAGTTTCAGTAAAACTAGTAAATAATATTTTTATATAGAAGAGATTATAACAATATTCTTTCCTTGTTTTACTGAAACTCTGAGCGCTGTGATGAGCAGCAGTCAGTTACTGTAACTGCTGAGCCTGATACATTGTACTGAGAGATAATATAACAAGCAGCCGATCTCAGCGCTCTGGATTTAAAGGGCTAAAAAAAATGCTCCTCCCTGTATAATGTATAGAACATCCTCCTGCATTAATTAATACCCCTCTCTGTATAATGTATAGAACATCCTCCAGAATTAATTAATGTCCCTCTCTGTATAGAACATCCTCCTCAATTTATACCTTTCTCTGTATAATGTATATAACATCCTCCTGCATTAATGTCCCTCTCTGTATAATGTATAGAACATCCTCCTGCATTAATTAATGCCCCAATCTGTATAGAACATCCTACTGCATTGGCATGTGGAGGGTGCCAACTTCGGAATGCAATGCTTATCCAGCACAGGAGAGGGATCTTTTACATAAACTTTGTATCTCTGTGGGGGAGACAGACAGGATTATAAAAGCAGGGGAGAAGGGAAAATATTAAAGTAAATCGGTCTGAAAGCTCGGAGAAGAGATGACTGGCGCAAATAAATTTTTAGAATAAAATAAAGCACTTTAAATCCAGGGAAAACATTCAAATAAATCACACTGAAGGCTCATAATGACAGAGTAACTGTGAGAGCTGGATACTAAATGTATCGTATCAGACGTAAAAAAAAACCTTTATAACAAGCAGCACTGGGAGAGGAGAGGGACTTTATATAAAATGTGTATTATAGATGAGGAAAGGGGGATAGTGCTCCTGCATAATATAAAATGCATCAGACCTAAGCCCCTATTATGCAGAGCAGGAGGGGAGATAACACACGTTTTATAAAGTCCCTCTATTCTCCCAGCTCTGCTTGTTATAAAGGGGTTTTTACTATCCAGCCCTCCTCTGTCATTAGCTTTCAGTGTGATTTATTTGAATGTTTTCCTTTTCCAGCTGCTTTTATCATCTTGTCTGACTCATAGACATGCAAGGTTAAGTAAAGGTTTCCTCTCCTGTGCTGGCTGTCTGTGCTGCGAGTGAGTATTCTGGAGCTCTATCACTGTCAGATTTTCAGGTAGGGGTCGGGAAGGTTTACGCATACAAACCTTTTCTGTAGCTTTGTGATGTTGCGCTCTTCATTGCTGGTCTACTTCACTCAATGTAATATCACAAAAAGGACTGAAACTAAAATATAGTGCATTTTTTTTTAGTTTCTTTAATTTTTTGTACTGAGCAGTTTCGTATCTCTTGAGTCATACGAAATCTAAATAATCCCAAAATTCGGACTAAATCGTTTTAGTACTAAAACGAATGCACATGTCTACTGGCTATTGACTGGGTGGGATTGGGCTATAACCTAACCAGTACTTCAAGAGATTGACGGCAAGAGGGAGCCTGATGCATGGAGATACGCACCCTTGGTGCCAAGTTCTATGACACTCCTGTCTTAATATAGAACCCTCCTTGGACCCTACCCTTCCAACATATTATTGTCCTTCCTAATTATTCTTCCTTTCATATGTAAACAGTTTGAATGACTTGTCTATAAATGCTTATTTACCTTTATTGGTATAAATACTCTTCGATCCTGTAGAATCTGGTTTTCGTCCTAATCACTAAACTGAAACTGCCCTTACTTTACTAAAGAAATACATGATTTGACATTTGCCAAAGCAAAAGATCACTACTCTTTACTCTTTCCCCTCAACCTCTTTACTGCCTTGAACACTATCGACCAACCTATTCTGTCAGGCATTCTTTGCACTTTTGCCCCATCCTGGCTTGATTCTTACCTCACAAATCGCTTTTAAAAGTCTTCTCTGGATCCTCATTTTCTTCTTTACCTCCTATCGGCATTACCCAAGGCTGAAGCCATGGGCCCCTACTATTCTTAATCTACAAATCCTCTCATGGAAAGCTCATTAGTTTCGGTCATGATTCGGGCCATACATTATGTGCAGGTGGGGTTACGGTGAACCCAGGATGCAGTGAAATCGATACTGGACAGATACAGGGTGCCAACAGGGTTGAAACGTATAAAGCAATAGAACAGACAAGAGACTAGGACTAAGCACAATGGTACCCACAGGATATCTAAACTAAACAGGAGGAGGCTGGGCACTAGAGGAAGTAACCATAACATAGAAGAGATACAGAAAAGGGACTGAGGCAATATAGAGTCAGGCTAAAGCAGAGAGATACAGAAAGGGACAGTGGAGGAACAGACTAGAGCAGAGCAGAGATGCAGAAAAGGGCTGAGGCAAGAGAGGGATGGCTGAGAGTAGTAGGGGTGGGAGAACTGAATATCAGAGCAGCAAGGAGGCAAGAGAAACAAGGAGTAGAAAGGAGACTGAATGGTAGAGGGAGAAAGAGAGCTGTAGACACAGAGGGAAACTAGAAAATAAATGGCAGAGTTAGAGCTTCCTTCAACTGTAGTCTCTTTCTTTCGGTATTACTCTGTTTAGGGTCACTGTCACTTGGTACCTCAAATAAAACAGAAAAAAACCATAGTGCAGCAAGCGGAGTTCACACAAATAATGGTAAAGAAGGAGGTTTACTCACATTCTAGAATCAGACACTAGATTAAATTTAAAACTAGAGTTTAAAACAAGGCTAATTTATTAATAAAAGAAATAAAATAAGTCCTGGGCAACAATAATAATAATAGGAGTCCTGGGCAACAATAATAATAATAGGAGTCCTGGGCAACAATAATAATAATAGGAGTCCTGGGCAACAATAATAATAATAGGAGTCCTGGGCAACAATAATAATAATAGGAGTCCTGGGCAACAATAATAATAATAGGAGTCCTGGGCAACAATAATCCAGTACTCCTGGATGACTTCACATTACCTCAAACTCATCTGGAACCTCTGACTAATATATTGGCTCAATACATAAAATCACAAATAATAGTAAACTAATCGCTACCTGGAGGGTAGAGCGTAACAAGGTAATACCAGAAATTAGGAATTGCGAGAAAATTCGAGATGAAAACGGTAAAGAGAGACCAAAGGGTTTACCCCTGTGTACATTGGATGAACTACAGTTACTCTGATGTAAACATCAAGGTACTAGTGTCTCCCAGAGACCAAATTAATATTTAACTTTTATTGAACATAATTAAAAAGAAGGAATCAAACATATAAACATAAATTGACAAGGTTCACAAGACAAGAGAGAGTCCTTTTGGATATACACACTTAAAACTCTATATCCACACGGTTTAAATGAAGACTTTAATTATACGCCATTTATTTGAGCATTTTGTTGTTCTTCTATTTATCTATCCATTCATTTGAATTTACCTTGGTCCACCGGTTAGACATTTTTTGTTCTCTGTGTTTTGCCTATATATTTTTATAACCAGAATTTATCACATCATTTATTTAATTCATATATATATATGTTTTGTACAGTCTTGATTATCATGAGTCTTTTAACATTAAAATCATCATTACATTTTAGCTTCATAGACGTATTTATACATCTTTCATTATGTCCGCTCCTTGGTTTTTTATTTATCATCGATGGCCAGTCTATTGTCTTTACTGACAATGGTTTCTCGGGTGGAGTAATTAGTCTCTGCTATACCCTAGCAACTGAGATTCATTGATCTGTAATTAGATTCTATATTCTCATATTAATTTGTGTTTCCTTCTAATCTAAGGCACTGTAGTAATGTTCTAATGGTTTTACTTGTTATATTTTTTGATCATTGGTATTGAGGACTTTACTAATAGATACCTCATTTATGCAGCTCTGGGTCACACTTCTTTACAATATTAGGTTAACCACATTCAGTATTCACCTAAATATCCAATATGTTCTAAATAGATCACCATTTTTTATCATCACTTTGCAAATAACAGGATATAACATATATATATTTATCTATTATTTAAAGCGTATTTCTTACCATTTCCGTTTTTTGGTTTTTACTAATCATCGATGGCCAGCCTTTAGCTCCCATTGACAATGCTCTTTAGTTGAGCAATAAAATCTCATTATACTTCACCAATTGAGATTCTATTCATTAACCTTCAATTAGATCCTATATCCTCATACAAACCAGTGCCCTCCTCTGTTTAATTTAAGCTACTGTAGCAAGGATATCATGGTTTTATTTGTCACATCATTATTCATTCTTTGTATTTTTGCATTGAGGTTTCCACCAACTGACACCTTATATATGCAGCTTAGGGCTAAACCCCTTTATGATACTAGGTTAATCATATTTAGTAACTATTTTGAACAATGTACGTGTCTCAAATAGCTCTTAACACTTTACTATCATCTTGTAATCAACAGGATATAATATAGATCCATTTACAATTTAACGAGCAACGTTACTCATTGTCATTATTTGTTGTTAAGTTCAAATCTGAAATTTTGGGTCACTCATTGTCATTATTTGTTGTTAATTTTACACCTTAAATTTTGGGTCCCCCTTCGGACCTATATGAATACCTACACTGGCCCTTTAAAGTGTATATTTTTCTTATATACACACCGTTACTCAGTTAATTCATATGAGTCCTCATATTTATTTATCGACCTGAGACGCAATGAGTAAGATCAAACACAACTCTAACTTTCTTTGTGCATTATATAATTATTTTGCTGCAACATCTAATCAGGCAACGTGTTAAAGCGTGAGGTTAAATTCACGTCCAACATCTTAGTGTATTTCGCTATTCATCTTGCCGTAACTTTGAGAATGGCAACATGTTCAATATACCACTATTATTATGATCTCACTTTGCCTAAAATCTCCGGTTGGAATCTTCACCGTATATATATATATACTCATCATCTTCTGAATGTATCTCAGTAACTAATTACCCCCTTAAACTCCAGTGATGTTCATTAATAATATAAACATTCATGTTTTGCAACTCATTAACAACTGGTAACGCGACTTTAATTTATCCTTGCAATTACATTGCAACTAGACGTGGAGAAAAATAAGTCCGTTCGCAGTTGCCAGCTGTTTTTGACAGACGCCATAAACACTGTTTCTCATTGGTTGTCCTGCTTGTCAATCTTCAGGACAGGCAATCGATTGGACCATTTGTTATCCCTTCATTTTACAGGTTGATTTACTAACCAGGGCGGAACCTGAATAACTTAAATAGCTTTCCATTCCCCTTAGTCCGTAAGCACTCCTGACGAGCCATTCTCGGCGAAACGCGCGTCGGGTGCACATCGCCGGCAAGAATTCTCCAAATTTATTCTTCAAAACGTATGCTTTGAGACCCGAATAATTGGTGGTTTATTTTTACGCCCTTAATATATATTTGGGCAAATTTATGGGTACAACTGCATTGGGTCACTTGAGTTCAACTCCCCCATTGGAGATTCTTGCCTCTGTTTCTTCTGCTTTTCATATTGGTTTTTCTGCCTCTTATGAGCAGTGTTTTGTGATTCAACATTGTCAACAAGTACTTGATATATTCATAACTTTACCACAACACTTTGAAGTGATCCTCGAAGGTCACTTATTGTGTTGATTGTTGATTATTGCTCCTGCCGTTATATATATACATTTCATTATAGCAGATCTGGTTTTTCTGCTTTTGTATCTGCAGTATTTTCGTGATCTTACATTGACAACAAGCAAGTATTTTTCATCTGTCATTATAACTACATTTTGAGTGATCCTTGAAGGTCACCTCCTGCATTGCTCGTTGATCACTGTCTCTGCCGATATATATATATATATACAATTTTTCTAGCAGATTTGGTTTTATTATTGTCTTGTGAACCTTGTCAATTTATGTTTATATGTTTGATTCCTTCTTTTTAATTATGTTCAATAAAAGTTAAATATTAATTTGGTCTCTGGGAGACACTAGTACCCTGATGTTTACATCAGAGTAACTGTAGTTCTTTCACAAATAATAGTAATGCCACATAACTGCCTTCCTCCTTTATCTTTAGAAGTTTCCTGTTAACTCAGTTTATTCATCATTTTATAGGATAAATACAGCATTAGTTAATACCTTTATCCCTCTACCTGGTTTTCTGTCATAGGTTTCCATAATCTTCATTTTTTCTTCCAAAAACATCTTGTGTCCACCAGGTTTTAAATAGTAATTTTCAGATATATTTTTCTTCAATGTTTGACCGAGTTCATCAAGAAGCTTCTTGGAAAACCTGATCGATGCGTCCTCATTCATTTTGGAAAACCTTTCCTTTGCACAATCTAATTTCTCCTGTTAGTAAACAGAAAATAACTTCATGAATTCATAGCTCAATATCATGATAATCTTTTCAACAAACTCAAAACAGATATTGGAATCCTATTTCCAAAATGTCATGTGGCACACAGACTCGTAGTGTAGCGTCCGAGCTGTAGTTTTACATGTGCACTAGTAGATGATTTTCTTCCTAATGCCTGAGTGCCATAAAGCGACATGTAGGCTCAGCAAGAGAAAGTCAAGGATTCTGCTACGTATCTAAAGATGCTGCACACATCTCATTGCCATCAGCTGATCGAAAGCGTCAAGAGAAATCAGTCTGAATGCAGTCAATATTCAAGAACTTGCAGGAGAAGAGAACAATCAAGACCAAACAGGCGATTTGGAAAGTGTGATAAATGGGAGAATTTTTCTGGTTTAGCTATTTTGAACCTAGAATTTTCACTTCTCCAGTCATTCTCCTGAGGTTCACTGTTACAGTTACAAGCATTTATAAAGCGCCAACAAATTCCTTAGAGCTATTCATCTTTCTCTGAATAGACCTGTATGTGTCTTTGTCATTCTGAGTTTAACCCTTTCGCTGCTGAGCCTTTTCCCGCCTCTGTGCTGAGCTCATTTTTACCGGTTTCGCTCATCATGTTTAACCGCGTTTTGAAGCCTTATTTTAATATATGACCCAGACATATTATATATCGTTCTTTCCGGCAGACTGTGCAGATTCATAATATGTCATTATTATATGTATACGTTATGTCATGTCTGTATATTATAACAAAAAATGCAATAAAATTAGAATTTTCAATAATTTACGACGTGTAAAGTGTTTTTTTTCACATTTTAAAAATGCGATCGTTTGCGGTTAAATTTTCTATGGGGTGCGCTTGTTAAAAAAATTAGAAATGAGGAATCGTTACTTTTTTGGGGAAAATTCCGTTTTTTTAGCAAACGCCCCCATAGAAAAAATCGTTAGTGCAGCATCATTGTTCACATTATAATTGAAATGGGAACAATATTGTTGCACTAATAAATAAAAAAAAAATATATATATATATATTTTTTTTTTTTTTACTTTTTACATGGTCATGTTTGGTATCATTGGAAAGGCCACGCTCTGGCCGTTCCAATGATAGTAAACATTAACCCCTAGCTGTCACGGATCGGGAGGTAGGGGGTTCCAATGAACCCCTATCTCCACTTTAGGTGGCAGCAAGGGTTTAATTTAAAAACTGGCGCCATCGCACTCTGCGCGATGACGCCAGTCATTAGGGAGATATCCCGGAAGCTTGGCCGACATCCAAGATGTCGGCCAGCTCCGGGAGGGGACCGCGATACGGCGCATGTTGGCGCCATATCGCGATCCAGCCCCCTAGGGGTTAAAGACAACCGCCGCTTGGAAGGGCAGGCTGTGCCCTTCCAGGCGATGCCTGTCTTTAATCTCTGGCCCGCACGGATGGGGAGGGGGAGGGGTCTGAAGGACCTCCCCCCCCTCCCCTTCAGGCACCTTCCCTGTAATGGCGGGGGGGGGGTGCCTGAAATAGACGTCATCGCGCATGCGCGATAACGCCTATCGTGCCCGCCGGGGTCCCGGAGGTTGGGCTGACATCGATGATGTCAGCCCACACCGGGAGGCCGAGCGATCAGCCGGAATACCGGCTGATCGCGGCTGCAAAGGGAGGACGCGCTCAGCGCGTCCTCCGCAGCGAAGTACAAATGCGGTTGGACGCGCTGAGCACGTCCACCGCATTGAAGTGGTTAAACATGCTTTCAGATTTTCTGAAAGGGGTTTCTTGTGGCAAATGTTTAAATCTGTTATAGAATTAGTACTTACGTAACATTGAATGATAAATATACATCTCATTTTGGTTTACCTAAAAAGTTTTATAAGATGATGATTTTCGGAGTTATCACTTAACCTCCCT
Source organism: Leptobrachium leishanense (assembly GCA_009667805.1). NCBI lineage: Eukaryota > Metazoa > Chordata > Amphibia > Anura > Megophryidae > Leptobrachium > Leptobrachium leishanense. The sequence continues at coordinate 92,195,871 of CM019073.1, forward strand.
GGTGGTATTCTCGAGTGTGACTCGGGGTTAAATTTCACTACCGGGAACGGTAGCCCCGAGCCACACTCGGGCTGTATACTCACCGCATCGTGTGCTCCCTCGCTGTCCCCGCAGTGTGATTGCGGCGACTTGCTTCCTAGTAACACTCCCTGCGAGTGGAAACTCCTTAGCAGCATGACTTTCTCGTGAACGGCCACTAGGTGGCACTAACAGATCAGAAACAGACCATACACATTCTAAGACTGAACTTTACTGTATATATGGTTTGAAGATCTATATGAAAATATAATTATTGATACACTGTGGGCCCTATTATGCTCTTAGCGTTAAAACGCGGGCACAAGGGAGGAAAAACTGCGCCTGCAGTTTTCCCCCCTTGCGCCCGCATTTTAACGCTGGATTACAATGAAAGCGCAAAAAATGCTGCCTGCATTGTGATCGGGTGTAAAAAGCTTGGAAGCTCATGGCATGCTGAGCGCAGCCGCAGGCACCACTCACTGGAGTCCATAGGACTCCATTGAGTGCCTCCCTGCCGGTCACGTGACCAGCTGGATCTCGCCTCTTGAGATATGGCCGGTCGGCGTAGTGATACGCAGGGAAAGGCTGGGGGGACTTTTTCCCCCAGTCTTACCCTGCTCCCGCCAGCCGGAGGAGGCAAACAGAGCCGCGGTCCTCGCCGCGGGACAGAGGGTGAGTAGATTATCGATTTTTATTTCTAAGCCTGGTGTTAACAGATTCCGGTTCTGCAGAATCCGTTAACACCAAGTCCTGGCTCTGGTTAACTTTTCGCTGACCAGAGCCAGGCGTTAATCAGCGCTGGGACTTTGTACCGCTACCGTTAGCGTTAAGACTGTAATAGAGCCCTGTATGTATTATGAATGTTGCTGTATAAATAAGAGTGTACATAATTTAAATAATATATCATACCAAGGATGTTTACACTGAGGCATCATGCAGTGACTAATATTGCACCCTAGTTTTCTGAAAGATTTCAGTGTTTTTGGTTTGATTATATTATTGAATATAATTTATTGCCATTATTTTGGATAATTTTTTGGGGGATAATAAATTATTATTTTGTGTTTCAAACTTTATCTGACTCCGTGTGTTTACTAGACTCTTGTTTGCATGGATTTCAGTGAGTTATTCCTAAGGATTACAGGCTCACTATATGAAACAACACGTTTCCTTTCTAAAAAAATTTAAACGCTTTTAGACACAAAATTTTGAAAAAAAATCAGACCGCCAGGGAGGTTAAGGTCATGAATTCTGAACACTTTGGTACAGGGTACGCTTCACTATGTAATACCTATCAGATGGCACATTGGGATAGTTAACTGTATGTTTTGTTTTAGATGTGATTCCTCTAATGTTAAACAGAAATAGCAATCCGTTAATTGGTCTTTCTGTTCTCCCCAAATCATAGGAATTGCAAATGGCGTTTGATGTGTACCATTTTTGCATCCTAACACATGATACACAACATATATTTGGTGCCCAGTCTTTATCAAAGTCACCAGCTTCACACTCACACTGAAAGTTCATAACACTTTTTTACAAGTGGTGTGAAATTTCTCCTCTGAGACTTAAAGGTTACATCACCACACTTGTAGCATAAATTGTCTGGATGATTTAAACGCTTTCTTGGAATATTGAAACTTTTCTTAAAAGTAATAAAACATAAAAATGAGAACAACTTACTGCATAAAACACTACGCCTAAGGCTAATGTCAGACGATCGCAGTCTGAGCGCACTCTGTGTGCGTGCATGCGTAACGGACGTACGTACTGATGGAAGATACTGTAGATATCACACGGGCCGTTTTTTTTTTACATAAATAAAAAAAAAAAGTGAAATATGGGAATCAAAATTAATTAAAATTAAATGACAGTTACAGTCAGCCAGATCAAAAAAAAATTCTGAGCGTCAACGTGATGGACGTCGCAAATGCGCTGCGTCTGATGTCGCGTCATCATGCACACAGGCCACTACACAGACACGGCGCACTCTGGGTGTCAGTCGTAACGCTTTTACGTCGAGGCCTGCGTGGTGCGTGCGCACGTACATTGTGTGTTGGTCTCTATTGATCACAAATCAATGCTACGATGGACGTTAAACTGTGCGGCGACACGGGCGTGATTACTGCGTTCATCTGACGCTAGCCTAAAGAGAAACAAAATACATGTGTTGATGGGCTCACTGCAAGTTCAATACTGGCTGTCTGCTTATCCTTAACAATGCAATATCTAAACATGATACATGTCTGAATAAGCCTTCACAGTGTTGCTAAACCATTCTGCATAAAATGTACGACATTTTGCAAAACAATTCCAATTTTTTATGACTTCCAAAATTCATAAAAAAGCCTGCTGTATAGAAGTATATTACATATTTGAATTCAAGATAAAAATAACGGCACTAGAGTCAGTATTTAGCTTTCGTGTGTAAAAAAAAATCCTGTTGACCAGTGTTATAAAAGAACAAACATCCTGTTCTTTGATATATGCGATAAAATGATAGTTTGCATTAAATCATTCAAAATTAAGCCTCAGTTTGCAAACACCACTTATTATATATACTGTCATTATTTTGCTGGTGGACAATTTGACATTTTTCTCATAACTATCTACAGCAGGGGACACAAATCTTGGCCCCTCCGGATGTTTAGAACTTCAACTCCCATGATGCTCAACCACTCACAGGAAATTCAAAGACTCACAGGAAATGTAGTTCCAAACCATCTGGAAGGCCAAAAGTTGCTGACCCCTGATATACGGTAACTCACCTTAAGAACATGTTGGTGTTTTTTATCCTTGTCCATAAAGGAACGTGCCAGAAAAACATCCATAGCAATCTTCTCACATTCCGAGTGCAATTTGAAGAAATCCAGGTCTGTCCTTGTTGGGAATGTTCTTACATGCTTGTTCATCTCGGCTTCGTACTTGGTTACAGCATCCTTTACAGCCTGGGTATTCTCAGATTCTGCCAAAGCGACCACCGCGTTCTCTATGCACGGCACCGAGCCGCTCTTTATCGCTTCCACATATTCTCCTAGGAGGTGTCCTAACACTGACACATAGAGAGTCATTGAGTCACCACTCAATTAAAATTGCAGATGTTCAGAACTATTTGCTCGTTTTGTGTTTATACATGTCGTTAGACCTTTAGCTGAGATCTACATAGAGTAATGCCTTTTTCTAATTACTAAATAATTGAATACATCGTTTATGATGACAACGTAATACTTGTCTCAATACTACGGTCCCAAATTTAAACTAGGGGTATTCACGAAGCGCTGTTGACACAAGTGTAAAAATCAACGTTGTTGAAAATACAGTGAACTTCGTCTATACAGAGAAGGAAAATTCAACAACGGCTGAACGGTGAAGAACAGCATTTTTCTGCTGCAGCAGAAGAGAGCGCGTCTATTCCCAGTCCCTCATTGTTGTGCAAAATGTGTCCGCATCATTGGATACATTTCTCCAACTTGAACCTGTACAACTGCCAGGGAAGTGCAAGGGAAATGTATGCAGCGGCTGCAGGAGAATTGAACCAAGTCAGAGGAGTAGGGGGTTATGTCCCTGACATTTCAGTGCACTCTCATTCCCCGCAGTTCCCTGCACTTTGGGCAATCAAAGTTCCCCACCCTGCGATGAATTCGGCATTCACCGCAGAGTCCCCGGAGTGCAGGGAAGCAGGCTGCCGAATGCCGCTGCTAACCCGCCGCAAACCTGTCACCTGCCGCCAACCCGCCGGACATCCGCCGCAAAACCGCTGACGACGAGCCACTGAACATAGCATAGACCAGCCGCAGGAGAAAGCCAACAAGCCGTCGGAGGGGTTTAAACATAAAAAAAAAGGTTTGAAAGTACCAAAATTGAAACCCTGTTTGCAAAAAACTACTCAACGAAAATGTCTGGAATTAACATATAAGATCCAATGAATGATAATAAAAAGGTCTGTTACAGAAAAAAGAAAATCTGCTATTGAAAAAAAACGGGAAAATTTTTTCTGAAAAAATCCTGAAAAATGCCTAAAAGATCCTAAAAAAAATCAATAAAGAGACACTTTACTGCAGATTAAAAGAATCTGTTACCCAAATCTGTCAAAATGCACAGGCTCCTAATATGTCAGAACCACTTATTGGTCAACAGTGGAGCGCTGACAGGACAGGCCGGGTCTCCATGAGGCGATCTGCAGGTCCCAAAAAGTCAACTGGTTCAACAGAGCCTTAATTCTGGCTCCATCCCATGTAAATGCATTGCTTCAGGCTTTATATTTATGTCTTTGTGTGATAGCATTATGTTCTGATGCTTATATTTATGAGGAAACTTGTTTCTGAAAAAAAGTGGATCTGCCGTATTGGAGAGAGAGGCTGATGGGCAGCCACTAAACAGCCCATGGGCGATCTTAAGAGAGCCACGCCTAGGCAATCTCTAAAATCTGTTTCATTAAGAAAAGTGTTTGTTTTTTTGAGAAAGTATTTTACAAGGAAGGATACATTGAGATTTCTCTCGTTTTCAAGTATGTCCTGGGTGGCGAGTATGTACCGTTAGGGGTCTTGCCCATGAACACTTACTGGAGAGGTGCTCTTGCCGGGATTGAACCTGTATCTCCACAGTCTCTCTCCACGGTTATAGAGCAGTGATGTTCCCTGCTTAGAGAACTAATGGTACTTCACCTGTTGTTCATTGTGGTGAATAACTCACATGTGGCTAATAATCCATTCATTCATTCATGGTTTGGCTAAAACATGGAGGGCCTTTATACGTGTGTGACTGCAAATTGTATGAAAAATGGTAATTAAAGGGACACTGTTAAAAATAGAGTTTCCCTTTTTTTGTCCATAAGTAATTGGGCAGATACTGCTGACAACCTCTGCTCAATCATTTTAAATAAAAATCTTTTAATTGTATGCATTGGCGTGCTCAGCCCGTTACATTAGGGTGTGCACCCATAGAGCATTTATTAACCCTTTCGCTGCTGAGGCATTTCACGCCTCTGTGCTGAGGTCATTTTTACCGGTTTCGCTCATCATGTTTAACCGCGTTTTGAAGCCTTATTTTATGATATGACCCAGACATATTATATATCGTTCTTTCCGGCAGACTCGGCCGATTCATATTATGTCATTATTATATGTATACATTATGTCCTGTCTGTATATTATAACAAAATATGCAATAAAATTAGAATTTTCAATAATTTACAACGTGTAAAGTGATTTTTTTCACATTTTAACCCTTTCGCTGCTGAGGCTTTTCCCGCCCCTGTGCTGAGGCCATTTTTACCGGTTTTGCTCATCATGTTTAAATGTGTTTTGAAGGCTTATTTTAGTATATGACCCAGACATATTATATATCGTTCTTTCCGTCAGACTCGGCAGATTCATAATATGTCATTATTATATGTATACGTCATGACCTGTCTGTATATTATAACAAAAAATGCAATAAAATATGATTTTTCAATAATTTACAATGTGTAAAGTGTTTTTTTTTTCACATTTTAACATGCGAGCAATTGCGGTTGTATTTTGTATGGGGTGCGCTTGTTAAAAAAATTAGAGATGGGGTCTCGTTACATTTTTTTTTGGGGAAAATTACACGATTTTTAACAAACGCACCGCATACAAAAATCGTTAGTGCAGCATCATTGTTCACATTATAATTGAAATGGGAACAATATTGCTGCATTAACAAACCAAAAGAAAGAAAAAAAACTTGTTTATTTTTTTTTCATAATTTTTTTTTTAAATATTTTTTTATTTTTTATTTTTTTTACAAATTTTTTTCACATTCGTGTTTGGTATCGTTGGAACGGCCATGCTCTGGCCGATCCAACGATACCAAACTTTAACCCCTAGCTGCCACGGATCGGGAGATAGGGGGTTTCAATAAACCCCCTATCTCCACCATTGGTGGCAGCTAGGGGTTAACTCCAGGACTGGCGTCATCGTGCTATGCACGATGACGCCAGTCCTCAGGGGGAGTTCCCGGAAGCTTGGCCGACATCCAAGATGTCGGCCAGCTCCGGGAAGGATCACGAACCGGCGCTTTTCAGCGCCGATTCGTGATCCAGCTCCCCAGGGGTTAATGCCAGGTACCATTTGGAAGGGCAGGCTGTGCCCTTCCAAATGGTGCCTGAGTTAACCCCCGCAACGCCACCGATCGGGAGGGAGAGATGTCCGAAGGACCTCCACCCTCCCTTTCAGGCGCCTCCTCCGCACATGCGGGGGGGGCGCCTGAATTAGGTGTCATCGCGCCGCCGCGATGACACCTAATTTCACCAGCGGCGGTTCCGGATGCTGGGCTGACATCGAGGATGTCAGCCCGCACCGGGGGGGCCAGCGATCGGCCGGAACTCGGCCAAACGCTGACCCCAAAGTGTGGACGCGCTCAGCGCGTCCGCCGCATGGAAGGTGACATGCGGTTGGACGCGCTGAGCGCGTCCATAGCATCGAAGTGGTTAACATGCGATAATTTGCGGTTATATTTTGTATGGGGTGCTTGTTAAAAAAATTAGAAATGGTGTCTCGTTACATTTTTTTGGGGAAATTTTTGCTATTTTAAACAAACGCACCCCATACAAAAAATCGTTAGTGCAGCATCATTGTTCACATTATAAATTAATTGGGAACAATATTGGTGCATTAACAAAACAAATAAAAAATAAAAACTTATTTTTTTATTATTATTTTTTTTTAATTTAATTTTTTTATTTTTTTTACAAAACATTTTACATGGTCATGTTTGGTATCGTTGAAAAGGCCATGCTCGGGCCGATCCAACAGTATCAAACATTAACCCCTAGCTGCCACGGATCGGGAGATAAGGGGTTCATTGGAACCCCTATCTCCACCATTGTTGGCAGTTAGGGGTTAACTCCAGGACTGGCGTCATTATGCTATGCACGATGATACCAGTCCTCAGGGGGAGTTCCCGGAGGCTTGGCCGACATCTAAGATGTCGGCCAGCTCCGGGAAAGGATCACGAACCGGCGCTTTTCGGCACCGAATCGTGATCTGGCCCCGATGGGGTTAATGCCAGGTACCGTTTGGAAGGGCAGGTTGTGCCGTTCAAAAAGGTGCCTGACATTAAGCTCAGGCCCCTGGCGATCGGGAGGGAGAGAGGTCCGAAGGACCTCCCCCCTCCCTTTCAGGCTCCTCCTCCGCACACGCGGGGGGGCACCTGAAATAGATGTCATCGCGCCGCCGTGATGACATCTATTGTGCCCGCGGCGGTCCTAGAGTGCCGGGCCGACATCAAGGATGTCAGCCCGCACCGGGGGGCACAATGATCGGCCGTAATCCGTCCGATCGCTGCCTGCGAAGGGAGGACGCACTCAGCGCGTCCTCCACAGCCAACGCTTCCTGCGGGAGGACGTGCTAAGCGTCCTCCGCAGCAAAGTGGTTAACTGAAAACTTATGTTTAGAACAGTTTGCATTAGAAATAACAAGCCTGTAACCAGAGATACAGTCAGTTTTAATGTTATGTATCATGAACCAGATAAGGGACATCTAAAATGTCAATGTAGGAGGTGTAAAGGACCTGTTCATCTTCTTCTTGGGCACACCAGGCACACTCCCTGTGCACGCCTATGGGCATAACCAATGTTAATGCTGAAATACAGTCACTAATCATGAAATTTATCATGAAATAGATAAGGAACATCCAAAATATCTATGTAGGGGGTCAAAGATGACCCTTTACCAAACATTAGGGTGTGCCTGGGCACACCAGGCACACCCTGTGCGCACGCCTATGATTGTAGGTGATTTTACTCCGCTTTTGTCCCTCACCTGGCGCTTTTGCTCCTCTTTGGCTCCGGGACTCCCAAACCTGGAAGTTCCTGCAGCTACAGTATCTAATGCAATTTGCTCTCCGGCACAACTTGCGTAGCGTAGGATCTGCAAATTCCATTATGGACTTTTGGCGTTTTACATAGGCAAGATCAGTAGCACCTGCACAGAGGGATGGATCGGTGCTGCACGCGTATACACAGATCCGATCGATCGCTGCCTCTCTGAGATTACTCAATAGTGCGGCCGGTCTCAGAGAATGTGACGTGGGCATGCTCTCTACATGCTGACATCACTAATGACCGATCTGAGGACAGGTAGCTGGGAAATTCAAAAATCCTACCTGCTGGTCATACTGGGAGGGGTGAAGGAAACTCCTCCACTTCACCCAGCAACTACACCAGCTCGGGGGAGAAGGGGGGCATTCCTCACATCCTGACCACTCTATCTTTGTAGAGAGATTTATTACATTATTTAAAGAAAGAATTTCAAAGACTCTTAAATAATAAAATGAAACATATACTCAAAATTTAAATCTAAACACATATTTGCTGCACATCAATTCACTTACCTCTTCCGTTAATCACAATTCCACCAGGGAAAGATTTAACGGAGCCGGAGCTAAAAATGTAATCGCAGAATCTTTTAGATTGCGCCACAAAGTCTTCATCCAGTTCATGATTCATAAGATTCTCCAGATTCTTTAGTTTTCCTGAACTCGCTGGTGTTGCAAACGTGAAGCATTTATGGGAGTGAAAATACTGCAGGATGCAACGACGAGGGAGATTGTAATCTTCAATCTTTTTCTTGTGATCAGGGTCCTGACTCTCGGGGTCTTCTAAAAAGGAAATACAACATTACAGACATGAGAATTATAATGCAGAACTGTCTCCGTGACCACATTTAAACAGAAATGCAATAAGGGGAAATATTCCATAGAAATGCATACGTAATGCAAATATCTATATTGACATAATCTATTAATAAAGTTCCTGGAGAAGACCATCCATTGGAAAAGTTGTAAAGAAGTAATTCACAGAGATCCGAATTGCTGGCGATTTCCTGGCCATTCAGCTATCCAGAGAACAGGCAGTTCGCCAAATGTTGGCGAATTGCCTGCACATACGGTGCCTGTTCGGTGCCTGTTCGAGGGCAGTGAAATCCCCATAGCTTCGTCTATTCAGAGAACAAAAAACAGCTTTGAAAAGTTGCCGAAATGCCCTGCCATTCGGTGGCTTCAATCGACAGGTTTATTCAGGCGAATCCCACAGGCTTCAATGTTAAAAATATTCCCGTTTTAATTCAATATCTAATAAACCGTTTATTATAATATTCTGCAGTAAAAAGTTTCTTTGTCGATTTTTTTTAGGATATTTTAAGCATTTTTTGGGGATTTCTTTGCAAAAAATAATTTCGTTTTTTTTTTTATCGTTTTTTCTTTTTTCTGTAACAGCCCTTTTTATTATCATTCATTGGATCAGTAGTTTCTTTGCAAACAGCGTCTCACTTTTCAAACATTCAAGCGTACTGTTTTCTTTTTTTCATTCCATTCGTCTGCGGTGGCGGGTTTTTGCGACGTCTGCTCTGCACTCTGATTGGCTCCTGCTCGGGTTTCTCCGGCATGTTCGGTGGGGTTAATCCAGATGCTTTTCAGGGTTTTCAGTGTGCATTCGCCTGGGTTTTGTGGTGAGTGTTAGGCAGGTTTTCGGCGGCTTTTCCCTGCGCTACGACGACCCTGTGGTGCTTGCTGAATACATTGCGGGGTCGCCGAAATGGGAAAGCCGAATCGCACTGAATTGAAGAGAACAAAAAGTCACCGAACCTGCGGTGACTTTTCGATTCTCTTTGAATAAACCTGTAAGGGTTTATGGTCTGTGCTTTATCCTCTCTTGTGCTCCCTTTTTGCTTTGACACTGAAGAAAGTAAAGGGGTGAAAAGTGACAGGAAGGGAGGTGAAGCAGTTGATAAATCTAACTGCCAAGGTTGACACCTGCCAAAACACCTGATTAACCAATGTTGGACCAGCAAGGCGTTCTTTACGCACTTACCCTGCCCCAGTTTTTTCATATTTTTACTGCACTCCTGTCATGCCACAGTAACCTATCAACTCTGTTACACACATGCAATATTATTCATTTTGTCAGTTTTACATATACCGTATTGTATATCATTGAAATGCAATGTAGAAGCTCTGCAGGAGATACAAGGCACAGGTTGCTAGATGTAGCTCCATGTAGTCCTTCCCAGTGATGGACAGATATAACTGCATCAACAATATCTCTGGGATGTAGTTCTCTGATTGCCAGCATATTGCATCAAATAGACTGCATGAGAGTATATCAGCAGCGCTGCACAGTGCCGATGCCAGTATCAGTGACTCTGACATATTACATAATATAGCGCCTCACTTGTAGCAGAGCTGAATATACAAATAAACCGCGCACCGCAGAGAGAATCGGGAGGAAATATGTCCCAATTATGTAAATTAATCTCAGAATACTAGGCATTAGGTTTATGTAGATGGAACCTGCTGTTGTGGAGAACATTGCCGTTGTGGCGGCCTTGCTCAATATATCACCGTATTTTGTAACTAACCCCACATCTGTTCAAAACTAGACCAAAAGTCAGGTGATTTTAAATCTTTAGATGGGTGTTTGGTTGGTGTGCTCTGAATTGTATGTGTTGTTTTTATGTGTCTCAGTAGCACTGTTATAAAATATGCATATTTAAATTGACTGCAGCCTGTGGTGTATGTACTGTATGTATGTGCATGTGTGTGTATACAGTATATCACAGCATGGGTTAATGGGTAACTCACAGGGCATTGTTTATATCACAGCATGGGTTAATGGGTAACTCACAGGGCATTGTTTATATCACAGCATGGGTTAATGGGTAACTTACAGGGCATTGTTTATATTACAGCATGGGTTAATGGGTAACTCACAGGGCATTGTTTATATCACAGCATGGGTTAATGGGTAACTTACAGGGCATTGTTTATATTACAGCATTTGTTAATGGGTAACTCACAGGGCATTGTTTATATCACAGCATGGGTTAATGGGTAACTCACAGGGCATTGTTTATATCACAGCTTGGGTTAATGGGTAACTCACAGCGCACTCTTTATTTCACAGCATGGGTTAATGGGTAACTCACAGGGCATTGTTTATATCACAGCATGGGTTAATGGGTAACTCACAGGGCATTGTTTATATCACAGCATGGGTTAATGGGTAACTTACAGGGCATTGTTTATATTACAGCATGGGTTAATGGGTAACTCACAGGGCATTGTTTATATCACAGCATGGGTTAATGGGTAACTTACAGGGCATTGTTTATATTACAGCATTTGTTAATGGGTAACTCACAGGGCATTGTTTATATCACAGCATGGGTTAATGGGTAACTCACAGGGCATTGTTTATATCACAGCATGGGTTAATGGGTAACTCACAGGGCATTGTTTATATCACAGTATGGGTTAATGGGTAACTCACATGGCATTGTTTATATCACAGCTTGGGTTAATGGGTAACTCCAGGGCATTGTTTATATCACAGCATGGGTTAATGGATAATTTACAGGGCATTGTTTATATCACAGCTTGGGTTAATGGGTAACTCACAGGGCATTGTTTATATCACAGTATGGGTTAATGGGTAACTCACATGGCATTGTTTATATCACAGCTTGGGTTAATGGGTAACTCACAGGGCATTGTTTATATCACAGCATGGGTTAATGGATAATTTACAGGGCATTGTTTATATCACAGCTTGGGTTAATGGGTAACTCACAGGGCATTGTTTATATCACAGCATGGGTTAATGGATAATTTACAGGGCATTGTTTATATTACAGCATGGGTTAATGGGTAATTTACAGGGCATTGTTTATATCACAGCATGGGTTAATGGGTAACTCACAGGGCATTGTTTATATCACAGCATGGGTTAATGGGTAACTCACAGCTCACTGTTTATATCACAGTATGGTTGTACTGTTCATTCTGATCTATGAGTCATTGACTCAGTGAGCCGCTCAGAGCAGTTCTTTGAGTTTGAATCACTGAATCCTTTAACTAATGACTCGTAGAATGGTTTTAAATGAATCTCTGAGTCGTTGTACTGTTAACTTCTAACACATTGCAGGGCAGAGCCAGCAGAAGCCGCTCACTCACTATAGGATCAGATTACACATGCAGTTAAAGATTCACAAACTGAACTGTTACAAATGGATCATTCAGTTCAGTGAAAAGATCCGGAACAAAAGAAGGATACAGTACGTTCATGAATCAGATGTCGGAACATGCGGGGAGATTGCCGGTCGTCAGGCCAAATATTTCACATGTCGCAGACAAGCAGACTTTTCAAGCCCTGTATATACATATATATATATATTTACAGGGTATTTACAGGGCATTGTTTATATCACAGCATGGGTTAATGGGTAACTCACAGGGCATTGTTTATATCACAGCATGGGTTAATGGGTAACTCACAGCTCACTGTTTATATCACAGTATGGTTGTACTGTTCATTCTGATCTATGAGTCATTGACTCAGTGAGCCGCTCAGAGCAGTTCTTTGAGTTTGATTCACTGAATCCTTTAACTAATGACTCGTAGAATGGTTTTAAATGAATCTCTGAGTCGTTGTACTGTTAACTTCTAACACATTGCAGGGCAGAGCCAGCAGAAGCCGCTCACTCACTATAGGATCAGATTACACATGCAGTTAAAGATTCACAAACTGAACTGTTACAAATGGATCATTCAGTTCAGTGAAAAGATCCGGAACAAAAGAAGGATACAGTACGTTCATGAATCAGATGTCGGAACATGCGGGGAGATTGCCGGTCGTCAGGCCAAATATTTCACATGTCGCAGACAAGCAGACTTTTCAAGCCCTGTATATACATATATATATATATATATATATATATATATATATACAATTTTCAGGTAATATACACTGTATAGAGTATTTCCAGCAATCTCTGCGTTTTTCCCCATCTGGTACCTTCTTTGCACTTCAGGGAAATCATGAGATACTCGTCTTCGGTTATTTTTTTTCCATCATGTTGCAGTTCCAGGGTGAAATCACGGACACACCATGTGAAGGACGCGAACGTCATATTGTAGTCACTAGGATCATCCTCCTTTTTCTTTGACGGCTGCTTTCGTATCAGTTCTGTTAATTGAGTCACATAGCTGAGCCATTTTAAGGAGAAAGTGACATATAGGGCATATAATTCAATTTACACATATAGCCAGGGGAGCTGCATGTGAATGGTAAATTTTTTTGGGAGGAAAGTGGTGCAGTAAATGCTGGCTCAAAATTCTGATAATATCAGATATATTATTTGAGAGTAATTAATAACAATACAATATTTTTAATGTTGCTTCAAAATATCATAATTTGATTTAGTTATGTAAAAATAGTTATGTAAAAATAGTTATGTCGGCGTAGGGACAAGAAGGGAAAGACTGGAGGGACTTTTTCCCCCACTCTTTCCCTGATCGCACCGGCTAGAGGTGCGGACAGAGCCGCGGTCCTCACCGCGGGACACAGGGTAAGTATAGGATCTGTTTTTTTTATTTTTAAGCCTGGTGTTAACGGATTCTACAGAAGCGGAATCCGTTAACACCAAGTCCTGGCTCTGGTTAACTTTTCGTTTACCAGAGACAGGCGTTAATCAGCGCTGGGACATTGTAATTAGTGATGGGCCGAACACCCCCCGTGTTCGGTTCATAGAAACATAAAATATGTTGGCAGTTAAGAACCTTTCGGCGCATCTAGTCTGCCCAATTACATGGATACTTTACCTGGATTTATCTTTTGTTTAGGATAGCCTTATGCCTATCCCATGCCTGCTTAAATTCAATCACTGTTTTGGCCTCTACCACTTCAACTGGAAGGCTGTTCCATGTATCCACCACCCTCTCAGTAAAAAAATGCTTCCGATGTTACTTTTAAACTTTTGCCCCTCTAATCTAAGACTATGTCCTTTTGTTTTGCTACTTTGTTTCCTTTTAAATATACTCCCTTCCTCTCCCTTGTGGATTTCCTTTACGTATTTAATTGTTTCTATCAAATCTCCTCTGTCTCGTCTTTTTTCCAAGCTATACATGTTAAGATCATTAAGCCTTTCCGGGTAACTTTTCTCCTTCAAGCCGTACACCATTTTAGTAGCCCTTCTCTGAACTCTCTCTAAGATGTCTATATCCTTCTGGAGATACGGTCTCCAGTACTGCACATAGTACTCCAAGTGAGGTCTCACCAGTGCTCTGTACTTTGGCATGAGCACTTCCCTTTTCCTACTGCTAATACCTCTCCCTACACAACCAAGCATTCTGCCAGCATTTCCTGCTGCTCTATTACATTGACTACTTACCCATAGATCCTTTGCAATAATAACCCCTAAATCCCTTTCGTCAGATGTTGAGTTTAGGACTGTATCAAATATTCTATATTCAGCCCTTGGGTTTTTACGCCCCAGGTGCATTATCTTGCACTTATCCACATTAAAACTCAATTGCCACAGCAATTGAAAAAATTTGAATTCGAACGCGAACACGATTTGAACTCAATGCAAGTCAATGGGACTCGAACGTTCGATTTTTAGAGTGCCCTCCAAGTGGACATATATGCTAGATATTTTCCATAAAAGGTGTATGGGGGTCCGGCTAGTGCCCTGGGGGACAGCAAACAAGGTCAAAAAGTAAAAAAAACAACGTTTTTAAAGGAACAGTGATTTTTCCATGACATAAAGGTTAAGAATAAAAAATGAAAAATTCCTTCAAATATCGTGCCTAGGAGGTCCCCATAACCTGCCGGGGAGGGGCAGATTTGTAGGATGTATAGAAACATTTAAAAAGATAAAATTACATTTCAAATGACGGTAAATGGTTTTCCTTAATCTATTCATAAACAACTGCTTGGGGTGGCAGCCTGTATGAAAAGAGGAGACGTTTTAGGACACGCAGAACAAGTTTAGTGATTTTTTTGGCTAAATTATGGTGAAACGTATGCAGGCTTTGGATGAAAGTAACAACAGGTGCATTAAAATTGCATGAGCATTAACATTTGCTGCGGCGTTCACCGCATATTTGTAACGATTCCCCAGGACAGACCTGGTAGTATCCCTGGTAACAGACCTCTAACCCTCCGATCCTTAGGATCAGTGGCGTAGCGTGGGGGGGGCTGGGGGGCCGTGGCCCCGGGCGCAGTTTTGTTAGGGGCGCATTCGCGCCCCTAAAACTGGCCCGGGGGTTGAGGGACCCAGATGCCGGGCAGCGCGGGAGCGCCTGCCCGGTCTTGAACAGTCCGTCCTGTGAAGTGGATGCGGCTGTGTGCGTGCGCAGACGGTCACGTTGTGTCGGCTAATCAGGTGGTACTGAGTCTCTGTACCACCTGACTGGCCGGACCGCGTGACCGGCTGCGCACGCACACAGCCGCATCCACTTCACAGGACGGACTGTTCAAGACCGGGCAGGCGCTCCCGCGCTGCCCGGCATCTGGGTCCCTCAACCCCCTGCCGGAGCTGGGGCAACAATCCAGGTGAGAGCTGGGGCAAATCCATGACCTGGGGGCAAATCCATGTGTGACCTGGGGGCAAATCCATGTGTGACCTGGGGGCAAATCCATGAGTGACCTGGGGGCAAATCCATGAGCTGGGGCAAATCCATGAGCTGGGGGCAAATCCATGAGTGAGCTGGGGGCAAATCCATGAGTGAGCTGGGGGCAAATCCATGTGTGACCTGGGGGCAAATCCATGAGCTGGGGGCAAATCCATGAGCTGGGGGGCAAATCCATGAGCTGGGGCAAATCCATGAGTGAGCTGGGGCAAATCCATGAGTGAGCTGGGGCAAATCCATGAGCTGGGGCAAATCCATGAGTGAGCTGGGGCAAATCCATGAGCTGGGGGCAAATCCATGAGCTGGGGCAAATCCATATGCTGGGGGCAAATCCATGAGTGAGCTGGGGCAAATCCATGAGCTGGGGCAAATCCATGAGTGAGCTGGGGGGCAAATCCATGAGCTGGGGCAAATCCATGAGTGAGCTGGGGGGCAAATCCATGAGCTGGGGCAAATCCATGAGTGAGCTGGGGCAAATCCATGAGCTGGGGGCAAATCCATGAGCTGGGGCAAATCCATGAGCTGGGGGCAAATCCATGAGTGAGCTGGGGCAAATCCATGAGCTGGGGCAAATCCATGAGTGAGCTGGGGGGCAAATCCATGAGCTGGGGGCAAATCCATGTGTGAGCTGGGGCAAATCCATGAGCTGGGGGCAAATCCATGAGCTGGGGCAAATCCATGATTGAGCTGGGGCAAATCCATGAGCTGGGGGCAAATCCATGAGTGAGCTGGGGCAAATCCATGAGCTGGGGCAAATCCATGAGTGAGCTGCTGGGCAAATCCATGTGTGAGCTGGGGCAAATCCATGAGCTGGGGGCAAATCCATGAGCTGGGGGCAAATCCATGAGCTGGGGCAATATCCATGTGAGAGCTGGGGCAATATCGATAACGTGTCCACAGGTTGGGGGGGGGGGCGCACAATTCTTGGCTGGCCCCGGGTGCTGACAACCCACGCTACGCCACTGCTTAGGATGGTCGGGACTCGGGACCACTAAACCTAACCTCTAGCAGCCACACAGGCCAGGGAGACAGCACCAACAATATACACCACAGACTGAGATCAATATATGTTTGTACTGCGCTATAGTATATGGCAGGATGGAAGCGCACCAGCAGTAACAAGCAGCGGAATATACCAGACAGGGGCACAGAGCGAGAGTAGTTGTTATAACAAAACTGGGTCAGCAACGTTTAGGCACCTGTACTGTTCTACTGTATATGGTGAGAATCGGCGCACACCAGTAGCAACAGGAGGCAAACAGAACAGGCAGGGAGTACACAGAGAGAATAGTCAAATGGCAGGCAAAGTCGGCAACAGATCGGGTCCTCAGAAGTAGGGATGAGCCGAACACCCCGAGTTCGGTTCACATTCGAACTCGAACTTTTCAAAACTCAAACATTCAAACTCGAACCCAATACAAGTCGATGGGACTCAAAGTTCGATTTTTAGAGTGCCCTCCAAGAGGGCATATATGCTAGATATTTGTTATAAAATGTGTATGGGGGTCCGGGTAGTGCCCTGGGGGACAGGAAACAAGGACAAAAAGTTTTAAATAAACGTTTTTAAAGGGACAGTGAGGTTTCCATGAAATAAGGGTTAAAAATAAAAACGAAAAATATCGTGCCTAGGAGGTCCCCATAACCTGCCCGTGAAGTGGCGGATTTCTAGGATGTATAGAAACATTTAAAAACAAAAAAATGACGTTTCAAATTAGGGTAAATGCTTTTCCTTTAATCTTTTCATAAACAACTGCTTGGGGCGGCAGCCTGTATGAAAAGACATTTTAGGACGTGAAGAAAAAGTTTAGTGATTTTTTGGCTAAATTATGGTTCAACTTATGCAGGCTTTGGATGAAAGTAACAATAGGTGCTTTAAAATTGGGCCTTAACGTTGGCAACAGTGCCGTCACACCGTAACCCCTCTGTGGTATTGTGGAAGAGTGCAGTGGTGGACCATGCGGTCCTATATTAAAAAGATATGAATCTGGTAAAGGTGTCAGTGCACCCAGATATTAGGGATGTGTGTTTCGGATTTCGGAATTTTCACGAAATTTCCCGATTCGAGTTTTCGGATGCGGACGATTTTCCGAAAATTTTTAGATCCGAAAACGGCAGATCTGAAAAGTTTTCCGAGCCGAAACGAAATATTTTTGGATATTTTGAATGGACTTGAAATGTGTCAAATCGAAATTTTATTTTCGCTCTATTCATAATTTCGGTTCCATTCGTGATTTCGGTTCCATTTCAGTAATTCTGGACATCGTATATTTAACTATTACCGGTTATATCACTTGTTTTTTTTGTTTCCAATGATCCGATAATTCTGTCGATACGTCAATTCGTAATCGGGTCGGATCCGATTCGTCCGCGGGTCGCGCATGCGCGCGGATGTCGTAACTTTATTGAGCCATTTTTGTAGAGAGTTTTGACAATTGCCAAAAAATATAGAAATTCTTTATCATGGCTGAAGGAAGAGACCGAGAGTCCCATTCGGACAACTCCTCATCTGCTTCCACCCCAGAGACACCCAGGAAGAAGCGGGCCAGTAACATGGCATTTGAGGAGATGCTGGAGCTGGTCCGCATCTTCGATCTTAAAGATTATGACTGCGTAAGGGCCCTTACGGCAGAAAGAATAATTCACGAAAGGATCGTATCCTTGACAAACTCCGAACCACCATCCTGGAGCTGTTCGGGAAGGACCGGACGAAGGACCAGCTCCGCAAATGCTGGTCCGACCTCAAGACACGCGAGCAGGAGCAGCTGAGGCACATCTGGTGTGTCATAGCCAAACGTAAGTATATTGTAAAGCGCTGCGCAAACTGTTGGCGCTATATAAATCCTGTATAATAATAATAATGTGCTTGCATGTGCTAATGCGCACAGAAATACCTTGATTTATCTAGTCCTTTTTTCATGCAATGTGATTGTGTATAGCTTTGCGGTTTCACGACTCGTCATACATGCATTTTTGCCATAGCTCTTCCTTTTTGTGATTTTACGTATTCGTGAAAATTGTGACATTTGATGTATGTAGATGAAGTTACAATGCTGGATTTCTTTTGGCACTGTGTGTAGTCTGTAGTGTGCTGGGGGGGAGGTTGTTGTGATTGAGTGATGCATACGAGATGACCCGCAGCTTGCCCAATATTGGCTCCCACCTGCGCATCAACAAAAATCTCTGCGTCTCTGCTAAGTGGTAGGATGGGACATGTAGTTCTTTTGAAAGTGCATCCAAACAGAGCCGCCTTCAATACATCCTCAGCAGCTGCTGAATTGTTGCAGCGCAGCAATTCAGTTTGCTGCAGCAGTGTCATTATTGAACGCTTTAGATGCAAATTTCAAAACAAAATGGCGGATTTCTGTTGTTTCTGCAATATCCAGTTTTATTAGCAGAAACTGAAAGTGAAACTGAGGCTGAGGCCTTTTATAAAATAACTAAAAGCAGTCGCACAATGCGTTTTGTACGCACACAACACAAATAATAGTTTTTATTGAATAAACGTAATGTTTACTTCTGAAAAAAATATATAATTGAACGGTAATATATGTCTATGTGCAGAGGAAATAAATAAATATTTTGTGACTTTAGAACTATGAGATGGGAGTAGTGGTGTGTCAAGCTGGTAGTGGGGTAGTGGAGGGGTGTCGCAATACTTTCGGCAATATATTGTATAGATATACCATTTTTTCCAGTCTGCATTATTTACGTGTTATTTTTTGGATTTGGCAGAAGACAGGAAGAAGGCAGCATCTGCCCGGCGGGCACCAGTGCCCCAGTGGAGGAGGAGCCACGGGCGACCACCAGCGCTGGTATATACTGTTTTTTTTGCAACGACTTTTGGTCAAAAACAGAAACATTTTTTGTTTACTGTATTTTAATTAAAATTTTTTATGTATAGCACAAGAGGAGCAGGAGGAGGAAGGGGAGGAGCAGGAGGAGGAGCAGGAGGAGGCCGCCAGCACTGGTATATACTACTGTTATATTTTTTCAAGACTTTCAGTCAAAAATAGAAACCTGCTTTACTTACTGTATTTTCCTTCTTTCATTTATTGGATATATAGAAGGAGAAGCCAGACCGGACACATCCAGTGTCAGGATAAATCGGGAGGCGATCGGCGAGCTACGCCTGGCTGTTACCTCCATCGACGCCATACAGGAACTGCTCCAGGAACTGCGGGAGCACATAAGCAATGCCGCGGACATCCTGGAGCGGCAGTGAGACCAGTGGCAGCCTCCTCCCGAATGTAACCGGAATGTGCCTCAGCTGCTCCTGCTCGCGTGCCTTGAGGTCGGACCAGCGTTTTCGGAGATGGTCCTTCGTCCGGTCCTTCCCGAACAGCTCCAGGATGGTGGTGCGTAGCTTGTCAAGGATACGATCCTTGCGGGTGTTATTCTTCCTGCCGTAAGGGCCCTTACGGCAGTCATAATCTTTGTAATCAAAGATGCGGACCAGCTCCAACATCTCCTCAAATGCCAGTAACTGTTGGGCAGTTTGCCATCCTTGGCATGTTCCCTTCCCTTCCCCATGTTGTAAATAAATTTTCTATTTTTTCTATATTTTCTATATTTTCCTGTTTGTGTGCGTTGCTTTTCCTTACTTAATAAGTTAATATGTATTGCTTGGTTTCCACACTGTTAAAATTATATGTACATAAATGTATTGACATTTCTATGGACCCTTTGTCATAAATTTGTCAACATATTTGTGGCCATGAATGTGACTGTGCACATTCTACACTTCCTGCCTGGCCAAAAAATGTCACACACTAACATAACCTTGTTGTACTGCCTTGAGATTTGATTACCGACGTAGCCTGGTTTTGTTAAGCTTAGGCGATGTCACAACAACACGGATTTTTGTCCACAGTCACATTCATTGTATAACCAAGAATTTATCAAAAAATATTGATGGCAGCACTGCGTGAAGTCTTCTCCGACACAAACCCAAAGATCCTCAGTGCGGCTCAGGTCTAGTTTATTTGTCCCTGTTTGCAGCTTCACGCAACACCTCCTCCAGGGGTCAAGTCCTGGGAAAAAAAGTGAGGGAACTCACCCACGAATTCCACAACCCCTAATACCTGAAGAAAAAATATATATAATCACGAGTATAGCCGGACGAGCCGGTGATACCATTTTTATTGGGTTAACTTTACATTTAAAAGACAAGCTTTCAAGAGTGTAAACTGGAAACTATACTGATCAGTGAAAGGTATCACTACGTACAGTTATACTCGCGATTTTGGCAACTGGACTAACGCGTTTATATATAATCTATATATATATCCAGGCACAGACCCCCCAGAATTATATACACAGCACTTGACCCCCAGAATAATATACACGGCACTGGTTATATGGATATATTTTCCCAGTTCACATGGATATAATTGCCCCAGCTCTCATGGATAATGCCCCCAGCTCTCATGGATAATGCCCCAGGTCTCATGGATATTGCCCCCAGGTCTCATGGATAATGCCCCCAGGTCTCATGGATAATGCCCCAGGTCTCATGGATATTGCCCCCAGGTCTCATGGATATTGCCCCCAGGTCTCATGGATAATGCCCCAGCTTCATGGATAATGCCCCAGGTCTCATGATATATGCCCCAGGTCTCATGGATATAATGCCACAGGTCTCATGGATAATGCCCCAGCTCTCATGGATATATGCCCCAGCTCTCATGGATAATGCCCCAGGTCTCATGGATAATGCCCCAGGTCTCATGGATATATGCCACAGGTCTCATGGATAATGCCCCAGCTCTCATGGATATATGCCCCAGCTCTCATGGATAATGCCCCAGGTCTCATGGATAATGCCCCAGCTCTCATGGATAATGCCCCAGCTCTCATGGATAATGCCCCAGCTCTCATGGATAAACCCCAGCTCTCATGGATATGCCCCCAGCTCTCATGGATAATGCCCCAGGTCTCATGGATAATGCCCCAGCTCTCATGGATAATGCCCCAGCTCTCATGGATAATGCCCCAGGTCTCATGGATATATGCCCCAGGTCTCATGGATATATGCCCCAGGTCTCATGGATAATGCCCCAGGTCTCATGGATAATGCCCCAGCTCTCATGGATAATGCCCCAGGTCTCATGGATATATGCCCCAGCTCTCATGGATAATGCCCCAGGTCTCATGGATAATGCCCCAGCTCTCATGGATAATGCCCCAGGTCTCATGGATAGTGCCCCCAGCTCACCTCCCTGCGACCGGCGGTGGCCGGTGCTGCTTCTGTTAGAACGGCCGCTGACAGGAAGTGCAGCCGCTCGCCTGGGATTGATGAACCAGCCAGGCGAGCGGCTCACTTCCTGTCAGCGGGCCATTCTAACAGGAAGCATGCGGCCGCCGGCAATGTGCGGCGGCCGCCTACTCAGCCTTTCGGGCTCGGGCCACAGCGCGTTCCCGCTCGACTCGAGCCCTGACCTCCTCCCAGCTATGAGCTCACTCTCTCCCACCGCTGCCCGCTAAGGCGCTGCCCGCCAACATGGTCACGTCTTTGCAGGAAGACAACAGCGTGGGGAACGGCAGCTGCCGACAGTCCCAAGACCTCGTCACAATGACGTCAGTTCTGGAGTTAACCCCTAACTGCGACCAATGGTGGAGATAGGGGGTTCATTGGAACCCTATCTCCCGATCCGCGGCAGCTATCGGTTGGTTAATGTTTGGTATCTTTGGATCGACCAGAGCATGGCCTTCCAACAATACCAAACATGACAATGTTAAAAAAAAAAAAATTTTACATTTAAATTTTTTATAAACAGGTTTTTTGTTTTGTTAATGCAGCAATATTGTTCCCATTTCAATTATAATGTGAACAATGATGCTGCACTAAAGATTTTTGTATGTGGGGTGCGTTGTTAAAAATAGTGTAATTTTCACCCAAAAAACTATAACAAGTCCCCTTTTCAATTTTTTTTTAACAAACGCAACTCATAAAATATACCGCAAACACTCGCATGTTAAAATGTGAAAAAAAATACTTTACACCTTGTAAAACAAACATTGAAAATTCTAATTTTATTGCATTTTTTGTTATAATATACAGACAGGACATGACGCATACATATGAATAATGATATATTATGAATCATCTGCCGAGTCTGCCGGAAAGAACGATATAGTCTGGGTCATATTATAAAATAAGGCTTCAAAAAAACGCGTTTAAACAAGAGGAGCGAAACTGTTAAAAATTAGCTCAGCAGCAGACCGCAGTGCCGCACACAGGCGTGAAGGGAAGCCGTGAAATGCCTCAGCAGCAAAAGGGTTAATTTTTTTTTTTGTCTGTTTTAAATCTTTTTTTTTTTTTTTTTCGTTTCAGATCATTTTGATAACCTATTTTTCTGTTTTAAACCTTTTTGTTCTGGTTTTTATTTTTAAAAGTCAGACCATTCGGGTCAGTTTAGCGTTTTTTAAATCGTTTTGTTCATTTTTTTTTTGTTCCTTGGCTTTCATAACCATTTTTTAATGTGATTAAATAAAGTTGTGAAATGTATATCATAAGAAAAAAGGATCTTTATTAATTAAAAAAAAACACGATAGAATCGCCAGAATTATCGTATTGACAGAATGAATTATCGAATCCGAAAACAAACCAAAATGTATTATAAAAAAATATATAAAGTATAAAAAAGTAAACCATAGTAGTTTACATCAAACGAATAGAGTTAGACAGCTTTGAAACGAGGAGAACAGACGTTCAGAAAAAAATGAAAATTTCCGAAATCACGAAAAGTCGATACAAAAACGAGCAAAGTGACACGAAAATACGAAAAATGGTCGAGGAGAAAAGACGGTCCGAAAAACGAAAAGTCCCGAAATCACGAAAAGTCGATACAAAAAACGAGCAAAGTGACACGAAAATACGAAAAATGGTCGATATTCTGAAAAAAAAATGTACACGAAAAACGAGTCGAGCCGAATCGAATCGAAACAGAAATCGGCCGAAACGAGCCGAATCGAAAAGTTTAAACATCCAAACGAATCGAACCGAATCGAACCGAAAAAAAAATCGGTGCACAAGCCTACCAGATATTGTGCTTTTGGTGCCAGGCCAGCAAGAGCGTTCGCATTGTAATCCTTTTGTGGTATTGTGGAAGAGTGCAGGGGTGGACTATACAGTCCTATATTAATACAGCCAAATATTGTGCCTTTCATGGCAGCAAGTGCGTTCACACCGTAACCCTTTTGTGGTATTGTGGAAGAGTTCAGTGGTGGAGGTTTTGTGAATGCAGAAGAGATCCCCGATCTATTCCGTTATGTCAGCATCAGGGGACTGATAGCTGCCTATCCAGGACTGATTCATTCATTCCTTGCCCCTAGGTAGTCCTGCACCATATGGTGAAGACGCTGGCAATGGGTGCCTACATTTGACGTCCCTGGGCGTCATTGACTAAAAAATTTAAAAAGGCATCAGTCAAGCGGCCCCGGCCTTCACCACTATTCCTCTGATCATCCGCAGCCTCAGAAGCACCTGTGTCATCACTTGGTAACCTACCAGTGCCTGGAAAAGTGTTACACAAGTGTCGCTTTAGAGCGTCCTCAAGTTTTTTCATCCTGTGCTCCCTCTGTGCGGGCAGGATGAGCTCTGACACTTTACCCTTGTATCGTGGATCAAGAAGGCTTGCCAACCAGTAATGATCCCTCTCCTTCATAGCACGAATCCTGGGGTCCTTTACCAGGCTTTTCAGGATAAGGGAGCCCATGCAGCCTAGATTAGAGGTGGCATTAGCTTCCGAGTCTTCCTGGTCAATGAGGATGACCCCATCGTGCACTTCCTCCTCCCAGCCACGCACTAGCCCTTGTGTTTCTGGGCACACCAAACCCTCCCTTGAGGAATCCCCACCTTCAATGCCCCCACTACTTAAATATTCCTCCTCACCCTCCTCATCCTCCTCCTGTCTGATCTGAGGAGGACCCGCTGGAATGCTGTCTGCAGAAAGACTTGGGTCTTCAGAGCTAGGGAAGGCCTCCTCTTCCTCCCGCTGCTCTGCCTCTAGAGCCACATCTATAATTCCCTGCAGAGTGTGCTCCAGCAGGAACACTAAAGGAATTGTGTCACTGATGCATGCACTGTCCCTGCTCACCATCCTCGTTGCCTCCTCAAATGGTGACAGTACAGTGCATGTATCCTTGATCATCGGCCAATGCGGAGGGGGGGACCAAGTTGACCTGAACCTGTCCTTGTGCCATACTCACACAGGTACTCGTTGATGGCCCACTGCTGCTTGTGCAGATGCTGCAGCATTGCTAATGTTGAGTTCCACCTGGTGGGCATGTCACAGATAAGACGGTTTGTGGGAATGTAGAATTCTCTTTGAATTTCTGCCAGGCGAACACTTGCTGGGAATGATCGTCTGAAGTGGCTGCAGACTTTTCTGGCCTGGGTGAGAAGCTCTGCCAGCCCTGGGTACAGGGTTAGGAAACGCTGTACCACCAGATTTAGGACGTGTGCTACGCATGGTAAATGCGTCAACTTACCCTGGCATAGGGCAAAGATAAGGTTGCTGCCATTATCACAGACAACCATTCCCAGCTCAAGCTGGCTTGGTGTTTACCATCTCTGCACCTGCCCCTGCAGAGCTGACAGAATTTCTGGCGCGGTGTGGCTCCTGTCCCCTAAACATACCAGCTCAAGCACAGTGTGGCATCTTTTTGCTTGAGCCATTGCGTAGCCCCTGTCACGCGTCGGTTTAACTGCCACTTCGCGAGAGACAGAGAAGGAGGAGGAGGAGGAAGAGGGAGAGGTGGTGGTGGTGGAGCAGACAGACCTCATACAAGCAGCTTTCTGGAGGCGTGGTGGATGAACAAGCTCCAGCACAGAGCCCCGTCTTGGATCCCTCCCAGCTGCAATCAGAGTTACCCAGTGTGCCGTGAAGGAAATGTAACGGCCCTGTCCATGCTTGCTGGACCACGTGTCTAAAGTCACATACACCTTGCTGCTGACTGCCTTTCCCAATGACTCAATAACATTGTGTTCCACGTGCTGGTATAGTTCTGGAATGGCCTTCCGTGAAAAGTAATGGCGTTTTGGAACCTGCCACTGTGGTACAGCACATTCAGCAAATTCGCAGAAGGGAGCAGAGTCCACCAGCTGGAAAGGCAGCAGCTGCAATGCAAGTAATTTTGCTAAGCTGGCATTTAGACACTGTGCTTAGGGATGGTTGGGACTATATTTTTTCTTACGCTGCAGCAGCTGGGGCAACGTAATCTGACTGCGTAAATCTTCAGCTGATGGCATGCTGTCACATTGTGAGGAAGGAGCTGGTACATCCATTACTGTAGCATCATCCCTGTCAGTGGAGGTTGTATGCAATGACATGGCAGGACATACAGTGGGGGTAGAGACAGATGAGGAGGAGGAGGACCTACGCAAAGTTTTGCGCTAATGGGATGTGTGGCAGGTGGTCATATGTCACCTCAAGCACGTGGTACCCAAGCGTCCGGTGTCTTTCCCACGCTTGAGCCTCATCTGACATAGATTACAAATAGCAAATGTGGGGTTTGCTGCACATTTCTTAAAGAATTCCCAGAAAGGCAGAGTTCCTGGATGTGTGCTTTGAGACAACAGCGCTCTGCACCTGAGCAGCTCTGACATCTGATGCCTTGGACTGGCTAGTGCTAAGGTTGGTCATAGAGGACATTGTGCCTCGTGTTTGTTGTGCCTCCTCCTCCTCTCCTCCTCACTTGACTCCTCTGTTTGATCAGGCACCCAGGTAGAGTCAGTGACCTCATCATCATTGTCTTCACCCCCTATCTCCTCATCACTGGAGCCAACTTGGCAGTATGCTGCAGCTGCTGGGGCAACATGAGTGCCAGTTATTTGTGTGTCATCACTGGCACCACCTTCCTCTAGGTTGATTATACTCCCTTCCTCAATCTCAGAGATTGAATCAGAGCACTGTACTTGCTGCGCATCCTCAAGCAGCATGTCACTGTCATTGTAGTCGAACAATTCAGCTGACTCCTCCGTGTGTTAGTGAGGCTACGGCAGGAGTAGCTGTGGATATGGAGGCTGCATTAGATTTTTTGGCAGCTGAGGTGGACTGTAAAGCACTACAAGCCTGGCTGGCAGAGGACTCAGAGGACTCGGATGGCCTGGTTAGCCAATTCACCAAATCCTCTGTATGTTGCTGCAGCTTAAGAAGATGGCCAGCACCAGTTAGAAAGGACAAGCGTGCCCCTGCAGAGGATGCACCACGTCCACCACGACCAGAGGCACAGCCTCCCGACACAGAGGCTGCTTGCCCTTTTATCTGTGTCTGGGAGTGTCTGCCTGTCCTTTTGGTCTTTCTGACATGGTGAGTGATATATAGATTAAATATATACAGAACTCTGATTCAACTCTGGTATAAAGATTGAAGATTTACAGAACTCTGGTATAACTCAGTGAGACACCCTGATAGCTGGCAGCCAGTGACAAGACACAGATTACAATTCCCAAAAACCTCCTATAAATCAGTGAGACCCCCTGATAGGACCCCCTGATAGCTGGCAACAGTGACAAGACACAGATTACAATTTGCAGAAATGTGCTAGAAGTATGTGGGACCCCCTGATAGCTGGCAGTGAGAAGACAGATTACAATTCTCAGAAACCTCCTATAAATCAGTGAGACCCCCTGATGGGTGGCAGTGACAAGACACAGATTACCTCAATTCCCAAATATTTTGTAGAAATTACTCACCCCCCAAAATTCTGCGTGGCAGTGACAAGACACAGATTACCTCAGATTACCTCAATTCACAAATATTTTGTAGAAATTACTGAGCCCCCAAAATTCTGGGTGGCAGTGACAAGACACAGATTACCTCAGATTACCTCAATTCCCAAATATTTTGTAGAAATTACTGAGCCCCCAAAATTCTGGGTGGCAGTGACAAGACACAGATTACCTCAGATTACCTCGATTCACAAATATTTTGTAGAAATTACTGAGCCCCCAAAACTCTGCGTGGCAGTGACAAGACACAGATTACCTCAGATTACCTCGATTCACAAATATTTTGTAGAAATTACTGAGCCCCCAAAATAGTTGCTGGGAGTGAGAACACAAAGATTAGAACAATTCACAGATATTTGGTAGAAATGAGACCCCCCCCCCAGTAGTTGGTGGCAGACTGGCAGTGAGAACACACACTAACACAAGAACAATCTCCTCTCAAATCTCCTCTCAAATACTTGCAGAAGCGTTGTGTGAAGCCTT
>CM019073.1:92223637-92391881 GCA_009667805.1 Leptobrachium leishanense
GGCTACTAGGATGGCAGTACAGAGCACATACAAAAAGAGACGTCACGAATCCTCTACTCTCTGACTAGTAGTCCCTTGAGACAGGACACTCTCTACCCTTCCGATCCTTAGAGTGGTCGGCACGTCTAGACAGATTGCTAGGATGGCAGTACAGAGCACATACAAAATACAAGGGGTGGTCTGATGTGCTTAGGGTGCCACACAGACTGACCTCCGTACCAGAATAGAGGAGTGATACAAATGCCAGGGGTCGAGACACAGAATGGTCGCTTGCGAATGCCAGGGGTCAATACACGGAATGGTTCGTTCGCCAAAGCCAGGGGTCAATACACAGAATAGTCGTTTTGCCAATGCCAGGGGTCGATACACAGAATAGTCGTTTTGCCAATGCCAGGGGTCGATACACAGAATAGTCGTTTTGCCAATGCCAGGGGTCGATACACAGAATAGTCGTTTTGCCAATGCCAGGGGTCGATACACAGAATAATTCTTAGCCAGAAACGCACAAGAGCTCTGCGGGAAGTAACTACCACGTCAGGGCACTGGCATAGTGGAGAAGCTGGGTTTTAAACCCGGCGGGTCCGCGTCATCACGCGAGGCCCCGCCTCCCGGCGTCCCACGTGTGCGGAAGCGACCGGCGCTATTTACTCGGCGCCTGGCCAGCGAGCAGCGAGGACGCTGCTGCCAGGCGCCGCCGGAACGGGGGTACGTGACAGAAGCTTCACACAGCGTGCCAGTGTATGCAGTGTCTAACAGAATAGGAGACGGGAGGCTGCGCTTGTTGGTGGATCCAGAAATCAGGTGAGTATTAGAAAGAAAGAAAAAAAAAGTTTTATTTTATGTTCCTTGGGACATTTAAAAATGTCCTCAGATTTTTTTTTCTTTTATAAATGTGTCGCCTTACCTTAGCCTGGTGGTCAGTCAGTGGAGGCTCCCTGGATTTTGGTTGTGGGGGGGGGGAGTCTGCCGTTCCTGCATGTCCAGTGGCTCCCTCCCTGCGCCGCCTCTCTGCCACATGCACCCGGCTGGCTAGCCTGCACAGTCGCAGCTCTGTCATCCGGCATCCGCATGCTCCTCAAGGGATCCTTGGGAGGCCCCGGCGGGCTGCCCTCTACAGTGCCTGATTAGAGGGCCTCATCTGCCTGATGTTTTAGCAACAAGATTGTTTTATCCCATAGGCTTCAATGTTAAAAATATTCCCGTTTTAATTCAACATCTAATAAACCATTGCTTATAATATTCTGCAGTAAAGAGTCTCTTTATTTTTAGATTTTTTAGGATTTATTAAGCATTTTTTTTAAAAAATTTCCAAATTTTTTTTTTTTAGAACTTTTTGCGAACGGCCTGAAAAGTTCGAAGTTCGCCGAACAGGCAGTGTTTGAATCGAACTCATGTTCGAATCGAACCGAACACCCATCCCTAATTGTAATACCATTGCTGATTAACACTTTGCGCTCCCCATGTTAAGTATAGGGAGCGCAAAGTGCAGTAACCTTGCGCTGAGAAGTGCAAGGTACCAAATGCAAACGAGTTTTTTAACCCATTTGCGTTTGGATTGTAATATGTGGTAGATCCTGCAGCTAACGGTAGTGCGCATGCAGGTGAGCGCTACCGGTAGCGATAACAATGTAATAGGGCCCAAAGTGTGGGAACTCGCCATCACCAAGGTATTTACTACTCAATAAACCATAGATATGTTGCACTTAACCAATCACAACAGCTAGCATTTCATATTAATGTTTAATATAAAGATAGTCCGGGTCTTAGGGAATCATTCATGATAATTGTAATAAATACGACAATTTTCTGTTGACTTAAGAAAACCTATGATTGAAACCTAAATAAAAGCTTTACATCGTATGCACCTAAAAGGAACTCATTTCCCTCT
Organism: Leptobrachium leishanense; assembly: GCA_009667805.1. Lineage (NCBI taxonomy): Eukaryota > Metazoa > Chordata > Amphibia > Anura > Megophryidae > Leptobrachium > Leptobrachium leishanense. The sequence continues at coordinate 92,225,526 of CM019073.1, forward strand.
GCAAAACCAGTGGAGGAACTGCATCCCCAAGCGTTGTTGCTCGACTCGATTTGTCTTAACTTAATAGACATTCAATTTCAAAAGATGAAAAAAGGATACTGTAGGTCCTCCATCGCGCGCTGATCGATAGTGCCCACGCTGTTAAAAACCAGATTACTGCTCAGGAGCACAGCCAGACAGAAGAGCCAGGCGTCGTTCTTACTGTTTCCCTGAAGGAAAAAAACCAGGAATATTAGAGTAAATGTAATTACAGGAGCCACTCAGTGACAGTATGCACACAGAGAATATCAAGATATTAAAGTCCCACTTTCATGGGCGAAACGCGTTTTCCTATTTGACAGGGCAGCTCTCTTTGTATAGATCAGTGGTTTTTCACTGACTGTATAATTGAAAAAATGTTGTATTTTCTCCTGAAAGAGATCTAGTTTGCCAAGCCATGCCGAGTTCCATGTTTTCCAGGCCACGTGTTCCTGTGTTGCTCATCGTGTACCTGCCTTTTCTGCATAACCCACCGTGTCTCTATAAAACCTGTACATGCTTGTATAACTGCCCTTCTATATGGACTTAACATTTTACTCTTACTCAAGTCATTTCATCTCTCTTGTATTTATTATATTTTGCCCACAAACACTCTACACCTAAAACAGTCCGTGGTTTGATGTAAAACTAAGGGAGATATTCATTATATTGCCCGGAAATCACAATTGTTGCAACTTTGCAACAAATTCTGCAGGAATAACAACTGGTACTACCCGTACCCCACAAAGGACATGTCGTGCCAGTTACTGTGCCTGCTTGTGCAGCAGTTAGCCCTCCTGCAAGTTGCAACCCATCCCTTTTGTCATCCATGCCAGGTTTTCCTGATCCTCCCTGGATACCACAGGTGTGGTCATCAGCCCAGATGGGTTTCCTTCAAAGGAGTGCTACAACCTCTAGTCAATGCTTCTGCATTAATTTACATTTGGGGTGTCCACCAAGAAGCTACACCTGTGATTCCTGAGTCTCCTGCCTCGTTGCCCACTGTGTTCCTGCCCTGCTTTGTATTTGTAGTGTGATCTCCCTTGTCCCTGTGGGTTCAATACCTCAATGTATTATTCTTGTGTGGTCTTTTTTCTTTATTCATCTTAGATCCTATCACTCTATGGACTGGCCTGCCAGATTAAGGGGTTTCTTGGCTTAACTGGGTTTTTGGCTGCGTGTTGGGTTACCCACTATTCACGTTATAGTTTCAAATACCATAAATATAGAAGATCAGCAATATATAGGTTACATGAAGACATAAGGGGATATTCAGAGAGAGCCGATCTGGCCCTGAAATGTCACCAAACAGGGAATTTCCTTGTACGGTGACATTTCGGGGGCCATTCGGCTATTCAGAGAGCAGGCAGTTTACCAAATTTTGGCAAATTGCCTGCATGTACGCCGTACGGTGCCTGTTCAACGGCAGTGAAATCCCCCATAGAGAAGCAATGGTTAATCTATTCACAGACACAGAACAGCAGAGAAAAGATGCCAAAATGCCCTGCTGTTCGGTGTTTTCTTTCGGGAGATTTATTCAGGGGAATTCCATATGCTTCAATGTTAAAAATACTCCTGTTTTAATCCAGTGTGTGATGAACCGTTTATTATTTTTGGATCTTCTATGTAAATTCCAGACATTTTCGTTCAGGAGTTTTTTTTCAAACTTTCAAACAAACAGTTTTTTATTTTTATCGTTGGCTTGTCGGCTTTTTCTGGCGGCTGGTCGGAGCTGTGCTCGGTGGCTCGTCATCAGCTGCATTTGGGAGCCCTGCGGCGGGTTTGCGGCGGGTTTGCGGCAGATGCTCGGCGGGTTGGCGGCAGCGGAATGCAGGTTTGTGGTGGCTTAGCAGCGACGGCCGGCAGCTTTGCAGCATGTTGTGGCAGCGGCGACAGCTGATTCCCTGCACTTCTGGGGCTTCAGCATTGAAAAATGTGATTATCCGAAGTGCAGGGATGTGCAGGGAACAAGAGAGCACCGAAATGTCAGCGACATGTCAGTGCTCTCTGAATAACCCCCATAGTAATTTACCAATATAACATTAGTGAACAAAGTTTACCTGCAGCTCAATTTAATCCAGAACATGCATGTCCCAGGATGGAAGCCTAATGCTGAAATGTTGGGTTTTGCCCCAGGGCAGGTCTCTTGTCAGCTCTCAGAGGTGAGGCAACTGTGCATTATTTTGATTTACTATTGCATTATATTTCTTTAGCTTACATATCAGGATGCATTCTATTTATGCTGTATAAAACATTCTATGCATGTTCTGGATCACCTGCACGTAAATTTTGTATGCTAATGTTATGTTGATAAATTACTCTCAGGGTTATTCAAAGATATCCGAAATGTGGCCGAAAAGTAACCGAACAGTGAAATTCAGCGTTCGGTTACCTTTCCTGGCCATTCGGCTATTCAGAGATCAGGCAGTTTGCCAAATGTTGCGAATTGCCTGCACATATGGTGCCTGTTCGTTGCCTGTTCGAGGGCAGTGAAATCCACATAGAGAAGCAATGCTTTGTCTATTCAGAGAATTAGGTCAAATTTTTCTCTTACTCGTTTATGCAACCCACTCATATTATACACTGTTTTTCCCCCCATTAAATGGACTTTCTAAAGATACCATTATTTCCATCATATCGTATAATTTACTATAAAAAAATATGAAATATGATTAAAAAATGGAAAAAACAACCTTTTTCAAAATTTAATCCCCAAAGTCTCTAAACCATCAAAAAAGACCCCGGTTAAATAGTTTCGAAATTTTGTCCTGAGAATAGAAATACCCAAATTTTGCATGTTTTTTTTTTTTTTATCCCCTTCATTGTGTGCTGAGCTCATTTTGACCATTTTATGCTCATCATTTTAAGATGCCAGCTTAAGTCCTATTTAATTAAATCCCCCCAGTCAAAAATTGAAAAAAACAAACAATTATTATAATTTTTTTAATAAAAAAATTGTTTACAACAAACCTGGACATGTTTGGTATCATTGGAAAGGCCATGACCAGGCCTCCCAAACGATATAAAACATGACCCTCTAGCTGCCACGGATTGGAAGATAGGGGATCCTTTGGATCCCCGTATCTCCATTTGGCAGCTAGGAGGTTAACTGGAGGTTAACCTCCAAGGTGAATTGGAGGTTCATATATGGAACGATGGTTCGGGCGTGGAATATTTTGGGATAAGTGGTGATGCCATGCTTTGGGATTCTCCAACTCAGAATAGGAGACATTGGAAGTGCGGGACATTTAGATGGAATGAGACCGGAAATAACGGATGAAAATGAAAGTGCGCGATGCTGGAGTGTACGGAGGTGTGGTAGCATCAGAACGGAAGTGGAAGTGACGTATCGGAGGAACTATCCAAGCCATATAGGGAGAACGCCGCAAGGCTGAACCGACCAATGAGGGGATCAGGTGGACTATTAAAGAACGAGAAGAGGGAAGGGAAGTTATACATTATTTTATGCTTTTTATTTGATTTATTGCCCTTGAAAAAGTCTTAGGACGAAACGCGTTGGGCATTTTATGATTATACATGATTATATATTCAATAAAATTTATTCATTTATTCACCATCCCGACCTGATCATTCTATTTGATTTTGGTGAAAATCCACCGTTAAGGCATAGAGACGTCTGATTTACATCTTCCAACTGGGGCTATCCTACCCGGGAAAAATAAGGATCCGAAGCTCCTCAACAGTTTATCTTGTGGCTTTGTCTTGAGGAGAGTGGGAATACCTCCACGAGGAGCGGACCCGACCTTGAAAAGCTAAGTACCCTGCACCATATTTTTTTCTTGCATCATTTTCAGATGCCAACTTAAGTCCTATTTTATTAAATCCCCCCCAGTTAAAAATTAAAAAAAACAAACAATTATTATATTTTTTTAATAAAAAAATTGTTTACAACAAACAATGTTTGGTATCATTGGAAAGGCCATGACCAGGCCTCCCAAACGATATAAAACATGACCCTCTAGCTGCCACGGATCGGAAGATAGGGGATCCTTTGGATCCCCGTATCTCCATTTGGCAGCTAGGAGGTTAACTGGCCCACTAACGTCCTCACACATATGGTGAGGATGTCAGTGGTGGGGGCTGACCCGGAGGCTTGGCTGACATGCATGATGTCGGGCCACTTCCGGGTTTGAATCGCGATTCAGGAGGGAGGAAGGGTAGGAGACCCTGACATACTATGTACGTCAGCGGGTCTATGGGAGACTTCCCGATCGGACGTACATAGTACGTCAGCGGTCGGGAAGCGGTTAAACCAATAAAAATGCATTCAAATGTGTCTAAATAATAAAAAAATATTTTTTAAAGAAAAAGATCTGTTACAGAATAAAAGAGGTATTTTTTAAAATGTGAGAAACAAAGTTTTTATCTAATAAATACAAAAAGGTCTCCAATAGAATAAATAAAATAAAGGCTTTTTGCTGAAAATAATAAACTTTAATTTTTTTTAAATACCGAAGAATTAGGTCATTTCGCTGACAGTTTGGTGCAGTCCGGCCTTCTTGGAAAATAACCATTACATCTCTATGGGAAACTTTTTGCTGCCACCGAAGGTCACCAATCTGTAGCAAACTGCACCGTAGTTTGTTGTCAAATCGCCAGTATTTGGTCGAATTGACAGCTTAGTGAATAGAAGAACTGCCACAAAAATAAAACGCGGACAGTGAAATTAATTTTCATTTGTGAATAACCCCTTGATTGTTCAGCAGGGGGAGTAGGTGGTCAGACTGAATAAATACACTCCTTTTCTCTTCTGTAGATGAGTCTTCACTACATGAAGATGCAGGGTTTTGACACAGACAGCTTGGCAGATAAACTGACTTTAAGGTCCTACACACTCCTCTCATTACAGCTTCTGAGATATTCCAGAGATCAATTTCTTTTGGTTTATAAAGCATAGTATGAGAAGCAAAAACAAATAAATAATCACCTTTTCCACATCTCCCAGTCCCTCTGTATCAAGCAGAACTAAAACATGTCCGACTTTGTTTGGGTGAGGGACGCACCACATCCATATCCCTTTTGTCTTCGACTGAATGGTGGCTCCTAGAGGAAATCCTGGGAAGAGAATAATGCGATCTGAAAATGAAAGAACTTTCAAGGGGTCAAGACAAGACTAAAGTTGGAAGTTCAGCTTTTCCTTTGGAAAAGGTTTTGAGTACGATAAGAAATATGACTGGGTAGATTGAGGGGCTCGGGTTTGGGACTGGACGGTCAAGATGAGCCTTTGATCGTAAAGCTGAGTTTCTACACGTATTAATAATTATGAATAAACTAGATTATGATAAATTGATAAATCCAGCACTCTTCAATATTATTTAGTGGATTTTATTCCTCAGCACAGAAACAACGTTTCAACCCTAACAGGTCTTTGTCAAGACTTTACAAAGACCCATTAGGGTCGAAACATCGTTTTCTGTGCTGAGGAAGAAAATCCGCTAAATAATATTGAAGAGTGCTGGACTTATTTACTTATCGTTGGAGTGTTACTGGATTTGGGAGTGGATCCATTCCGGCAAACACAAGCGGTGAGTAGTAGGGACGAGCCGAACACCCCCGTGTTCGGTTCGCATTCGTACTCGAACAATTTCAAAAGTTCGAGTTCGAACGGGAACACAAACCGAACTCAAAGCAAGTCAATAGGACTCTAAAGTTAGAATTTTAGAGTGCCCTCCAAGAGGGCATATATGCAAGATATTTGCCATAAAAGGTGTATGGGGGTCCGGGTAGTGCCCTGGGGACAGGAAACAAGGAAAAAAAGTTAGAAACAACCCGTTTTTAAAGGTACAATGAGTTTTCCATGAAATAAGGGTTGAAAATAAAAACGAAAAATTCCTTCAAATATCGTGCCTAGTAGGTCCCCATAACCTGCCTGTGAAGTGGCAGATTTTTCAGATGTATAGAAACATTTAAAAAGAAAAAAAGGACATTTCAAATGACGATAAATGGTTTTCCTTTAATCTATTCATAAACAACTGCTTGGGGCGTCAGTCTATATGAAAAGAGGACACATTTTAGGACATGTAGAACAAGTTTAGTGATTTTTTGGCTAAATTTTGGTGAAACGTATGCAGGCTTTGGATGAAAGTAACAATAGGTGGTTTAAAATTGGGCCTTTAGTGTCAGCAACAGTGCTGTCACACCGTAACCCCTCTGTGGTATTGTGGAAGAGTGCAGGGTTGGACCCTGCGGTCCAATATTAAAATAATATGAATCTGGTACAGGTATCAGTGCACCCAAATATTGTGCCTTTGGTGGCAGCAAGTGCCTTCACACCGTAAGTAACCCCTCTGTGGTATTGTGGAAGAGTGCAGGGTTGGACCCTGCGGTCCAATATTAAAATTATATAAATCTGTTAATATAGGCGTCAGTGGCAGTGCACCCAAATATTGTGCCTTTGGTGGCAGCAAGTGCCTTCACACCGTAACCCCGTTGTGGTATTGTGGAAGAGTGCAGGGTTGGACCCTGTGGTCCAATATTAAAATGATATGAATATGGTACAGGCGTCAGTACACCCAAATATTGTGCCTTTGGTGGCAGCAAGTGCCTTCACACCCTAAGTAACCCCTCTGGTATTGTGGAAGAGTGCAGGGTTGGACCCTGCGGTCCAATATTAAAATGATATAAATCTGTTAATATAGGCGTCAGTGGCAGTGCACCCAAATATTGTGCCTTTGGTGGCAGCAAGTGCCTTCACATCGTAAGTAACCCCTCTGTGGTATTGTGGAAGAGTGCAGGGTTGGACCCTGCGGACCAATATTAAAATGATATAAATCTGTTAATATAGGCGTCAGTGGCAGTGCACCCAAATATTGTGCCTTTGGTGACAGCAAGTGCCTTCACACCGTAAACCCTTTGTGGTATTGTGAAGAGTGCAGTGGTGGAGGTTTTGTGAATACAGAAAAGATCCTCGATCTATTCAGTTATGTCAGCATCAGGGGATTGATAGCTGCTGATCCAGGACTGATTCATTTTTATAAATGTCAGCCGGTCTACAGAGTCGGTGGACAGACGCACTCTTTTGTCTGTGACAAAACCTCCAGCGGCACTGAACGTCCTTTCAGAAAGCATACTGGATGAAGGGCAACCTAGTAGCTGCATAGCATATTGACTAAGTTCTGGCCAGTGATCCAATCTCAACACCAAGTAAGCCAGTGGATCATCTGCTGGAAAGGTATCCAGGTCTGCCCTTGCCCCTAGGTAGTCCTGCAGCATATGGTGAAGACGCTGGCAATGGGTGCCTACATTTGACGTCCCTGGGCATTGTAGACTAAAAAGATTTAAAAAGGCATCAGTCAAGCGGCCCCGGCCTTCACCTCTCTTCCTCTGATTATCCGCAGCCTCAGAAGCACCTGTGTCATCACTTGGTAACCTACCAGTGCCTGTAAAGGTGTTACACAAGTGTCGCTTTAGAGCGTCCTCAAGTTGTTTCATCCTGTGCTCCCTCTGTGCGGGCAGGGTGAGCTCTGCAACTTTACCCTTGTATCATGGATCAAGAAGGCTTGCCAAGCAGTAATGATCCCTCTCCTTGATGGCACGAATCCTGGGATCCTTTACCAGGCTTTGCAGGATAAGGGAGCCCATTCAGCGTAGGTTGGAGGTGGCATTAGCTTCCGAGTCTTCCTGGTCAATGAGGATGACCCCATCCTGCACTTCTTCGGTTTCTGGGCACACACAACCCTCCCTTGAGGAATCCCCACCTTCAATGCCCCCACTACTTAAATATTCCTCCTCCTCCTCATCATCCTCCTGTCTGATCTGAGGATCCACAGGAATGCTGTCTGCGTAAAGACTGGGGCCTTGAGAACTAGGGAAGGCCTCCTCTTTCTCCTGCTGCTCTGCCTCTAGTGCCACATCTATAATTCCCGCAGAGTGCGCTCCACCTGAACACTAAATGAATGGTGTCACTGATGCATGCACTGTCCCTGCTCACCATCCTCGTTGCCTCCTCAAATGGTGACAGTACAGTGCATGCATCCTTGATCATCAGCCACTGCGGTGGGGGGGGGGAACAAGTTGACCTGAACCTGTCCTTGCGCCATACTCACACAGGTACTCATTGATGGCCCTCTGCTGCTTGTGCAGATGCTGCAGCATTGCTAATGTCGAGTTCCACCTGGTGGGCATGTCACAGATCAGACGATTTGTGGGAAGGTGGAATTCTCTTTGAATTTCTGCCAGGCGAAAACTTGCTGGGAATGACCGTCTGAAGTGGCTGCAGACTTTTCTGACCTGGCTGAGAAGCTCTGCCAGCCCTGGGTACCTGGTTAGAAAACGCTGTACCACCAGATTTAGGATGTGTGCTAGGCATGGTACATGCATCAACTTACCCTGGCGTAGGGCAGAGAGAAGGTTGCTGCCATTATCACAGACGACCATTCCCAGCTCAAGCTGGCGTGGTGTTAACCATCTCTGCACCTGCCCCTGCAGAGCTGACAGAATTTCTGGCCCAGTGTGGCTCCTGTCCCCTAAACAAACCAGCTCAAGCACAGTATGGCATCTTTTTGCTTGAGCCATTGCGTAGCCCCTGTCACGCGTCGGTTTAACTGCCACTTCGCCAGAGACAGAGAAGGAGGAGGAGGAAGAGGGAGAGGTGGTGATGGAGCAGACAGACCTCATACAAGCAGCTTTCTGGAGGCGTGGTGGATGAACAAGCTAAAGCACAGAGCCCCGTCCTGGATCCCTCCCAGCTGCAATCAGATTTACCCAGTGTGCCATGAAGCAAATGTAATGGCCCTGTCCATGCTTGCTGGACCACGTGTCTAAAGTCATGTGCACCTTGCTGCTGACTGTCTTTCCCAATGACTCCATAACATTGTCTTCCACGTGCTGGTATAGTGCTGGAATGGCCTTCCGTGAAAAGTAATGGCGTTTTGGAACCTGCCACTGTGGTACAGCACATTCAGCAAATTCACGGAAGCAGAGTCCACCAGCTGGAAAGGCAGCAGCTGTAATGCGAGTAATTTTGCTAAGCTGGCATTTAGATGCTGTGCTTGGGGATGGTTGGGACTATATTTTTTCTTACGCTGCAGCAGCTGGGACAATGTAATCTGACTGCGTAAATCTTCAGCTGATGGAATGCTGTCACATTCTGAGGAAGGACCTGGTACATCCATTTCTGTAGCATCATCCCTGTCAGTGGAGGTTGTATGCAATGACATGGCAGGCCATATAGTGGGGGTAGAGACAGATGAGGAGGACCTATGCAAAGTGTTGTCCCAACGGGATGCGTGGCAGGTGGTCATATGTCGCCTCAAGCACTTGGTACCCAAGCGTGGGATGTCTTTCCCACGCTTGATCCTCATCTGACATAGATTACAAATAGCAACGGTGCGGTCTGCTGCACATTTCTTAAAGAACTCCCAGACAGTAGAGTTCCTGGATGTGTGCTTTGATACAACAGCGCTCTGCACCTGAGCAGCTCTGACATCTGATGCCTTGGACTGGCTATGGTTGGTCGTAGAGGACGTTGTGCCTCGTGTTTGTTGTGCCTCCTTGTCCTCACTTGACTCCTCTGTTCGATCAGGCACCCAGGTGGAGTCAGTGACCTCATCATGATTGTCATCACCCCCTATCTCCTCGTCACTGGAGCCAACTTGGCAGCATGTTGCAGCTGCTGGGGCAACATGAGTGCCAGTTATTTGTGTGTCACTGGCACCCCTTCCTCTAGGTTGATTATACTCCCTTCCTCAACCTCAGAGATTGAATCAGAGCACTGTAGTTGCTGAGCATCCTCAAGCAGCATGTCACTGTCATTGTTGTCAAATAATTCAGCTGATTCCTCCGTGTGTGATAGTAAGGCTACGGCAGGAGTAGCTGTGGACATGGAGGCTGCATTAGATGCTTTGGCAGCTGAGGTGGACTGTAAACCACTACAAGCCTGGCTGGCAGAGGACTGGGAGGATGAGGATGGCCTGGTTAGCCAATCCACCAAATCCTCTGTATGTTGCTGCTGCTTGAGACTGCCAGCACCAGTAAGAAAGGACAAGCGTGCCCCTGCAGAGGATGCACCATGTCCACGATGACCAGAGGCACAGCCTCAGGAAACAGAAGCTGCTTGCCCTCTTATCTGTGTCTGGGAGCGTCTGCCTGTCCTTTTTGGTCTTTCTGATATGGTGAGTGATATATAGATTAAAGATATACAGAACTCTGATTCAACTCTGTTATAAAAAAAATGGAGATATGCAGAACTCTGATTCAACTGTGTTATCTAGATTAAGGATTTCCATAACTCTGGTATAACTCAGTGAGACACCCTGATAGCTGGCAGCCAGTGACAAGACACAGATTAAAATTCCCAGAAACCTCCTATAAATCAGAGAAACCCCCTGATGGGTGGCAGTGACAAGACACAGATTGCAATTCCCAGGAACCTCCTATAAATCAGTGAGACCCCCTAATAGGTGGCAGTGACAAGACACACAATACGATTCACAGAAATCTGATAGAAGTAAGTGGGACCCCCTGATAGCTGGCAGTGAGAAGACACAGATTATAATTCCCAGAAACCTACTATAAATCAGTGAGACCCCCTGATGGATGGCAGTGACAAGACACATTACAATTCCCAGGAACCTCCTATAAATCAGTGAGACCCCCTGAATTGGTGGCAGTGAGAACACACAGATTACAAGAATTCCCAGATATCTTCTAAAATTAAGACCCCCACAATTGATGCTGGCAGTGACAACACAAAGATTAGAACAATTCCCAGATATTTTGTAGAAATGAGACCCCCAAAATAGTTGGTGGCAGTGAGAACACACAGATTACCACAATTCCCAGATATCTTCTAGAAGTTAGACCCCCACAATTGCTGATGGCAGTGAGAACACAAAGATTACAACAATTCCCAGATATTTTGTAGAAATGAGACCCCTACAATTGCTGGTGGCAGTGAGAACACAAAGATTAGAACAATTCCCAGATATTTTGTAGAAATGAAACCCCCAAAATAGCTGCTGGCAGTGAGAACACACAGATTACAACAATTCCCAGATATTTTGTAGAAGTGAGACCCCCCCCCCCCTCAATAACTGGTGGCAGTGAGAACACACACTAACACAACAATCTCCTCTCAAAAAAACACGTGCTGAAGGCTGTGTGAAGCCTTATATCAGGGGCGGATCCAGAGACTAGTCTCGGGAGGGGCACTGACAGAAAATAAGGTGTTTTAGCAGAGAGTCCGACTCACGAGAATTTACAGAGGGCCCGGCTCACAGGAGCTTACAATCTAGAGGAGCAGAGGGCCCGGCTCATAGGAGCTTACAATCTAGAGGAGCAGAGGGCCCGGCTCACAGGAGTTTACAATCTAGAAAAGCAGAGGGCACCCAGGAGCTTACAATCTAGAGGAGCAGAGAGCCCCCAGCTCACACATGGATTTGCCCCCAGCTCATGGATTTGCCCCAGCTCATGGATTTACCCCCAGCTCATGGATTTACCCCCAGCTCATGGATTTGCCCCCAGCTCATGGATTTGCCCAGGTCATGGATTTGCCCCCAGCTCATGGATTTCCCCAGCTCATGGATTTGCCCCCTGCTCATGGATTTGCCCCCAGCTCATGGATTTGCCCAGCTCATGGATTTGCCCCCAGGTCATGGATTTGCCCCCTGCTCATGGATATGCCCCCTGCTCATGGATTTGCCCCCTGCTCATGGATATGCCCCCTGCTCATGGATTTACCCCCAGGTCATGGATTTGCCCCCTGCTCATGGATTTGCCCCCAGGTCATGGATTTGCCCCCTGCTCATGGATTTGCCCCCTGCTCATGGATATGCCCCCTGCTCATGGATATGCCCCCTGCTCATGGATTTGCCCCCTGCTCATGGATATGCCCCCTGCTCATGGATTTACCCCCAGGTCATGGATTTGCCCCCTGCTCATGGATTTGCCCAGCTCTCACCTGGATATTGCTCCAGGCCTCCAGCTCCGGTGTTCAGGGGACCCAGATGCCGCCGGCAGCGCAGGAGCGCCTGCCCGGTCCTGAAGAGTGCGTCCTTGTAAAGGGGAGGCGGCTGCGTGCGTGCGCAGGTCACGCGGTCCGGCCAGTCAGGTGGTACAGAGACTCAGTACCACCTGATTAGCCGTACCACGTGACCGGCTGCGCCTGCACGCAGCCGCTTCCCTTTACAAGGACGCACTCTTCAGGACCGGGCAGGCGCTCCTGCGCTGCCCGGCGGCATCTGGGTCCCCGGCTCAAATCTCGGGGGGGCAATTGCCCCGTTGCCCCCCCCCTGGATCCGCCCCTGCCTTATATAGTGTGCTGCGGACTTAGCTCTGTGAGCCCATGATTGGGCAAACTTTTCCCAATCAGGACTCTGAACCGTGATTGGCATATTCTTGCACCTGTCTTGCACCTAAACTGTGGTCAGGTGCAAGGCTGTAGCCAAATACAAGCTTCAGGCCAGTGAAAAAGTGCATTGTGGTCCATTGTGGTGCATTGTGGGCGAACACACGGAAATGTTTCGGAGTTCGACGAACAGCCGAACGGGCGATGTTCGAATCGAACTCCGAACATATCGAACCGAACAGCTCATCCCTAGTGAGTAGTATTCAGAACTATTGCTTGATTAAAATAGATTATGCGCAAGAACCTGTTTTATGCCACATTTATCTCTGTCTAGTTGGTATGTATACTGTTATTCTTGTGTAAAGTCCGACTCACCTGTTTTGCATCCTGCGAGGTTATTCATGAGGTAGGATTTTCCAGTTCGGTATTTTCCTACGATTGCCACAACGACCATTGGCTCAGTGATGCTGGTAAGTATCTGCAATGCCTCCTTATTGATCGATAACTGGTTTGTTTTATCATTTTCAATCAAACATACAGGTTCAGACATCAAAGCTCTTGCAGACATCTTTCTCTGGGAATTTAACATACACAGACGACCATTAATACAGTGCTTCACAAACCCATACTGTGACGAGAGTCACTTTGAATTTGGGGTCCACAAGGAGGGTAGCACTCCACCTTTACTAAGCACAGAGTGTGGGTGCTTCTCAAGACAATTAAACACAACAAACAAGAGAAGATCACTCCAGCTATCACATAGAAAGACTTCAACAGTACTTTACACATTTAAAAATTAAGATTTTACCCAATTTTTAACCTTTAAAAAGCTTCTAACATCTCTTAACCGTTTTAAGATTTCAACAGTTCTTAACCCATTCAAGACTTTTACAAGATTTTTAACCCTAAGCTCTGTTTGAAATTGATTGGAATTTAGTTCACGCTATATGGCCATAAATTGCTTAAGCCTATCAGCACCGTCAATTTATCCCACCTTTGACAGGTCCTATTCTTGTCTTCTAATGATTGCCATTATGGGATCAACTCACTTACTGAGGACTGAATCCTTTCAGGAGCTCCCTACGATTCAAGGTTAAAAAGAGTAGCTGCATTTGGTTCGGCCGGGTGTCTGCTCAAGTTTTGCGACGCCAGCAGTGATTTAGGCTTAGCACTCTGACTGAGTCCAGAACAGAGGAGTAGGCTGGTCCTTCCCTGACTCCTCCTTGATGGCTGCTGGAAACTATTAGTGGTGCAAACTTCTTTTTGGTCCTAACGCTAGTTTCTAAGAGCTGGTGCTAATGAAAAAGTTACCACCAGCTCAGAGGTGTAGATAACAGATTGAGCTGCTGCAGAATCCGTTATCTGCAGCTTAGAACCCCCAAAACAAATACTCACCTCACATCTCTCGGTGAAAACGGTGGCCCGATCCGCTGCTTCTGGCTACCAGGAGCTGAGGGAGACTGGGGGAAGAAAGTCTTGCTCACAACTGCATTCCACACCCTCAATACTCACTATTAACCTCCAAACGCGCAGGTCCCTGTGTCTGACTTGGAAAAGTGCAATCATAATGAGAGAATAGTGCATGCATACGGTATTTATTGGCAGGGAACAACTGTGGCCATCCATTTCCACTTTAAAAAAACTGGATGGATTCTGTCTGTGCACCCTAGTTAGTACACAACAGGGCTACGTGTAGCGTTCGAGTGAGTAATGTTAGTGCATCGCATCGATGCGCTATCCAAAGGCGGACAAAAACCTGCACAAGCTTTGTAATATGTGTCAGGTGCCTAGCTGCTGGCGCCGCAAGAAAGATAGAAGCAAGGCTTTCTGTAATGAGCTTGATAATAGCCCTACTAAACCATGTTGACCCAGTAACCAGGTGCTGGCTAATACCTCCTGATTTCTCCTCCACAGATGAGGACCTCGCCTATCCCACAATCCTTCTGTACTGAGCTAGTAATCTCCTCACTAGCAAGAAGCTGCCTCTTGTTCTTGGGTTACCTGCATGGACCTTAATGTATCCTGATTCCTCCAGTATACATCATCTACAGTTCCTGACTACAGATGCCTCTCTACAATTCCTGCTTCCAAGACCCTCTGTTTCCAAGGACCCTTTGCTTCCAAGACCCTCTGCTTCCAAGATCCTGTGCTTCCAAGATCATCTGCTTCCAAGAACTCTCTACATTCAAGAGACCATCTGTCTCTATTTAGAGCTTGTTCCCCAAAGATATCTATACTATAAAACAGTAAGGGCTGGCGTGTCCGTCGCCAAAAAACCCTTCTGCACATGCGTGCGCAACCTGCGGCGGTTGGCTGCGCGCGCATCCAACGGCCGCGGCACGTGCACAGCCGGCGTGCGCGAGGGACAAAACAAATCCGATCCATTGAAGAGGCGCACAGCACAACGCCTCTCCAATGGATTGGATTTGTTTTGTGTCTTTCCTCCGTGCCCGGCCTGCATCTTCTCCGTGCTCGGCCTGCATCTCCTCCATGCCCGGTCTGCCAGCCACATTACCAGTCTGCCAGCCACATTACCAGTCTGCCATGCACAATACCAGTCTGCCATGCACAATACCAGTCTGCCTGCCTTAATACCAGTCTGCCATGCACAATACCAGTCTGCCTGCCTTAATACCAATCTGCCATGCACAATACCAGTCTGCCAGGCATATTACCAGTCTGCCATGCACAATACCAGTCTGCCATGCATAATACCAGTCTCCCATACACAAAACCAGTCTGCCAGCCATATTACCAGTCTGCCATGCACAATACCAGTCTGCCAGCCATATTACCAGTTCGCCAGCCATATTACCAGTTCGCCAGCCATATTACCAGTCTGCCATGCACAATACCAGTCTGCCAGACATTTTACCAGTCTGCCATGCACAATACCAGCCTGCCAGCTATATTACCAGTCTGCCATGCACAATACCAGTCTGCCAGACATATTACCAGTTCACCAGCCATATTACCAGTCTGCCATGCACAATACCAGTCTGCCAGCCATATTACCAGTCTGCCATGCACAATACCAGTCTGCCAGCCATATTATCAGACTGCCATGCACAATACCAGTCTGCCAGCCATATTACCAGTCTGCCATGCACAATACCAGCCTGCCAGCCATATTACCAGTCTACCATGCACAATACCAGTCTGCCAGACATATTACCAGTTCGCCAGCCATATTACCAGTCTGCCATGCACAATACCAGCCTGCCAGCCATATTACCAGCCTACCATGCACAATACCAGTCTGCCAGACATATTACCAGTTCGCCAGCCATATTACCAGTCTGCCATGCACAATACCAGTCTGCCAGCCATATTACCAGTCTGCCATGCACAATACCAGTCTGCCAGACATATTACCAGTTCTCCAGCCATATTACCAGTTTGCCAGCCATATTACCAGTCTGCTATGCACAATGCCAGTCTGCCAGCCATATTACCAGTCTGCCATGCACAATACCAGTGTCTCATAATACCAGTGTGCCTAAATACAAGCCTGACTTGCCATGCATACCACGCGCCATTAAATATACGCATAATGTATACGCTACAAAAAAAATGCCCGCCCAAGCCCAACACAATCTAAGGGGCCCCATGAGCTTACAATCTAAGGGGCTCCATGAGCTTACAATCTAAGGGGTCCCACGAGTTTACAATCTAAGGGGTCCCACGAGTTTACAATCTGAGGGTCCGGTTCCCGTGAGTTTACAATCTAAGAGGGAAGAGGAACCTGCTCTAATATATAAATGCCTTTGTAATGCGCTGTCAGCTGTGCGCGCACCCATCACAGCTGCTCAGTCAGCCCTCCTGTTGCGGATGGGATGGCGATGGACTCGTTACAAACATATTTATATAGAGAGATACTCTTGGATAGGACATTGAAAAAAAACTATGTGGACGTGAATTCTGAGGTGGCGACAACAACAATAAACTGCCCTCTGGGCAGGCTTTCCACCTAGTTACTAATAAGATATTATGTTACTAGGTGTAAAGCCTGCCCAGAGGGCAGTCTATTGATAAGTGTGGTGCGTTGTGCTTGGTTCGGTGCCATTTATTGTGCTGTGTTTGGCTCTGTGCTCGGCTATGTGCCGTTTATTCTGTTGTGCTCGGCTCTGTGCCGTCTATTGTACTGTGCTCGGCTCTGTGGCGTTTATTGTGCTCGGCTCTGTGGCGTTTATTGTGCTCGGCTCTGTGGCGTTTATTGTGCTCGGCTCTGTGGCGTTTATTGTGCTCGGCTCTGTGGCGTTTATTGTGCTTGGCTCTGTGGCGTTTATTGTGCTTGGCTCTGTGGCGTTTATTGTGCTCGGCTCTGTGGAGTTTATTGTGCTCGGCTCTGTGGAGTTTATTGTGCTCGGCTCTGTGGAGTTTATTGTGCTTGGCTCTGTGGCGTTTATTCTGTTTTGCTCGGCTCTGTGCTGGGCCCTGCACATCGGCTCTGTGCTCTGCTCCGTGCCGTATATTGTGCTCTGCTTTTATTGTGCTCTGCGCCGTTTATTGTGTTGTGCTTGGTTCTGTGCTTGGCGCCGTTTATTGTGCTGTGATTGGCTGTGCCGTTTATTGTGCTGTGCTCTGTGCCGTATATTGTGCTGTGCTCGGCGCTGTGCCGTTTATTGTGCTTGGCTCTGTGGCGTCTATTGTGCTGTGCTTGGCTCTGTGGCGTTTATTGTGCTCGGCTCTGTGGCGTTTATTGTGCTTGGCTCTGTGGCGTTTATTCCGTTGTGCTCGCTCTGTGCCGTCTATTGTACTGTGCTCGGCTCTGTGGAGTTTATTGTGCTTGGCTCTGTGGCGTTTATTCTGTTTTGCTCGGCTCTGTGCTGGGCTCTGCACATCGGCTCTGTGCTCTGCTCCGTGCCGTATATTGTGCTCTGCTTTTATTGTGCTCTGCGCCGTTTATTGTGTTGTGCTTGGTTCTGTGCTCGCGCCGTTTATTGTGTTGTGCTTGGTTCTGTGCTCGGCGCCGTTTATTGTGTTGTGCTTGTTCTGTGTTCGGCGCCGTTTATTGTGCTGTGCTTTGTGCCGTTTATTGTGCTGTGCTTTGTGCCGTTTATTGTGCTGTGCTTGGCTCTGTGGCGTTTATTGTGCTCGGCTCTGTGGCGTTTATTGTGCTCGGCTATGTGGCGTTTATTGTGCTCGGCTCTGTGGCGTTTATTGTGCTCGGCTCTGTGCCGTCTATTGTACTGTGCTCGGCTCTGTGGAGTTTATTGTGCTTGGCTCTGTGGCGTTTATTCTGTTTTGCTCGGCTCTGTGCTGGGCTCTGCACATCGGTTCTGTGCTCTGCTCCGTGCCGTATATTGTGCTCTGCTTTTTATTGTGCTCTGCGCCGTTTATTGTGTTGTGCTTGGTTCTGTGCTCGGCGCCGTTTATTGTGTTGTGCTTGGTTCTGTGCTCGGCGCCGTTTATGGTGTTGTGCTTGGTTCTGTGCTCGGCGCCGTTTATTGTGCTGTGCTTTGTGCCGTTTATTGTGCTGTGCTCGGCTCTGTGGCGTTTATTGTGCTCGGCTCTGTGGCGTTTATTGTGCTCGGCTCTGTGGCGTTTATTGTGCTCGGCTCTGTGCCTTTAATGGGTTGTGCTCTGCTCTGTGCCATCTATTGTGCTCTGCTTGGCGCTCTGCTCTGTGCTCTGCACTCGGCGCTGGGCTGTGTTCAGGTACTGGGCTCAGGCGCTCTGCTCTGCGCTCAGGCGCTCAGGCGCTCAGGCGCTGGGCTCTGCGCTCAGGCGCTGGGCTCTGCGCTCAGGCGCTGGGCTCTGCGCTCAGCTCTGCGCTCAGGCGCTGGGCTCAGGCGCTGGGCTCAGGCGTTGGACTCTGCGCTCAGGCGCTGGGCTCAGGCGCTGGGCTCAGGCGCTGGGCTCTGCGCTCAGGCGCTGGGCTCAGGCGCTGGGCTCAGGCGCTGGGCTCTGCGCTCAGGCGCTGGGCTCAGGCGCGTGGCAACCTCCGTAACAGGCTGTTGCGGTTGGATGCGCGTGCGCCACCTGCCGCAGCACGCCCAAAGCGTCTAACGGAGGTTGGATGCGCGCGCAGCAAACCTCCGTAGAACGCTTTGGGCGTGCTGCGGCGGGTGGCGTGCGCGCACCCGGCTGCGCGCGCATCCAACCGCCACAGCACCCCGTGGGCTGCGCGCATGCGCAGTCCATATATATATATATATATACACATATATATATACACATATATATATATAATATATATTATACACACACACACACTGTAACCCCATGTGGATATATATACACACATATATGTTTTTTACAGTGTGTGTGTGTATGGCCGGCATCCAGGCTCAGGCGAGCCCCCGGCTCGGCTAGGCCTCTAGGCCCAGGCCAAGCCGGGGGCTCGCCTTAGCCTAGATGCCGGCCAAGCAAGTAGCTCGGGTGGCATCCAAGCTTAGGCGAGCCCCCGGCTTGGCTTGGGCCTAGAGGCCCAGCCGAGCCTTGGACTCGCCTGAGCCTGGAGGACGCCCGAGCAGGCAATTCGGCCGGCCTCCATGCTTAGGTGAGTCCCCGGCTCGGCTGGGCCTCTAAGCCCAGGCCAAGCCGGGGGCTCGCCTAAGCTTGGATACCGGCCGAGCAAGCAGGGTGGGTGTGGAGAGCACATACTCACCTACATCGGCCCTCCAGCGATGGCAGTCCCGCTTCCAGTGTCCTCTCTCTGTTGGTCACCGGTATGACATCACAAAAGCCTTTGACCCAGGGTCAAAGGCTTTCGTGACGTCATACCGACGACCAACGGAGAGAGAGTGGACGCTGGAAGCGGGACCGCCATCGCTGGAGGAGCTAAGGGCCGATGTAGGTGAGTATGTGTAGGCAACATCCTCCTACATTGGCCCTGAGCTCCAGCGGTGACCGTCCTCCGGCTGTCGCTGGCTGCTCGGCCGGCCTCTAGGCTTAGGCGAGTCCCCGGCTCGGCTGGGCCTGTAGGCCCGAGCCAAGCCGGGGGCTCGCCTGAGCCTGGAGGCCGGCCTAGTAGCCAGCGACAGCCGGAGGAAGTCACCGCTGGAGCTCAGGGCCAATGTAGGGGAGTATGTTTTGGCAACTTCGGCCCTGAGCTCCAGCGGTGACCGTCCTCCGGCTGTCGCAGGCTGCTCGGCGGCCTCCAGGCTCAGGCGAGCCCCCGGCTTGGGCCTACAGGCCCAGCCGAGCCGGGGGCTCGCCTAAGCCTGGAGGCCGGCCGAGCTGCCTGCGACAGCCACCGCTGGAGCTCCGGGCCAATGTAGGGGGATGTTGCCTATACATACTCACCTACATCGGCCCTTAGCTCCTCCAGCGATGGCGGTCCCGCTTCCTCTCTCTCTTCGTTGGTCGCCGGCATGATGTAACGAAAGCCTTTGACCCCGGCATTTTGACCCGGGGTCAAAGGCTTTCGTGACGTCATACCAGCGACCAACGAAGAGAGAGAGGACGCTGGAAGCGGGACCGCCATCGCTGGAGGAGCTAAGGGCCGATGTCGGTGAGTATGTGTGGACCGGTGGAGGACTCGAGGCCGATGTAGGTGAGTATATGCTCTCCACACCCACCCTGCTTGCTCGGCCGGTTACCAAGCTTAGGTGAGCCCCCGGCTTGGCTTGGGCCTAGAGGACCTGTCGAGCCGGGGACTTGCCTGAGCATGGAGGCCGGTCGAGTTGCATGCTCGGGTGTCCTCCAGGCTCAAGCGAGTCCCCGGCTCGGCTGGGCTCTAGGCCAACGCCAAGCCGGGGGCTCGCCTAACCTTGGATACCGGCCGAGCAAGCAGGGTGGGTGTGGAGAGCACATACTCACCTACATTAGCCCTGAGCTCCAGCGGTGACTGTCCTCCGGCTGTCGCAGGCTGCTCGGCCGGCCTCCAGGCTCAGGCGAGCCCCCGGCTTGGCTTGGGCCTACAGGCCCAGCCGAGCCGGGAGCTCGCCTAAGCCTGGAGGCCGGCCGAGTTGCCTGCGACAGCCACCGCTGGAGCTCCGGGCCAATGTAGGGGATGTTGCCTACACATACTCACCTACATCGGCCCTTAGCTCCTCCAGCGATGGCGGTCCCGCTTCCAGCGTCCTCTCTCTCTTCGTTGGTCGCCGGCATGATGTAACGAAAGCCTTTGACCCCGGCATTTTGACCCGGGGTCAAAGGCTTTCGTGACGTCATACCGGCGTCCAACGGAGACCGAGAGGACGCTGGAAGCGGGACCGCCATCGCTGGAGGAGCTAAGGGCCGATGTCGGTGAGTATGTGTAGGCAACATCCTCTTACATTGGCCCTGAGCTCCACCGGTGGCTGTCCTCTGGCTGTCGCAGGCTGCTCGGCTGGCCTCTAGGCTTAGGCGAGTCCCCGGTTCGGCTGGGCCTGTAGGGCCAAGCCAAGCCGGGGGCTCGCCTGAGCCTGGAGTCCGGCCTAGCAGCCTGCTCGGCCGGAGGAGGTCACCGCTGGAGCTCAGGGCCGATTTAGGAGAGTATGTTTTGTGAACTTCGGCCCTGAGCTCCAGCGGTGACCGTCCTCCGGCTGTCGCAGGCTGCTCGGCCGGCCTGTAGGCTTAGGCGAGTCCCCGGCTCGGCTGGGCCTGTAGGCCCAAACCAAGCCGGGGGCTCGCCTGAGCCTGGATGCCCGCCGAGCAGGCCGCGACAGCCGGAGGAGGTCACCGCTGGAGGATTCGGGGCTTGCGGCGTCTAAACAAACGGGTAGCTGCGCGCGGCTCGTGCCGATTTATTTTTTTTTCCGCAGGCGGCCAGCACGCGCAGCTACCTGCTTGTTTTAACGGCCACTTTCAAATGTCCGTCGCGCATGCGCAGACCGCTTTTGGCGACGGACACTTGAAGGCTTACTCTTTTATAGTATAGATTATGTACTACTGCTACTACTCTTAGTACCCTCTTCCATACCTCTCTCCATACAAGTCCTAGTTTTGCAAAGACTTCTGTTTCTTTTTACTCCCCTCTCTCTATCTCAGAATTCTGTTTCTTTCCATCTTCCTATAAAACCATATTCCCTGAGTACCATTCCTTTATTGTTACTCTCTCTTTTATTATAGCTCAGCATTTTCTTTTGTCTATCCTTCTTCCATCTTGCCTTCAGTTAATCTTATTACCGTTTATTATTTATTCAGTGTCTTTCCTTCCTCCGAGTCTCACCCAGCCTCCTGTAATTTGTTTATAACCTTTATGTTATATTCCTGACTCTACTAATAAACCCTCTTGTTTATATACACCTGTATTTCAGTTCTAATCATTGCATATTGGGCTCAAACCTAACACCCAGGAATCAGCTCCTTACACAGTGTATTTTACATCCCAGGCATTGTGAGTTGTAGTTTAACTATACAATAGTGTGTTTCATTGCAAGATAAGAAGTAAAAGTGCAGGCTCTACTGTAAATACTTTGTGAGTTACTTTTTCATCTTATAAGTTTTATTATATACCAAGCACCTTTACTTGAAACATGTGACTTAATAATAATCTGAACAAAGCAATATGTTGTCCATCAACTTAATTTGCCTAGTAGTCACCACATTTATATATATTTATATATATATATATATACACACATGTATACACACACTGTATATTGCTTTACAGATTATTATGTTCTCACTCAAATTGGAAAACTTACTTGGTGTCTTTATTTTTCAACTCCTCCTAAAGGGATATTTGCCTATTTTTGTAAAAAAGAAAACTATTTACATTTGAGAATTGGCTCCTTAAAATTTAGCACTTACTAATTCATTGAAATACATGAAAAAGTAACTGCACATATGTTTCCCAGTATGAAACAAACATTGCATAAATATATTATATTTGTGCTGCTTCCATGTCAATTAATTACAATGTCCAACTTATAAAATGCATTCCAGAGGCAAGAGATTAAAATGTGTTCGAAATATATACAGTATTTATCACATCATTTTATTATTTTGTATTTCTGTAACAACTGTAACAATTTAATGTTGAACCCAGGACATACTTGAAAACGAGAAATATCAATGTATCCTTCCTGCTAAAATCCTTTATAAATAAATAAATAAATCATCTTACCTTTTCACCTGTGTCTTCTCTCTGCGGTTGTAAAATCTCTTATGCACGATACGCATCGTGTTCATCCCTTATAAAGATACAGAGTGAAAGTGAAAGCAAAGTATAAAAAGATAAAAAAATGGTAATGAGTTAAAGGGAAAACAAATTTTAACAGGGTTATTCAAAGAGAATCGAAAAGTCACCGCACTTTCGGTGACTTTTCATTCTCTTCAATTCGGTGCAAATCGGCTTTCCCATTTCGGCGACCCTGCGGTGTATTCAGCAAGCACCACAGGGCTGTCGAAGTGCAGGGAAAAGCTGCCGAAAAGCTGCTGAAAACCTGGTGAATGCACGCCAAAAACCCGTAAAAACATCTGGATTAACCCGTCGAAGATGCCGGAAAAAGCCGAGCAGGAGTCGATCACACGCAGCGCAGCCTCCGAAAAAAGCCGACACCGCAGACGAAGGCAGTGAATAAATAAGGAAAAACGTTCGGATGAATGATTGAAAAGTGAAATGCTGTTTGCAAAGAAACTACTTATATGTAAATTTCAGACATTTTCGCTGAGGTCCAGGGAATGATAATAAAAAGGGCCGTTACAGAAAAAATAAGTAAAATTAAAAAAAAAATCAGACTTTTTTTAAATAAAAAAAATCCAGAAAAATGCTTAAAATATCCTAAAAAATTTAAATAAAAAGACATTTTACTGCAGAATTTTATAATGAATGATTTATTAGATATTTAATTAAAACAGGAATATTTTTAACATTGAAGCCTATGGGATTCTCCTGAATAAACTTGCCGAATTAAACCACCGAATGGCAGGGCATTAGGGGAACCTTTCACTGCTGGTTTGTGTTCTCTGAATAGCCGAAGCAGTGCTTTTTTATTGGGACTTCACTGCCCTCAAACAGGCACCGAACAGGCACCGAATGTGCAGGCAATTCGCCAGGATTTGGCATATTGCCTGCTCTCTGAATAGACGAATGGCCAAGAAAGGTAACCGAATGCTGATTTTCAGTGTTCGGTTACCTTTCTACAGCCATTCGGATCTCTTTGAATAACCGTGTTAGACACAAAAAGGGATATTCATTAAGAAATTGAAGTGGTTATTCAGAGAGAGCCGTCCTGGCCCCAAAAATGCACCGAAGAGTGAATTTTCCTGTACTGTGCGCTTTTGTGGCCATTCGACTTTTCAAAAAGCAGGCAGTTCACCAAATTTTGGCAAATTGTCAGAAAATAGGGTGCCTGTTAGAAGGCAGTGAAATCCCCCATCGAGAAGCAATGGTTAATCTATTCACAGACACCGAACAGCAGTGAAATGTCAGTGGAATGTCCTGATTTTCGGTGCTTTCATTCAGCAGGTTTAATCAGGCGAACGCCACAGGGGCGGATCCGGGGGGCAACGGGGCAATTGTCCCCCCCTGAGAAAATTTTGCAGAGTTCTTTTCTCTGCATGAGCGGCCGCCAGCATGAAGCTCGGTCGCTCGCCTGGGAGATCTCGTGAACTTCCGGGATCTTTCGAGAACGCGGCTTGTGCGTGTTCTCAAGCGAGCGGCCGAACTTCATGTCGGCGGCCGCTCGTGCAGAGAAAAGAACTCGGACTCTCTGAGGGGCCTGGCCTGGGGGCAGAGTCAGATGGCAGGAGACCGATAGGACCACGTGAGCTGGGGGCAGTATATATAAAATGGGAGCTGGGGCACTATATATCCATGTGAGCTGGGGAAATATAAATAAAATGGGAGCTGGGACACTACATATCCATGTGAGCTGGGGCAATATATATCCATATGTGAGCTGGGACACTATATATCCATGTGAGCTGGGAGCAATATATATCCATATGAGCTGGGCAACTGGGGCAATATATATTCATATGTGAGCTGGGGCACTATAGATCCATGTGAGCTGGGGCCCATATATATCCATATGTGAGCTGGGGCACTATATATCCATGTGAGCTGGGGCACTATATATCCATGTGTGTTGGGGCACTATATATCCATGTGTGTGCTGGGGCACTATACATCCATATGTGTGAGCTGGGCTGGGGAAAATGCATATATATACCCATGTGTGAGCTGGGCTGGGGCAATATATTACATGTGAGCTGGGGCACTATATATCCATGTGAGCTGGGGCAATATATAAAATGTGAGCTGGGGCAATATATAAATGTGAGCTGGGGGCAATGTATTACATGTGAGCTGGGAGGGGGGTACCCTGGGCCCCTCATATGGAAAGGGTCTGCAGGCTCATGAGCCACATGAGGACAGGCCCTGTGCAATGTTCTGGGGAGAGTGAGTGTAATGAGCACAGCTTGCGATCAGGCGCGTCTCTGCCTGTCACTGCGAACACCAGCTCGTAGCCAAAACTGGTAGAATGCCCCCCCCCCCGAAACCTGTGTCTGGATCCGCCCCTGGAACCCCATAGGTTTCAATGTTAAAAATATTCCCGTTTTTATTAAATAACTAATAAACAGTTTATTCTTTTAATTTGCAGGAAAAGGTATCCTTATTTTTTTTTTTAGAAGATTTTATAAGAATTTTTCCAGATTTTTTCAGCAAATTCCTTTTTCCCAATTTTTTTTTTTAAATAGCATTTTTTTTCTGTAACAGACCTTTTTATTATTATTCATAGGACCTTATGTGTTAATTCCAGACATTCGTCCAGTATTTTTTTGCAGACAGTTTTTAAAATTTTGAAAATGTCATTGTTTTTTTTTTACCCCGTTCGTCGGATTGTCGGCTTTTTCCAGCTGCTAGTCAGTGTTGTGTTTGGCGGATCGTCGGCTTTTTCGAACGAATTCAGCGGCTTTGCGGTGGATCGCTGGATACGTTTCTGCGGGTTATCTCCGGATTTTCAGCGATTTTTTTTTTTTTTTTTTTTGGATCCGTTCAGCGGCTTTTCCCTGCGTTTCAGGGTTGGGGAATTTGATTCCCCGAAGTGCGGGGAACGAAAAAGAATTGTCGGTGACATTTCGGTGCTCTCTGAATAACCCCTACAGTGTTCCTTGTCTGGGTAATTATAGCTAGCTGGTTGTTATACTCGGTTGGAACAAATAATTTGCATTTATCTCACTCTGTTTCCAGCGACAGAAAGCGTCGGAGCGCGATGCCCTCTCCACCATGAGATGAGAGGGGAGTTTGGGATGGAAGTTCAGTGCAATTTCGGGGCCAGTTCGGCTCTCTGTGAATAACCCTGTATGGGTAATTCTCTTGGAGATTTAGGGGATGTCTAGCCATTTCTAAGAAATCATCTTCAAAGTCTATAGAAACATAAAAACTGCACTCCTACAGTCAGGTCCAGAAATATTGGGACATTGACACAATTCTAACATCTTTGGCTCTATACACCACCACAATGGAGTTGGAATGAAACAAACACAATGTGCTTTAACTGCAGACTGTCAGCTTTAATTTGAGGGTATGTACATCCAACTCAGGTGACCAGTGTAGGACTTACAGCAGTTTGCAGATGTGCCTTCCACTTGTTAAGGGACCAAAGGTAATGGGACAGAATAATAATCATAAATCAAACTTTCCCTTCTTAATACTTGGTTGCAAATCCTTTGCAGTCAATCACAGCCTGAAGTCTGGAATGCATAGACATCACCAGACGCTGGGTTTCATCCCTGGTGATGCTCTGCCAGGCCTCTACTGCAACTGTCTTCAGTTTCTGCTTGTTCTTGGGGCATTTTCCCTTCAGTTTTGTCTTCAGCAAGTGAAATGCATGCTCAATGGGATTCAGGTCAGCTGATTGACTTGGCCATTGCATAACATTCCACTTCTGTCCCTTCAAAAACTCTTTGGTTGCTTTTGCAGTATGCTTTGGGTCATTGTCCATCTGCACTGTGAAGCGCTGTCCATTGACTTCTGCAGCATTTGGCTGAATGTGAGCAGATAATATTGCCCGAAACACTTCAGAATTCATCCTGCTGCTTTTGTCAGCAGTCACATCATCAATTAATACAAGAGAACCAGTTCCATTGGCAGGAATACATGCCCACGCCATGACACTACCACCACCATGCTTCACTGATGAGGTGGTATGCTTAGGATCATGAGCAGTTCCTTCTCCATACTCTTCTCTTCCCATCACTCTGGCACAAGTTGATCTTGGTTTCATCTGTCCATAGGATCTTGTTCCAGAACTGTGAAGGCTTTGTTAGGTGTTGTTTGGCAAACTCTAATCTGGCCTTCCTGTTTTTGAGGCTCACCAATGGCTTACATCTTGTGGTGAACCCTCTTTATTCACTCTGGTGAAGTCTTCTCTTGATTGTTGACTTTGACACACATACACCTACCTCCTGGAGAGTGTTCTTGAGCTGGCCAACTGTTGTGAAGGGTGTTTTCTTCACCAGGGAAAGAATTCTTCGGTCATCCACCACAGTTGTTTTCTGTGGTCTCCCGGGTCTTTTGGTGTTGCTGAGCTCACCGGTGCGTTCCTTCTTTTTGAGAATGTTCCAAACAGTTGTTTTGGCAACGCCTAATGTTCTTGATATCTCTTTGATGGGTTTGTTTTGTTTCTTCAGCCTAATGATGGCTTGCTTCACTGATAGTGACAGCTCTTTGGATCTCATCTTGAGAGTTGACAGCAACAGATTGCAAATGCAAATAGCACACTTGAAATGAACTCTGGGCCTTTTATCTACACATTGTAATTGGGGTAATGAGGGAATATCACATACCTGGCCATGGAACAGCTGAGAAGCCAATTGTCCCATTACCTTTGGTCCCTTAACAAGTGGGAGGCACATCTGAAAACTGCTGTATGTCCTACACCGTTCACCTGAGTTGGATGTACATACCCTCAAATTAAAGCTGACAGTCTGCAGTTAAAGCACATTGTGTTTGTTTCATTCCAACTCCATTGTGGTGGTGTATAGAGCCAAAGATGTTAGAATATTGTCGTTGTCCCAATATTTCTGGACCTGATTGTATAAGCTCCCCCTCCAGCCACTGTGATGTCAATTCCATGAAAGCGTTCATTTCTGAATTGTATTTGCATGTGCAGAAATTAGCTCACAATCCACTGAGCAATAAGTGTATCTCAACAAGAATCCTAAAACTGAGCCCAATTCCTCAAGGTATAACCCCAAATCCTACTGGTTTCCCTGCAATTTAAAAAAAACAAAAAACACGCAATCCTCAAAACAGTCCATAGCAGAGCACACACCTGTATTTCTTTTACGTCCATTGATTAGTTTGTCCAAATGTCTCTTTATGTTTTCAAACCCTCCATCCCAGTTTCCTGCTGTCTGTATAAAAGTAACTTTCTCCTAGATGTGGTAGAGATGGAGAAAAGAGTTAGAGATATTAGTTAACCCCTTCCATGTACAGATTGATACTCAGGATTTTTCCACATATAGGCCCCTATTATTCTCTTGACTCAATTGAGTTCCTCTCTGCCAGTCACGTGACCGGCCGGATCTTGCACCGCGAGATCCGGCCGGTCGGCGTAGTGATACGCAGGGAAAGACAGAGGGACTTTTTCCCCCTGTCTTTCCCTGCTCCAAACAGCCAGAGGATGCGACCGGAGCCGCGGTCCTCGCCGTGGGACAGAGGGTAAGTATGTGGCTTGTTTTTTTTATTTTTACAGCTGGTATTAACGGATTCTGCAGAAGCGGAATCCGTTAACACCAGGTCCTGGCTCTGGTTAACTTTTCTTTGACCAGAGCCAGGCGTTAATCAGCGCTGGGACATTGTAATCCAGCGCTGTTTAACACTTTGCGCTCCCCATGTTAAGTATAGGGAGCGCAAAGTGCAGTGACCTCGCGCTGAGAAGCGCAAGGTACCAAACGCAAACAGGTTTTTTTAACCCGTTTGTGTTTGGATTGTAATAGGCAGCTAATACCGCAGCTAACGGTAGTGCTCACGCAGGTGAGCGCTATCGTTAGCGTTAGGTATGTAATAGGGGCCATAGTGATCTTCTTATGAAGTTGGCATTTTTCAAAGCTACATCATCAAACTTCAGACAAAGGAGCACAATAAAAAAATAAGTTTTGTACATAAGACAGATGTGTGTCAGGATATAAATAAGACTAACGGATTGGCGGTAACGAGGAAGCCAGAAAATCAAAAAGAAGGAAATAAGCTTCCATAATTGTATACTCGCCATAAATATGTTACGGATAAAGTCCAGCTCAACCTAGAAGATTACCCAGGTAAACCTGACATTACCCAGGCAGCATTGGGTAAGAAATCAAACCTTGGCTTTACCCGGATAATCCTTGGCGTATCCAGATGTTCACTGAGCTTCACCTGGGTAAAGCCAGATCTACCCAAATGTCACTGGATAACGTGTTTTCTGAGACTTTGCAGTGATTCGTAGTTGATTCAAAACCTAGGATCACCTATATCCATGGCAAATCTTAAACCTAACACTAATTCCAACCCTAACCCCAAACCTAACTCTGACCCTAACCCTTAAACCTAATCCTAAACCTAACTCTGACCCTAACCCCTAATCCTAAACCTAACACTAACTTTGACCTTAACCCCAAACCTAACTCTGAACCTAAACCTTAAACCTAATTCTAAACCTAACTCTGACCCTAATCCCCAATCCTAAACCTAACACTAACTCTGACCTTAACCCCAAACCTAACTCTGACCCTAACCATTAAACCTAATTCTAAACCTAACTCTGACCCTAACCCCCAATCCTAAACCTAACTCTGACCCTAACCCTAATTCTGACCATAAACCTGACCCTAACCCTAAAAATACTTTTTTTCAAAGGAAGTTTGGGTAGTCTGCAGATTTCCTAGGTAAAGACAGATGTTTGATATAATTTTTGGCTTTATCCAAAGCTGCCTTGGTAATGTCAGGTTTATCCAGACTTTGGACTTTACATGTAACATATACATCCACACTGTAAAAAAAGGATTTTCTCAGCTCATTCACGCCCTAACGATGTGAGCTAATACAGCACCGCATTCACACGCATATCCTGTTCCAATGTGCTACAGGAAACAAGAAGCATAAAGACTCTATCGCACAGACGACAGAGCGCAGACCCTGACAACATTTTGAGCCCAAATGAAAAACTCATAAATTAATTTCACTCTTTAGGCTCAAATATAGTAAATAAACACTAATAATAAGTAAATATTCCCTCGTGTTTATGTAAGTACAAGCGTAAGTCATTTTACATGTGAACAGGTGCTGTTTCTGCGGCATTTGTCATCAATCAACCAGGTATCACATACTGTGTGTTTCCTCTAACGCCGCTGGTAATAAAATGCCTTTGTGAAAACTCAAACCATTTCTTTGAAATCAGCTGAAGAGACAGAAACCTAATGCAAGTGATTCACATATAACCCCCACCCCACCTAAATACTTCCACGAAGTCTTTATAATTTGCTTTAGGTGCAGTTACAGGCCGGGACAGAATTAAACTTTAATTTGTAAACACCTGTGAGCAGTACGTGTATATCTAAAAATAGATACCAATTATTACACATGAAATCACACCACACCTATTTTTTTTGGAAAATATTTTATTGCAGACCATAGCTAATCACCATAAATACATACAGATATCCACAATCTGCATATCTGTAAATAATAGCAGTGAATGAACATATCACCTTTGTATTATCTTTCTCACCCATCTTTGTTTAAACCCTTGTTAAACCACCATAAAAGTTCAACTTCTTAACTTGTAAAGGGATACTATACACACCTGACCACTTAAGCTTTTTAAAGTGGCCAGGGTGTGTGGACTCGGAGTATCCTCCCTCCTCCTCATCCTGCCCAGGTGCCCAAAACTCTTTAAAATGTGAACTGAAGTGGAGAAACAACCCCCTCCCCTTGCAGGACCAGGCAGCTGGAAGATTTGAACTTTCCGGCTGTTGATCACTAGCTCAGTCACTCAGAGCTATCCATGGTGCTGAAACATACAGGGTTATTCAAAGAGATCTCAATTGCTGGCAAAAGGTAACCGAACGCTGAAATTCAGTGTTCGGTTAACTTTCCTGGCCATTCAGCTATTCAGAGAGCAGGCAGTTTGCAAAATCTTGGCGAATTGCCTGCACATACGGTGACTGTCCGAGGGCAGTGAATTCCCCATAGAGAAGCAATGCTTCATCTATTCAGAAAACCAAAAACCAGCAGTGAAAGGTTCCCGAAATGCCCTGCCATTCGGTGGTTTCATTCATCAGGTTTATTCAGGCGAATCCCATAGACTTCAATGTTAAAAATATTCCCGTTTTAATTCAATATCTAATAAACCGTTATTATAATATTCTGCAGTAAAAAGATTCTTTATTTTTAGGATCTTTTAGACATTTTTCAGGATGTTTTTGAGAAATATTTTTTTCTGTTTTTTATTTTAAATATTTTTTTCTTTTTTCTGTAACAGACCTTTTTATTATCATTCATTGGATCATATGTAAATTTCAGACATTTTCGTTCAGTAGTTTCTTTGCAAACAGCGTTTCACTTTTCAAACATTCAAGCAAACTGTGTTTTTTTTTATCTCACTCCATTCGTCTGCGGTGTCGGGTTTTTCCGACGGCTGCTCTGTGCTGTGATCGGCTCCTGCTCGGGTTTCCCCGGCGTGTTTGGCGGGGTTAATCCAGATGTTTTTGTGGGTTTCGGTGTGCCTTCACCAGGTTTTGTGTTGAGTGTGTTCTGCGGCTTTTCGCCGGCTTTTCCCTGCAATACGGCAGCCCTGTGGTGCTTGCTGAATACACTGCAGGGTCACCGAAATGGGTTCGCCGAATCGCACCGAATTGAGGAGAATGAAAAGTCACCGAACGTGCGGTGACTTTTCGATTCTCTTTGAATAACCCTGATAGTATTCATTGCTGAATGCAGCTGGACCGAAAGAAAATATACAGCTGCGTTCAGCAAAGAAAAAAAAGGCTTGTTGCTTCTTAAATAAATTAAAAAGCATTAAATTTAGCCAAAAAAATCCAGAAAAGTGCCTAAAAAAATCTTAAAAAATAAATAAAGAGACTTTAGGCTGCAAGTGAAAAAAATAACCGGTTGCATAAATATTTATTAAAAACAGAGAATATTTTTTACAATAAAACCTATGGGATTATATTGTACAGCTGGCGTTTTCACTTTATTGTAGTAGTAGTAATTCATTAATCCATTTCACATTCTGAAATGTCTAATAAAAAATGAAATAACTCATAATAATGAAATACGAATCAACCCGAAATACGAAATAACTTAAAAAAATGAAATATAAACAGGGTTATTCAGAGAGCGGTGAAAAGCAAGAGAATGACTGGAGAATGGAAAATTCTAGGTCAAAATATCTGATTTGGAAAGTGAGATGAATAGGAGGAGAATTTTGCTATTTCGATCTAGAATTTTCCATTCACCAGTCATTCTCCTGCTTTTCACCGCTCTCTGAACAACCCTGGAAGTGATACGAAATACGAAATACCAGCCATCCAAAAATACGAACGTCCAAAAATATGAAATAACTCATAAAAACGAAATACGAATCAACCTGAAAAACAAATTAACTCATAAAAATGAAATACGTAGTGATCCCAAATACAAAATACCGGTCGTCCAAAAATATGAATCACGGTAATTTAACGAATGAACAGGAACGAGAAAAAAAATGCGGTGAAATGATCCGACATGAAACTAAACAAAGGAACAATCAGTATTATTCAAAGAGAATCGAAAAGTCACCGCACGTTCGGTGACTTTTCATTCTCTTCAATTCGGTGCGATTTGGCGATCCCATTTCGGCGACCCTGCGGTGTATTCAGCAAGCACCACAGGGCCGTCGAAGTGCAGGGAAAAGCTGCCGCAAACCCGACGAAAACTCACCGCAAAACCAAAACAATTGATGAAACTTATAAGTGAAAAGATTCCTTATAAGTTTTATCGCTTATAAGTTTCATCAACCGTTAAACTATATTCGCTTTATGCCCTATTCATGTTTTATCTTTGAGGCATAGAGAACTACTAAGAACTTGCACTTACGCTGTGAAACGAGCAGATCATAATATATTCAACTAAGAAACAACAGAAAGAAGCGCTGCCTTCTGCTCACCTCTTCACCCTACATTGATACTTTAGTGGACTGGGATATACCACTTGCTGTGAGCATTACTAGCTGCTGTATTCTGCTTTATTTTATTGCACCTCCATACCTTGGACTTTTTCATGACTGCTTTATTTGTGGCGTTTTAATAGGTTTACAAAGTTTTGCACATTTGATTATTTATTTTACTATTCTGCTGCTAGAACAAATTGTCGCTGTCGCTATTGTGATCCATTTGTTGTATCCATACTCATTATACACTATGTCACTTTGGTATTGTTGTTTTACGCTATTACAGCCAGTTTGCTACGATTCTTTGATGGATACAACCTCCCTATGGGAGAAGATTTCAAGAATAGGAGGGAAGATAAAGAACAAGAAGGGGGGATCGCCTGTACGGATCCAAAATTGCTAAGATTTGAGTCTGTCAGATTTATGCTCTTAACCACGTGAGCGGGATTTTTCTTTAATTCTGTGAAACAATATGTGTCTATAGAAACAGTATAATAGTATAGAAACAGTACAAATTTTGATGAGCTTTTCTGACCCTTCAACTGGGTGGGATAAACCACAGTTGGTTTAAGGTGGTCGGTTCTGTGGAACACTCTTTATTTCATGGAAAAATCGCTGTTCCTTTAAAAACGTTTTTTTTTCCTTGTTTCCTGTCCCCCAGGTCACTACCCTGGACCCCCATACACCTTTTATGGCAAATATCTTGCGTAAATGCCCTCTTGCAGAGCACTCTAAAAATCGAACGTTCGCGTCCCATTGACTTACATTGAGTTCGGATCGTGTTCGAGTTCGAACTTGAACTTTTGAAATTGTTTGAAGTCGAACCGAACACGGGGGCGTTCGGCTCATCCCTATTCTCCACTTGAGATATAAGCTCTGTTACAGCACCCAAGGCAAAATATAATGATTTCCTGGAAATATTTGGGTGGAGTCGGGTCACTTGCTTTAGGTTTCTAGCGCTTCAGGTGATTTCCCAGAAATGGTTTGAGTTTTCACAAAGGCATTTTATTACCAGCGGCGTTAGAGTTGACATAGTTTGTGATACCTGGTTGATTGATGACAAAGACCGCACAGCCCCTGCTCCAAATGTAAAACAACTTACGTTTGTACTTACATAAACGCAAGTGTTTAATTACTTATTATTTGCGTTTATTTACAATATCACAATAGTGGCAGCGACAGTGGAGCAGGGGCTGTGCGGTCTTTGTCATCAATCAACCAGGTATCACAAACTATGTGTCAACTCTAACGATACTGGTAATAAAATGCCTTTGTGAAAACTCAAACCATTTCTGAGAAATCACCTGAAGCACTAGAAACCT
The DNA here is from genome assembly GCA_009667805.1 of Leptobrachium leishanense. NCBI lineage: Eukaryota > Metazoa > Chordata > Amphibia > Anura > Megophryidae > Leptobrachium > Leptobrachium leishanense. The sequence goes on from CM019073.1 coordinate 92,259,188, forward strand.
AAAGCAAGTGACCTGACTCCACCCAAATATTTCCAGGAAATCATTACATTTTGCCTTGGGTGCTGTAACGGTGCTTATATCTCAAGTGGAGAATAGGGATGAGCTGAACACCCCTTCTTATTCTTTATCTTCCCTCCTATTCTTGGAATCTTCTCCCATAGGGAGGTTGTATCCATCAAAGAATCGCAGCAAACTGGCTGTAATAGCGTAAAACAACAATACCAAAGTGACATAGTGCATAATGAGTATGGATACAACAAATGGATCACAATAGCGACAGCGACAATTTGTTCTAGCAGCAGAATAGTAAAATAAATAATCAAATGTGCAAAACTTTGTAAACCTATTAAAATGCCACAAATAAAGCAGTCATGAAAAAGTCCAAGGTATGGAGGTGCAATAAAATAAACCAGAATACAGCAGCTAGTAATGCTCACAGCAAGTGGTATATCCCAGTCCACTAAAGTATCAATGTAGGGTGAAGAGGTGAGCAGAAGGCAGCGCTTCTTTCTGTTGTTTCTTAGTTGAATAAATTATGATCTGCTCGTTTCACAGCGTAAGTGCAAGTTCTTAGTAGTTCTCTATGCCTCAAAGATAAAACATGAACAGGGCATAAAGCGATATAGTTTAACGATTGATGAAACTTATAAGCGATAAAACTTATAAGGAATCTTTTCACTTATAAGTTTCATCAATTGTTTTGGTTTTGCGGTGAGTTTTCGTCGGGTTTGCGGCAGCTTTTCCCTGCACTTCGACGGCCCTGTGGTGCTTGCTGAATACACCGCAGGGTCGCCGAAATGGGATCGCCAAATCGCACCGAATTGAAGAGAATGAAAAGTCACCGAACGTGAATAAACTTTGCAGTCCTGCAGTGTCCTTATATCTAGATATAAGGACACTGCAGGACTGCAAAGTTTATTCACTTTTCTGCTGACTGAGGAAGCGATTTATCGCAAAACACGTCTCGGCGATATTTTATTACAATTTAAATTGATTTTATTTAATAAATTTGAATTAATGTTCCTGCTGCTGTACTTTATTTCCTTGAGGAGTATCTTGGACAAGACACAAGAGGGGGATCCGGTATCTCCATACTATACCGGTGCCGTATTCATCCAGTGTCAGATTTGTGACACACCAACACGTGAGTTCAACCTCAATATATTGTTTGGGGGCCACTGTTGCTAAACAGGTCACACTATGTCTGCACCTCTTTGTCTCTTTTGAGGGTTGAAGAACATCACTTGTGGAAGTGAATTTGAAAATAAGAACCTTGCCCTACTTAAGAAATATTCGTGTCCTACAGAAGGAAGCGCTTTTAAGTAACAAGTATACTTCTGAGAAGATACGCTATTAGTGTAGCGAGGAAGCCGGCTGTGCATTTTGCATCGCTCCCTCTACACTAATAGCGTATCTTCTCAGAAGCTTCACACAGCGTGCCGGTGTATGCAGCATCTAACAGCGTGGGAGACGGGAGGCTGCGCTTGTTGGTGGATCCAGGAATCAGGTGAGTATTAGAAAGAAAGAAAAAAAGTTTTATTTTATGTTCCTTGGGACATTTAAAAATGTCCTCGGGGGGGGCGGAGCCAACTGCGGAGCATGGCGGACGTGTTTTAGTCCGGCTCCAGACCAGGCAGCGAGAAAAACGCGGATATCAACCACCGGGGACCGCACATACCATCTCAGGTACCGCAATACCCCACCGGAGTACATAGCCGTCACGATGGCCACGGCAAAGGGGAAGAAAGCAACGGGCACGAAGGAGTTTTTTCACCCCTAGGCCCAGTAGACGCCGCGAGGATGCAGATCCCCAAGATGGCGGCGGCTCCCCGTCCCAGTCTCCGAATTCGGCGACAGGCACCAATGAAGGCGACTTACTGGTGTTCACCACCCGCATGGAAACTTTGTTTAAAGATTTCTCGTCCGCACTATCAACGCGCTTAGATGCGGTATCAGCGGACATCCGCAAAGATATACAAGAAATTGGAGAACGGACCTCGCATTTGGTAAATAAAATGTCTGAAATGGCGAATGCACACAACGAAATGGCCACAGCAATAGAATCTATGGAGGCCAAACTGTTGCAATGCACAACTAAACTGGCGGACCTTGAAGACAGGTCCCGTCGACATAACCTCAAAATTCGAGGAATTCCAGAAACGATTCACCCCCGAGACCTCATGGCCTATGTCACAGATTTTTTTACGCACCTACTTCCTGGAGTTGCGCATGACACATTACTCATGGACAGAATACATCGCATACCAAAACCGCCGTCTGCCCCTCATAAAGCTTCTAGGGACGTGATTCTTAAGATGCATTATTATAAACCCAGAGAAGACGTCTTACGAGCTATGCGGAAACCAGAGAAATTGGGCTCCCAATACGAACATCTGGAAATTTACCCAGACTTCTCTAAAGCAACGCTGCAACAACGAAGAATGTTTCGCCCACTAACAACATCTTTACGGGAGGCTGGTATTTTATACAGGTGGGGATTCCCCACAAAGTTAATTATTCTCCGAGAGGATGTTACCACAGTTCTCACATCTCCCACAGAGGGAAGGATAACCCTGGAGTCTTGGGGCCTTAAAATAACGGAGGACGCTCAGGACCGTCGGCCCATATTGAAAAAGGTGACGCCGGATTGGCGGCAACGCTGACTGGATGCGTAAGTGAAAGTTATGCTCTTCCAGATCCGCTCCTGATGATGGACATCGTCTTTGTTTCTGACCGGAAATCGCAGGACGGGTAAACCTGGTGGATTAACGCCTGACCTATTTGTCTCGCTGCTGGTGGCAGTAGGACCTACCTCCCCCCCACTTTTTACGTTTCTCCCCTTCTTTGTCAAGGGTACGGACGTCTCCTTAATAGGAGACCCCGATGGAGAGAACGGCGTTCTGGAACGCACCAAGTTTTGTCGCTTTATGGCGATGTTTTGTTTTGGTTTTATCCCCCTTTTTTCCCTTTTCCCACTCCCCGGGGGTTGCAGCACCTCTCGACCCTATGGGTCGCGCTTTTGGCTAATGGTCCGGTCTACTAGTCTGAAATGTTGTTTATATGTTCCTAACATCTTTTTTTGTAGCCTTTTATGAAGATAGTATCATATAATGTAAAGGGTTTGAACCTGCCCGTTAAACGCCACTCTTTAAATAGAGAGCTTTGCACATATGACGCTGACATAGTCTGCCTCCAGGAGACGCATTTTAGGAGACTGGATCACCCTAAGTTGTATACACCCCACTATCATACCCAATTTCACTCGACTTATAGAGCCAAATCTAGAGGAGTGACAATACTAATTCATAACAGAATTTCGATGCAGACCCATAGAATTATCACAGACACAAGAGGTAGATATATTATTTTAATATGCACAATAAATGGCAGGGTGTACACGATCGTAGCAGCTTACGCTCCTAATAACTCACAAACACAATTTTTAACGCATCTCTTGAACAAACTTACGGATGTTGCATCGGGAGATTTAATAATTTGCGGCGATCTCAATTTATGTATCGATCCCAAAATGGACCGTTCGGCTTCCCCACATATTCCAGCAGGGAGCCAGTTTTCACAGCTGCATTCTCTCCTCAGACTCCATAGTCTACATGACATGTGGCGCCTGCTTCACCCTACAGAGAGGGATTACACTTTTCGATCGGGAGTACATAATAGTTACTCACGCATAGATTATTTTTTAATACCATCGCGTTTACTCTCTAGAGTCACCACATGTGATATACTCCCCTTTACAAGGTCTGACCATGCCCCACTGCTTCTCGACATCCGGGATGAATTTCATTCTCATGTAAGACCACCCTGGAGATTTAACGAACATATATTAAAACATGAACCAGCATCAATAGCAATCCAGGAGGCATTAACTAACTATTTTAAAGAAAATACGACCGAGGAGGTAAACCCGTTTGTTGTATGGCAAGCCCATAAAGCAGTCATTAGGGGTGTGTGCATTCAGTGGGGAGCGAGGCTTAAAAAGCAACACACAGCACATCGTCTGGAAATTCTTAGGAAAATACAAGACATAGACACCCAGAATAAACTTTCCCCAACACCGGAGTTAGCGGACGCATTGGATGATGCATTACGCTCACTGACTGATTTAGAAGCGGACAGATTTAACTCGACCATGCACAGGATGAAATCGAGGTTCTATGCGTTTCAAAACAAACCGGGCAGATTACTGGCCCGCAGATTAAAACCCCCCCGACCGCACAAGGCATCCCTCACCTCAAAACTAACAGGGGACTAATACATAATCCTTTGGATATTGCCAACGAATTCGCAGACTTTTACGAGAAGCTATATAACCTATCAATAGATGACAAGGTGACTCAACCTCACCCAATGCCATCTCTAGCTATCTTCATAAACTACACCTGCAAAAATTATCCTCATCACAAATGACAAAATTAGCTTCTCCGATTTCTTTAGATGAAATTTCTGAAGTGATCAAAGGACTGCAAAAGCGAAAAGCCCCGGGCCCTGACGGACTTAATGGCTTATATTACTCGACTTTCACCTCTCATCTCATGCCGCACTTACACTCGATTTTTAATGTGGCCCGAGAACAGGGTACATTTCCGACAGATATGCTACGGGCTCACATAGTTACACTCCCTAAACCAGGTAAGACCCCCGACGAATGTCGTAATCTCCGTCCAATTTCACTTCTTAATGTAGACATAAAAATCTATGGAAAAGTTTTAGCGAACAGACTACAATATATATTACCAACTTTAATTGGTCAGGACCAGGTGGGGTTCATTTCGGGTAGACAAGGACCAGACAGCACAAAAAAGTTGATGAACCTGTTGGAATCATTGAAACGAGTAGGTGAACCCTGTTTGATACTGTCATTGGATGCAGAGAAAGCCTTTGACAGGGTAAATTGGCTGTTTCTTCAAGAGACCCTTAAGATATATGGTTTTCCCCCTCGATGTTATCAGCAGTAAAGGCCTTGTACGATGCCCCGTCAGCTACAGTTCTTACAGCGGGATTTCGGTCTGAGGAATTTGTAATTACAAACGGTACAAGACAGGGATGCCCACTTTCCCCACTTTTATATGCTTTGGTGCTGGAACCACTAGCACAAGCTATCCGACAAAATGACGAAGTTAGAGGTATACAGATAGGTCCTACAACATATAAGCAACAACTTTATGCAGATGACATCCTCCTGACGTTAACTGACCCAGAAGTCTCTTTATTGGCCTTATACCGCGAGTTAGAAGCATACAGTGATGTTTCCTTTCACTTAATAAACTTACTTAAAACGCAAGCTTTGCCAATTAATATGTCACAACCATTGCTGGATAATCTTAAAAAGCAATACAAATTTGACTGGCGATCTACTTATCTGGTTTATTGGGACTCAGAATTACGGAAAAACCCGAAGACCTTTATCACTATAATTATGAACGTGTACTGTCTGAGATAAGATTGCTCATTCATAGATGGAGAATGAAGGAGGTCTCATGGTTGGGTAGAATGGCGGCTGCAAAGATGATTATATTACCAAAACTATTGTATGTGTTCCGCGCGTTACCTCTAAATCTACCCAAACATTATCTAGTCAAGGTTCAATCTGTTTTGACCTCATATGTCTGGAATAACAAAAGACCTAGAGTTCCTCGGAAACTGTTAACTTACAGACACAGAGATGGGGGTTTGAACATGATACATGTGCAACATTATTACTGGGCGTCATGCCTGGCATCTTTGTCGGAATCTTTTCACACTCACCCTGCGCCGCAATGGCTTACCATTGAGGCAGCATATATGGAAGGACATGATTTACCAACACTACTCTGGGTCCCGGTAGGAGATAGGCCGAGGATAAGCTCCCCGTTGACTAGTACAGGGTTACATCTTCGAATATGGGATAAAGGGTTCGATTCCTTCACTATGCATCATCCACTCTCTATGGCTACACCCATAGCAGCTTTTAAGTACCTACTTCCCCAAGGAGATCACATAAGATGGGGTCAATACGGAGTATTAAATATTCATCATCTCTTTGACACAGCCTCCATTCTACCTTTTGAGACAATATGTACTAAATTTAAAGTTCCACCTGCAATGTTCCTATCATATATGCAAATACACTCTTACCTTAAGGCTCAGAAGATCTTTCCTACACTGTCGACCAAGATTCCACTACTATCAGAAATTGAACTTTTTTGCTTGGACCCTCAATCTAATACTAAAGCGATTTCGATGTATTATAGGGTGCTTAATACCCCACAAAAATCAGTTACTTGGACATTCCAAAGAAGTTGGGAACGAGAGTTAAAACAATCTTTTACACAGACTCAATGGGCCACGGCGTATATGTTTGCGGTGGGCGCTACCCGCTGCGCTACATTATTGGAGACACAGAGGAAGTTACTTTACAGATGGTACCTCACCCCAGACAGAATTAAAAAATATGCGCCGAATCATTCGGATATGTGCTGGAGATGTTCCTTAGTTCAGGGGTCTATGAGTCACATTTGGTGGGATTGCCCCAAAATAAACGCATTATGGAAGGACATTTCGATTCTGGCGACCGATGTCCTGGGCACGTTGATTCCCCACAAACCGGAGATTCTATTACTGGGTATGATTAACCTCCCAAAACTTCACAGAAGGATGTTGTTTATTATCATCTCCACAACCTCACTGCTCATAGCACGTAATTGGAAGACCACGTTAGTACCTACCAAAAAACAAGTTATTGACCTATTAGACCAGTATCGTGGATTTGACTCAAGGATTGTGGCATCGGAAGAGGTCCATGCGCCTAAATGGGATCCCTGGACACTTTGGGACATTCAAAAAATTTATGAAGCCTGTGGGTTATGACCGATTTATTGACCCTGATATACAGCTTTTACTTCAGTTGGGTTCTATGATGGCTGCAACCCCCCCCCTCCTTCTCCCCCCCCACAGTTGATTTTTCAGTAGTACTGATTTCTTATGCAATTATAGGATGTTTATCCTCTACTTCAAAGTAACTTTGTATTTTGACAAACTTTACAATAAAAATTTATGTTTCAAAAAAAAAAAAAAATGTCCTCGGATTTAATTTTTTTTAGAAATGTGTCGCCTTACCTTGGCCTGGTGGTCAGACAGTGGAGGCTCCCTGGATCCTGGTTATGGATGGGGGGGGTCTGCCGTGGCTGCAGGTGCAGTGGCTCCCTCCCTGCGTCGCCTCTCCCTCTCTGCCACATGCCCCCGGCCGGCTAGCCCGCACAGTCGCAGCTCTTTCATTCGGCGGCCTCATGCTCCTCAAGGGATACTTGGGAAGCCCCGGCGGGCTGCCCTCTACAGTGCCTGATTAGAGGGCCTCGTCTGCCTGATGTTTTAGCAACGCCAACAAGATTGTTTTATCCCATTGGCTTTAATGTTAAAAATATTCCCGTTCTAATTCAATATCTAATAAACCGTTGCTTATAATATTCTGCAGTAAAGAGGCTCTTTAATTTTTAATTTTTTTTTAGGAATTTTTAAGCATTTTTAAAAAAAAAAATCTAAATGTTTTTTTTTTCGAACTTTTTGCGAACGGCCTGAAAAGTTCAAAGTTCGCCGAACAGCCGAATGGGCAATGTTCGAATCGAACTCCGAGCTGATCTGAACCGAACGCTCATCCCTAGTGGAGAATAAAGCAATGTATATATATATATATACAGTATATAAATATATATATATATGCTAAGCATAAAAAAAAAACACTTTTGCAAAAAGAACTAAGGAATATTTAGTACCTTGCTCTTGTCCATACTCATTCTTTAAAACGCACATTCCTTTTCAGCCTGGACCTTCAGTGGTTACTCAGTCACCATAAAAACTCAAACAACAAGATACTCAAACACATGAACACGCTATTAAAAACATTATTATTATTCTTATTATTCTTTATTTTTATAGCGCCAGCATATTACGCAGTGCTGAACAATGGGCACAATATAGACAGGGTTACAATACATGGAGACAGAACAACATTTGACAAACCAGTTCAGTTCAGGAAGAAACGAGGGCCTATTTCCGTGGGGACCTACAATCTAGAATGGTAGGTGGTGGAAACAGGAGGAGAGGACTGCAAGGTGAGAGTGATGGACTGGTTGGGGTAGTGAGGCGTATAACAGGGATGTGCGGTGAGGTCAGTGGCTGGTGAGGCACTAGACTTTCTGCGGTTTGTGTTTAGTTGTAAATTATGTTTTACTCATTTACTGTACCCACACATATTATATATAATTTTTCTCGCCATTAAATGGACTTTCTAAAGATACCATTATTTTCAACATATCAAATACTTTACTATTAAAAAAAAAATAAAGATAGAAAAATGGTATTTCTGTGTCAGTGCTTGTCATATGCTGTATCCGCCACTAGAGGGAGCAGCTTGTGCCTATCATGCTCTGCATCCGCCAATAGAGGAAGCAGGGGGAACTGCTTGTGACTGTCATACTCTGTATCTGGCTCTAAAGGGAGCAGCTTGTGCCGGTCATACTCTGCATCCGCCACTAGAGGAAACAGCTTGTGCCGGTCATACTCTGCATCCGCCACTAGAGGAAGCAGCTTGTGCCGGTCATACTCTGCATCCGCCACTAGAGGAAGCAGCTTGTGCCGGTCATACTCTGTATCCGCCACTAGAGGAAGCAGCTTGTGCCGGTCATACTCTGCATCCGCCACTAGAGGAAGCAGCTTGTGCCGGTCATACTCTGCATCCGCTACTAGAGGAAGCAGCTTGTGCCTGTCATACTCTGCATCCGCCACTAGAGGAAGCAGCTTGTGCCGGTCATACTCTGTATCCGCGACTAGAGGGAGAAGAGGGAGTTGCCTGGGCCCCTTTCTCTCAATCAGGGGCCAGCCTCCAATGCAGGTGGTTTTTTGAATGGCTTTTCCATTGGTACAAGCTATTCCATTACTCTGTCAGGGCCTCTCTGAATCTGCGCGGCTGTAGATTTCTTTAAGCCGCTTAAGCAATTAGCATAGCGGGAAAGCATACCGCTGCACAAATTGCATAGGCTATAAAAAGAATGCGCGCACTGCACGCAGAGAGAGAGGACAGAGCCAAAGGCGTGGGAGTGAGGAGCAGGTGAGCAGGTAAAATGTATTATTATAACGCTTAATGGCAGGGGAGGCTCTGCATCACCTACTTATCCTGACGGCATGTCTCTGGTGTATAAGTAAGTCTGGTGGTAGGCTTCTCTAAACAGGAATGTCTTAAGGGAGCGTTTGAAGGAAGGCAAACTAGGGGAAAGTCTGACAGTACGAGGGAGAGCGTTCCAGAGAGTGGGGGCTGCGCGTGAGAAATCCTGCAGTGTATCATGGAAAGAGGTGATGCGGGGAGAAGCTAGGCGCAGGTCACTGTTTGACCTTAGGGAGCGGGCTGGGGTGTATTTGGTGATTAGTGAGGACAGGTAGTGGGGAGCTGAGTTAGTGAGGGTTTTGTAGGTAAGGATAAGGATTTTGAACTTAATTCTGCAGTGGATGGGGAGCCAGTGAAGGGACTCGCAGAGCGGAGCGGCAGAGACAGAGCAGCGGGTGAGGTGGATGAGCATGGTAGAAGCATTCATAATGGATTGTAGGTGGGAGAGGCGGGAGAGAGGGAGGTCAGCTAGAAGATTATTACAATAGGAAAGTCTGGAGACTACAAGGACGTGGATCAGTTGCTTTGTGGTGTCAGCGGTAAGAAATTGCCAAATTCTGGAAATATTATATCTCCTTGATCGATTGATTGAGCTCTGTCTTCCATTGCTTTCAGTTTTATTCCTAGCTACATCTCTGTGCTGGTGAAAGTTAACGTAAATTCTTGTTTTAACCTTTCGAGCACTGTGTTCAGCGAAAGCTTGAGCAAGACTAGCATTGCTACCTTGCACCTCCAAGTCTTCTCAAGAGCCTCACCAGACCTGTGGAATGACCTACTTCGACCTATCAAGTGTACCCCTAATCTTCAGTCTTTCAAAAAAATCCCTCAAAACCCTTCTCTTCAGGTTAGTTTATCACATTCCTGACTGAGCCCCCTCCTCCTCAACCCTTCCCACGTCATTATGGTGTCCATAACGTGTCACCTTACCTGTCACCATTTCCAACACAAACGTTTGCATTAGAAATCAATTAGAAAGATGGTAACTCCTCTTGTGCTCTTCCATCCCTTCTCTAGACCGTAAGCTCCTTTGAGCAGGGCCCTCTACACCTCTCATCTCTGATTATTAGGATTGCTTGTAAATGTGTTAGTTGATCTCCCAATACTTATTGTAAAGCTCTGCGGAAACCTTTGGTGAAAAAAGAGGTTTTCATGGTCCTGAGAAATAGCAACAGCACTAGTGGCCTGCTCTACGGTGGGGCCTGCCCAGGTCTCACAAAGGTTTAGCGTGATTGCGCCATTACAGAGACAACTGCTCCATCTGCAAATCAGAAGCCATCACCCAGAAAGGATGGCCAGTACTGAATGCCAAGGACATCATCCTGCACGAGAGGTGAAGCAACCCCTGACGATCATTTTGGCCCTTTTAAGTCTCCTCAGGAGGGTTTAGCTGACACCCCTCTAGGCACCTCGAGCAAGGGGTTCAAGTCTGGATTACCCTGTAATTTATATTACCCTCATTTCATGACTTCCATCCTGCTTTAAGGTTCCGATTGAATGGAATGCATAATAGCATGCTTGCAAGTATCCAATATAGCCACAGCACGTCACAAGCACACATGCCACAGTCACATGTCCAAGATGGCCCCCGCGCATCTCTCATGATGCAGACAAGGACACAATATATCTTTAAAATCTATTTATCTAAATACGATCGCGCTTGCACCCCTATATTATTTTTTTGGGTTATTTTAATGGGTTAAGTGAATTTGCAAAAACAAAATCACTTAACACCAGATTCTGGGAGTTGGTATTTCTTTCAGAAAAAAAACGGCTCCAGAGGGGGAGAACAAACTACATTGGAACATCTCGTTCTTTTAATTATGGCAGCAAATTAACGGCTCCTATATAAAGTATAGGAGTCATTAATCTGCAGTAAGGAGCCGTATTGAACAAGCCGTAAATCAGGCTTGTAGCAAGGTCCGTATAGGAACTCCAGACATTAACTTCACAGCATGATTGGAATCGGTCACCCTAATTTTCACATAGCGTGTCTGATGTCTTAAGGCTCGCTTTGCAGACACTGAAACATCCTTGTCCACTCATTCATGGTCATTAAACACTCATTGATAACATTGATTTTAAATAAAACACAAATGCTAGTGTAGCAGAGCATATAACTGTGTTCAAACGCTCACAATGGGTTAAATACTTTTTTGTAGCGTGTAACTCTGCTGCATAAGATAAACACACGTCTCTCCCTGAAATGTAATTCAAACAGTACTTAAATAGGGCAGGGGATTTTTTTGTCCATAACATCCTGTTACAGGTCATATGAGGAAAAGGAGCCTCAGCAGAGGAAGGAGGAGAGTGTCATGCTGCGCGCCACCAGTGTTGCAAGAAAGCCAAAACTAGTGCTCTGACTTCTGGCAGCCCCATTCCCCTCTCTCTCTCTCTCTCTCGCCAAGTTGCTTCTGTTCAGCTCACACAGGTGATTCAATCAGGCATTGGCTGCTTAATAAAAGGCCAACCCTCCCATCTAGCAATGCTTCAGCATTGTAACCTTCTTGTTCTATTAGAGAAGACTTGTGTTCTGTTGATCCTTTGATCTGCTAGCAGCCTCCCACCAGTGTTCCTGTACCGCTGCCCACCGTGTTCCTGTACCGCTGCCACCATGTTTCTGCACCCCTACATTTACCTCTCCTGGACTCCTCACTTTCCTCTTGACCCCAAAGGCATCCTCCAAGTTCTCAGCTCCCCCCAAGTATCCTGGCGTTCTCCTAATCCACTGTGTCTCCTGGTTAGTGTGAGACAACCACGACTATGCCACCATCCTCAGGCTGGTCAACCCTCTATGTGTCCTGTCCCCCTGCCTCAGCCTGTTAATAACATAATCCTCCTGCAACCCAATGCTATCCATTCATTCCTGTATACGTGCACCTCTGAATCCTGGACTCATACTCCTGCTAACTGCAGGAGACATTATACATAACTACAGAATACATTATATGTATGGAGTAGAGGTAACATCGCTGCTCTATAGCCGTGGAGACCCAGGGTCGAATCTCGGCCAGAGCACCTCTCCAGTAAGTGTCCTCGGGCAAGACACCAACGGCACATTCTTGCCTACCACATGATATCGGCTGTGGAGTCCAGTGGTAAAGTCTCTACCCTTTGACTTTGGAGAAGCAAGTCAAAATCCCGATCAGCACATCCCTCCAATACAACTGGGGAGAAGCAAGCCTCGAGTTTAAGAGAAGCGATTTCAACCTAACCATCAGGTCGCTGCTCTACAATCATGGAAAGACGACTCGATCCCACTCAGAAGATGCCACCAGCAAGTGTCCTTGGGCAAGACACTTAACAATATGAATGCACGTACCTCACAAAATGCTTGTACAACTCATAGATTGCAAGGTCATATCATTCAGGTGTGGTATTCTAATGTATCAACCTCTTGTACATGGATCTTATAAAGCGCTGCAGAATTCGTGGCACTATATAAATAATGGATGATAACAATAATAACATGTAATGTTATCTTAAACGTGGGAATCACTATTTCACTATTGGCGCAAGTGGGGATTGAGACTTGAGTGTAGCGCTTCCTTGCACCTTCTTATTGTAAATTAACATCTCCTGTACTTTGTACAGGAGACATTAATTAGCACCTATGAAGTGCCAGCTATTTTACTCTCGTTTGCTCTCACTGAAATATTGTTCCGTTAAAGCTGGAGTTAATTGATTCTGGTTTTGCAAAATCACTTAACAGCACATTACCACAAGACAGGAGAGACCACACAGACCATATAAAAGTGATGTGAAATGGTGATAAAAATGTGTAAAGGAAACGCAATTCAGATGCAGGATATAAAGTGCTGCACATAACGGGCCCTATTACAATCTGGGCGTTAAAACGCGGGCGCAAGGGAGGACAAGCTGCACCCGCAGTTTTCCCCTTGTGCCTGCTTTTTAACGTCAGATTACAATGCAGATGCAAAAAATGCTGCCTGCATTGTAGCGCCCGTTAAAAATCAGGATGCTCACAGCAGCGCTGAGCGCAGCTGCGACCATCCACTCGCTGGAGTTCATAGGACTCCATTGAGTTCCTCTGCCGGTCAGGGGACTGGCCGGATCTCGCATCGCGAGAGTCAGCCGGTCAGCGTAGGGATACGCAGGGAGAGACAGGGGGGACTTTTTCCCCCTGTCTTTCCCTGCTCCTGCCAGGCAGAGGAGGCGACCGGAGCAGCGGTCCTCACCGTGGGACACAGGGTAAGTGTCACGGTTCCCAGATCCCACCACGCAGTACTTAACGCCCCACACTCCACAGAGCCCAGAAGCTACCAACAGAGTAGCCGTGAAAGATCTCTAACTGTCTGGTCCTTAGAATTGGCCAGGTAAACTAGCTAGACAGAAAGGGTTAACAACACGAGGAGTAGTCAGCCGAGCCAGAATCAGGAATACAGAGTTCAGAATGGTCAAATGGAATAGCCGGGTCGATATCAGAGCAGTAGCGTAGTACAAGAAAATGGTCTAGGGCAACAGAAGGCAGAATAGTCAGAAACAAGCAGAGGTCAATAACGGGTTAATTCAATATAGCAGTCAGGTACAAGGAGCTCAGGTATGGATAACCACGATCTGGCAACTGCTGAGAATACACTGAGGGTTTTTAAAGACCTTCACCAGGCCACGCCCCCCACTCAGGCCGCGCCTCATGCAACCACCTCCCTGCCTGTCTCCATTTAAACCGGGCATTGGTCAGCGAGCAACATCAGACATGCTGCCCTCAAGCACACAGGTAGGGCTGGAAGCTCCCAACGTTACAGTACCCCCATCTCCACGGGAGGCCACCGGACGACCAACAGGACGAGCGGCAGGACGACCACCAGGGCGATCGGGGTGCGAGGCATGGAACGCCCTGACCAACCTAGAGGCAGACATGTCGGAAGCTGGAATCCAGGACCGGTCTTCTGGACCATAACCCACCCAATCGACCAAGTACTGCAGAGCGCCCCTGCACAGCCTAGAATCCAAAACCCTCCTAACCTCATACTCAGATTCACCATCAACCTGAATAGGTGGAGGAGGAGGAACGACCCACGTGTACCTGTTACACAACAAAGGCTTCAGTAGGGAGGTGTGGAAGACGTTGTGCATGCGAAGATGTTTAGGAAGGGCAAGAGCATAAGCCACAGGATTAATGCGGCGAATGATCTTATATGGACCTATAAACCGAGGTGCCATTTTCATAGAAGGCACCCGCAACTTCACGTTCCTAGTGGACAACCAAACTCTATCCCCCACGTTATAGGAGGGAGCTTGTAACCTATGCCTGTCAGCCTTGCGTTTCTGGACAGCAACATTGCACTCCATATTTTCTCGAATCTGTCTCCAAATCTCTTGCAGTTGAGTGAGATGGTCATCGAGAGCCTTGATGGCCTGTTCAGTAAACTGAAGCGGTAGAGCCGGAGGGAAAAAACCATAGATGGCAGAAAAAGGAGAGTGGCCAGTGGTCTCGTTAACGGCGTTATTACGTGCATACTCAGCCCAGGGCAACAACTCCGACCAATTGTCTTGTTGTTGTGTGGTAAAGCAACGTATGTACTGCTCGAGACCCTGATTTGCCCTCTCTGCTGCCCCATTAGTTTGTGGATGATATGCTGAAGAGAAGGCCAATCGCACCCCCATCTCTGCACAGAAAACCCTCCAGAAACGAGAGACGAACTGGGCTCCTCTGTCAGAGACTATTTCAGACGGAACCCCATGTATTCGTACAATCTCTCTAGCAAATACAACTGCCAGTTCTTTGGCTGTAGGAAGCTTAGGTAGAGGGTCAAAATGAGCCATTTTGGAGAAGCGGTCTACAACTGTCAGAACCACATTATGACCCTTGGACTTCGGCAAGTCCACAATAAAATCCATAGATAGATGAGACCAAGGCCTCTTAGGCATGGGTAAAGGCTGCAATAGACCGACGGGCAAGGATTTACTGGTTTTGCTTCTGGCACAGACTTGACAAGCCAAAACAAACAGACGTACGTCCTGTTGCATGGTGGGCCACCAGAACTGTCTGGAGATACTGGTAAGAGTCTTAGTAATACCAGGATGACCTGCTGGTTTAGAATCATGAAACATTATGAGTAATTCTTGTCTTTCCTTTTCAGGTACAAACAACATATCTGGAGGCTTGTCAGGTGGAGCCCCTACTTGAACTGCCTGGAGGCGTTCCAGGAAAGGCGAGGAGACAGACAAGACTGTGGAAGCCACAATACGTTTAGGGGAACTATAGGATTGTGGTCTTGTGTATTAGATTCATACGGGTCATATTGACGAGATAAGGCATCAGCCTTTACATTGCGGTCACCTGGTCTGTAAGTCAATACAAAGTTAAACCGAGACAGTAGCAATGACCACCTGGCCTGTCTCGCGTTCAAACGTTTAGCATCCCCGATGTACGTAAGTGTCACGTCTCGGCCTTGCCCCCTGCTGGTGGTAGCAGGGATTCCTGTTTATTTTTGTTTTCAGCCTGCAGGCATCTGTTGGGCTTATTGGCCTGCGGTCACGTGACCTGTTCTGCCCTATAAGTACGACCAGGACTCCCCTTGATCCTTGGATCAGGATAGTCTTTCTTGCTCAGTCCCTGTGTGCTGGTATACTTAGAATTGCTGTGTATGACCTCTGGCTCATGTGTTTAGGATTCCTCTCTTGTCTGACCCCTCTAGTATGATATTCCGTGTATGACCTTTGGCTCTTGTATTTGGACCTCTCTTCTGTCTGTCCCCTGTACTGTACCGTGCTTAGGAATCTGTATGCCTGCATTTATTGTCTGTCTGGTTTATGTTTTGTTCGTCTTGCAGACCTAGCCTAGTTAGTATCTCGAGACCACCTTTCAAGGATCTCAGTCAGGGTTTAGGGATCTTTCTAGTTTCTGTTAATATCTTTTGTTCCCTGGAATCTGTATGCCTGCAGTTATTGTCTGTCTGGTTTATGTTTTGTTCGTCTTGCAGGCCTAGCCTAGTTAGTATCTCGAGACCACCTTTCAAGGATCTCAGTCAGGGTTTAGGGATCTTTCTAGTTTCTGTTAATATCTTTGTTCCCTGGAATCTGTATACCTGCATTTATTGTCTGTCTGGTTTATGTTTTGTTCGTCTTGCAAACCTAGCCTAGTTTATATTTCGAGACCACCTTTCAAGGATCTCAGTCAGGGCTTAGGGATCTTTCTAGTTTCTGTTAAGATCTTGCTTTGTTCCCTGGAATCTGTATACCTACATTTATTGTCTGTCTGGTTTATGTTTTATTCATCTTGCAAACCTAGCCTAGATAGTACTTCGAGACCATCTTTCAAGGATCTCAGTCAGGGCTTAGGGATCTTTCTAATTTCTGTTAAGATCTTGCTTTGTTCCCTGGAATCTGTATACCTGTCCTTAAGGCTTCACCTCTGCAGATTGGGGGCTCCCCCTCACCCTATAGGGGGCTCCCCGTTACATTATCCTGATTCCAAACAGAAGCTGGCAGGTATGTCTCATATGTATGAAGCTGTATTGAACTTGGTGCTTGCTATGCTGAAAGAGCTGCAGAGGTTAATAGAGGCTCTGAGCCTATCACCTGCTGCAGCTAACGATGCAGCACCACCCTGCACTACTTGCAAACCCATGTATGAGAAGGAAAGACGCAGGTTGTATGGTCTCTGTTTTTATTGTGCAGATCCAAATCACACTATTGAACATTGTGTATTAAAGCCTGTTAAGCAATGGCAGGGAAACCATGTATCCAGGTATCGCTATGGAGGTACTGGTGTGTCCTCCATAGGCATTCAGACTGGCAGAATAGCCACCTCAAATCTGTTGAATCATGGGATGCCCTCGTCTCACAGTGAGGTTGCAGTGTCTCCGGTTAGGAATGTTATGCCAGCCATGTCTGTATCTACTGGCACGATGCCAGCCATGTCTGTATCCACTGGCAAGATGCCAGCCATGTCTGTATCCACTGGCACGATGCCAGCCATGTCTGTATCCACTGGCACGATGCCAGCCATGTCTGTATCCACTGGCACGATGCCAGCCATGTCTGTATCCACTGGCACGATGCCAGCCATGTCTGTATCCACTGGCACGCTGCTAGCCATGCCTGTTCCCACTGGCAATGAAATGCCAGCCATGTCTGTACCTACTGGCACGATACCAGCTATGTCTGTATCCACGGGCACGATGCCAGCCATGTCTGTATCCACGGGCACGATGCCAGCCATGTCTGTATCCACTGGCACGATGCCAGCCATGTCTGTATCCACTGGCACGATGCCAGCCATGTCTATCTACTGGCACGATGCCAGCCATGTCTGTATCTACTGGCACGATGCCAGCCATGTCTGTATCTACTGGCACGATGCCAGCCATGTCTGTATCTACTGGCACGATGCCAGCCATGTCTGTATCTACTGGCACGATGCCAGCCATGTCTGTATCTACTGGCACGATGCCAGCCATGTCTGTATCTACTGGCACGATGCCAGCCATGTCTGTATCTACTGGCACGATGCCAGCCATGTCTGTATCTACTGGCACGATGCCAGCCATGTCTGTATCCACTGGCACGCTGCCAGTCATGCCTGTTCTCACTGGTAATGAAAAGCCAGCCATGCCTGTTCTCACTGGTAATGAAAAGCCAGCCATGTCTGTTCCCACTGGCAATGAAATGCCAGTCATGTCAGTATCTACTGGCACGAAGCCAGCCATGTCTGTTCCCACTGGCAATGAAAAGCCAGCCATATCTGTTCCCACTGGCAATGAGAAGCCAGCCATGTCTGTATCTACTGGCACGATGCCAGCTATGTCTGTATCCACTGGCACGCTGCCAGTCATGCCTGTTCTCACTGGTAATGAAAAGCCAGCCATGCCTGTTCTCACTGGTAATGAAAAGCCAGCCATGCCTGTTCTCACTGGTAATGAAAAGCCAGCCATGCCTGTTCTCACTGGTAATGAAAAGCCAGCCATGCCTGTTCTCACTGGTAATGAAAAGCCAGCCATGCCTGTTCTCACTGGTAATGAAAAGCCAGCCATGCCTTCTTCACTGGTAATGAAAAGCCAGCCATGCCTGTTCTCACTGGTAATGAAAAGCCAGCCATGCCTGTTCTCACTGGTAATGAAAAGCCAGCCATGCCTGTTCTCACTGGTAATGAAAAGCCAGCCATGCCTGTTCTCACTGGTAATGAAAAGCAGCCATGCCTGTTCTCACTGGTAATGAAAAGCCAGCCATGCCTGTTCTCACTGGTAATGAAATGCCAGCCATGCCTGTTCTCACTGGTAATGAAATGCCAGTCATGTCTGTATCCACTGGCACGAAGCCAGCCATGTCTTGTTCCACTGGCACGAAGCCAGCCATGTCTGTATCCCCTGGCACGAAGCCAGCCATGTCTGTATCCACTGGCACGAAGCCAGCCATGTCTGTATCCACTGGCACGAAGCCAGCCATGTCTGTATCCACTGGCACGAAGCCAGCCATGTCTGTATCCACTGGCACGAAGCAGCCATGTCTGTATCCACTGGCACGAAGCCAGCCATGTCTGTATCCACTGGCACGAAGCCAGCCATGTCTGTATCCACTGGCACGAAGCCAGCCATGTCTGTATCCCCTGGCACGAAGCCAGCCATGTCTGCTTCCCCTGGCACGAAGCCAGCCATGTCTGCTTCCCCTGGCACGAAGCCAGCCATGTCTACTTCCCGCACGAAGCCAGCCATGTCGGGTACTGACAATATGTCATTCATGATGCCTGAGGCTGGTACCTTGCCAGTGGTGTCCGGGACAAGCTGTACGTCAGCAATGACAGCTGTACCCAGGTTAGACGAGACAGCTGTGACCACGTTTTGTTATGAGGCCGATGTGCCTGGATTGGCACATGAGACCACTGTGCCCTTGCCCACAGTGAGTCCACTGTTGTCCCCACCATTGTCAAGCCTTGTGAGGTGGTCACAAAGTCTAAGAGAAGACAAGAAAAGGTGATCAACCCTAGCCAATCTGGTTCTGAAACTGCCACACTTTGTTCGGTTCCATTGATACTACACCCTCTAAGTCCGAGGTTGCCTTACTCCGCACAGTAATCAGGGAAATTCAGCAAGCTGGTGGTTTAAAAGGGTATTGAGATCCCTAAATCACATTGTGTTCCCACGGAATATATACGGACGCTTCTGGCTTTTGGATGCGTGAGAGGCACTGGGTAGTGCTCCAGAGACACCCTGACATTCTGAAAGGGCTGTTGGAAGACTCTGATTCAGATGATCCACAATATACTCCTCCTGGGGAGAGGTGTAAGACTGTTGTAGCGCCAACTGTACCATGTCCTGGTGATGTCCCATATCCCGAGGGTGTACCAGTCATGCACACACCCTGTACTGTATCGGTCGGGGCCACGTTTCATGGCAAGGTCATTGTCTCTGGGGTAGACAGTAAGTCCACTGTGTCTAGTGGTTCCACTGTGGGTTGTAATATACAATCTCGGGGCACGACTACCGTCACTGGATCTGGCAGTACCTCTAATACCTCTATGTACCATGGTGTGGACGGAACTCCTAGATCACGGTCCAGGAGACGCAAGAGGACTAACCATAAACAACCTGGGACTGATGATTCACTCCGTTCAAAGTCCAAGGTACTCATGCCGTCGGATCCTCGGGTACGAGACCCTAGCCCGGTCGCCGAGGTGTGTACGGGCCTCTAATGGTGCAGTGATCTGCAGAGAGGACCTGCGAGGTTTATGAAAGAGCTTTGCTTGCTCAGGCACATGCTGACTACTCTGAGTCTGAGTGGATTCCATGGGTACTGGTGACTGGCCTTGTCCGTTTTCACGCCGTCCATGTTTTCTTTCTTGGGTGCCCAGGAGGTCACCCGTAGGAGGGGGTTATGTCACGTCTCGCCTTGCCCCTGCTGTGGTAGCAGGGATTCCTGTTTATTTTTGTTTTCAGCCTGCAGGCATCTGTTGGCTTATGGCCTGCGGTCACGTGACCTGTTCTGCCCTATAAGTACGACCAGGACTCCCCTTGATCCTTGGATCAGGATAGTCTTTCTTGCTCAGTCCTGTGTGCTGGTATACTTAGAATTGCTGTGTATGACCTCTGGCTCATGTGTTTAGGATTCCTCTCTTGTCTGACCCCTCTAGTTATGATATTCCGTGTATGACCTTTGGCTCTTGTATTTGGACCTCTCTTCTGTCTGTCCCCTGTACTGTACCGTGCTTAGGAATCTGTATGCCTGCATTTATTGTCTGTCTGTATATGTTTGTTCGTCTTGCAGACCTAGCCTAGTTAGTATCTCGAGACCACCTTTCAAGGATCTCAGTCAGGGTTTAGGGATCTTTCTAGTTTCTGTTAATATCTTTGTTCCTGGAATCTGTATACCTGCATTTATTGTCTGTCTGGTTTATGTTTTGTTCGTCTTGCAAACCTAGCCTAGAAAGTACTTCGAGACCATCTTTCAAGGATCTCAGTCAGGGCTTTAGGATCTTTCTAATTTCTGTTAAGATCTTGCTTTGTCCCTGGAATCTGTATACCTGTCCTTAAGGCTTCACCTCTGCAGATTGGGGGCTCCCCCTCACCCTATAGGGGGCTCCCCGTTACAGTAAGGTTCTTATGATCAGTAATTATCAATAAAGGGTCAAGAGTACCTTCCAACAAATGTCTCCACTTTGATAGGGCAGACACAATAGCAAGCAATTCTCTGTTACCGATATCATAATTGCGTTCTGCTGGTGATAATTTTCTTGAAAAGAACCCACAAGGATGTAGAGGTTTTCCTGGAGACTCTCTTTGAGACAGGACAGCCCCAATGCCTATCTCGGAAGCATCAACCTCAAGAACAAACGGAATACTGGGATCAGGATGCCGTAACACGGGAGCGGAAGTGAAAGCTTGTTTGAGGGCTTCGAATGCTTGTTTGGATTGAGAAGACCAGATCTGGTTCTTCAGACCTTTACGTGTCATATTAATGATAGGGGAGGCTACAGCGGAATAATTCTTTATAAATCTCCTATAATAGTTGGAAAACCCCAGAAACCTCTGTATGGCCTTGAGACCTTGAGGGAGAGGCCATTCTGAGATGGCCGTGAGTTTAGAAGGATCCATCTCAAAACCTCTGGAGTGATAATATACCCAAGAAATTTCACAGTAGTAATGTCGAATAAACACTTCTCTAGTTTGCAATAAAGACCATTTTCCAGTAATTTTGCTAATACCTGTCTGACATGTGCATGGTGGGTTTTCAGATCGGGAGAGTAAATCAATATATCGTCTAGTTATACTATAACAAAGGTTTGTAAGAAATCTCTGAGCACATCATTAATAAAAACCTGGAATACCGCTGGAGCATTACAAAGACCGAAAGGCATGACCAAGTATTCATAATGCCCACTCCTGGTGTTAAATGCTGTTCTCCACTCATGCACCTCTTTTATACGTATCAGGTTGTAAGCTCCTCTTAAATCAAGTTTTGTGTATACTGCTGACCCCCTTAACCTGTCGAACAGTTCTGATATGAGAGGGATAGGATACACGTTCTTAATGGTGATCTTGTTAAGCCCCCTATAATCGATACACGGGCGTAAATCTCCCTCTTTTTTAGTCACAAAAAAGAACCCAGCCCCTGCTGGAGAAGAGGAACGTCGGATAAAACCTCTCTCCAAATTCTCCTTTATGTACTCCTCCATAATTTGGTTCTCCTTTATGGAAATAGGATATACTTTGCCTCGAGGAGGCATGGTACCAGGATGAATATCTACGGCACAATCATATGGTCTATGTGGAGGCAGTTTCTCTGCCTCTCTTTTATCAAATACAGCCCTGAGGTCGGCATATTGGTCAGGAACCTCTGTAGACAATGGAGGAGCTGTGGGTGTGTTCAGGGCACCGACATGCTGAATGGGTATTAAACAAGTCCCAAAACAAGCAGGACTCCAAGACAGTATCTCTCCCTTAGCCCAATCAATAACAGGATTATGTTTCACCAACCAAGGGAAACCAAGTACAACAGGATTGGAAGGTGAATGGATAACTTGAAATATGATTTCTTCTTTATGCAAGAGACCAGTGGTAAGATCCACTGTAACCGTATCGTGAGTAATCCTAGGGCAGGATAACACTCTGCTGTCTATGGCTTCGACGGCTAAGGGTGTCTCTCTTACAACCAGAGGTAGAGAAATGGAAGAAGCGTAGTTAACATCGATAAAGTTGCCAGCAGCCCCAGAATCCAAAAAAGCGGTAGTCTGTGTGGTCTTGGTCTCCCAAGCCAAGGATACTGGTAACATAAGTTTAGTGTCTTTGACAGGAGACATGCACGTCACACCCAAGGCCTGTCTCCTCAGCTGCCTTAGGTGTGGTAGTTTTCCGGCTTATCATGCATCTTAGGATGCGTAGGACATTGAAATCGTACATGTCCCCCCAAACCACAATACAGGCACAATCCCTCACGAAAACGCCTTGTTCTCTCTTCCTCTGTAAGCCTAGTACGGCCTAGTTGCATAGGCTCAGAGGGAGGAGATAACTCTCTTGGTGGTGCCTGAAAGACAGGGGCCAACCTAGGTAACGGTCTCTTGGGTTTCTCTCTTGGAGTCCTTCTGTCCCTTATCTGATTATCCAGATCTATACAATAATCAATGAGTTCACACAATACCTCAGGTAGTTTACGTGGAGCCAATTCATGCATCAATGACTCTGATAACCCCTCGATAAAAGCCAGAACCAGTGTCTCATTTGTCCAGTTCACATCAGAGATCAAGGTTTTAAATTCTATGGCATAATCAGAAACAGTCCTGTTCCCTTGACGTATGCGGAACAAGGATTTGCCAGCTACCGTGGCCTTTCTGGTAGGATTAAATGTACGTTGTAACTCGGCTATGAATTCTTTATAATCCCGTATGATAGGCTTCTCTGCCTCCCATAACGGAGTCGCCCATGTCAATGCTCTGCCAGACAGATGATTAAAATGAACCCCACTTTGGCAATGTCAGAGAAAAACATCTGTGGATTTAATTTAAAATGAATATCCACATGGACCAAAAATCCCCGCACTCTGAGGGAGTACCGTCAAACCTCATAGGAGCGGTCATGTGTACCTGGGATGTCTGAACGACAGGGGACACAGGTATATCAAGCGGGGGTGCAACCCCAGCTGGTTCCAGGTGAGCCGTACGAGTCAGGATAGTTTGTAAGGCAATAGCAAACTGATCCATCCTATGATCCTGCTCATCCTGTCTGGATACAAAGTTAGCCAAGTGCTGTGTTAAGTCTGCGGTATCCATAGTGGCCAGATCGTAATGTCACGGTTCCCAGATCCCACCACGCAGTACTTAACGCCCCACACTCCACAGAGCCCAGAAGCTACCAACAGAGTAGCTGTGAAAGATCTCTAACTGTCTGGTCCTTAGAATTGGCCAGGTAAACTAGCTAGACAGAAAGGGTTAACAACACGGAGTAGTCAGCCGAGCCAGAATCAGGAATACAGAGTTCAGAATGGTCAAATGGAATAGCCGGGTCGATATCAGAGCAGTAGCGTAGTACAAGAAAATGGTCTAGGGCAACAGAAGGCAGAATAGTCAGAAACAAGCAGAGGTCAATAACGGGTTAATTCAATATAGCAGTCAGGTACAAGGAGCTCAGGTATGGATAACCACGATCTGGCAACTGCTGAGAATACACTGAGGGTTTTTAAAGACCTTCACCAGGCCACGCCCCCCACTCAGGCCGCGCCTCATGCAACCACCTCCCTGCCTGTCTCCATTTAAACCGGGCATTGGTCAGCGAGCAGCATCAGACATGCTGCCCTCAAGCACACAGGTAGGGCTGGAAGCTCCCAACGTTACAGTAAGTATGTGATTTTTTTTTACTTTTTTGAAGATGGTGTTAACGGATTCTGCAGTAGCGGAATCTGTTAACACCAGGTCCTGGCTCTAGTTATCTTTTCGTTGACCAGAGCCAGGTGTTAATCAGCGCTGGGACATTTTAATACCAGCCAGGGACGGATCCAGAGACTAGTCTCGGGAGGGGCACTTACAGAAAATAAGGTGTTTTAGCAGAGAGCCCGACTCACGAGAATTTACAGAGGGCCCGGCTCACAGGAGCTTACATTCTAGAGGAGCAGAGGTCACCCAGGAGCTTACAATCTAGAGGAGCAGAGGACACCCAGGAGCTTACAATCTAGAGGAGCAGAGGGCACCCCGGATTTTACAATCTAGAGGAGCAGAGGGCACCCCGGATTTTACAATCTAGAGGAGCAGAGAGCCCCCAGCTCACACATGGATTTGCCCCCAGCTCAAGGATTTGCCCAGCTCATGGATTTGCCCCCAGCTCATGGATTTGCCCCCAGGTCACACACGGATTTGCCCCAGCTCATGGATTTGCCCCCAGGTCACACATGGATTTGCCCCCAGCTCATGGATTTGCCCCCAGCTCATGGATTTGCCCCCAGGTCACACATGGATTTGCCCCCAGGTCACACATGGATTTGCCCCCAGGTCACACATGGATTTGCCCCCAGGTCATGGATTTGCCCCCAGCTCTCACCTGGATTGTTGCCCCAGCTCCGGCAGGGGTTGAGGGACCCAGATGCCGGGCAGCGCGGGAGCGCCTGCCCGATCTTGAACAGTCCGTCCTGTGAAGTGGATGCGGCTGTGTGCGTGCGCAGCCGGTCACGCGGTCCGGCCAGTCAGGTGGTACAGAGACTCAGTACCACCTGATTAGCCGGACCACGTGACCGGCTGCGCACGCACACAGCCGCATCCACTTCACAGGACGGACTGTTCAAGACCGGGCAGGCGCTCTCGCGCTGCCCGGCATCTGGGTCCCTCAACCCCCGGGCCAAATCTCGGGGGGGGCAATTGCCCCGTTGCCCCCCCCCTGGATCCGCCCCTGATACCAGCGCCGATTAACACTTTGCGCTTCCCATGTTAAGTATAGGGAGCGCAAAGTGCACTAACCTCGCGCTGAGAAGCGCAAGGTCCAAACGCAAATGGGTTTTTTAACCCATTTGCGTTTGGATTGTAATATGCCCTGAACACCGCAGCTAACCGTAGTGCTCACGCAGGTGAGCGCTACCGTTAGCGTGCGGAGTGTAATAGGCCCCAACATGTGCAAAATGTGTAAAAAAGATACAGGTACACAGACAAAAACTGTATAAAATAAATAGCATAAAAAGGAATAAGATGATGACCAGGCCTGCCATCAGAAATGGTGGGGCCCCTTACTAAACCACAGGTCAGGGCCCCTTTCTTGCAGCTGCAGATTTCCATAATCAAATTAAAAATACTGTAGATACTCGAGAATATCGCTAGATTTTGGTGACAAAAATTGACCTTAAAATTGGAGGGGTCGCGTTATATTCGAGACATCTGCATCGCGTGTAAAAAAAAAAAAAAACTTGACTTGCTCAGGGATCCCAAGTCTCCCGAAAGTTCTGGTAGTCTCCCTGAAGTGAATGTGGGCTCCCTGACGCCCGCAAACACATCAAGAACTTCTGGGAGAGGTGGGATCCATCACGACAAGAGGGCAATCTCGCTTTAAGCCAATAATTCAAGATTGGCTTAAAATCGAGCATGCACCCCCGAGTTCGGTTCGCATTCGAACTCAAACTTTTTCAAAAGTTCAAGTTCGAACTCGAACTCGAACCGAACTCAATACAAGTCAATGGGACTCAAAGTTTGATTTTTAGAGTGCCCTGCAAGAGGGCATATATGCAAGATATTTGCCATAAAAGGTGTATGGGGGTCCGGTAGTGCCCTGGGGGACAGGAAACAAGGACAAAAAGTTTAAAACAAAAACATTTTTAAAGGGACAGTGAGTTTTCCATGAAAAAAGGGTAAAAAATTAAAACGAAAAATTCCTTCAAATTTCGTGCCTAGGAGGTCCCCATAATCTGCCCGTGAAGTGGCGGACTTGTAGGATGTATAGAAACATTTAAAAACAAAAAAATTACGTGTAGCGCTGTGTTTAATTCCTTATTGTGGCAGTACCTATTTTTGGCCACCGGAGGGAGACAAGCGCAATGTGAGACACTGAATATTACATTGGGACTACATTTCCCGGCATGCTTTGGGAACGGACACAGGAAGTGGGTGGGACACAGAGACTTACATCCTGAGCCTCGTGGAGAGAGCTGGCAGAGCGCGCCAGAGGGTGAGAGAGACAAGACACAGTGCTGCAGAACGTAACAGTGACCAGGCCGGAGCGCAGGTGCAGCCTAACGGAGTTACAGATCGGGTTATTCAGCCTTACCAAAGGGAGAGCAAGTGATCCACAAGATTACCCAAGCTGCTATTGAGGAAGCCGGAGGACCCCGAGTTAGGAGTATTGCAGGTCGATCGGACTGGGAGAGCAGGCGGTAAGCTGGACAAGTCGCGGCAGGAGCAGAAAGCCAGACAGCGGATCCAGAAGCCAAGAGAACCCCAGTCAACATCGAGCGGAGAGACGTCCTGGGTCAAGCGGAGCCTCAAGTATCTGGCGGATGGGTGAGAGGCCTTCTAGGCCGTTGTAAAACCAAGAAAGCAAGCTGCTGTT
The DNA here is from genome assembly GCA_009667805.1 of Leptobrachium leishanense. Classification (NCBI taxonomy): domain Eukaryota; kingdom Metazoa; phylum Chordata; class Amphibia; order Anura; family Megophryidae; genus Leptobrachium; species Leptobrachium leishanense. The sequence goes on from CM019073.1 coordinate 92,285,816, forward strand.
TGTTTCCAAAACCCACAGGGCCCCAACTTGACTAGTCGAAGATACCTCTTAAGCAATTCACTGGCCAGTTGAATAGTGTACCCGGGTACCATAACACATACACACACTTACATTCCGGGACATAACCTGTGCAGGACTCACTCCCCAATCACAAAGGGGTTAAAGATATTTTTCCATTTATTTTCCGCTGCGCGTTTCTCGAATTACGAAACATCGTATTTATTTTCCGCTGCGCGTTTCTCGAATTACGAAACCTTGTATTTCTTTTCCGCTGCACGTTCCTCGAAATACGAAGCATCGTATTTCTTTTCCGCTGCGCGTTTCCCGCATTACGAAGTACTGTAAATATATATTCGAACACCGTTGTTTTCATTATATGCCATTTTATTCTAGTAAACTATATAATTTATAAAATCCACAACGGTGCGGGAGTATATTTATTCCCTAGTGCGGGGAGACTGACCCGAGGTTCAATTTCAGCGGCTCCTCCGCGGGAGTGAGCGCTTACACGTGGGGGCTCGTTTCCGGGATCCAGTCTCTGGAAAAACCGCATCTAAAGGGTTAAATATGGATCCAGACACTGCTGCCGAATGTGTGAGGAGCACAGTAGTCAGTTAGAATGTTGTATAGTCATGGATATTCCCGCACACTTGGGCCGAAGATCAGATTCGCCAGGCCGTGGCCGCGCTGACACCAGATCATCGGGGGTTAATCCTGGACATTAAAGAGATCCCAGATACCTCTCACATGAATGTTCTTTTTGAGTGGAGAAAGGGTGTTCCAGTGTGTTTTCAGGGCGTGAGCGTGAAGCTGACCGATGAGGTGGAAGTCCAACTGATTCAGCCAAGTGTGCCACGTGGCGAATTTGCAAGTTTTTTCCCGCACCCAGTCCGTTGGCCATGATCGGGCCTGAATTTATAGTGGCTATTGGAGATTTGCTGGCTAAGTGTCAGAGAACAAGCCCTCCGCACACTAACTTCGGTTATCGACGGTTGAGAAATTTTACAGGAAACGTACCAACTCCGGCAGGAGAAGAAACCTTTGAAGAATGGGTGGAACAGGCGATGCAGGCTCTGGATGAGTGGGATGTCCCTGAGGCCCAAAAAAAGCAAAGGATCACCGAGAGCTTAAAGGGACCTGCGTCAGAAGCGGTGAGAAACCTAAAACTGAGTAAGAAAGACTGCACTGCTTTAGATTATTTGAACGTTCTGGAGGAAGTTTTTGGGCGAACGGAAAAGGCTGCAGAGCTTGTATATCAGTATGAACACACCTACCAGCGGAAAGGTGAGAGAATGACCGAATACATGAGGCGCCTAGATAAGATTCTGCTCCAGATACTCCTTAAGAAAGGGACCGAACCGGCCGAAGTGGATAAGATCCGAATAAAACAGATCCTGAGGGGCTCTCAACCTCTAAATCCAGTGATGCTGCAGCTGAGAAGCAGAGCAGGTAATCAAGAACTGAAGTACCTGGAACTGATCCGAGCTGTCAGAGAGGAGGAGGCTTTACTGGAAGAAAAATCCTTCAGGCGAGGGGAAAGAGCTTACGTGCAACCTGTGAGGCATAACGACTGTTTGCAGCCCGAAAGCGACTTGTTAGATACCTACGGATCCGACGTGGACGAGCAAGAGCATCTGATCGCTTTTAAATCCACAGAGAGGGCTGTCAAAGAATTAAACCTCTCCGAACATGGTGAGTTGCACAAAACTGTTAAGAAAGTACAAGAAGCTCAAGCTGAATTGCAACAGGCGCACGCGGAACTGTGCCGAGTATTGTTGAAGGTGACAGAGATGCAGGCAGAAATGCAGAAGTTCCTTACCTAAGCCAGGGTCCTTCAACCGAATCACAGCAGGCGACTGCGTCTCCGCTTTCTAAGAAGAGATGTTTCGGTTGTGGAGAAATGGGCCACTTCCGCGCACAATGCAAAGGCCGAAAGCCTGAAGGAAATAGAGTTGAGGAGCTCTTTAAAGCTTTAGAAGGACTGTTATCTACCTCACCGGCGGGAAACGCCAGAGGGCACAAGTGAAGGAGCAACCTAGGTGCCCAAAGGTTGAAACCCGCTCCAAAAATCAAGCCAGGACTAAGAGGGCGAGAGGGCCCAAAGTCTGGCCAACTGCTGAGCCTGCCAGGACTGAAAGAGTCACTCCCTTAGCATCCGGACCTATGTCATGGGGAAGCAATGCACACCCAAAACCTACACGGCCAAGAAGAAGGCCAGGGTACAGCAAACTGGGTCTAAGTGTCCTGGTGCCACCACCAAGTTTCCTGACCAGCTGATAGGTCCTTCTCCTATTGTGCCAATCCAAGTGGAAGGGGTCTACACTAAAGCCCTGTTGGATTCAGGGGCTCAAGTGACATTGATCTACCGAGACTTCTACGAGAAACACTTGAAGCACATTCCTTTACAGAAATTGAAGGACCTGGAAATCTGGGGTATTGGAACTGAGAAACTCCCTTATGACGGGTATCTACAGGTGAAGTTGGAGATCGGATCCGAAGTCATCGGATAGTCCGGAGGTTGTGATGCATTGGCCATTGTGTGTCCTCGGCCTTCAGGGGCAAACAGGAGTTCCATGATAGTGGGGACGAATACTGATTTGGTGCGACGTCTCCTGACACCTATCGTATTGGAAGAAGGTTCTACTCAAGGAGAACACCCAATGTTACGTCCAGTCTATCAGAGGATGGTCGAAGAACAGAAGGCACCTGCCGAAGTGGGGCGCCTATGGAGATTAGAAGGGACAGAGAAGGTTCTGCAAGCAGGAGAAGTAGCGAGCTTCCGGGCTTCAGTCAAGTTGAACGGATCGCAACCAGGTCCTTATGTGGTGCTGGAAACCGATTTTGATAATGGGAGTGAAGCCGGAGTCAAAGTAATCCCTGAAATAATCTCCACTAAAGCTCTGAAAAGAACACGAGGAAGAGTCTCAGTCAGCGTGTGTAATGTGTCTGATTCTCCAGTAGTCCTTAAAGCACGAATGCCTATCGGGCAAGTAGCGTCTGCTACGCCTCTCTCTCCTGCCGATTTAGGAGGGGGAGTGGATAAAGAGATTCCAGATGAAAGATTCTACCCAAAGGACGCTCCCATTTCACCTGAATGGAAGAAACGTCTTCAGTCCCAAGTTCTAAAGTGGAGAGAATTGTTATCGAAAGATGAGTTCGACGTAGGCCTAGCTAAAAGTACTGAGCACCGCATTCGATTACAAGAAGACAAGCCGATTCGTGAAAGGTCAAGACGAGTTCCGCTGGGAGACTTGGATGATCTGCGAGAACAGCTGAATGAATTGCAAAGAACCAAGGTGATCCAAGAGTCCAGGAGTCCATAAGCATCTCCAATAGTGATGGTCCGGAAGAAGAATGGTTCTGTCCGCCTATGCATAGACTATCGCACGCTGAATCGGAGAACCATCCCAGACCAATATGCTACTCCTCGGATAGAAGATGCCTTACAGTGTTTGTCTGGAGCAAAATGGTTTAGTGTGCTAGACCTACGAAGTGGGTATCACCAGATACAAATGCATCCTGAAGACAAAGAGAAGACTGCGTTCATCTGTCCACTGGGGTTCTTTGAATTCAACAGAATGCCTCAAGGCCTTACGGGGGCTCCAGCCACGTTCCAACGGTTAATGGAGAAGACAGTCGGGGACATGAATCTGATCGAAGTATTAGTGTACCTGGATGACATAATCGTGTTCGGGAAGACTCTGGAAGAACATGAGCAACGTTTGGAGAAGGTCTTGAAGAGGCTCTATTGAAACTGTCTCTGGAGAAATGCCAATTCTGTCTACCGTCTGTTACGTATCTGGGACATGTGGTCTCAGCAGAAGGTGTTTCGACAGATCCTCGGAAGTTGGAGGCCGTAGCTTCTTGGCCTAGACCCAGAAATGTCACTTAACTTAGATCTTTCTTGGGATTCTGTTCCTATTATCGAAGATTTGTAGGAGGATTCGCGAAAATAGCTCAACCACTGAACAAACTCCTACAGAAGGAGAGCACAGAAGAAGGCTGCAAGGTCTCTGTCCGAAACCCGTCAGCTCCGGGACCAAGGAAAGCTTGAGAGTCCATACAGGGAGAATGGACTAGTCAATGTGAAGGTGCTTTCTTGAAGCTGAAAGAGAGTCTAACTCAAGCTCCTGTCTTGGCCTACGCGGACCCTCACAAGCCGTTTGAGTTACATGTGGATGCCAGCAGAGAAGGTCTAGGAGGAGTCCTGTATCAAGAGTATGGTGGATTGCTGAGGCCTGTAGCGTACGTGAGCCGGAGCCTTACGCCTTCAGAAAAGAACTACCCTACCCACAAGTTGAAGTTTCTAGCCTTGAAGTGGGCGGTGGTAGACAAGTTAAAAGACTGTATGGAGCTCTGTATGGAGCCGAGTTTGTGATAAAGACGGATAACAATCCTCTTACCTACATCCTTACTACTGCGAAACTGGACGCAACAGGACATCGGTGGTTGGCCGCTCTGTCAGGGTTTCGGTTCAGCCTGAAGTATCGCTCTGGGGTGAATAATCGAGATGCTGATGCTTTATCGAGAAGACCCTACACTACAGAATGGACTCAGTTAACTCCAGACGGGGTACAAGCTTTGTGCCAAGGAGCAGAGCGCCGGGTCAAGGGAGGGATTGAAGCGGAGGCCATAGGAGTCATGGCTGCGGCTGTTCCTGAGTTCTACTGCAACCCTACGCAATTGAGGGATGAAAGTCTACCTACATTTTCAAAACAGGACCTGAAAGCTGATCAGGCCAGAGACCCTTTAATTGCGTTAACCATAAAGGCCCTAACTGCGAACCAGCGGGAAATTCTGCTGACCAATTCCCCAGATGGAGCCAGATTGGTCTACAAAGAGTGGGAATGGTTGAAGATGTTGGATGGGGTGGTCTACCGAAGGGGCCCCTCAACCAATGCTGAAGAGACCCAACAGTTATTCCTTCCCAGTAAACATAGAGAGAGTGTGCTGCGATCACTACATGATGAGCATGGACATTTGGGCGCTGAAAGGACTTTTAAGCTGGTGCGAGACAGGTTCTATTGGCCTTGCATTAGGCTTGTGCACTTTTTTTTTTTTCGGTTCGATTCGATTTTTTGGATTTTTAAACTTTTCGATTCGGCTCGTTTCGACCGATTTCTGTTTCGATTCGGTTCGGCTCGACTCGTTTTTCGTGTACATTTTTTTCCCAGAATTTCGACCATTTTTCGTATTTTCGTGTCACTTAGCTCGTTTTTTGGATTGACTTTTCGTATTTTCGAAAATTTTCGTTTTTTTCCGAACGTCTGCTCTCCTCGTTTCAAAGCAATAAATTTCGATTTGACACATTTCAAGTACATTCGAAAATTCCGAAAATATTTCGTTTCGGCTCGGAAAACTTTTCGGATCTGCCATTTTCTAAAATCTAAGATCTAAAAATTTTCGGAAAATCGGCCGCATCCGAAAAACGAATCGGGAAATTTCGTAAAAAATTCCGAAATTCCGAAACCCGAAACGCACATCCCTACCTTGCATGAGAGCTGAAGTGGAAAGTTATTGGCATTCATGTCTGAGGTGTATTCAGAGGAAGACCCTACCGACACGAACCGCTCCAATGAGCCATCTGCATCTGCCATCTGACTTCTTGTGCTTAGAGCCGGATGCTAGTGGGCAGGGAAATATTCTAATAGTGACTGATCACTTCACACGTTACGCCCAAGCCTTTTCCACGAAAGACCAACGCGCTCCGACAGTAGCAAAGGTTCTGATGGAGAAGTTCTTTGTTCACTACGGCTTACCAAGGAGAATACACTCTGATCAGGGTAGAGACTTTGAAAGCCAACTTGTTGGGCAATTATTGGAACTCTTGGGAATCCAAAAGACACGAACTACACCATATCACCCTCAAGGTGATGCTCAGCCTGAAAGGTTTAATCGCACGCTGCTAAATATGCTGGGAACGTTGTCAAACACAGAAAAGCAGAGCTGGAGTCATCACATAGCTACGCTAGTACATGCATATAACAGTACAGAGAGTGATGCCACTGGATACTCACCGTACGTCTTATGTTCGGAAGAGAAGCTCGACTGCCGGTTGATTTGGCATTTGGGTTATCTCTAGACCAGACGTCGGTAGCTTCCCATAGAAATTACGTGGATAGACTTCGAAAGAATCTGGCCTCTGCGTTTGAACAGGCCCGTTTGACCTCAGGAAACAGGGAGCAAAGGAACAAAAGGAACTATGACTTGAAAGTTCGGATACAGGATCTGCAACCCGGTGATAGGGTTTTATTGAAGAACTTGGGTGCTGCTGCGAGGCAAAAGTTGGCGAATAGATGGAGTTCTCAAGTCTACGTTGTCTGCAAGCAACTGCCGGGTCTGCCGGTGTATCAAATCCGGCTGGATAGAAAGGCTGGGCCTCTTAAGAACTGGCACCGGAATCATTTGTTACCTTTGAGAGAGGCTGTGAGGATGCCAGTTGGGGACGAACTTCCTCTGCCGAATCCGCCTGCTCCACGTTTGCCTCCTGTTACTCAGTCTCAGCAGACCCGGGTTGTCGAAGAGAGCGAAAGGGACAGTGAGGAAGAGAGTTTTTGTCTGGACTGGATGCGCTCACCGGAACCTGAAGAGGTTGTCACAGTTCCTGAACGGTGGGAAAGTAATTTGAGGCCTGAAGCTCCTGAATTTCAGTTAGAAGTTCCTGAGACTATTGCAATCCCTGTAGTTCCTGAAGCTGAATCTTATGACTACAGTTCTATGCCTTCACTGGAGGGATCATACTCTGAAGAGGTGTCTGCTCCAGTGGTAGAAAGAAGGACTGAGCCAGCGCCTATAGTACTTCCACCTGAAGAGGAACTGATTGAGCCAGAACCAAAACGCTCTGTTCGACCACCCCAGCGACTCACCTACGACTCACCAGGACATAGCACTGAAGAGGCTGTCACCACAGTGCGAAGGTTGCCCGAAGTGTCTGCTATGTTAGCTGAGGTAGCCCAAAGCATGAGTCAACTTGAGGAAGTGTATCTAACCCACTGTATGCTTACTGCTGAGCCGTATATGTTGCCTAAACTGTGTTGAAATGTAATGTAACTGTTGTACCTCCTTGGAGAGACCCAAGAGTTCTAGAAGGGGGAGAGTGTAGCGCTGTGTTTAATTCCTTATTGTGGCAGTACCTATTTTTGGCCACCGGAGGGAGACAAGCGCAATGTGAGACACTGAATATTACATTGGGACTACATTTCCCGGCATGCTTTGGGAACGGACACAGGAAGTGGGTGGGACACAGAGACTTACATCCTGAGCCTCGTGGAGAGAGCTGGCAGAGCGTGCCAGGGAGTGAGAGAGACAAGACACAGTGCTGCAGAACGTAACAGTGACCAGGCCGGAGCGCAGGTGCGGCCTAACGGAGTTACAGATCGGGTTATTCAGCCTTACCAAAGGGAGACCCAGTGATCCACAAGATTACCCAAGCTGCTATTGAGGAAGCCGGAGGACCCCGAGTTAGGATTTCCGCAGGTCGATCGGACTGGGAGAGCAGGCGGTAAGCTGGACATGTCGCGGCAGGAGCAGAAAGCCAGACAGCGGATCCAGAAGCCAAGAGAACCCCAGTCAACATTGAGCGGAGAGACGTCCTGGGTCAAGCGGAGCCTCAAGTATCTGGTGGATGGGTGAGAGGCCTTCTAGGCCGTTGTAAAACCAAGAAAGCACGCTGCTGTTTGTTTCCAAAACCCACAGGGCCCCAACTTGACTAGTCGAAGATACCTCTTAAGCAATTCACTGGCCAGTTGAATAGTGTACCCGGGTACCATAACACATACACACACTTACATTCCGGGACATAACCTGTGCAGGACTCACTCCCCAATCACAAAGGGGTTAAAGATATTTTTCCATTTATTTTCCGCTGCGCGTTTCTCGAATTACGAAACATCGTATTTATTTTCCGCTGCGCGTTTCTCGAATTACGAAACCTTGTATTTCTTTTCCGCTGCGCGTAAGTACTGTAAATATATATTCGAACACCGTGTTATTCATTATATGCCATTTATTCTAGTAAACTATATAATTTATAAAATCCACAACGGTGCTGGAGTATATTTATTCCCTAGTGCGGGAAGACTGACCCGAGGTTCAATTTCAGTGGCTCCTCCGGGAGTGAGCGCTACAGACATTTCAAATAACGGGAAACGGTTTTCCTTTTAATCTATTCATAAACAACTGCTTGGGGCGGCAGTCTGTATGAAAAGAGGAGACAATTTAGGACACGCAGAGCAAGTTTAGTGATATTTGTTGGCTAAATTATGGTGAAATTTATGCAGGCTTTGGATGAAAGTAACAATAGGTGCTTTAAAATTGGGCCTTCAGTGTCGGCAACAGTGCCGTCACACCGTAACCCCTCTGTGGTGCCCCTTTCTGGGCACACAAAACCCTCCCTTGAGGAATCCCCACCTTCAATGCCCCCACTACTTAAATATTCCTCCTCATCCTCCTCCTGTCTGATCTGAGGAGGACCCACTGGAATGCTGTCTGCGGAAAGACTGGGGCCTTCAGAGCTAGGGAAGACCTCCTCTTCCTCCCGTTGCTCTGCCTCTAGAGCCACATCTATAATTCCCCGCAGAGTGTGCTTCAGCAGGAACACTAAAGGAATTGTGTCACTGATGCATGCACTGTTCCTGCTCACCATCCTCGTTGCCTCCTCAAATGGTGACAGTACAGTGCATGCATCTTCGATCATCAGCCACTGCGGGGGGGGACAAGTTGACCTGAACCTGTCCTTGTGCCATACTCACACAGGTGCTCGTTGATGGCCCTCTGCTGCTTGTGCAGACGCTGCAGCATTGCTAATGTCGAGTTCCACCTGGTGGGCATGTCACAGATCAGACGGTTTGTGGGAAGGTGGAATTCTCTTTGAATTTCTGCCAGGCGAACACTTGCTGGGAATGACTGTCTGAAGTGGCTGCAGACTTTTATGGCCAGGCTGAGAAGCTCTGCCAGCCCTGGGTACCTGGTAGGGAAACGCTGTACCACCAGATTTAGAACGTGTGCTAGGCATGGTACATGCGTCAACTTACCCAGGCGTAAGCGGGGACTAAAGCCACTCGACACTTTATGATATATATGTTACGGGTAAAGCCCGAAGTGCGGTTAATCCTAGGATTATCCGGTTAATCCTAGCATTACCCAGGCGTCATTAGCAAAAGTCCGAAGTGAAATGAAATTTCGGCCTTTACCCATGTAATCTGCAAAGTATCCAGAGGCCTCTGGATACCCCGGTTTAATGCACTGTTTTAACCGGGTAATTCGCACATTAACCGAGTGCCGCTGGATAAAGTGTGATGTGCAACAAAACATCTGCACTTCATCCGGGTAATCTGCAAAGTATCCAAACGCCTCTGGGTACTCCGTTTTTCTTGGGTTTTCAGCAGGTTGCAGGTGACTGTATTCCGAGGAAAACTCAATTTAAGGAGATATAAAGAATAACCTGACGGTTGTTATGTTTTACAAACGATATATTAGCACACATGACACATAATAAAGATCACGTAACTGTTTTCACATTCATGTAAGAAACACATGCCATCGCTCTGTATATTCGTTCTATCCTCAATACGGTTTTAATGTTTGTCTTTTGCCATTTTAGTTGAAAATATCCATAGATAATAGCAAAATAGCAAAAAATTCACTGTTACCCAAGAGGGGTTGGATGCTCTGCAGATTACCCAGGCGAAGCTGTGGATAATCCTCAGATTAACCGGGTGAAGCTTCAGATTTGCACATTATCCGTGTAAAGTGTGGATTTTTCAGCTCTTCCAGACCGTTACCCAAGGGCAGTTGGGTAGTCCTAAAATCACCCGGGTAAAATCCGGAATTTTCATTTTTTTGCAGCTTTACCCGACGGTTTTGGGTGATGTCAGGATTAACCGGGTAATTTTAGGATTGACCGCACTTTAGGCTTTACCCGTAACATATATATTTTTACTATATTATATTTTATGTTCCATGTATGCACGTATAAGAACTGGCTTCTGATTATCACACCTGCATGCACAATGATGTATAAAAAGTAAGTTATTTTATTTGCATAGCAATTATCACCTGCTTCTGTGATAAATATACCCCCACAGCAAGGAGCATCACACAAGGATTGACACTGTATCTCACGTACTACCTACACATAGCAGCGATAGGTGCAGATTTATCATCTAAAAGTGAGCAGCGCCGAGGGAGGACACACACACTTATCTCAAACTGTATTTTACTGTGAATGGGCTAAATCCCTGGTGGTCCAGTGTGGGGATAAAACGTGTTCCCTAGTGCAGACCATACTAATTAATCCCTCCGTTATGAGCCAGAGTGCTCTGACCAGCCCCTAGATGCAGCGGCCCACTGGGAAAATTCCTGGTATCTTGGTTGACCAGTCCTGGGTGACATGGAAGGGCCCTTTCCTATTTGGCACTTAGGGTTTGGCAAGGGCCCTCTGGATCAACTGGGCTGCTGAACATGTCATGGGCTGTCAGCCCCTGATGGCTGCCCTGATGCTGATATAGAATATAATTGGAGTGATAAACAAGAAACAAGTGGCACAATAGTACAGCAGTGAGCGAATCGACCTATTCTTTATTTTTCGTAATAAAAATATTTTCTTTATTAACCGCTTAACGCTGACATAGCTTCCAGCGCCAGGCTCAAATGCCACAGAGCGGCGCAGCATACCCCACGCTTTTCTGGCCCGCCTCCCTTCCCAGCAGTCTGATCACTATCCAGTCCGATCACTGTCATTGGCTGCAGGTGGCTGCCTGAATAGACACCTGGGTTTTTTTTGGGCATAGGGTGTGTTTACATGTCCCCACATTGGCATATTACAAAGCTAGTGCTAATTTAACCAGAGCTGCTGTAAACTTCCCAGAGCCATTATAGGGCCACATTACAATTGTCGCGCTAAAATGGGGACGCTAGGGATAAAAACCTGCGCCTGCAGGTTTCTCTTTTGCGCCCCGTTTTAGCGTGATATTAGAATGCAGGCACTTAAAAAGCTGCCTGCATTGTTACCGGGCGCTACGCCCTGGGATGCGCGCGGCAGCACTAAGCACCGCTATGAGCATCCACTCGATGGAGTCCATAGGACTCCATTGAGTTTCTCCTCTGTCGGTCACATGACCTGACGGATCTCGCCTCACGAGATCCGGCAGGTCGGCGTAGTGATCCACAGGGGGAGACTGGGGGACATTTTCCCCCAGTCTCTACCTGCTCCCACCAGACGGAGGAGGCGGACGGAGCCGTGGTCCTCGCCGCAGGATAGTAGGTGAGTATCTGGTTATTTCTGGAGGGTTACTGCAGCAGCGGAATCCGTTAGCACCAAGTCCTGGCTGTGGTTAACATTTTGTTAACTGTAGCTGGACGTTAATCAGCGTTAGGACTTTGTAATCCCCTAATGCTGATTAACACTTTGCACTCCCCATGTTAAGCATAGCGAGCACAAAGAGTGCAAAGTACAGTAACCTCGCGTTGAAAAGCGCAAGGTACCAAATGCTAACGTGTTTCTTAACCCGTTAGCGTTTGGATTGTAATTTGATGTGGCTACCTGGGCTAACGTTAATGCTCACTCATGTGAGCGCTAACGTTAGCACCAACAATGTAATGTAGCCTTAAGTATCAAAAAGTACAAGGCTTAAAACCGTCTACAGGTCAGGTGTGCCCTTTAATCCTGTAAACCATGTGACTTTCAAGAAGTCCTGCATAATGGGAGCAGATTTTTATATCTAAGCAACGGCTTACTGAGAACAAGCATCAAGTCTGCGCAGCCTCACATTTCCAAACCTGCAGGAAAACATTCTACTTTCACTTCCACTTTCAGACACAAAGTAACCGAAATCTATAGAAGGGCGTCAGAAGAAGCTGAGCTGCAAACAGAGCAGGACCGCAGGCGATTTGCATTCTTTAAGGTAAGATATAGAGGACAGATTCTTCAGATAAAAGATTCCGCATGTATTTACTTGTCTCTGAACTGATTCTCTGCAGGGGTAAAGTGCTAAAAAAAGCATGAAAATTTCCCACAATTTCTGTCCCCCTATTAGCAATGATCATATTGCACTTAACAAAATCACACAATCATATCTAATATTTATATATATTTGGATTTTAGCAAACATATGATAAATTCTATATTTGTTGTAATTTACAGTGACACATATGATAAACACCTGAATACAAGCTTTATAGAGTGTGGAACCAATAGGAACTCAGGTCAATCTGCAAAAATAGTGGAGGAACTGTGTTCCCATGTGTTCCCCCTCAACTTGACTCATGATTCTTTGCTATTAGTCACTTAATTAGGAAGAAGTTAAGGATTAAACATGGAAAGTTTAGGGAATAATAACTGAATTGGGGTTATGACATCGACTGAGTTATCTCTGCAATTTTGATATTTAGACCTAAAATGTGCAAATCTTATTACTGTACTAGTGAATAACGTTTGTTAATTCTCTTTTAGAGAAGCAGCTTATTGATAGTCGTGCATTGAATAACATGAAAAATTGCAGAGTGACTTTTGATTTTAATTGTATAGAGCTTTGCAAAATGTATTTTAAGCTTATATAAGTGATATGTAGAACCATTCACATGAGATTTTATTTTCATAACAATACAATATGCTGAGTTCAGTTTATTTAGACCCAGTACAGATTTTAGACTTATTATGCACTGTTTTGTCTTATAAACTTAAATACTCTTTTAATGCCATATTGTACAGATCAGCAATGCTTACCCAGTGGTAAATGTAATGTTGCGCATGTGGCGATGGATACAAATTAGGCGAAAAAGGCCATTTTTATTCCGATAATAGTTAATAAATCCTACTTTAAATATTCATGAGAGCAAATATCCAATATACAAAGAGAAAATGAATTAAATAAGAATAAAATACAGTGTATGCAATGCTAGTTTTCAAGCTTTTATGCTGTTTTAAAATGTGAATGTGTTTTCTAAAATAATGGAATAATTTTGTTTGTGAAAAATGCCTAAAGCTAAACTGAAAATGAAACTACATGCAGGATCCTTTATAGGGAGGGTTAATAACTCCTCAGGATCCAAATCCTTTTCTCTCCTTCTTCTGTTCGCTGCTTAAACTACATTTAAAGCATTTTCAGTACATAATAAACAACAAACTATTCATGGGTTCACCAGGCTGGCAATATTTTGGGAACTTCACATTTGTTTACATCACAGGTGACATTGTAGTGAATGTACTTACCCCCCACCCGCACGGTTGCACCTCTCCCTGCCTGTGTCTTTTGTCGAGGGAGATGCCCCTTTCTTGGATTTATCTTGATACATTTGATCTGAAATGCTTTGGGAAAATATATATTAAGAAAAAAAATGTTGGACCCTATTCCAGCCAAGCTCAGAGACCGTGGTAATAAGTAATTTAGCTTTTACAAAATTGTTTAACTTAAAATTAAATAGCTTTAAAAAAAGTTTCTAATCTCTGGTCCCTCGGCGCGGATGGCATTGGCAACTCGATCCACCACTTACGTTGGCTGTACGCAGAAGAACAATGGAAACAAATAGTTCCTAGAGTCTTTCCATGGCCTTGATGTGACCCTGCTTACACAAACTCGTGCAGAGCTCAAGCATTGACACCCTTGTCTACATGGTGTGCAATAGATTCCAGGAGTCGATGCTGCTGCCAGTATTGTTTTAGCGCCTACCTCCAATTACACTTGAGCCACTAATACAGCACTAGGGTCGTAATAGATCCAGTAACATGGAGTAGCTATGGATTATCGATATATGCTTTTAGCAGCTCCCTGTCACGACTATATTGGGATAGGGGCCTACATTTATGTAGAAAGTAATATTTGGTTGTAAATAATAACTTAACCTAAACACCTTGTTCACCTAAAATTCCTTCAGCATCCTAAAAACCAGGACATTTGTAAATTTAGGAGGTGTGGAGGTATGTGTCTGTAAATACCAACATGTGTATTATCTCCTTTAGAGAAGCAGCATGGAGCATCCAATATGTCTGATAGAGAATCTGGAGACTGGAGACTTGGTAGTGAATCCAGAGGCAGAGAGGATCCTGACGGAAATAAATCAACCTGTGGTTGTGGTGGCGATTGTTGGAAAATACCGCACTGGGAAATCGTATCTCATGAACAAGTTGGCAGGAAAGAGCAACGGTGAGGGGTTTCATTCATGATGTGTGGAGCTGTGACTATACAAGTGTAACAAAGCTTAATGTTTAGTATTATGTATTCTGTGTTTAGACAGGGTTACTGATTCACTGTAATATGTGACCTCATGAACTCTGAGTACAGAGAGTCCACTTGCCATTGATATAATCCTTTCACTAACTTTTGTAACCCTCAAGGTAACCCTTTGTTATCTAGCAGATGTCACCCATCTGTGGTCTCCCATTTGGACCCCAAAGCCACATGTTGAAAAGTTGGTCGATGCCAGAATCAGACAACCCTTATAAAAACACTACACGCACTATGTGCTGAGTGCCCAGGCCCCATGATATTGTTGAAGTCATACCTTAAACTCCTGGTGGACCCCAAAGATCAAAAATATGTGACTAAGTATGAATGATCAGCTAAATCTGGTATTGACCATGATTTAAAAAAATGCCAGGAAAAACTCCTTGACTCTATGGGACCCTTGGTGAGACTTTTTGACTTCACTGAGGTCACAGGAGTTGATCTGAAACACATAACATAAATATATGTTGTATTTACGTGTTGGAATGCACAGGGCCGGTGCTCTCACTAGGCAAGCTAGGCAACCGCCTAGGGCGCACTGCTGCCTAGGGGCGCAGCCGGGCCCATCCTGGGTTCCATTATTGTACCCCTTCCTCACTGGGCAGCTCATGGAGCCGGCAGTGGTGGCTCGCAAAGCCGACATTGTTTTATCGCGGACCCCTGCTAGCAGCGCAGAAGGTGGGCGTCTTATGATGACGCGCAGGCACCACCAGATGACATGCGGGCGTCACCAGAGGCAGACGAAAGAAAAAGGAAATAGAAAGAAAGAGGCAGAGGAAAAATAGAAAAAGTCACAGATGGCAGAGGAAAGAAAGAGGCACAGACCGATCCCGGGCCCGACCAGCGGAAGGGTAAGATGGGCACCGAACGACCGTGTACGACCCCCTTGCACAGTGTGTGTTGCCCCCCTTTCAGTGTGTGCATGTCCCCCGTGCACAGTGTGTAGTCGACGTCATCCCACGCACACAGTGTATGTGCCCCCCCACATTTCAACAGTTTACACAGGTTTTTTCTGGGGGGGCCCAAGTAGGTGGTCTTGCCTAGGGCGCAATATAGTCTAACACCGGCCCTGGGAATGCATATAGAATACAAATAAATGCTCTTGTTGGCAGAAATCTTAAAGAAAACCAGAAACAAATATCAACACAAACCAGTAAAATTTAAAGAATCAGGAGTGTGAGGGTACTGACCCACTCACGTGCTGAAGAGCCTATCCTCTGCTCTTAGTGCTTCTCGCCTATGGGTTTATGTAAGGTTTGATTGGTCTTTTCTCAATGACACGACGTTTCCCTATGTATCTTTTCCACAAGGTGGTTCTCCCTAGATCACGCAGAGAAATTATCAATAGAAACAGAAAAGTAATGTGGGTCAGAATTTGAGCATTTTGAGATGAAAAGCTGACTTTATTTATCGTGTTGGTAAAGTAATTACGCCCATTTTTCTTTATTAACCCTCTTGTAATACTTACTCTTCTGTTTCCTAGGTTTTGCTCTGGGATCCACCATCCAGTCTAAAACTAAAGGGATCTGGATGTGGTGTCTTCCTCACCCAAAAAACCCTGAATGCACTTTGGTACTTCTTGACACAGAAGGATTGGGAGACGTAGAGAAGGTTTATTATTATTTCTAAGTTTATTTATTATTTTAATTTACCTATAAATCAGTAAAAGAGAAGTAAAGAGAAGCGAAAAAATCTAAATTTGATTAAAAAATTAAAGACCACTCTATCAAAATGTAACCTCCCCCTCCTTTTTTTCTTCCCTTTAAATAATAGGGCATATCAGATAATAATAATAATAATAATAAGGTAGATTAGGTGCAATACTCACCTTTTTCCCTTTGTCGCTGGACTGCTCCTCCGTCAGCTCAGACCAATGGGCAATCCAGAGAGGAGGCAGAGAGGGCATTTGTCCCCCCAGCTGTAATACAATTGTAGAAGATACAGGGACCGTTTGGACAGTTGAACCTTGTATCTCCAGGGACAATTATTTAATCAATTCAGGATAAAATAGCATGCACACATGCAAAACCAATCCATCGGCTGTCATCTCTCAGAACGCTCGCTGCTGCAAGTGTTTGGAGAGAGGATGATGCATCCGAGTGGACCCCAGTAGGTGTGGGCGGAGGAAACTCCTCCACTTTACTGAGCAATATCTTCAAAATAGGACCGGAGGGTTGAGGTGAAAGGGGTCACGCCACACAGCTTTAATCAGAGAAAGTGGTTAGTGTGTGGCGAGTGTGAATAAACACAATGGTGATGGCTTCACAGAAGCAGATCGAAAGGTGTCGGTCAGATGTTTTCTGTATAACCTCCACACAATTTGACTGGATTAACATATTGTATCTTATTATATAATTCTATGTTTTAGGGTGATAGCACGAATGATGCCTGGATCTTCTCACTGGCCGTCCTCCTAAGCAGCACAATGGTGTTCAACAGTGTGGGGACCATAGACCAGAATGCCATGGAGCAACTTAAGTATCCTTTACTGAAACGGATCAATCAGGGATATTAAAACTTAAAACAAATGGTATAATTTCACTTAATGAGGCAATTAACTAACGGAACCTTTAGTGTGTATAACCTGTATATATGAATTTGTACATAATTTATATTCAAGGCACACTCTACACAGTGTGACCTCTTAATTTTATTTGAGTGGTCACACTGCCGTCATCTCCCTTTTCCCTCTCTCCTTTCTCTGAAGGGGGCTCATAGGGCTGATTCAGCCATACTAATGCAGAGGCTTAGCCCTGCCCAGAACCTCAACTCAGGGAGTCCTCAACTCAGGCTTACTGGGCTTGGATTACTTCCTATACCAGCCCCATCCAGTGGTATCAAAGGTTTCTTGCATTTAGAGCTACTGGATTGGCTGGAGCACCCAGTCTCCCTCCAGTCACCTGGCAGGCTGAACAGTAAGCACGTCATATCCTGCAGAGATCGGAGGGAGACCAGTGCTGGATTCAAGAGAGGTTTTTAAAGGAAAATAAAGGGATAAAATGGGAGGGTGTGTAGGGTATTGGACGGAAGTGATTCATGGTTAACCCCCTTTGTTTCCTACCCCCTGCTGTTTTAACCCTATAGCATCCCTTTAACCACTTGGCTGCTATGGACGCGCTCAGCGCGTCCAGCCAAGTGGTTCTCCTGTGCTATGGACGCGCTGAGCGTCCCCCGGTGCGCCCCCGGTGCGCCCCCCGGTGTGGGCTGACATCTTGGATGTCAGCCCAGCACTCGGGACCCCGGCGGAGCAATTATATATCATCGCAGCGGCGCGATGACATCTAATTCAGGGCCCCTCCCCGCATGTGCGGAGGAGGCGCCTGAAAGGGAGGGGGAGGTCCTCTCTCCCTCCCGATCGCCAGGGGGCAGGGGGTTAATACAGGCACCATTTGGAAGGGCACAGCCTGCCCTTCCAAACGGTGGCTGTGATTAACCCCTGGGGAGCCGGATCACAAATCGGCACTGAAAAGCGCCGGATCGTGATCCTCTCCTGGAGCTGAGCGACATCTTGGATGTCGGCCAAGCCTCCAGGAACTCCCCCTGAGGACTGGCGTCATCGTGCATAGCACGATGACGCCAGTCCTGGAGTTAACCCCTAGCTGCCACCAATGGTGGAGATAGGGGGTTCCAAAGAACCCCCTATCTCCCGATCCGTGGCAGCTAGGGGTTAATATTTGATATCGTTGGATCGGCCAGAGCATGGCCGTTCCAACGATACCAAACATGAGCATGTAAAATGTTTTTTAAAAAAAAAAAAAAAAAAAAATATATATATTTAAAAAGAATTCTAAAAAAAAATGAACAAGTTTTTTTTTGTTAATGCAGCAATATTGTTTCCATTTCAATTATAATGTGCACAATAATGCTGCACTAACGATTTTTGTATGCAGTGCGTTTGTTAAAAAAAGCGAAATTGTCTCCAAAAGAAATTGTAACGAAACCCCATTTCTAATTTTTTTAACAAGCGCACCCCATACAAAATATAACCGCAAACGATCGCATGTTAAAATGTGAAAAATAACACTTTACACATAAATTATTGAAAATTTTAATTTTATTGCATTTTTTGTTATAATATACAGACATGACATAACGTATACATATAATAATGACATATTATGAATCTGTGGAGTCTGCCGGAAAGAACGATATATAATATGTCTGGGTCATATATCAAAATATGGCTACAAAATGCGGTTAAACATGATGAGCGAAAGCGGTAAAAATGACCTCAGCACAGAGATGTGAAAAGCCTCAGCAGTGAAAGGGTTAAACAGTAAGACAGCTATAACTTGCTCATTCTGAGGAATACTGAAATTACCAGCAACAAAAATAAAAACACGTGCCCACTACCAGAATTCTTCTAAAACCTAATGCAGGAAGGGAGAGATAAAGGACGGTAATAAATAAATAACATTTACATTCCTGATTTATCAAGAATATTTGCACAGTGAGCATTCCATAGTGACGTGTGAGGAGAAACAGACCATGGAAAGTGATATAAATATTCATTTTAGAGGCTGCGAAATGAAAGATGAGAAAAGCCTCCATATAGCCAATAACAGAAAACATTTTGAATAAGCTTTATAACATTTCAGAACACATAAATTCATGTCCTGAGCTCCACTCCCGCTACTCTTCGGCGTCATTGTACACTGTCAGTATTCATCCCCAATTACGTTTTTTAAAAACTTTAACCATTACACAACCGAGCACTTTATGTTGAAGAAAATATTTTCAAAATGCTTACAGTGGCAAGAAAAAGTATGTGAACCCTTTGGGATTACGTGGAGTTTTGCATGAATTGATCATAAAATGTGCTCTGATCTTCATCTAAGTCACAACAATTTGAAAAACACAGTCTGCTTAAAACAATACAACACAAACATTATATGTTTTCATGTTTTTATTGAACATAACATGTAAACATTCACAACGCAGGGTGGAAAAAGTATGTGAACCCCTAGCCTAATGACTTCTCCAAGAGCTAATTGGAGCCAGGAGTGAGCCAACCTTGATTCCAATCAGTGTGATATTATTGGATGTGTTGCTGAAAGCTGTCCTGCCCTTTAAAAAAACACACACCAGTTTTGGGTTTACTGGTTTCAAGAAGCACTGCCCGATGTGAACCATGCCTCGCAGAAAAGAGCTCTCAGAAGACCTACGATCAAGAATTGTTGACTTGCATGAAGCTGGAAAGGGTTACAAAAGTATCTCCAAAAGCCTTGATGTTTATGTGTCCACGGTAAGACCGACGGTCTACAAATGGAGAAAGTTCAGCACTGTTGCTACTCTCCCTAGGCGTGGTCGTCCTGTAAAGGTGACTGCAAGAGCACAGCGCAGAATGCTTAATGAGGTAAAGAAGAATCCTAGAGTGTCAGCTAAAGATTTACAGAAATCTCTGGCACATGCTAACATTTTTGTTGACACATCTACAATAAGAAAAACATTAAACAAGAATTGAGTACATGGGAGGACACCACGGAGGAAGCCATTGCTGTCCAAAAAGAATATTGCAGCACGTTTCAAGTTTGCAAAGGAGCACCTGGATGTTCCACAGCACTACTGGCAAAATATTCTGTGGACAGATGAAACCAAAATTGAGTTGTTTGGAAAATACACACAACACTATGTGTGGAGAAAAAAAGGCACAGCACACCAACATCAAAACCTCATCCCCACTGTAAAACATGGCGGAGGGCGTATCATGGTTTGGGGCTGCTTTGCTGCCTCAGGGCCTGGACAGATTGTTGTCATTGATGGAAAAATGAATTCCAGAGTTTATCAAGACATTTTGCAGGAAAACGTAAGACCATCTGTCTGCCAACTGAAGCTCCGCAGAGGATGGGTGATGCAACAGGACAATGACCCAAAGCATACAAGTAATTCAACAAAAGAATGGCTTCAACTAAACAAAATACGCCTTCTGGAGTGGCCCAGTCAGAGTCCTGACCTCAACCCGATTGAAATGCTGTGGCATGACCTTAAGAGAGCGATTCACACCAGACATCCCAAGAATATTGCTACACTGAAACAGTTTTGCGAAGAGGAGTGGTCCAAAATTACTCCAGATCGTTGTGCAGGTCTGATCTGCAACTACAGGAAACGTTTGGTTGAGGTTATTGCTGCCAAAGGAGGCTCAACCAGTTATTAAGTCCAAAGGTTCACATACGTTTTCCACCCTGCACTGTGAATGTTTACATGTTCTGTTCAATAAAAACATGAAAACATATAATGTTTGTGTTGTATTATTTTAAGCAGACTGTGTTTTTCAAATTGTTGTGACTTGGACGAAGATCAGAGCACATTTTAGGACCAATTCATGCAAAACTCCACGTAATCCCAAAGGGTTCACATACTTTTTCTTGCCGCTGTATCTGAAACATGGGATGCGGAGTTAACACATAAATGTAGGGAAAATAGTAATTTTACCTGAAACTTGCTCCTGAGATAGTTAAAAGATTACAATAATGTAAATTTACACAATTTTTTTTTTTTTTTACTACTTTAGCCTTTACTGAAATGGCTGATTGTTGAGATGAAAGGTTCTAGATTCTAGATGGTGTCCCTTATCTTGCACAATTTCAGTTATTATGGGCAAACAGGCAGAAATCGTGTCCAATATGGTAAATGCGATAAAGATAGTTAAAATGGTCAGGTATCCTGTTTATTCTTCCAGTTATTCATATTATTGTTTTATGGTGTCCTGTTGGCTTTACTGTTATTATGTTAAAATCTTTTTATTTATAAATCTTAAAGGAATGGGACGTGATTTAATGGTTTGCTTGACTGGGAGCTATGATATTGGATGGGGTAGTGTAGTTGGTAGTGCATATCACATACTTGTCTCGGGGACTGGCGTCATCTTGACCATCACTGTGATTCATGCTTCTCAAATTCTTGGAACCCCATAAAAGACTCATAGCATGCATTGCTCCGGCCATCCTAAGACTGATCTTGCAGTCAATTGCAAGTCTTCTCCTTAGCTTTACCACCTCAGTTATGTGACAGAACTGACTGAAAGAATACAGGTCAAATCTCACAATGCAATGAATGTCGATAATGATGGTGATGATGACGATGATGATGGTTCTTCGGAAATGAAGAGATTTTTCCCATCGTTTATCTGGTGCGTCCGGGACTTTAATTTGGAATTAAAAGTAAACGGAAGAGACATCACAGAGGACCAATATCTACAGAATTCTCTGAAGTTAAAAAAGGGTAAGGACATAATCCGTTTAAAATGCAGGGTCTTAGGCTGAGCGTCCACTGGCACCGTAGTCGGACGACCGATGCGTTCATCCGACTATGTGCGACGTCGTACGTCCGACGTCGTGCGATGGGATAGATCAGATTTCTGAAGAGGTGGAGTGCAGAGACTGCAAAAATCAGGATGAACTGGTTTTACATATAAAACACAGTTCATTCTGCTGTTTTAAACACTGCAGTCCTTTGTGGGACAATGGGTGAGACAGAATACAAATATACATACAAGTACACACAGAACAGTAGCAGAGAGGACCCAAGAGCTTACAATCAACCAAGGAGCCTTCCCTGCCCTACCCCTCACCCCTACACAAACAGGGCTAGTCCCACACATCTCACATACATATAAATCAGGGATCTCAAACTCTGGCCCCAAAGATGTATATTGCCTACAAATCCCAGAATTCTTTGAATGCAATAAATGGCCAGAGATTAATGGGAGGTGTAGTTCAGAAACATCTGGGGGGCCAGAGTTTGAGATCCCTGATATAAAAGCATTTAAAATAAACTATTTCTAACTCCCCTGATCAGTTTCTCCACATCCATCTTCTCTGCTCCGCTGAAATACATGACATGCAAACGAGTGATTTGGTGCTGATCGCACATCCGATGCCGTCGTTACCCGTTGCAGGAAGACGGACGTCTGACGTTGGACGCAATGGACGCTGGTCCAATTCACCTGCATGTAGTTGGATCGGACGGGCGTCGACACACGATGACCGATGATCGCACCATCGCACAAATACGGTGCCAGTGGACGCTCAGCCTAAATCTTCTAAAGAATGAACAGTATAACTGAAAGAAAATATGGCAGGAAATCCTGCAGTATGACTAGAGGGTTTTAAAATAGCCGAACTCAAGAGGAAGGAGGAATTTAAAATAATGCGATTACACTCAATTTCCTGTGCACATTTTAATTTTGGAGGGGAGTTTTCCACCACAGTTTGGGTGCTGTATTCCATAGAGATGCCATTTCCTTTACAGTAAATGCACAGGAACTCAGCAAGAACCCTATAAGCCAGGAGGAGCTTGGCTGAAAGTCAAATTTACCCTTAAATTCACATCCATTGGTATCAGAGATTGATTTGTGTATTCACTGTGATTATTGCCTTGTCAAGCCCTAAAGCAACATTTTTCCATGACTGAGGAGTCCGTAGTATTTGTGCTGGGGTCTCTGAGGTTCCAGTGGTCCACTCAGGAATTGCTGTTGGATCTTTGTGCTCTCTTATGAGACATTGGTGGTGGTGTAGAACCAGTGTGGAAGAACGTAAGGGCATGGCATTCTATCTTGAAGCCATTTGGGCAGAACGGATTGCCACGCCAAGCAGACTGGTTGTGAGAGTCTCATGTTTTGCCATTACGATACTTTGGGTACAAGCTGAATGAGTGGTTAGTGCAAATGCCTGGGGGTCACTTTGTTATTTAAAGTATCAATCAGTAGATTTTGTTCCAAATGTATAGCAATTAAAAAAAACTAATTTATCCCATTTGTTTTTCTCTTTAAACGCAGGTTTCGGGCCTAAGATTTATGAATACAATATGCCCCGTGAGTGCATACGCCATTACTTCCACTCGCACAAGTGTTTTGTATTCGATCGACCAGCCTCGAAGCAAGGTCTTCAGCAACTTGAATCTCTTCATGAGTCACAGCTGGAACCCCAATTCCTGGAGCAATCAAAAATATTCTGCTCTTACGTGTATGATAACAGTAAACCAAAAACCATAACCAGCGGGTTGACGGTGACTGGAAAATGTGAGTGAGCTCATTGATTCTTTTATTATACTTTCATGACAAGTCTCTGTCTGATGTTCCCTGGGGGTACTTTTTGACCCACCTGCCAGGGTCCTGCTCCTCTTCTCTGTGCTCCATGTTTATTAACACATTTATAAGTGCTTTTTTAAAATTATTTTTTAGTGCTATATAACCTCGCAGTCACATATGTGGAAGCGATTCACAGTGGTGGGGTCCCTTGCATGGAGAATGCGGTCAAGACTCTGACAAAGATAGAGAATACTCGTGCCGTCAATGAAGCTCTGGCTACTTATGAAGAAAAGATGAGTCAACTGACCTGCAACTTCCCAACAGAGACACAGGAACAGTTCCTACAGATGCACAAGCAATGTGAGACGGAGGCACAAAATGTTTTCAGGGATTTGTCCTTCAAGGATGACGACATGGAATATTTCAATTCACTTTCGGTGCGTAGCGTGATTTAGACATTATGTTGAAATGCTGTATAGTGTGTAGAGCCCAAGGCATGCCAGATCAAATAATGGCAGATCGAGGGTGTCTGTGGGACATCGTAAGAATAGAGACTCTTATCTGTCCAGTGCAGTGTTTGAGGTGTCGTTAAAGTCTCTGTTCATAATACTTGGGGATGGAGGTAATGTTAAGATCATGGTGCAGTGGGCCCAGAAGTCCATCATGGAAAGTGAGATTAATGGTCATGTTGAAAAGTAGAGATGTGCATTCATTTCGGAAAACTTTGGAATTCGGAACGAAATTCATTAATTCGTATTTCAAAGTCCTTCCAAAATAACGAATCGATATGATACGAATACGAAACAAAATGGGATCTAACGAATTTAATTCGTTTTACTGAGTCATCATAATAATTTGATCAACTTTTTTTGTGTTCCGTAATTTGAATCAATATTCAATTATTGAATTAATATCGAATTGATATATCAAATATCGAATTGATATTTCAACTATCGAATTTGATATCAAATTTCGAATTGATATCAACTATCGAATTCATCTTATTTTACAATACAAGTAATAGTAAGGAAAAGACTTTATGAAACAAATTAATTTCATTTCACTGTTTAATTTGACTCAAAAACTAAATCTGTGACACAGCTTAATATTTAACCTTAGATTGTCTTTTAACAGCTAAATTTGATTATTTGGGGTTTTATTTAGTGATCCAAAATTCAAATTGATATCAACTATCGAATTGATATCAATTATCGAATTTGATATCAACTATCGAACTGATATATGAAATTCGAATCAATACAAAATTTCGAATCGATTTGAAACTAAACGAAATACGAAACAAAATTAGTTCCGAAATTCCGAAAACTAAATGAATTTAAAACGAAACAAAACAAAACAAATTTTTCAGCCATGCACATCCCTTTTCAAAAGGGTGTATCTCTTCGGGTAATTAGGCAAGAAGTTGCATAATTTAAATATTTTTAAATCGGGGTGGTCACTGGTCACCAGCCATCATTTCTGTTTCTCAGGGTAGAACATGGGACATCAATGACTTTAAGTGATGTAGCAGGGGAGGTCTTCGTAATGAAAACTGCGTCGGGCTGAAATTTTCTATTGTTAATCAAGGAAATTGAGCCCCTACACATTGGGGAGGTTATTGTGACCCCAAATTTGGAGGAATGATGAGACAGTAAGGGTCATAGAGGTTGGACGTTGATGGCAAATAAGGAGTTGTGAGGACCCTAGGTTGGAGACCCCCCTCCCCCGAAGCAAAGAGCAATAACAACCATAGTAAATACATGAAAAGACAAGGTGATATACGAGCCTGGTTATTTGTGTCTATTGTTGAGATTTGTGCTTTAACTTAGTTTTTTTACTCATACAGGAATCACTAGATGAGAAAACAAAAAACTATTACCAGCGCAATGTGGATGAATCTATTAAAATCTGCAAAGCTTTGATTTGGGATCTAGATGGCCCCTTGGAGGCGGGGATAAAAGAAAGAAGATATTCCAAGCCTGGGGGACACAGTTTATTCCAACAGGAATTGAGTCGTGTGATCGAAGCATACAATGGACGCTCCGGTAAAGGAATGAAGGTAGGCACCGTGACTACATCTCCAAGAAAGTGTTGTACAAAATCCAAATTTTTTAATTGCTGAATTTATGGGATTTATTTAAACGGTCACTTTACTCATCCAGACATATTAGTATGACTTAATGGATACGCAAGGAAGGTTTGGGTGCATTCATTATGTTACTGTGATTTGTATTTCAGATCCCTTGTCCTTGGTGCTGCAATAGGTTTCAGCACCAAGGACAGCACCCACCAAACATAGCCAGACTGAAGAAAAGAAAAAAAAAACACGCTGCATTTGGCAAAGAAAAAAAGCCTCAATGTTTTAAAATAATTAAGAATCTAAAACGTCACCAAAAAATGACTAAAAAGTACAAAAAAACCCAATAAATGCTACAAATGAAAAGAATAAACGACTGAATAAATATTTAATAACAACAGGGATTTATTTTTACATTGAAACCTATTGGATTTGCATGATTAAACCTGTTGAACAAACCACCGAAAATCAGGGCATTTCACCAACATTTTGGTGCTGTTCGGCGTTCTCAGAATCGATTAGCCATTACTTGTCTATGGGGAATTTCACTGCCGCCGAATTGCACCGAACAGCACCAAGGAGCTGTCCATGGCCTGTGGTGCTGAAGACAACAGATTCAGCTCCACGGCCAATGGACAGGGATGCGTGCGGTGCAGAATCTGAGAAAAAGGTGAAATGGTATAATTCAGAAAAACAGAATCATTTCGCTATATTCCGTTTCATTTTCGTTCCGTTTCATTATTTTGGAAGTGCTTATGAAATACGATTCGGAACGAAACTAAACGCACATATCTACAGGTCATGGGATTTGTATTCTATACTAAAATACCACTTTTAGGGGGTATTTTTTTCATATACTATTTGTGTAACATTTTCTAGACTTTATTATGACTTGGGAAGCATTGAATGTTTTAACAATAAAACCCCCAGATAGGATAACTGCTGTGTGTTTCCTGTTCAAAGGCGGCCGACGTGCTGCAGGAATTCCTCCAAGAAAAGGAAAAGACCGGAGCCATGATTCTGCAAACTGATCAGTCCCTGACGGAACATGAGAAAAAGATTGCAGGTAAGAGGAAGGGAGAAGAATAGGATTATGGAATAATTTTAACCTCTTAAGGCCTGGGTGATAGTCTATGCCATCATACAGTGCGGCGCTTTATCGCCCAGCAACAGCACAGAACGTCATGTACCAAACCTCCCATTCTCGGCTGAATTGAGTGCTAAGAAATTGAGGTTTTTGTTGATGACTGACCGGCCAGGCAGATCAGCATCATGTAATTACGCTCTTACAATGCGGGCGATTGCTGTGACAACCTATCAAATATGCCCAATATCAGCATTAAACAGTAATACACGTCTAGTGATATATGAAGTGTAACTGTCTAAATAATAGAAACATTTAAGATATACCAGACATTCCCACATTCCGTACAAATCTCTGAATCTGTTCTGAATTCCTATTGGTCATTTTTCCCTGCGCGTCTACAAACTATTACATTCAAAACTGAGGAAACATTTATTTAACTCTATCACTTATTTTTTTTCCAAAATCATTAGATATAACTATAAATTGAACATGAATAAAAAAGCTGGATTTGCCTTTGCAGAATGAAATATATATAATACGGGGGGGGGGCTGTTACTTTGAGACAATTAACAATTTAAAGTACATTCGCTAGTTTTTAATTTTTTTTCAGTATTCGTTTATCCTTTACAGAAATATCAATGGGATGAAAGACTGTGAACTCTAGATTGCGTCCCCTATTTTACACAATTTTACATGAGGTCTCCATTATCAGCATACAGGCAGAAATGGCCTATGTGGTCAATACAATAAATGTGATAATGTTAGATAATAAAATGGCGAGATCTCCTGCTTATGGGGATTTGTAGCGCTCATAATGAGATTATTAGCAATGCAGCTTCCACTAAATACCAATAGATCAGTGGTTCCCAACCGCAGTCCTCAGGTCCCCCTAACAGGTCAGGTTTTCCAGATATCTGAAGCACAGCACAGGTGATATGATTTGCTGCTCAGCGATTGCAGGATTCAGTTTCCATTTCTCCAAGGTAATCCTTAATACCTGGCCTGTTAGGGGGACCTGAGGACCGAGGTTGGGAACCACTGGAATAGAATATAAAATAGTATCCTTATGTGGCATGAGGAATATTTGGATCCTCCTGGAGTTAGAGGAAGCTTCTAGTCCAGGCCTGTGTATTCTACAACTAGAATTTTGTGCGACCCTCGAGTGGGTGCGGCTGCCTTCGCCTCGACTAGGCCGGGCCTCGACTAGCCCTGTTCAAGAGCTACATATTCCTTATTCACCTAATTCGCCTCTCCAGTAAGTGTCCTTGGGCAAGACACCTAACGGTACATACTTGCCACCACACAATATCGGCTGTGGAGTCCAGTGGTAACATCTTTACTCTTCAACTGTGGAGAAGCAAGTTATGATACCATTCAGCAAATCCCTCCAATACAACTGTGGAGAAGCAAGTCTCGCCTTTACGAGAAGAGGGTTCAACCAAACCACCAGGTCGCTGATCTACAATCATGGAAAGCCGACTCGATCCCACTCAGAAGACGCCACCAGCGAGTGTCATTGGACAAGACACCTAACCATATGGATGCGCCTACCTCACAAAATACTTGTACATATCACAGATTGTAAATTCCCTTGGGAACAGGGTCCCTCTGAATCAGGTCATATCATTCATATATGGTATCGACCCCTTGTACGGTGATCTTGTAAAGAGCTGCAGACTTTTTGGGCGATATATATAAAGGATAAAGATAATTCCTCTGACAATATATAACAACAGAGGGGTTTTAAGCCTATTCACAGCGGAAAGGGTGTTAGAATTTGTCTGAATTTAGTTTTGGGTTTAATCTTTTAAGGTGAAATTTAGTAAATGTTAAGTTTTATCGTTTATGTTCGTGAGCACTCATTCATGAAGAGTTTTTTTCCTCTCAAGTTAGTCTTGGGGATCTCGAATAAACAAATACATTTTTGGAAGAAGTAGAACGTCTCTCGACGTTTCGTAACACAGAGGCTCGTTAAAAAATAAAAAACTTTATTTGACATCAACGTTTTTGTCGGAATACCGGACTTTCCTCAAGACATAAACACAGAACTTTGCACAACATCTTATATACACACATAATTGCTGATAGCTATCAGGTGAGTGCCTGAACCCAACGCTTGAACCAGTACAAACTTACCCTCAGCCGCAGCTAAGGACCCATCACCAGCTAAGGACACGTCACCTGGCAACCAAAGGAACAGCACATTCCTAACAAGGCAACATAAATCAACTGTGACAGTGTATCCACTTACAAAAATACACCAGGAGCTCCAACAGGAGTTAACCCTCATTCGGCAGTGGATTCAGGGACTCACCTGATGGTTATCTGTAATTATGTGTGTATATAAGATGTTGTGTATACTTCTGTGTTTATGTCTTGAGGAAAGTCTGGATATTTTGGACTGAAACGTCGTCTTCAAACAAAGTTTTTTTTTTTCCTTTTAACAAGCCTCTGTGTTGCGGAAATTGACAGATTGGGTCATGTATAAAATCCAAATGGGTGTTTATTGAGTATAAGCACAGCGATACATTAACGAGGGTCGAAGCAGGAATGTAGCTGGACACAGGGTAAAACAATACAAAGAGACTTAATGGGCACACAAGGAAGGCCGAGTACAGGAGGTGAGTAGCAGGACGGGTTGCAGGTACACAGATTACAGGGCTGTAGATGGGATGACTGTAGATTAGTGTACAGAGGTGCTGGGAGTAGGAGTCCAGTAGCAGGGATGGTATGGCTGTAGGTTCACAGATACTAGATACAATGGAGTCCGTAGCACAGCGGGGTCTGTAGCCCAGCAGAGTCTGTAGGCCCTGGGGGGGGTGTCTGTCGGCACAGCGGGTCTGTAGGCAGAGTGGGGTCTGATGTGACGTATCCAGGAGGGTGATCTGGTAACAGGGTCCAGGGACAAGCCATAGCTAGTGGACAGGCGGAGATCAAGCAAGGTCAGTAGGAAAAGCCAAGGATCCGGTACACGAGTAATAATCCAATAAGAGATAGGTGAACAGGCTTCTAGCAGGTGGGAAGACCAGAATGCTGTAACATTGGGTTATGGGTGAGGCTCCCTTTTGTTGCTGCCTGATTGCTAACAAGGGGTCACACATGTGACCCGGGCAGACCAGGGCTGGAACCCGGATCTGGGGAAAATGGTCAGGTCTTTCCAAGACCTGTCCTGGACCAGGGTCAATGCGGGAATGCTGCTGCCAGGGTTCAAGTCATGAGGGCGCAGCACCAACCTTGCCGCGGTGATGATGGGCCATGACACAATTCTAATCTTAAAAGTGTCATAATTCAAATCCATACTCATCACTTGTGGGTATAGAGTGTCGAATTCAAAGATAAGTCTCATTTCCTCCTTTCCCAGCATTCTTTCCATATTTCCTCCTCTTTTTTTCATACGTGCTCTTTTTACAGCCATAAATTGAAGGCATGATGGATTGCTATTGTGATGCTTCTTAAAGTGTGCGAACACGCTGTGCTATTCAAAACCTTTCTTGATGTTCCTTATATGTTCCTGCATTCTCCCATTGCAGTTCTTCCCACATACTTCAAACCACAAGGGCAAAACAAAAGGTATATCGCATATGAAGAGAAACAAGTCATAATATCCTAAATATGATGTATTCCTCTCTTCTTTTTTACTTCCATGATGGTTCTTTTCTTGTTGCCAATACTTCTACAACTGAGGAAATTCCCACATCCATAAAAGCCTTCCTCTATATTAAAATATTCCTTTTTACTTTGTCTGTGCGGGTTCCAGAGACAGGAACTGGCAGCTTGCTTGAGCATGGCCGGAACAACTCATGTTCCTGATGGTCTGAATCATTTTTGAGTGTATTTACTTCTCTTAATGTATATTACAGAAGTAAAATGGATATGAATACTCACTTCTATGTAACAATGTTCCACAGAACAAAAGGCCAGAGCCGAAGCTGAACAGAGAGAGAAATGGTTGGTGGAACAGAAAAACCAAAGACTGCAGGAGGCCATGGAGTTTGAGAACAGGAGACGAGAAGAGCAGCTGCAACTGCTTAATCAGAAGCATGAATGGGAAAAACAGAGAATCAAAGAAGAGAATGATTGGATGATCAAACAGAAACTAATGGTAAAGTCCACGACAAAACTAACCCCAGAATAAAGAATAAACCGTCTTTAAAAATAAAGTAAAATGTTTTTACATTGAATCCTATTGGATTCGCCTGTTTAAAACTGTCGAAATGAAACACCGAAAATCAAGACATTTTGTCGGAATTTCAGTGCAGTTCAGTGTTCTGTGAAAAGATGGCACAATAATTGGGCAATATCAGTGCTAGCGAATGGCAGCGTATTTTTCTGTCAATTCTCCTGGATTTGGGGAATTGACAGCTTAGGGAATAGACTAAATGGACCGAAATTGCACCAATTGGTGAAATTCACCGGATGTTAGTAAATAGCCTTGTGTATATTTTTTCTCTACTTCGCAGGAAATGGAGCAGATGAGGAATGAAGGGATGAGAAAGCAATGTGAAATGCTGGAAGATCAGGTTCGGAAACTGCAAAGGAAAAATGAAGAGCCAAAAAAGAGATCTTTCGTGAGCGATGCATTATCTGCAGTCTTACCTGGAGCATGTGGCCCTCTTGTAAATAAAATATTCACATAATTGTTTCCTTTCTTTAGGGGGATACAATGTACAATGTGCTATTCAAGATCAGTATTGTGTCTTTATAAACAATGTTTCACATTAGGTGTTAGAAGTGTGCACGGGCGAAAAATTTGTTTCGTTTCAGATAGTAAATATTCTGTCCGAAACGAAATTTCTTTGAACTATCGATTCGTTTCGTTCTGTTATTTCAGATCCATATGGATGCTTAAAAAAAACTAAATGATGCTTATGTTTGAAATGAGTGCTAAAAGCTAAGGCTATAAATGAGTGTTAGGTTATAGGGGCTATTCAGAGAGCACTGAAATTTCAGTGCGCTCTTGTTCGGGCACTTCGGCGAGTTCAATTCGCCGACCCTGCGATGAATTCAGCATTCACCGCAGGGTCCCCGACAGGATCTGGTGAACAACTCAGATCGACCCGCCGAACGCAGCTGCCGACCAGATTGCCAAAAGCAGCCACAAGCCGCTGAAATTCGCCGAATTGGGGGTAAAAATATATATATATATTTTTTAAAAGGGGTTTAAAACAATAAAAATATGTAATAATTGGAAATAATAATAAAAAGGTCTGTTACAGAATAAAACAGAAAACACCATTTAAAAAGAATGCAAATCAAAAATTCCCCACAAAAATCCAGAATTAATCCCTAATAAATTCTAAAAAATAAAAAAGTGACTTTTTGCTGCAATTGAAAAGAATTTGGGCCCTATTACATTCTTAACACAAAAATGCACTCTAAACACTTGTTTTTTTGCACGAAGCGTTAAACGTTAATGCACGAAAATCACTGCTGGAATTACATTCCTCGCGCATTTTTTCATCCGTCGGGAAATTGCGCTCGTAAAACCAACGCGCAAAAATGCGTGCAGTAATCAGTGAGCGCAATGTAATTTTTTAAACGCGAGTCTGTCAGACGAACGCATTTTTGTGCAGCATGCGCACAACAGACGTACGTTCTGATGGAAGACAAGGTAGTTGCTGTCATTTTTGACGGATCTAGTAAAAGAAAACGTGTGCATCGACGTTCTCCGTTGTGAATCCGCAGTTCGGTACGGTCAGGTTGTTACAATTTGCCGTTACCACCAGCTTTTCAAAGACGTTAAAATTATGTGCGCAAACGTTGTCCGTTAAATTTTGCGCTAAGATTAACACCATGCGCGCACCAGCGCACAAATGCATTTGCGCTCACAATGTTAAGTATAGGACGCGCGCACTAAATTGCGCTCGCAAAGGTTCATGCAGGGTCACTCGCGTTAGACGTTAACGCGCATTTTGTGCGTGAACGTCGTAATACGACGTTCAGCGCAGAGGGTTTTGCCCCTCGCGTTAATGCGTTTATGCGCGCGAAGAATGTAATAGGGCCTTAAATGTTTGAATAAAAACGGTATTTTTTTTTTCCCATTGAAACCTATGGGATTCAGCTGTTTAAACCTGTTCAACTGAAGCACCGAAAATCTGAGCATTTCGCCAGCTCTTCGGTGCAGTTCGGCATTCTCTGAACAGATTAACCATTACTTCTCTATGGGAAAATTTCAGTGTTGCCGAAGGTCGCTGAATTGTGGCGATCTGTGTCAAATTGCACTGTATTTCGTTGGCAATTCGCCAATATTTGTAATGCAGTGTAATATGGCCCATTAGGTTTAGAAATTAGGGTTAATTTAGGATTAGACTTAGAATAGGTTCTGTTCGGCAATTGGGTTTAAAACCTAGGGTTAGATTACGTTCATAAAATACAGGGTTATCCAAAGAGATTCGAAAAGTCACTGCACGTTCGGTGACTTTTCGTTCTCTTCAATTCGGTTCCTTTTGCCGATCCCATTTCGGTGACCCTGCGGTGTATTCAGCAAACACCACAGGGTCCCCGAATTGCAGGGAAAAGCTGCCGCAAACCTGACGAAAACGAACCGCAAAACCCAGCGAATGCACGCCGAAAACACGTAAAAACATCTGGATTAGCCTGCCAAAAACCCCGGAAAAAGCCCGAGCAGGAGCCGATCACGCGAAGTGAAGCAGCCGACACCGCAGACGAGGCAGTGAATAAATTAGCAAAACAGTTTGTATGAATGTGTGAAAATGAAACGCTGTTTGCAAAGAAACTACTGAGCGAAAATGTCTGAAATTTACACAGGAGGTCCAGGGAATGATAATAAAAAGGGCTGTTACAGAAAAAATAAGTAAACTTGAAAAAAAAAAAAAAAAAAAAAAAATCGAACTTTTTTTAAAAAAAAAAATCTGAAAAATGCTTAAAGTATCCGAAAAACTCTATAAATAAAGAGACTCTTTCCTGCAGAATTTTATAGTGAACAGTTTATTAGATATTGAATTAAAACGGGAATATTTTTAACATTGAAGCCTATGGAATTCTCCTGAATAAACCTGCCGAATTAAACCACCGAATGGCAGGGCATTAGGGGAACCTTTCACTGCTGGTTTGTGTTCTCTGAATAGCCGAAGCAGTGCTTCTCTATGGGGATTTCACTGCCCTCGAACAGGCACTGAACAGGCACCGTATGTGCAGGCAATTCGCCAGGATTTGGCGAATTGCCTGCTCTCTGGATAGCCGAATGGCCAGGAAAGGTAACCGAACGCTGATTTTCAGCGTTCGGTTACATTTCCCCCCTGCAATTCGAATCTCTTTGGATAACCCTGATAGCGTTAGATTTAGGGTTAAGGTTAGAAATTCCAGTTAGAAATTAGGGCTTGGAAGAAGTGAGGCTAATAGCAATTGGGGCAAGGAATTACTGTTAGGAAAGTAGTGTTAGAAGCTGGAGTTAGAAAAGAAATTTGCATTTGAAATTAGAGTTAACCCGTTCACTGCTGAGCCATTTCACCGCTGTGTGCTGAGCTCATTTTTACCGCTTTTGCTCATCATGTTTAAACGCGATTTGAAGCCACGTTTTATTATATCACCAAGACATATTATATATCGTTCTTTCCGGCAGACTCGGCAGATTAATAATCTATCATTTTTATATGTATATGTCATGTCCTGCCTGTATGTTATAACAAAAAATGCAAAAAAAAATTGAATTCGTATTCATTTACAGTGTACAAAGTGGTTTTTTTTCACATTTCATCACACAAGCGTTTGCGGTTATATTTTCTATGGGGTGCGCTTGTTAAAAAAATTAGGAATTGTGACTCGTTACATTTTTTTGGGGGGAATTATGTGATTTTTAGCAAACGCACCCCATAGAAAAAAATCATTAGTGCAGCATCATTGATCACATTAGAATTGAAATGTGAACAATATTGCTGCATTAATAAAAAACACACACAAAAAAAGTTTTTATTTTTTTATAATTTTTTTTATTTTTTTTTTAGTTTTTTATTTATTTCAAACATGGTCATGTTTGGTATCATTCGAAAGGCCATGCTCAGCTAATTTCTTATCATTTCCTAATCTGAACCATGATTCAAGCCTACCTTCTATTAACCCCTTCCCTGCCGAGGACGTGTGGGGAACGTCCTGATTGACCCCCGCTGTATGCGGAGGACGTTTCCCACATGTCTTCCGCTCGGCGGGGGGGGGGGCCAGAGAAATACTTACCTCTCTGGTCCCGGTCCCGGGGCGTTCTGACTTCCTGGAAGTCAGACGCCGCTTTTGTAGTCCCTCCCACCACTTTAGGCTCTGGAATACGTGAGTGATCCAATATATACTGGTTTTACACTTATCTATAGTAGATTTGTCAGGGGCTTGTACCGGGATGAGGGTACATGGGCCCAATATGCAGTGATCTACACAAACACACAGATATAGGTGGAGGAGGTTGAGCAGATTGAGACGGACCAGACATGAGATCGAGGATGTCGGGAGATGAATTCGCCTGAGCAGGAACCTGAAGACATGGTAGGTACATAGGATTCTGGTGACACACAAGAGCAGGCTGTTGGATAGGGTTCAAGGTAAGGCTTGGGTATCAGAGCAGCAGAGCATAGAACTTCACTCTGTCAGGGTTAGGGCTACAATGATGAAGCATTGGTTGGAATGGGTCTTAGCCCTTAATTCAGGGAGAGTCTGTGTCATGTGATCTGTGTTTAACGGATTGTGTATAGGGATCCCAGTACTTGGTCTGGAGATGAGCAGTACCTGAAAAGTGCTGCTAGGGGTTTCAGAGCATGGGGCCGGACATGGGACATGACAATAATTGATTTACACTATGGAGATCTTCTCAATATTTAAGGTCTGTGTATCCAAGATATCTGGAGACTGAAGAAGACTGTTGGAGGGGCGCTATACTACCCAAAGACGCTAACAGTCAGAGCTGCTTTTAGGGCTTTGTATAGTGTGAGCGTGACATACTTTGGTCCAGTTTCTTATGTTAATATACAGTCAGGGCCGGTGCAAGCATTTTTGTCTAGTCAGGCGAAGGTGCGTTTTGGTGCCCCCCCCCATCCGTGTCATGTCAAGCCAATCAGGATAGAGGTGCCATAATAATCTCTATATATGCACACATACATATATACACACTCTAGTGTCGCACCGATACCACTTTAAGACCGAGTACAAGTACCAATACTTTTTTCAGGTATTCACCGATATCATGCCCACTCAGATACATATATACAGACCAGAACATGTCCAGATACATATATATATACACACACACAGAGACCTCAGACCAAAACATGTCCATATATATATTGCCCCCAGCTCACATGGATATATTTGCCCCAGCTCACAAGGGTATATATATTGCCCCCAGCTCACATGGATATATATATAGCCCCAGCTCACAAGGGTATATTTGCCCCCAGCTCACATATGGGTATATTTGCCCCCATCTCACATATGGGTATATTTACCACAGCTCACACATGGGTATATTTGCCCCCAGAGCTCATACATGGGTATATTTGCCCCAGCTCACATATGGGTATATTTGCCCCAACTCACATATGGGTATATTTGCCCCAACTCACATATGGGTTTATTTGTCCCAGCTCACACATGGGTATATTTGTCCCATCTCACACATGGGTATATTTGCCCCAGCTCACACATGGGTATATTTGCCCCCTGCTCACATATGGGTATATTTGCCCCCAGCTCACACATGGGTATATTTGCCCCAGAGCTCACACATGGATATATTTGCCCCCAGAGCTCACACATGGGTAAATTTGCCCCCAGCTCACATCATTCTTCCTCTCAATTAATTTCACCCCCTCAATTCATTCTCCCCCTCAATTCCTCCACCCCTTCAATTCATTCTCCCTTCAATTCAATCTCCCCTTTAATTCATTTCATACCCCTGCTCACACGCGCACATCACCCCATATCACACATCACCCCTGCTCACACGCGCACATCACCCCTGCTCACACATCACCCCTGCTCACACATCACCCCTGCTCACACATCACCCCTGCTCACACGCACACATCACCCCTGCTCACATGCACACATCACCCCTGCTCACACATATCACCCCTGCTCACACACATCACCCTTGCTCACACGCACCACCCCTGCTCACACGCACACATCACCCCTGCTCACACGCACACATCACCCCTGCTCACACATCACCCCTGCTCACACACACACATCACCCCTGCTCACACAAACACACATCACCCCTGCTCACACATCACATCACCCCTGCTCACACACACACACATCACCCCTGCTCACACGCGCACATCACCCCTGCTCACACATCACCCCTGCTCACACACATCACCCCTGCTCACACAAACACACATCACCCCTGCTCACACAAACACACATCACCCCTGCTCACACAAACACACATCACCCCTGCTCACACAAACACACATCACCCCTGCTCACACAAGCACACATCACCCCTGCTCACACATCACCCCTGCTCACACACACACATCACCCCTGCTCACACAAGCACACATCACCCCTGCTCACACAAGCACACATCACCCCTGCTCACACATCACCCCTGCTCACACACACACATCACCCCTGCTCACACATCACCCCTGCTCACACAAACAAACATCACCCCTGCTCACACATCACCCCTGCTCACACACACACACATCACCCCTGCTCACACACACATACATCACCCCTGCACACACACACCCCCCCCATACTCACATCCACCCACCTCCCATACTCACACCCACCTCCCCATGCTCACACCCACCTCCCCATGCTCACACACACCCAATGCTCTCATTCACCCATGCTCACACACACAGACACACACTCCATGCTTACACACCCACCTCCCCCATACTCACACCCCCTGCTTGCTACTTACCCTAGGATTCAAATCCCTGGCTGCCTCTGTGGTTGCAGCTCAGCTGGTCTATCTCCACTCCCCCCACCCTGCACGTGCTGGACACTTCCCGCACAGGAGCAGGGGAGGGAGGCTCTGCTAGCTGCTGTGAGGAGGAAGGGGGTGGATGGGCGGGGCCAGCATGTTCCCATGTAAGCTGTGGTCTGGCAGCCTCGTCTTCCTCCTCCTCTGCACCCCCCCCCCAGGGCCTTTACTTCCGGTGCAGCGTGTGGGAGTGGGATCCCACACGCTGCTGAGTAAATGGGAAACCTTGTGCCCTATCCTTGCAAGGCCTCCGCTCGCTGGGTGGTCCAGATTTTTCCGCCCCTCAACTGGCAGAAAGCCAGAATAGTAAGGCAGCCGCCTGTGCTGCCTTACACTAGCGCCGGCCCTGTATACAGTACATATTGCGCTATGTTGTGTTTGCTCTTTATCTTTTGAGGTGCCATCTCTGTTGGATCGAGTAACCTTGTGTAACGTTGGGAGCTTCCAGCCCTACCTGTGTGCTTGAGGGCAGCAAATCTGATGCTGCTCGCTGACCAATGCCCGGTTTAAATGGAGACAGGCAGGGAGGTGGCTGCATGAGGCGCGGCTTGAGTGGGGGGCGTGGCCTGGTGAAGGTCTTTAAAAACCCTCAGTGTATTCTCAGCAGTTGCCAGATCGTGGTTATCCATACCTGAGCTCCTTGTACCTGACTGCTATATTGAATTAACCCGTTATTGACCTCTGCTTGTTTCTGACTATTCTGCCTTCTGTTGCCCTAGACCATTTTCTTGTACTACGCCACTGCTCTGATATCGACCCGGCTATTCCATTTGACCATTCTGAACTCTGTATTCCTGATTCTGGCTCGGCTGACTACTCCCTGTGTTGTTAACCCTTTCTGTCTAGCTAGTTTACCTGGCCAATTCTAAGGACCAGACAGTTAGAGATCTTTCACGGCTACTCTGTTGGTAGCTTCTGGGCTCTGTGGAGTGTGGGGTGTTAAGTACTGCGTGGTGGGATCTGGGAACCGTGACATTACGATCTGGCCACTATGGATCCCGCAGACTTAACCCAGCACTTGGCTAACTTTGTATCCAGACAGGATGAGCAGGATCATAGGATGGATCAGTTTGCTATTGCCTTACAAACTATCCTGACTCGTACGGCTCACCTGGAACCAGCTGGGGTTGCATCCCCGCTTGATATACCTGTGTCCCCTGTTGTTCAGACATCCCAGGTACACATGACCGCTCCTATGAGGTTTGACGGTACTCCCTCAGAGTGCCGGGGATTTTTGGTCCATGTGGATATTCATTTTAAATTAAATCCACAGATGTTTTTCTCTGACATTGCCAAAGTGAGGTTCATTATTAATCATCTGTCTGGCAGAGCATTGACATGGGCGACTCCGTTATGGGAGGCAGAGAAGCCTATCATACGGGATTATAAAGAATTCATAGCCGAGTTACAACGTACATTTAATCCTACCAGAACTGCCACGGTAGCTGGCAAATCCTTGTTCCGCATACGTCAAGGGAACAGGACTGTTTCTGATTATGCCATAGAATTTAAAACCTTGATCTCTGATGTGAACTGGACAAATGAGACACTGGTTCTGGCTTTTATGGAGGGGTTATCAGAGTCATTGATGCATGAATTGGTTCCACGTAAACTACCTGAGGTATTGTGTGAACTCATTGTTTATTGTATAGATCTGGATAATCAGATAAGGGACAGAAGGACTCCAAGAGAGAAGCCCAAGAGACCGTTACCTAGGTTGGCCCCTGTCTTTCAGGCACCACCAAGAGAGTTATCTCCTCCCTCTGAGCCTATGCAACTAGGCCGTACTAGGCTTACAGAGGAAGAGAGAACAAGGCGTTTTCGTGAGGGATTGTGCCTGTATTGTGGTTTGGGGGGTCATGTACGATTTCAATGTCCTACTCGTCCTAAGATGCATGATAAGCCGGAGAAACTACCGCACCTAAGGCAGCTGAGGAGACAGGCCTTGGGTGTGACGTGCATGTCTCCTGTCAAAGACACTAAACTTATGTTACCAGTATCCTTGGCTTGGGAGACCAAGACCACACATACTACCGCTTTTTGGATTCTGGGGCTGCTGGCAACTTTATCGATGTTAACTACACTTCTTCCATTTCTCTACCTCTGGTTGTAAGAGAGACACCCTTAGCCGTCGAAGCCATAGACGGCAGACCGTTATCCTGCCCTAGGATTACTCACGATACGGTTACAGTGGTTCTTACCACTGGTCTCTTGCATAAAGAAGAAATCATATTTCAAGTTATCCATTCACCTTCCAATCCTGTTGTACTTGGTTTCCCTTGGTTGGTGGAACATAATCCTGTTATTGATTGGGCTAAGGGAGAGATACTGTCTTGGAGTCCTGCTTGTTTTGGGACTTGTTTAATACCCATTCAGCATGTCGGTGCCCTGAACACACCCACAGCTCCTCCATTGTCTACAGAGGTTCCTGACCAATACGCCGACCTCAGGGCTGTATTTGATAAAAGAGAGGCAGAGAAACTGCCTCCACATAGACCATATGATTGTGCCATTGATATTCATCCTGGTACCATGCCTCCTCGAGGCAAAGTATATCCTCTCTCCATAAAGGAGAACCAAATTATGGAAGAGTACATAAAGGAGAATTTGGATAGAGGTTTTATCCGACGTTCCTCTTCTCCAGCAGGGGCTGGGTTCTTTTTTGTGTCTAAAAAAGAGGGAGATTTACGCCCGTGTATCGATTATAGGGGGCTTAACAAGATCACCATTAAGAACGTGTACCCTATCCCTCTCATATCAGAACTGTTCGACAGGTTAAGGGGGTCAGCGGTATACACAAAACTTGATTTAAGAGGAGCTTACAACCTGATACGTATAAAAGAGGGGCATGAGTGGAAAACAGCATTTAACACCAGGAGTAGGCATTATGAATACTTGGTCATGCCTTTCGGTCTTTGTAATGCTCCAGCGGTATTCCAGGATTTTATTAATGATGTGCTCAGAGATTTCTTACAAACCTTTGTTATAGTATACCTAGACGATATATTGATTTACTCTCCCGATCTGAAAACCCACCATGCACATGTCAGACAGGTATTAGCAAAATTACTGGACAATGGTCTTTATTGCAAACTAGAGAAGTGTTTATTCGACATTACTACTGTGAAATTCCTTGGGTATATTATCACTCCAGAAGGTTTTGAGATGGATCCTTCTAAACTCACGGCCATCTCAGAATGGCCTCTCCCTCAAGGTCTCAAGGCCATACAGAGGTTTCTGGGGTTTTCCAACTATTATAGGAGATTTATCAAGAATTATTCCGCTGTAGCCACCCCTATCATTAATATGACACGTAAAGGTCTGAAGAACCAGATCTGGTCTTCTCAATCCAAACAAGCATTCGAAGCCCTCAAACAAGCTTTCACTTCCGCTCCCGTGTTACGGCATCCTGATCCCAGGATTCCGTTTGTTCTTGAGGTTGATGCTTCCGAGATAGGCATTGGGGCTGTCCTGTCTCAAAGAGAGTCTCCAGGAAAACCTCTACATCCTTGTGGGTTCTTTTCAAGAAAATTATCACCAGCAGAACGCAATTACGATATCGGTAACAGAGAATTGCTTGCTATTGTGTCTGCCCTATCAGAGTGGAGACATTTGTTGGAAGGTACTCTTGACCCTTTATTGATAATTACTGATCATAAGAACCTTACGTACATCGGGGATGCTAAACGTTTGAACGCGAGACAGGCCAGGTGGTCATTGCTACTGTCTCGGTTTAATTTTGTATTGACTTACAGACCAGGTGACCGCAATGTAAAGGCTGATGCCTTATCTCGTCAATATGACCCGTATGAATCTAATACACAAGACCACAATCCTATAGTTCCTCCTGAACGTATTGTGGCTTCCACAGTCTTGTCTGTCTCCTCGCCTTTCCTGGAACGCCTCCAGGCAGTTCAAGTAGGGGCTCCACCTGACAAGCCTCCAGATATGTTGTTTGTACCTGAAAAGGAAAGACAAGAATTACTCATAATGTTTCATGATTCTAAACCAGCAGGTCATCCTGGTATTACTAAGACTCTTACCAGTATCTCCAGACAGTTCTGGTGGCCCACCATGCGACAGGACGTACGTCTGTTTGTTTTGGCTTGTCAAGTCTGTGCCAGAAGCAAAACCAGTAAATCCTTGCCTGTCGGTCTATTGCAGCCTTTACCCATGCCTAAGAGGCCTTGGTCTCATCTATCTATGGATTTTATTGTGGACTTGCCGAAGTCCAAGGGTCATACTGTGGTTCTGACAGTTGTAGACCGCTTCTCCAAAATGGCTCATTTTGTCCCTCTACCTAAGCTTCCTGCAGCCAAAGAACTGGCGGTTGTATTTGCTAGAGAGATTGTACGAATACATGGGGTTCCGTCTGAAATAGTCTCTGACAGAGGAGCCCAGTTCGTCTCTCGTTTCTGGAGGGTTTTCTGTGCAGAGATGGGGTGCGATTGGCCTTCTCTTCAGCATATCATCCACAAACCAATGGGGCAGCAGAGAGGGCAAATCAGGGTCTCGAGCAGTACATACGTTGCTTTACCACACAACAACAAGACAATTGGTCGGAGTTGTTTCCCTGGGCTGAGTACGCACGTAATAACGCCGTTAACGAGACCACTGGCCACTCTCCTTTTTCTGCCATCTATGGTTTTTTCCCTCCGGCTCTACCGTTTCAGTTTACTGAACAGGCCATCCCGGCTCTCGATGACCATCTCACTCAACTGCAAGAGATTTGGAGACAGATTCGAGAAAATATGGAGCGCAATGTTGCTGTCCAGAAACGCAAGGCTGACAGGCATAGGTTACAAGCTCCCTCCTATAACGTGGGGGATAGAGTTTGGTTGTCCACTAGGAACGTGAAGTTGCGGGTGCCTTCTATGAAAATGGCACCTCTGTTTATAGGTCCATATAAGATCATTCGCCGCATTAATCCTGTGGCTTATGCTCTTGCCCTTCCTAAACATCTTCGCATGCACAACGTCTTCCACACCTCCCTACTGAAGCCATTGTTGTGTAACAGGTACACGCGGGTCGTTCCCCCTCCTCCACCTATTCAGGTTGATGGTGAATCTGAGTATGAGGTTAGGAGGGTTTTGGATTCTAGGCTGTGCAGGGGCGCTCTGCAGTACTTGGTCGATTGGGTGGGTTATGGTCCAGAAGACCGGTCCTGGATTCCAGTTTCCGACATGTCTGCCTCTAGGTTGGTCAGGGCGTTCCATGCCTCACATCCTGATCGCCCTGGTGGTCGTCCTGCCGCTCGTCCTGTTGGTCGTCCGGTGGCCTCCCATGGAGAGGGGGGTAACGTTGGGAGCTTCCAGCCCTACCTGTGTGCTTGAGGGCAGCATATCTGATGCTGCTCGCTGACCAATGCCCAGTTTAAATGGAGACAGGCAGGGAGGTGGCTGCATGAGGCGCGGCTTGAGTGGGGGGCGTGGCCTGGTGAAGGTCTTTAAAAACCCTCAGTGTATTCTCAGCAGTTGCCAGATCGTGGTTATCCATACCTGAGCTCCTTGTACCTGACTGCTATATTGAATTAACCCGTTATTGACCTCTGCTTGTTTCTGACTATTCTGCCTTCTGTTGCCCTAGACCATTTTCTTGTACTACGCCACTGCTCTGATATCGACCCGGCTATTCCATTTGACCATTCTGAACTCTGTATTCCTGATTCTGGCTCGGCTGACTACTCCCTGTGTTGTTAACCCTTTCTGTCTAGCTAGTTTACCTGGCCAATTCTAAGGACCAGACAGTTAGAGATCTTTCACGGCTACTCTGTTGGTAGCTTCTGGGCTCTGTGGAGTGTGGGGTGTTAAGTACTGCGTGGTGGGATCTGGGAACCGTGACACCTTGAAAGACATTTTTCCTGAACCATCCACCTAAGCCATGTATTTATTTTGTGTATTTGTGTTGGGCATAGAGACAACACGTGTGGGTGACAGGCGATTGTGTTTCGCTACTTTTTTGTCTACTATTATTACCTGCGCCAATATCCGTTTCTGTTTTTTACATTTTTATCATAACATTTATTTGAAACACGGGATGTGAAGTTAACAATTAAACAGGGTGAAATAGAAATTTTGCACAGAAATTATTGTTCTGAGATGGTTAAAACATTAAAATAATGTAAATTTGCTATTTTTTTTGTTAAATAATGTATTTGTTTATCCTTTACAGAAATATTATTGGAATGTAAGATTCTGCACTCTAGATGGTGTCCCTTATCTCGCACTATCAGGGTAATCCAAAGAGCTCCGAATTGCTTGAGAACGGTAACCGAATGCTGAAAATCAGCGTTCGGTTACCTTTCCTGGCCATTCGGCTATCCAGAGAGCAGGCAATTCGACAAATCCTGGCGAATTGCCTGAACATACGGTGCCTGTTCGAGGGCAGTGAAATCCCCATGAAAAGCACTGCTTCGGCTATTCAGAGAACACAAACCAGCAGTGAAAGGTTCCCCTAATGCCCTGCCATTCGGTGGTTTAATTCGTCAGGTTTATTCAGGAGAATCCCATAGGCTTCAATGTTAAAAATATTCCCATTTTAATTCAATATCTAATAAACCGTTCACTATAAAATTCTGCAGTAAAGAGTCTCTTTATTTATAGATTTTTTAGGATATTTTAAGCGTTTTCTTTTTTTTTCTTTTTTTAAAAAGTCCGATTTTTTTTTTTAGTAAAAAAATTACTTAGTATTTCTGTAACAGCCCTTTTTATTATCATTCATTGGATCATATGTAAATTTCAGACATTTTCGCTCAGTAGTTTCTTTGCAAACAGCTTTTCATTTTCAAACATTCACACAAACTGTTTTGCTAATTTACTCACTGCCTCGTCTGCGGTGTCGGCTGCTTCGGCTGAGTCTGATCGGCTCCTGCTCGGGTTTTTCGACGTGTTAATCCAGATGTGGGGGTTTTCGGCGTGCATTCGCCGGGTTTTGCGGTTCATTTTCGTCAGGTTTGTGGTAGCTTTTCCCTGCAATTCGGGGACCCTGTGGTACTTGCTGAATACACCGCACCGAAATGGGATCGGCAAAAGGAACCGAAATGAAGAGAACGAAAAGTCCCCGAACGTGCGGTGACTTTT
This sequence comes from Leptobrachium leishanense, assembly GCA_009667805.1. NCBI lineage: Eukaryota > Metazoa > Chordata > Amphibia > Anura > Megophryidae > Leptobrachium > Leptobrachium leishanense. The sequence goes on from CM019073.1 coordinate 92,330,260, forward strand.
CGAATCTCTTTGAATAACCCTGTATGTCACAAAAAGGTCTGCATTATCAGCATACTAGGTATAGTATACAGGCATCAGGCAGAGCGGTGTCAGTAATCCAAGGCAGGAGTCAGGTACACGGTAATGACAAAGCAGGAAAGTTCGGAGAGTAGTCTTAAATCCAGGACCAGATTTCGGTACACGGTATATCAAATCCACAGATGAACAGGAACACAAGACAGGAACACACAGTTGGGTATCAGGATCGGTTGATCGCTAAATCAAGACAGGGCAGGAGTACAGTGGGTATCAGGACCACAACGACGAGATCAAGATGTAAATAATGGTCACAGGTGCACACACAAGCATGGACTTCATACAATGCTAAAACATTGCCTTCAGGGCGTAGCTTCTTCTTATGGAGGCTTGATTAAGTGAGATGGGCTGCAGCTGGAATCTCCTGGCATGACAGGAAAACCAGACTGGATTGCAGGAGCCTGGACGAGGCACTGGGCTGTGGTAGAAACCAGGACAGGATTTCTGTATGTGCTGCATAATGCCTGTGTATGGCAATTACAGCATCACCTTGTATCTGTATGTGCTGCATAATGCCTGTGTATGGCAATTACAGCAACACCTTGTATCTGTATGTGCTGCATAATGCCTGTGTATGGCAACTACAGCAACACCTTGTATCTGTATGTGCTGCATAATGCCTGTGTATGGCAATTACAGCATCACCTTGTATCTGTATGTGCTGCATAATGCCTGTGTATGGCAATTACAGCAGCACCTTGTATTTGTTTGTGCTGCATAATGCCTGTGTATGGCAACTACAGCAACACCTTGTATCTGTATGTGCTGCATAATGCCTGTGATGGGCAATTACAGCAACACCTTGTATCTGTATGTGCTGCATAATGCCTGTGTATGGCAATTACAGAAACACCTTGTATCTGTATGTGCTGTATAATGCCTGTGTATGGCAATTACAGAAACACCTTGTATCTGTATGTGCTGCATAATGCCTGTGTTTGGCAATTACAGAAACACCTTGTATCTGTATGTGCTGCATAATGCCTGTGTATGGAAATTACAGCAACACCTTGTATCTGTACTTTACTGGTATTTACACTCATTTATAACTCCCTGAATCTTATCCTTGTACAGGAGTGAGTGACCCCACAGCTCTCTGTGTAGCCTGCCCCCTCCCTGGCTGTCGTAATGCAGCAGCAAGGGGAGAGCTTTTTGTTAGAATGAGGTTTGGGGCTGCTATTTGCATCTTGTTTGCAGTAATACAGGGGACTGTAGAGTGATAACACAGAGGACTTTGTTTCCCCACAGGGGGTACGCTAATCTTGCTTTATAAAGGGTATGCAAATGGGGTTTGATATGCAATGTTTTACAATGCAAAATCTAGTTAACTTGATTTTGGTAGTGAAGGGGTTAATAAACTATAATCTTAAACAAATAACATACATAAAAAAACCTACACAACGTTTTTTCCCATAGTTTTTATTATATTATTATTTATAGAACAAATGGTGTTAACATTGAGGGCCAGGGGTGTAAACACAGCCGTGCAGTCGCCACCATTGTTGCTCCTTTTGGTCGCACAGTTGAAGCACTTATTATTGAATGACATAGTCCTAAAAGAGCAGATATGTAACAGCCTGATGTCAAGACTAAGGAGAGAAAAAACAACAAGACTAGAGAGCGCAAACAGATGTTAAGCAAACATGTGCAAATATAGAGCACAAAACTATCAGTCACTCATATGACAGCATGTGATACAGCATCTTCGTTTACAAAGCATGAGACAATAAAATCTATAGCTAAGAGGATATTGTATCCTATGCTTTTAGTCTGCCTATGGAACATCTGTGTCCTCTATAAGTAAAAAAAAAAAAACAACACAAAATACAAATAGTGTAATACTGTAATACATATGTGTGAACATAAGCTGCTTTGTAAGCTTTTCCGTTCACAAAGTATAGAGCCATAACAGTCAGGTAAGGGTGATGTAACACTTTCCTTGTAACAATTTCTCTTAAAGGGACTCTACCACTTACATAAGCTGTAACTAGATTCCTTGTGCAATACACATAACAACACATTATAAAACACATTAATAAAAACAAATACTGCAGCTTTTTATTTGTTTGAAGTAAGGCTAGGGTCAGACGAGCGCAGTGCGAACGCGCGTTCTGGCGCACTTAATCACGGCCGCACTAGCAGCAGATGCCGGGCAATGACGGCCAATATACGAAGTACGGTCGCACAAAAGTCCGGCTGCGCAACGCAAGTGGAAAATGAACGCATTTTTTCGAGAACGTTAAACCACTAGTACTGACGTACAGAGTGCGCTGCGTCCGCTAGCGGCGTGTGTGCGTGAATTGGAGATGTCAGACACTGCTAATGTCCGGCCAACATAACGTCCAGATGCAAGAAGTGTTTTATTGATGATCCGTACAAAATCACGGATGAAACTGCGCATAGTATGACCGCTATTGCGTATTCCGTGAAAAAATACGTCCATTCTTCGAACGCACATTTTCACGGACAACGTGAAAAATGCGTTAGTCTGACCCTAGCCTAAATGCATGCAAAAAGGGAAAAGCAAAGTTAGGTTTTTTGACCTCATGTTTTCATGTTGTGGATTTTTGAAGTTGAAGTTTTACTTTACTGCTGTGGTTTATCTTCTGCAGCATTTAACAGTCATTGAGGTGGAGGAGGGAAGGTTTAGCCAAGGCTATTGTTCTCCAGGCTACCTGAGAAAAGATCTGGCAGCTGATTGGATGCACCCAGTGACACATATAGAGGAAAATATCACACAATGGATGTACCCAGTGACACATATAGAGGAAAATATCACACAATGGATGCGCCCAGTGACACATATAGAGGGAAATAACACACAATGGATGCACCCAGTGACAAATATAGAGGAAAATATCACACAATGGATGCACCCAGTGACACATAGAGGAAAATATCACACAATGGATGCACCCAGTGACACATATAGAGGAAAATATCACACAATGGATGCGCCCATTGACACATATAGAGGAAAATATCACACAATGGATGCACCCAGTGACACATATAGAGGAAAATATCACACAATGGATGCACCCAGTGACACATATAGAGGAAAATATCACACAATGGATGCACCCAGTGACACATATAGAGGAAAATAACACATAATGGATGCACCCAGTGACACATATAGAGGAAAATATCACACAATAGATGCACCCAGTGACACATATAGAGGGAAATAACACACAATGGATGCGCCCAGTGACACATATAGAGGAGAATATCACACAATGGATGCACCCAGTGACACATATAGAGGAAAATATTTTGTTAACTAAACATACAACAGAAAAACAAAGCACATGTAAGATATCAGCAACATAAAATATACACAAGAAGGACATTGCATTTTTTGGTGTTGTGGCCCCTTAAATAAATGGAAAGAAGAATTCACAAATGTCATGACCGTGTGGCGTCTTCTCTCATACAGACGCTGTATAATTTAATTTCTCTTTTTGTTTTTTTTTTCTGCTGTTTTTTTTTTTTTTTTTTTTTCTGCTGGTTTTTTTTTCTGTTGTGCTTTTGGTTGTTTTTTTTCCCTGGGTGGCTGGTGACTTGTTAATTGGGGGCGTGTAGCCTGTCAGGTGATTTCACTTGTATGGCTACATAATCTCAGGGGCAACTCACTGAGCTTGCTTACAGGGGTTTGAGGTGGTCTACTTTTAAGTGGGCTATTTTCAAGTGGAGTTAAAAACAGGAGTTTAAATAACAGGTATCGTTGTTTATATATTTGTTATCTTGTTTTGGGTATGAGTGTTAGCAAGCTTGAAGGTTTGACCCAGTGCACATCCTGCTGCATGTATGCATGTCTGGAGGAATCCTTCCAGGGTCCATATCTCTGTAGCAAGTGTGAACGTGTAGCTCTTCTGGAAGCTCGTATTGGAGATCTGGAAGGGCAAATCGTAACGCTGAGGCAGATTGACAATCTTGAAAGGAGCCTGCTTCTCACGGAGCAAAGTATAGTTGAGGAATTTAGGGGTGTGGGAGGAGTGGAGTTAACCGGGGAACAGGTTGGTAGCTGGGTGTCAGTGACACGTGGTAGCAGGGGGGGAGGGAAGAGGAAAAGGTTGGCTAGTCCTGATCTTGCGCACACCAACAGATTTGCCCCCTTGAGTGAAGATGTTGGGTGCAGCAGCTCAGGTGTAGCAGTACTGGAGGCTGCTCCCTCTAACAGCCGGGGGATCAGCCCACCAAGTAAGGGAGGGATAAAGAGGGCAAGTAAGCCTAGACAGGTTGTGGTGGTAGGGGACTCTATTATTAAGAGAGTAGACAGGGTAATCTGTCGCGCTGATCGCCTTAACCGGACAGTTTGCTGTCTGCCGGGTGCCCGTGTTAGGCATGTGGTTGACAGAGTTGATAGATTATTGGGAGGGGCTGGAGATGACCCAGCTGTCATGGTCCATATTGGTACCAATGACAAAGTAAGCGGAAGATGGAAGGACCTGAAGAATGATTTCAGGGAATTAGGAAGTAAACTGAAGAAGAGGTCCTCCAAGGTAGTATTTTCTGAGATCCTACCTGTGCCACGTGCTACAGTGGAAAGGCAGCGGGAGATCAGGGAGGTCAATGCGTGGCTTAAAGCTTGGTGCAGGAAGGAGGGCTTTGGGTTTTTAGAGCACTGGGCTCATTTTGCACTGGGGTACAATCTGTATAGTTGTGATAGATTGCACCTGAATGGAAGAGGGTCTGCTGTGCTAGGGGAGAGGATGGTTAAAAGGTTGGAGGAGACTTTAAACTAGTGGAAGGGGGGGAGGGATACAGTATCTTACAAAATGGAGACAGAGCAGATAGCGGAAGGGTTTCAGTTCAGACTAAGGGGGGTGGAGCCGGGGGGATGGGTAATGTAAGAACAGTGGAGGCATGTAATGTAAAGTCGCATTCAGCATGTGTGGGTAGAGACAACATTAAATGTATGCTTGCTAATGCAAGGAGCCTTAATAACAAGATGGGGGAACTAGAGGTAATAGCACACACTAAGCAATACGACATTATAGGAATAACAGAAACATGGTGGGACGAAACGCATGACTGGGCTGTAAACTTAAACGGTTATACATTGTTTAGAAAGGATAGGAAACATAAGAAAGGGGGTGGAGTGTGTTTATATGTAAATCAGGATTTAAAGCCTAATATTACACAACTGGAAAGCGATGAGGGAAATGTGGAATCCTTATGGGTAAATATTTCGTTGGGGAATAAACAGGGAAGTCAATTATTGGTTGGCATATGCTATAAACCACCTAATATAGATAATGATGAGGAAGAACAACTGTTAGAGCAAATTAGGAAGGCTGCAGATCATGGTAGCACTTTAATTATTGGAGATTTTAATTACCCGGACATTAATTGGGATAGTGGGACTAGTAATTCAGCAAAGGGAATCCGGTTCCTGAACATGTTAAATGATACCTTCATGTCACAACTGGTAGAAACACCAACTAGAGAGGATAACTGTCTGGACCTGGTTATAACAAATAATGTGGATCTTTTCTCAAATATTAATGTAAAAGAACAGTTGGGAAATAGCGACCATAACATGGTGACTTTTGAAATAAACTCAAAAAAACACATTCATAAGGGGCATGCTAAAATAAATAATTTTAAAAAGGCCAACTTTATTAAAATAAAGGAAGCTCTCAATGTCATTGACTGGCAGAAACTCTTTCACGGGAAAAACACTGAGGATAAGTGGAATATCTTTAAACTAACACTAGAAAAGTACACGTCACAATATATTCCACTGGTTAATAAATATAAAAGAAACAGACTGAAACCAATGTGGCTTAGTAGGAAGGTAACTAAGGAAATGAAAAATAAAAAGAAGGCATTTAAAGCTTTTAAATCTGATAAATCTGAGGCATCCTATAAAGCATATAGGGCAGCCAATAAAGCATGTAAAAATGCGATTAGATGGGCTAAACTAGAAAATGAAAAAGAAATAGCCAAAGAGAGCAAGACCAACCCTAAAAGATTCTTTAGGTACATAAATTCTAAAAAACCCAAGAGTGAAAATGTAGGTTCACTAAAATCTGAGTCAGGGTTATTGTTAACTGAAGATCAGGATAAAGCAGAAATTTTAAATGATTATTTTTCTTCAGTATTTATCAAAGAGAAACCTATAACAGGAGACATGAAAGTCATTAATAAAAACTTACTAATACAAAGTGACTGGTTGACTCAGGACAAGGTTTTACACAAATTAAACAATGTGAATGTTAATAAAGCCCCAGGGCCAGATGGAATTCACCCGCGAGTACTAAGAGAGCTATGTGTTGAAATATGTAAACCTCTGTTCTTAATCTTTCAAGATTCTTTTCTTTCAGGAATAGTACCAGAGGATTGGAGAAAAGCTGACGTGGTCCCTATATTTAAGAAAGGTTTAAAATTTGTGCCTGGGAATTATAGACCTGTGAGCTTAACATCTGTGGCTGGGAAAGTATTTGAGGGGTTACTAAGGGATAATATTCAGGAATTTATTGGGAGGTATAATGTAATTGGCAAAAATCAGCATGGTTTCATGAAACACAGATCATGTCAGACTAACCTAATTACGTTCTATGAGGAAGTAAGTAGAAGTATAGATCAGGGGGTCGCAGTGGATGTGATTTACTTAGATTTTGCCAAAGCTTTCGACACAGTTCCACACAAAAGGTTACTACTTAAATTAAGAAAAAATGGTCTAGATGAAAATACTTGTTCTTGGATAGAAAACTGGCTAAAAGATAGGGTACAGAGAGTGGTCATAAATGGTACATTTTCAAGATGGACACCAGTGGTAAGTGGTGTCCCTCAGGGGTCTGTTATAGGACCAATACTATTCAATTTATTTATAAATGACCTTGAGATAGGCATTGAAAGTCATGTATCAGTATTTGCAGATGACACAAAGCTAGGAAAAGTAATACAATGTGAGCAGGATGTTACTTCGCTGCAGAGGGATTTAGATAAATTGGGGGACTGGGCACTTAAATGGCAGATGAAATTTAATCTAGATAAATGTAAAGTTATGCACTTTGGAGTGAAGAACACACAAGCAATATATACCCTAAATGGTACGGGGTTAGGGAAATCCAAGCAGGAGAAGGATTTGGGAATAATCATAGACTTCAAACTAAGTAACAATGTGCAATGTCAAACAGCAGCCGCCAAGGCCAGCAAAGTACTGGCATGCATTAAAAGGGGAGTTCACTCACGGGATGAAAACATAATTTTGCCTCTGTATAAATCAATGGTCAGGCCGCACCTTGAATATGCCGTGCAATTTTGGGCACCTGTCTTAAAAAAAGATATTATATCGTTAGAAAAAGTGCAGAGACGGGCAACTAAATTAATAAGGGGGATGGAAGGGTTAAGTTATGAGGAAAGACTAACAAGCTTAAACCTGTTTAGTTTAGAGAAAAGGCGCCTTAGAGGGGATCTGATAACCTTATATAAATATATACGGGGCCATTATCAACCATTGTCTGATAACCTATTCATTAACAGGACTATACATAGGACAAGGGGTCATCCATTTAGACTGGAAGAAAGAAAATTTAGCTTAAAGCATAGGAAGGGTTATTTTACGGTGAGAACAATAAAGCTGTGGAATTCTCTGCCTGTTGAGGTGGTTGGGTCAGAGTCTGTACAGACTTTTAAAAAACGACTGGATGACTTCCTGCAGACACAGAATATTAAGGGTTATAATATTTAATATGTGGGTAAAAGCTTCTTGATCCAAGGAGAAATCTGACTGCCATTCTGGGGTCAAGAAGGAATTTTTTCCCAGTATGTTGCATATTGGCGAGCGCTTCAGACTGGGTTTTTTGCCTTCTTTTGGATCAACAGCAGTAGGTTATGTGGGAGAGGCTGAACCCGATGGACGCATGTCTTTTTTCAGCCTATATAACTATGTAACTATGTATAGATCTCATATGTTTTCTCACATTAAAGCCGTGTAGGGAGACAGTGATTAATTTCCGCAAGCCTTTTTCTCAAGCAATAACACAAAACCCATCTTCTTTTTTCTCGTTTTTGGCTTGTAATCTTTCGACATCTCTCTGAAGTTGATTAATTTTTGCATGATTTTCTTGATTCTCTCTGTATATTTCAATTTCCTAGAGATGAGAGGATAAATGCCCCAAAAGAGAAAAAGAGATCATAAGAGAAATGCCTTGTGAGCCTTAATAGACAATACATGTGATTGAAATTAGGGGAGGAACCAGACTGAGACTCCAGGAGGAGCAATCTACCACTTTTATTCAGGGAAAGATAGGGCAAAGGGCACTGTGTGGAGGGGTTATAGAAAGGTACACATGGAGACTGGACTGATAAGGGGAACTGTGGGGGGTTCACATGGACACTGCACTGTGTGGAGGGGCTATGGGAAGGTATACATGGAGACTATGGGAAGGAACTCATGGAGAGATTGTGTGGAGGGGCTATGGGGAGGTACACATAGAGGCTGTGCGGAGGAACTATGAGAAGGTACACATGGAGAGTGGAGACTGAATGATAAGGGCTGTAAGCGGTTCACATGGACACTGCACTGTGCAGAGGGGCTATGGGAAGGTATACATGGAGACTATGGGAAGGAACTCATTGAGATTGTGTGGAGAGGCTATGGGGAGGTACCCATGGAGAAAGTGTGGGGGACTATGGGGTGGTACACTTGAAGACTGTCTGCAAGGGTTTTTGGGAGGTACACATGAAGGGCGGCTGTGTGGAGAGGCTTTAGGGTGGTAGACATGGAGACTGTGTGAATGGGTGGTAGATGTGGAGATTGCATGGAGGGGTTATGGTGAGGGACACATTGAGACTGTGTAGAGGGGCTATGGTGAGGTAGACATGTACGAGTGTGTGAAGGGGTGGTAGACGTGGACACTACATGGGTGGGGTTCTGAGGAGGAACACGTGGAGACTGAGTGGAGTGGCTACAAGGCGGCTGTGTGGAGACTATTTGGTACACATGGAGAGCCTGGAGCCTCCACGCATCACTTTCTTATTTCCGGACTGTAAAGTCCGTGCTTGCTGTTTCTGCCTGAGCTTTGCGGGTTTCCCAGTTTAGCTATTAAGACAAATGTGTTTGCATATGTAAAGGACTTGACAGACGTACCCTCTTTTTCTGAGCTTCCAGCCATTGGTTCTCTCTCCTAAGTTGAGCTTTATCCTCTTCCATCTTTTTCAGCAGCATCTCCATGTGCTGCTCATATCTTCTTTGTTCGACGTGACGAATATTTTCCTGGTGCTTGGCTTCCATCCTCCGAATTTCAGTCTCTCTCTCAGCCGCATCTGCTTCGGCTTCCTTTTCTATAAAAGATCGAACATAAGTTATATATATACTATATACAATTAGGTGAAGGCGATCAAGCGTCACCTCTTACTGTAATCTAGATGGATCGCTGTAACACCCAATGTGTTGTTTCTACCCTCAACACCAAATATACAATAGAAAAGAGAAAAAATAGAGATGAAGCGCTCCACGATAGAGACCAGGAGTTATGATACACCACAAAATTAAAAATTGAATAATAGTACCTCTGTTGGATAATCTCTTTGGGTTTAGTAGACAATGGCATGTCATAGATAGATACTAACATAGGATACAGATAGTTCTTAATACCTGAGATTAAAAAGGATAAAAATAACATACAGGGTTAATCAAAGCGAGCCGATCTGTAACCGAACAGTGAAATTCAGCGTACGGTTACCTTTCCTGGCCATTCAGCTATTCTGAGAGTAGGGATGGGCTGCCGGTTCGAATCCGTTTGAAGTTCGATTCGCACATTGGCTGTTCGAAAGTTCACAAACTTCGAACGTTTTGGGACGTTCGCAGAAAGTTCGAGAAAAAAAAAAAGTTTTCAAAAAAAGTCCAAAAAATGCCTAAAAGATCCTAAAAAATGTAATAATAAAGAGACTCCCCACTGCAGAATCCCACCCGTTGGGTCACATTACATTCTTGTTGCTAACGGTAGCGCTCACTTGCGTGCGCACTAACGTTACCTGCGGTGTCTACCGCATATTACAATCCAAACGCAAACGGGTTAAGTATGTTACCCGTTTGCGTTTGGTACCTTGCGCTTTTCAGTATTACAATCTACTAGCGCTAATTAACGTCTGGCTGTGGTTAGCAAGAAGTTATCGCTGCAATTTGTCAGTTTTCTGCTTCGGCAACTACAATTTAGCCAAAATACAGAGACCATTCACTAAATAGCGAATTTGCCGTATTTTTGCCGAAAAGGGATCGGTGAAATGCAGCGAAATGGGCCAAATTACAAAGCATTGAAATTGCACAGAATAGACCCTTTTGTAGGCGTTAAATGATGACAGCTGTGGCGCTATGCACCGTGCTGGGATCAGCTGCCGGAGGCCATAAGACTCCATGGAGTCAGACGCGAGCTCACATGAGATCTACCCAGGACGGCGAACGGATTCGCAGAGGAAACTTTAGGAACCGCAGACTGTAATGACTTCATGCTAATAGCTAGGCTTGTGCACCGATTTTTTTTTCGGTTCGATTCGATTTTTCGGATTTTCAAACTTTTCGATTCGGCTCGTTTCGACCGATTTCTGTTTCGATTCGGTTCGGCTCGACTCGTTTTTCGTGTACATTTTTTTTTCGGAATATCGACCATTTTTCGTATTTCCGTGTCACTTTGCTTGTTTTTTGTATCGACTTTTCGTGATTTCGGAAATTTTCGTTTTTTTGGAACGTCTGTTCTCCTCGTTTCAAAGCAATAAATTTCGATTTGACACATTTCAAGTCCATTCGAAAATTCCGAAAATATTTAGTTTCGGCTCGGAAAACTTTTCGGATCAGTCATTTTCGGATCTAAAAATTTTCGGAAAATATGCCGCATCCGAAAACACGAATCGGGAAATTTCGTGAAGATTCCGAAATTCCGAAACCCGAAACGCACATCCCTACTAATAGCCCAGCAATGATGAAGGTTGGCACCCCAGATGTTCCAGAACTACATGTTCCATGATGCTTAGTCACACATAAGCCTGGCTGAGCATCACAGGACATGTAGCCTAGACACATCTGGGGTGCCGAGGTTCGCCATCACTGTCATAGCCTCATTCGAATATGAACAAACAGTGAACCCGATTGTAGTGTGGACGGAATTCAGTTTTCTGAAACAGAGACCGTTTGGGATAAAAGATTGGGAAAGACAAGACGTCTACTGCATTCATAACTTCGTCTTGTCCATGCACCCAACTTCATCGCTCACCTCTCAGCACCTTTAGGTTCTCCGTCAGAGTCTCATCTGCTCGCATGATCGCGGCCTCAATATCTCTGTTCTGACTGATGAAATCCCGGAGCACTTCAAGGGTCTTTGGGGTGATAAAAAAACAAAAGGCAACATGTCAAGGTGAGAATATTAACCCTTTCACTGCTGAGCCATTTCACCTCTGTGTGCTGCTGAGCCCATTTTGGCCGTTTTGTGCTCGTCATGTTTAAACACGATTTTAATATATTTTATCGCAGGACCCATACAAATTATACATCGTTATTTCCGGCAGACTAGGCAGATTAAAAATATATCATTATTACATGTATACGTCATGTCCTGCCAGAATTCTATAACAAAAAATGTCAAAAAATGTGAATTTCCATTATCCAAAGCGTGTAAAAGAATTTTTTCACATTTTATCATCCAAGCCTTTGCGGATTTATATATTCTATGGTATACGCTTGTTAAAAAAATAATTGAAATAAGTAACCCTTTACTGCATATTTTAGGAGAAAATACGAGTCTTTAGCTAAAACTAAAAAAACTAAGGCCCATATTATAATCTTCACGCTAAAACGGGGACGCTAAGGAAAAAAATCTGTTTCTGCTGGTTTATCCTTAGCATCCCCGTTTTAGCGTGATATTACGGTGTAGGCGCTAAACCAGCAGCCTGCACCGTAACATGGCACTAAGCCTCGGGATGCTCGCGCCGCCACGAGCATCCTCTCCATGGATTCCGTAGGACTCCATTGAAGCTGACGCTACCAGTAACTTTTTTACCCCAGTCTGTCTCTGCTCCCGGCAGAAAGAAGAGGCAGATGGAGCCGCCGTTCTCGCCACAGGATGGGAGGTGAGTATCTGATTTTTTTGGGGGATTTTCTGCAGAAAGGTGAGATCAGATAAGCAGATCTACAAGGAGCCAGGCAATGGCGGCGCCCAGCAGTGAGCATGTCGAGTACATGATCAAGAACACCCAGTGAAAACTGAGGAGGACCGGAGACTGGTGAACAGAGTGCCTATGCAGCAAAAAAATTCAAACTGGCTGCCATGTCTGAAAGGTGGTTGCATCATTAGGCTTTAAACATTTGTTGGAAGAGAGGGGGGGTTAAAATGGAATGTTGTTTTTGGGTAACATAAAGAATATTGTGTGTCTTAACGAGAGCAGTAAGTGATACCTTTACGCCTTTGCGGGGTATTTCATTGTAGAATTCCACTATGTGCATTTTATCCTTCAGAAATTCCTTGTGTCCGCCAGGTTTCATGTATTCCCCTCTTTCTATTTTATGCTCCAGTGTCTCTCCGAGTTGAAAAAGCCACGATTTACACACATCTGCTGATATCATATCATTGCTATTGGAAAAGATCTTGAACTTCTCGCCCATTATTGTCTGGTAAAAAAATAAAAAAAAAGGTGAAATATAAATCTTTTTGTTTATTTCCGCATACAAGTTTGACTTATTCTTTATAATTAGTAAAACGTGCAATAGATCTTCACGAAAAAAAAAATCTGTTACTTTTTTTGGGTGTTGCTGCATGGTATTTTTGATGCAAACCCGGTGGTGGCTCGTCCTTAGGGTCAGATGGGGCAGCGCCCTACTATATATTTTTGGAATAAAAACAAAATAAAATTTTATAATAACATGTATATAATTTTATTCTGTGTCATTTAATATGTGGCTGATTGATAAAATGTGTTTTGTCCCTTTAAGCAGTGCCATTGTCTACTCAACTGTTGCTAGGCAGTGTAAAAAAAAGAAAGATTAACAGGTTTATTCAAAGAGAATTGAAAGGTCACCACACGTTCGGTGACTTTTCGTTCTCTTCAATTCGGTGCGATTTGGCGATCCTATTTCGGCAACCCTGCGGTGTATTCAGCAAGCACCACAGGTTCCCCGAATTTCAGGGAAAAGCCACCGCAAACCCGACGATCACTCACTGCAAAACCCGGCGAACGCACACCGAAACCAGCAAAAACTTCTCGATTAACCCCGCCGAACACGCCAGATAAACCCGAGCAGCTGACGATCACAGCGCAGAGCAGCCGCCAGAAAAACCCGACACCGCAGACAAATCGGGTGAGAAAAAAAAAACAGTTTGCTTGAATGTTTGAAAAGTGAAACGCTGTTTGCAAAGAAACTGCAGAACGAAAATGTCTGGAATTTACATATAAGATCCAATGAACGATAATAAAAAGGGCTGTTACAGAAAAAAGGAAATAACGATTAAAAAAAAAACGGAAAAAAATATTTTGCGAAAAAAAAATCTAAAAATGCCTAAAATATCCTAAAAAATCTATAAATAAAGAGACTTTTTACTGCAGATTATTATAATAAACAGTTTTTTAGATATATGAATTAAAACGGGAATATTTTTAACATTGAAGCCTATGGAATTCTCCTGAATAAATCTGCCGAATGAAACCACCGAACAGCAGGGCAATTTGGCAACTTTTCACTGCTGTTTTTTGTTCTCTGAATAGACGAAGCATTGCTTTTTCATGGGGTTTTCACTGCCCTCGAACAGGCCTCGAACAGGCACCGTATGTACAGGCAATTCGCCAGGATTTGAAGAACTGCCTGCTCTCTGGATAGCCGAATGGCCAGGAAAGGTGACCGAACGCTGATTTTCACTGTTCGGTTACCTTTCGGCCACAATTCGGATCTCTTTAAAAACTCTGTATGTTTTTGCCTAGGGTGGGAGGACCGTCAAGGTTCCTGCACCTGGGCCCTGAGGTTTCTAGTTACGCCTGTGGATATATTCCTATTCATGATTTAAAACATTCATGTTTCCAGTCTGGCCCCACCAACTTGACATGTCACCAGCCACCACTGCGCACACCCTGCCTTTCCTTTGTGTTTCTCCTCAGTTAAGCACCTCACCCTTCCCCTTTCTGCTTCCGTGGTATAATTTCTGAACAGTCGGCTCTCTGTTCTTCTTTTAGTTTCGTTAAGAGTGTAAGGTTCAATATCTGTATAAAATCACCTGTGGTAGCCTTTATCGCATGATGAATCTGGAACATCACTGATGTTTAAAGAAACACGACCGCTAACATAAGCTGTAATGGGATTACTTGTGTATTACAAGCAAAAAACACATTATAAAACACATGCTGCTTTTTTTCTTTGTTTGAAGTAACAACATGTTAAAAGGAAATATAAAATTAGGGTTTTATCTCCTGTTTCCATTTTGTGGCTTTATCCCATGATGCAACATTTACCAAAATCATAGCACCAGTTTCAATTCACAGCTGTGGTTTACCTTCTACAGTAATGAAGAGAAAATGGGTAGTGGAGGGAATGTTTAGACAAGGCAGCAGGGGGTTTATTATGTTGTCCAGGCCACCTGAGATAAGAAATGGCAGTTGAATGAGGTCTGATAGTGGGCTAACAACACTCAGTGGTACCCCTGGTGATGTCATTGACATACATTCCACACAATGGAGTCAGCATTATCACCAAACCATTACAAAACTCTGGGTCAGACTATGGCCATAGGACTCTCTATCCTACTTTATTTTATGATAACTGGAGGGGGGCACTGGACCAGTGAACTGGGGGAAAGTAGTCAATGCTAGTGAGACCTATGTGCTCGCAAGGGAATTGGTTTTGACCTAGTGCCGGACTCATAAAGGTACTCATAGGCAAGTGAAGAAATTTGTGACCACTCGGTCAACAGTGTATATGTAACATTTGCGCACACACTAAAATAGGGGATGAGCATGTGTTTGGGTACATGGCCACCTGTCTTTAACCCCCATGCAACGGGTGGTTCGAATTAAGACTTTTACAAGGGGATCTTTGCTTGTTCCCATTCTGTCACTTTTGAGGTTACCACCATACTCTCAATACTCCTAGAATGTCATCACTGCATTTGGGAAGTATAGTCATCATATTAATGTTATATTTATTCATACATGCACTCTATGTTCCTCAACTGATCATGAGAGGTCAAGATGAGTAACTCACCTTAAGCTGGTGTTGGAATTCTTGGTCTTTATCCTGGAAGGAGCGACTCAGAAAGGCTTTGATGGCCTTTTCCTCACTGTCCAAGTGCATGATCAACAGCTCATCCTGTGTCTCCGTGGGGAAGTCCCGCTCATACGCTCTCATTTCTGCATCGTACCTGCTCACAGCATCCTTTATGGCTTCCTCGTTCTCGGTTTTTGCGAGAATTACGACTGCGCTCTCCAGACACGGCACGCAATTGCTCTGTATTGCTTTCACATAGGTGACCGCCAGTTGCCCTAACACTGAGAAGAAGAGGGAGAATCAGAAACCGAGTGTCCTATTGGTTTTGTTTTAAACTACTTTAGCAAAATGGCACCATGAATAATAACCCATCCCCCCCGCCCTAGATTTAAGTTAAACTATTATAGGGATTGTCATAAGGTCAATATTCCAAGAAAAAAAATCATTGATTTTTTTAGTTGAAATTGTGCCGATAGATTTTCAGTCTTCAATTTATCAATGATTCACTGAATAAATAAAATTAAATAGATTTTTTGCTCATGTTTACGACATTATTTTAACAATTTTTAAAAGAAATATGACTAACCCCTTACCTATCATGAGTTAACTTGATCTGGACTTATTGTGGTGAATTCAAGTGAATATAGATTCCAATTAGGCTCCGGGATATGTCTCTAAAGTTACAGTATGTCAAACATATCAGCCGATGTATAGCAACTCGCAAAAAGCCGAGGAACCCTCCTGCCTGTTTATAAAATACAATACAGTGCATACAGTCCCTAAATACACTGTAATGAATTACTGTGCATTTAGATTGTGTATATGTATTTGTGTGTATGTGTTTGTTTTGGTTATGGGGTTCAGGTGTAATTTAAAGTGCTTTTCTATAAAACCTTTGATTGTTGACAGTGGTTTTATGGAAAACCACTTGGTAGAAAAGAGGTTGGTTAACCTTATGATGTTATCGTAATGAACTTAATGACTGAGTTAATTAATAAACCTTTACACAAATATTCATTATCAAAATCTGTTTGCAGGGTATAGTTAAATGGATACTCGAGGGTTATTTCTTGGGGATGCTAGCAAGGCTCTTCACGTGTACCTGTCCATAAGCTTCATCTAAGGACTAGAGAAAGGCACAAAAGCCTGCTGGAAAGAGAATGGGCATCCGGCAAGGTAGCAGTATTAACAGATGTGACCCAGTCGGAGTTACAGAGAGCTTAAGTGTTAACCCCATCCCATTTTAACCCTAAAGTGAAGCTAAACCCTACATTTATTCCAGTGCCAGGCTCCCTTGTTGCTGGAGCATACGATGTGCTGCCAGCTTCATGTCAAGCTGCAGCTGTTACGTGACAAAGGGAAAGTTGGATGCTCAAGGGATCATCCAGCCAGTCCAATGGTTCTCAATGTAAGCATTCGCTGGAAATAGGGTAGAAAAGATAGCTGCTATCCAGATCATCATTGATTTGTGTTTTGTGTGTAATCCCAAGAACTCAAAGGACTGAATAAACCCAACAAGATGCTCCTGGAGTGCAAGGGACACTCATATCTCTCTCACCATTAAATCTGCAGTGAATGGTCACAGTGCCTGATGTTTCCCTTTAAAGGGCACCTGTCATGGGCAAAATAGTGTATGCCCATTTGACAGGGCACCTCTACCTTTATGTAGATCAGAAATCAGATCATTATTTACCTGACCTGTTTAATGTAAAAAACTGAGATATCCTAAGAACCCCCCTCTCCCCAGAGTCGTTGCCATGTTGCCAGGAGGAGGGAGTGCAGCAGGCAGAGAACCTCCATACAGGACGGCCCCAGGCACAGTCAGAGTGTTGCGAGGCTGTCACTCAGATCCTGACAGGCAGACAGTGCAGACCTCACAACGAGCAGTGGGTGGTCCTGTGGGAGGGCTCTCAGCTCACAGCCGTCCTCCTCACTGTGGCATGCCGCAGTCACATAGGGGGCAGGGGAAACTTCAAAATGAAATATCTCAGTTTATTATATTATATACAGTAAGTCAGTGAAAAAATGCTGGTCTATAAAAAGGAAGGCATGCCCCATCACACGGGCAAAGACTTTTTGACCATTACAGTGACCCTTTAAATATTTTGGGAGGCAGCCACTAAACAAGAAATTGAAGATAACTGATAAGGTAAAATAGTCCAAAACAGGTATAGTTGAAACAGACTCTGGTTCAGAAGATGTTATAACCTTGGTGATTGAGGACTAAAATACGCAAAACCCTTGTTGACTCTTCTTAATTCAAGGATAAACCATCACGCAACCTG
Organism: Leptobrachium leishanense; assembly: GCA_009667805.1. Classification (NCBI taxonomy): domain Eukaryota; kingdom Metazoa; phylum Chordata; class Amphibia; order Anura; family Megophryidae; genus Leptobrachium; species Leptobrachium leishanense. Next base: position 92,347,816 of record CM019073.1, read on the forward strand.
TTAAATCATGCTTTCCACTAACACTCACATCTTCCACTAATTTCTTGTCCCCCCGCAAGGGTTTTGATCCTGCCGTCCTGAAAAATGTAACTGCAGAACCTTCCTGTCTGTCTTACAAACTCCTCGTTCAGGTCGCGATCCTGCAAGTCTTCCAGGCGATGGAGGTTTTCTGTAGAAGTCGGGCGGTCGAACACAAAGCACTTGTGTGAGTGGAAGTATTCCAGAATGCACTCCCGAGGGAGGTTGTACTCTTTAATTTTATCTGACAAGCCTGGGTAAGGAAAAGAAAAGAAAATATAATCCATAATATTTATTGTTCTTAATGGTTCACTTCCTCTATATCAACCTATTCTTAGCATATTACCAGAACAGGGGACGTGCAAAACTTACGATAAGATGATAGATTTCTAGGTAATAACGCAATTTATAGATATATAAATAATGCATTTACAAAGCTCTGAGCACCAGAATGAGTGAAACAGGAATGGAAAGTGCTTAATTAAACAGTCTGAAGCTGTGCCGGTGGAATTAAGAGCCTCCAAAATTAAGGTATGCTATCCCGGTGCATATATATGCTGAACCAGTGGAGAGTTGACAGTCCAAGAATCAAGTGTTGCATGTGTGAAGAGCACTGAAAGAAGTCATTGGAACTTCTACGCCGGCACTGGGAAAGCAGAAGCTATGATGTCTCATCAATGGATGAGACATCCAGAGGAGTACCGTTCCTTTTCCCACTTAAGGCGAAAAGACAAACACACGTCTTATAATATGCCGGCGATCAGAAATGGAGCATCAAATGTACGCTGCCGCCGCTCTTGACGTGCCGCTTGGGTCAGTCGCCCTACTGTCTCTTCTCTTTGAATCTACTGGAGATTTTGCATTGTCGGATGTGATAGCCACATGCTGATGGAATATCACCAACAATGTCAACTTTATCGGAACAGGTTCACTTTCATCTCAGAGGGCAAATAAAATGGATTGACTGCTGGAGTTGCCCCACTTGTCCTTGAATAAATCACTATGTAACTCTGTTCCTACCTGGCTTTAGCCGCAGGCTATGCTTCAGATATTCATCCTCTGTTATCTCCCGACCATCTAGTTCCAGATGCAGACTAAAATCCCTGACGCACCATGTGAAAGACGGGAAAACCCTTTTATATTCTGCGGAGTCATTTTCATCTTGATTATTCGATGACTTCAGTCGAATCCGTCTTGTTAACTCTGTTACATAACTGAGACGTTTTAAGGAGAAAATTTATCATTTCAAACCTTTATATAAACATTATCCAGAGATCTAGATCAGATCTAAAGAGGTTTCTCACTAACCTACGAATTGACCCTGAACTGCACCAGGCGGTGAATTTCACTGTTCGACGCAATTTCGATTCAATTCGTCTATTCCCTAAGATCTCAATTCACCAAATACAGGTGAATCAACAGCAAAATATGGTGCAATGCGACAGCGTTCAGTGGCATCGAAATTGCCCCATAACAGACGATCTCATCTTCTATTCACGGAACGCCGAACTGCACTGAAATTCCAACGAAATGCCTCATTTTCAGTTCGACCGGTTTAAACAGGCGAATCCCATAGTTTTCAATGTAAAAAGGTAATGTCATTTAAAAAAAATTTAGAGACCGTTTATTACTCCCATTTTTACCGAAAACACTTTTTTTTTTTTTTGGACACCTTTAAGTGTTTTTCAGACAAAAGTTTTGTTTCCCAATTTTATTATAATCATTCTTTTTTATTCTGTAACAGACCTTTTTATTATTTCTTAAAGGTTAATTTAGAAACATTTTAATTTTTTTTTGTTAATTTAATTCCTATTAGGAGAATAGGATAGTCTAGTTTTTTTATTGTTATTTTGCAGTTGGAATTTGCCGATGCCAATTCGACGCAGTACGGCTGTTTTCGCGGATAGCGTGTTCGGTGACTACGATGTTGTCAAAATATGGTGACCATTCGCTAAATAGTGAATTCACCATATTTTCGGCAAAGCAGAATCGTCGATGTACGATGAAGTACAGAGAAAATCAAAGCTCCAAAATAGCCTGTAATTAGCAGGAAATCTGTTTCCCCCCCAGGAATATCTGTGATAATGTAAAGGATACTGTAGCTGATCCATCGCTTGTTGATCGATAGTGCCAACACTATTAAAAACCAGATTACTGCTCAAGAGAACGGCCAGGCAGAAGATCCAGGCATCATTCTCATTGTCTCCCTGAGATTAAGGAAAAGCAAAACAGGAATTCATGTTACTCAAAGCATTGTATTCATTCCAAGAACATCAAGGTAATATCCTTAAATTTTATCACAGGGGCGTAATCGCAAGCAAGACCAACGTATTGCGCACTTTATTGGCAGTTCATTTATAAATGAGACTTTTGCACAGTTCGAGTCCATTAATTTTGGGTCTAGATCAAACGTATTTGTTTATCGCTCGGATTTCTATTTCAATTTTTCACTTTTTAAATAAGTAGCATGTGTTTAAATCACGGTGGAGGGTATCACCATCTCCCCATCAAACCAAGTTCGCTGTCTTGGAGTTACACTTGACTCTGCTCTTTCCTTCATCCCCCACATCAAGTCTCTTTCCTCCTCCTGCCGATACCAACTGCGTAATATTTCCAGAATTCGGCCATTTCTTACCGCTGTCACCACAAAACAACTCATACACGCCCTGGTAATCTCCCGACTCGACTATTGCAATAATCTCTTATCTGGCCTCCCTCTGTCCCGCCTCTCCCCCCTACAATCCATCCTGAACGCCTCCGCCAGGCTAATTCACTCACCCGCCGCTCTGTCTCTGCCGCTCCCCTCTGTGGGTCCCTTCACTGGCTCCCCATCCACTGCAGAATTAAGTTCAAAATCCTTATCCTTACCTACAAAACCCTCACTAACTCAGCGCCCACTACCTGTCCTCACTAATCACCAAATACACCCCAGCCCGCTCCCTAAGGTCAACCAGTGACCTGCGCCTAGCTTCTCCCCGTATCACCTCTTCCCATGATAGACTGCAGGATTTCTCACGCGCAGCCCCCACTCTCTGGAACACTCTCCCTCGTACTGTCAGACTTTCCCCTAACTTCTCTTCCTTCAAACGCTCCCTGAAAACATTCCTACTTAGGGAAGCCTACCACCCAACTCACTGACGCAACCATCAATCACTCTCACCTTACAGTCCTCTCCTCCTGTTTCCAACCCCAACCCTCCCAGATTGTGAGTTCCTACGGGAATAGGGCCCTCATCTCCTCCTGTACTGTTTGTCAAATGTTGTTCAATGTATTGTAACCCTGTCTATACTGTGCTTATTGTACAGCGCTGCGGAATATGCTGGCACTTTATAAATAAAGAATAATAATAATAATAATATTATTGAAGTATGGAAAAAAGATACCTCCAGCGCTGCAAGGAATGGTGCACAGGTGCTACCACATTTATTTTAAATAAACAAAAAGAAAACACAAAACAAACGTTTCGGGGACACAGCCTCTTCCTCAGTGTATAGTGCCTGAGGAAGGGGCTGTGTCCCCGAAACGTTTGTTTTGTGTTTTCTTTTTGTTTATTTAAAATAAATGTGGTAGCACCTGTGCACCATTTCTTGCAGCGCTGGAGGTATCTTTTTTCCATACTTGCTTAAGATTCATTACCCTCTTGGTTGGATGTACAAGAGTGAATTGCCTCTCCAGCAGCAGCTGAGTATATTTTCATAAATTTTCTTAAAGAACTTTCTTTTGGGTACTGTGGATACCCAACCCCATACATAATTTTTGTGTCACTTTTATTATTGGGTTGAACTGTTAACAGTTCACAACGGAGAATTTTTATTGAGATTCTCCGACCAAAAAACTAAAATATCTCCAGTTCCTTTGCTTTCCTGAAATTAAGCTCATGGTATCATTGACCAACGACCATGATTGGAGATTGACCTGGAAATATGGAAAGATGTCGGCCTTTTTCATGGGCTTGACAAAGGCTAACGTTTTGTCTGAAACATTGTCATCAATCTGGGAAACCTCCAAACTACTGCCACTTCATGACCTTAGTGCCCAGTTGTCAACTTGCTGCTTACTGGCCTCCCCAACTCCTGTATTGCCCCTTTGTAATCTGCAATGAATGCAGGGACCAGGCTTATTTTTATCACCAGACGCACCTCTCGTACCTCCCCCCTCTGCCAGTCCCTTCATTGGCTTCCTGTACGTTTCAGGATACAGTTTAAAATACTGATGCTCACTTTCAAAAGACTCAATAACTCAACTCCTCCCTACACGTCTTTGTTACTCCACAAGCACGTCCCATCTAGAACACTCCGGTCGGCGGGCAATCTCCACCTGTCATCTGTCTACACCCGCACCACCAACTCTCGTTTCCAAGACTTCTCAACTTCTCAAGGGCAGCTCCTGTCCTGTGGAATTTCTTGCCTCGTCCTATCAAACTCTCCCCTGATCTTCAGGCCTTCAAGAAATCCTTCAAAACCCATCTCTTCAGATTAGCGTACTACATCACTGATGCAAGTCATCCCTCTGCTCACCTACTCACACTTGATTGAAGCCACTTCTATGGCACCACCATTCCCAAACAACTGGCACTAATGATCCTACTATCTAGTAAAATTCCCTGTGTCTTCCTCAACCCCAATCCCTCTAGACTGTAAACTCCTATGAGCATAGAAACATAGAAACATAGAAAATGTCGGCAGATAAGAACCTTTCGGCCCATCTAGTCTGCCCAATTACATGGATACTTTACCTGGATTTATCTTTTGTTTAGGATAGCCTTATGCCTATCCCATGCCTGCTTAAATTCAATCACTGAGCAGGGTCCTCTGCACCTCTTGTTTCTATCCTATGTCCGTTTACCTGTATCTCGTTCCCTTTGTTATTGTAAAGTGCTGAGGAAACGGTTGGTGCTATATATATATGATGACAATAATAATAATAATAATAAGACAGTCACCTTCTCCACGTCTCCCAGCCCCTCCGTATCCAACAGAACCAACGAGTGGTCTGGTTTGGTTGAGTGAGGAACACACCACATCCAGATGCCTTTAGTCATAGACTGGATGGTAGCTCCTAGCGCGAATCCTGGGGAGGGAAAGGTAATGTTATTTCAAAATGCGTATTAACCCTTCCACTACCATTTAGTTTTAATCAATATTATGTTAACACTTCTTTGACACACAGGATGTGTAAATTAGATTTAAATGCAGGTTAAAATAATGATGTTGCATAAAGATTGTTATTCTGAGATTGCGAAAAGGTTCAAATAGTGTAAAGTTGCTCATTTTTATTTATTCGTTTTTATCCTTTACATAAATATTATTGGGATGAAAGGTTCTACACTCCAGATGGTGTCCCTTATCTTCCACAATTTCAAATGAGGTCTGCTTCATTGGCATACAGTCAGAAATGCATTATTAGCATACAGATGCTTCTGAAGACCAACCAAAATGCCCCTGATAATACCCAGATCTCATCTGTGCAGATTATAAATTGGATTTGCATGTTTCTAATCACGAAGGAGATAAAGCTTGATTTTCTTTAACATGACAATGTCTACATTTTGTTTTGTGGTTTCTGTGAGATGCATCGCAATGGATATCATCATTTCAAGAGTAATTCCTGTGCTCCTTTTTAATATAGATTATCACTCACCGCTCTTGCTTCCTGCTAGGTTGTTCATAAGGTATGATTTTCCTGTGCGGTATTTTCCTACGATCGCAACGACGACCAAAGGCTGAGGGAGGTCATTGAGGATCTGCAATGCTTCCTCGTTGACTATTAATCCAACCCCACTCTGGTTTTCTATTAGACACACGGGATCTCGTGTCGCGCTTTGGAAAGTCATCTGTAAAACGAGAGATTATGTAGCATTTATGTACACGAGAGGACATCCATTTCCACGAGTGACACTCAAATATCCTTCAGACGTTTGTAACGTGTGACTTTTGGGACTACATTGCATATTTTGCAGTAAAACGGGTGTGCTTGGGAGAGAAAACTGCGCCCGCAGTTTTCTCACTAGCGCCCCCATTTTACCGTGAAATTACAATGCAGGCGCTTAAAAAACTGCCTGTATTGTTAGTGGGGACTAAGTCCCGGGATGTGCGTGACAGCACTAAGCGCCGCCGCGCTCATCCTCTCAATGGAGTCCATAGGACTCCATTCACACAGACTGTGGCGGTCATATAACCTGCCGGATCTCGCCTCGTGAGATCCGGCAGGTCGGCGTAGTGATCTGCAGGGAGAGACTGGGGGACTTTTTCTCCCAGTCTCTCCCTGCTACCACCGGACGGAGCCGCGGTCCTCACCGTGGCATACTAGGTGAGTATCTGGATTTTTCTGGGGGATTTCTGCACCAGCGGAATCTGTTAGCACCAAGTCCAGGCTGTGGTTAACATTTTGTTAACTGCAGCCGGATGTTAATCAGCGTTAGGACTTTGTAATCCTAACGCTGATTAACACTTTGCGCAAAGTACAGTAACCTCGCGCTGAAAAGCGCAAGGTAACAAACGTTAACGGGTTGCTTAATCCATTAGCGTTTGGATTGTAATGTGCGGTGGCCACCAGGGCTAAAGTTAACGCTCACGCAGGTGAGCGCTAACATTAGCACCAAGATTGTAATGTGGCCCTTGCTCTTTATTCTTCACAAATAACACTTTTTGAAGTCAAGTTTCTATATATATATACACACAAGCATTCCAGACCTGAGATGCAAACACTGGGCGGCTGGCAGGATGCTCTAACGGCATTCAACCAGGCCCCTGGTTCTGGCCGCCATTCAACGAGCGGCGGCCGGCAAAGGTTTAGAGCAGCCACTTGGTGGATACACCCCAGCCGTGATCTCGCGAGATTGTGCACTGTTTGAGTAGAGGGGGCATCTGCACGAGTACCAAGCACTCGTGCAAATGCTAGTATCGGCACCGATACTAGTATCGGATCGGTGCATCCCTAATTATTATTATTATATTAATACATCTTTATTTACATAAAAAGTGAAACACACAATTTAATGTACAAGAAGGGAAAGGTCCTGGCATAGTAGGTTGGGATATCTAAGCCCAGGAGGGCAATGCGTTGTTTTCTTTTCCTTTTGGTTCTTGCTGCAGGTTTCTCCCAGGGAAATAAATGTTTCCTAGATGGAAAAAACACGGAGAAAGAAACAGAGAAGCGGTGAAGCTCTGAGGCTGGAGAGCAGCTTGGAAACCTTCAGCAAAGTTATTTTTCCCCTAGTAGATGCGGATGTTTGTTAGTTAACGCTCAGACTAGCTGAGTTTTATTTTCCGTTATGTTTTCTTTGTTTGCAGGTGATGTCTTGGGTAACGAATACCAGTGCAATAAACTGTGAAAGACGCCTCAGCATGAAGACTTTTAAGTTTGAAGCCCTAGAGGACCTTGCTATAGGAGTAGCCCTGTGCTGGATCACAGTGCTTATATCTCGCAGGGAGAATAAAGCAATGTAAATCATATATATATATATATATATATATATTATATATATATATACTAAGAGTAAAAAAAATAACTTTTGTGAGAAGAGCGAAGAAATGTTTAGTTCCTTGCATTTGTCATACTTATTCCTTAAAACCTACATTCCTTTCCAGCCTGGACCTCAAGTGGTTTCTCAGACACAACAAAGAATCAAACGACAAGATACTCGAACACGCAAACACATAGAACACGGTATTAAAAACATTTCATACAGCATTTAATCGTCTTAATGTAAAGCTATATAATCAGCTAAGATGTTTCATGGGAAATCCTTTCTGCAATGTAACAGTTTCTTCTCTTAGACCTTACCTTCTCCGCGTCTCCTCGATTCTGCTCTCTCGTTCAGGTTTGTTTTTAGCTACATCTTTTTTTTTTTTTTTTTAAGCCAGTGAAAGTGAAAGTAAGTTCATGTTTTAACCCTTTGAGCACTGCGTCCAAGCTTGAGTAAGGCTAAAAAACATACGTGAGCACAGACCATTTAGTTAGTGTGTCCCACCTTCATCGCCTTCCTGTACCCTCTGTAATTCGACCCCTCCTTACATATCTTCTCTGCTCCACAAGTACACCCTTTCTGATCACTCCAGTCTGCAGGCGACCTCCGCCTGTCCTCTGTTTCCACCCGCATTGCTAACTCGTGCCTCCAAATCTTCTCTAGGGGCACCGGACCTGTGGAATGACCCACCTCGCCCAGCTCCTAATCTTCTAATCGGGACCCTGAGGTTTCTAGTTATGCCCCTGCATTCATCCCATTTTTAAATAATTTTATAAGCAATGAATTAATATATGCAGAAGTTAAGATTCTTTTTTGTTTCAAGTCCTTTACATGTTATGTATACAGTGGCAAGAAAAAGTATGTGAACCCTTTGGGATTACGTGGAGTTTTGCCTGAATTGGTCATAAAATGTGCTCTGATCTTCATCTAAGTCACAACAATTTGAAAAACACAGTCTGCTTAAAATAATACAACACAAACATTATATGTTTTCATGTTTTTATTGAACATAACATGTAAACATTCACAGTGCAGGGTGGAAAAAGTATGTGAACCTTTGGACTTAATAACTGGTTGACCCTCCTTTGGAAGCAATAACCTCAACCAAACGTTTCCTGTAGTTGCAGATCAGACCTGCACAACGATCTGGAGTAATTTTGGACCACTCCGCTTCACAAAACTGTTTCAGTGTAGCAATATTCTTGGGATGTCTGGTGTGAATCGCTATCTTAAGGTCATGCCACAGCATTTCAATCGGGTTGAGGTCAGGACTCTGACTGGGACACTCCAGAATGCGTATTTTGTTTTGTTGACGACATTCTTTTGTTGAATTACTTGTATGCTTTGGGTCATTGTCCTGTTGCATCACCCATCTTCTGCGAAGCTTCAGTTGGTGGACAGATGGTCTTACGTTTTCCTGCAAAATGTCTTGATAAACTCTGGAATTCATTTTTCCATTAATGACAACAATCCGTCCAGGCCATGAGGCAGCAAAGCAGCCCCAAACCATGATGCTCCCTCCGCCATGTTTTACAGTGGGGATGAGGTTTTGATGTTGGTGTGCTGTGCCTTTTTTTCTCCACACATAGTGTTGTGTGTTTTTTCCAAACAACTCAATTTTGGATTCATCTGGCAACAGAATATTTTGCCAGTAGTGCTGTGGAACATCAAGGTGCTCCTTTGCAAACTTCAAACGTGCTGCAATATTCTTTTTGGACAGCAATGGCTTTCTCCGTGGTGTCCTCCAATGTACTCCATTATTGTTTAATGTTTTCCTTATTGTAGATGTGCCAACAAAAATGTTAGCATGTGCCAGAGATTTCTGTAAGTCTTTAGCTGACACTCTAGGATTCTTCTTTACCTCATTAAGCATTCTGCGCTGTGCTCTTGCAGTCATCTTTGCAGGACCACCACGCCTAGGGAGAGTAGCAACAGTGCTGAACTTTCTCCATTTGTAGACAGTGTGTCTTACCGTGGACACATGAACATCAAGGCTTTTGGAGATACTTTTGTAACCCTTTCCAGCTTCATGCAAGTCAACAATTCTTGATCGTAGGTCTTCTGAGAGCTCTTTTCTGCGAGGCATGGTTCACATCAGGCAGTGCTTCTTGAAACCAGTAAACCCAAAACTGGTGTGTGTTTTTAAAGGGCATGACAGCTTTCAGCAACACATCCAATAATATCACACTGATTGGACTCAAGGTTGGCTCACTCCTGGCTCCAATTAGCTCTTGGAGAAGTCATTAGGCTCGGGGTTCACATACTTTTTCCACCCTGCACTGTGAATGTTTACATGTTATGTTCAATAAACACATGAAAACATATAATGTCTGTGTTATATTATTTTAAGCAGACTGTGTTTTTCAAATTGTTGTGACTTACAGTTGTGTTCAAAATTATTCAACCCCCAATGCTGTAAAGGGTTTTAGGGAATTTAGTGTACATTTGTAATTGTATTCAGAATGAAATCCTACAAGGACTTTTTAAAGAACCATATGCAACTAAAATGACATCAATTGGTTTTGTAATACAGTAGTAAATGTTTATTTTGTAAATTCTTCATTGACACAATTATTCAACCCCTTAAAGACTACCACTCTGAAGAACAGAGGTTCATTCAAGTGTTTTCAATCAGGTATTAAAAACACCTGTGGATGTCACGGAGCAGCAATAAAGCATAATAAGCAACAATTAGGCAGCTTTAAAATGACTGTGATACTCAGCTCCTTCTAGACATTTACTGGTGTGGTTACAAACATGGTGAAGTCAAGAGAATGGTCCAGGAAGACAAGAGAAGAGGTGATTACTCTTCACAGGAAGGGCAATGGCTATAAGAAGATTGCAAAGATGTTAAACATACCAAGAGAGACCATAGGAAGCATCATTCGCAAATTCAAGGCAAAGGGCACTGTTGAAACGCTACCTGGTCGTGGCAGAAAGAAGATGCTGACTTTGACTGCTGTGCGCTACCTGAAGTGTAGAGTGGAGAAAAGTCCCCGTGTGACTGCTGAGGAACTGAGAAAAGATTTGTCAGATGTGGGTACTGAAGTTTCAGCTCAGACAATACGGCGCACACTGCGTAATGAAGGCCTCCATGCCAGAACTCCCAGGCGCACCCCCTTGCTGTCTCCAAAGAATAAGAAGAGTCGACTGCAGTATGCCAAAAGTCATGTGGACAAACCACAGAAGTTTTGGGATAGTGTTCTGTGGACTGATGAAACAAAATTAGAACTGTTTGGGCCCATGGATCAACGCTATGTTTGGAGGAGGAAGAACAAGGCCTATGAAGAAAAGAACACCTTGCCTACTGTGAAGCATGGCGGGGGTCAATCATGCTTTGGGGCTGTTTTGCTTCTGCAGGTACAGGGAAGCTTCAGCGTGTGCAAGGTACCATGAATTCTCTTCAGTACCAGGAGATATTGGATGACAATGTGATGCAGTCCGTCACAAACCTGAGGCTTGGGAGACGTTGGACCTTTCAACAGGACAATGATCCCAAGCATACCTCCAAGTCCACTAGAGCATGGTTGCACATTAAAGGCTGGAACATTTTGGAGTGGCCATCGCAGTCACCTGACTTAAATCCGATTGAGAACCTCTGGTGGGACTTAAAGAAAGCAGTTGCAGTGCGCAAGCCTAAGAATGTGACTGAACTGGAGGCTTTTGCCCATGACGAATGGGCGAAGATACCCATAGATCGCTGCAAGACACTTGTGTCAAGCTATGCTTCACGTTTAAAAGCTGTTATAACTGTAAAAGGATGTTGTACTAAGTACTAAGATTGAATGTCACTTGGGGGTTGAATAAAACTGATAATGATGTGAGCACAGAAAAGGCATTTGTGGTTATTTCATTATAAATGTTATGTTATATTTGTCTGACCTACACGTTCCTCTTTGATTTAATTGTAAGCAAGATGACTGAATGATCAAAATCAATGTCAAACTGGCCAAAACACTCAATTTCAGTGGGGGTTGAATAATTTTGAACACAACTGTAGATGAAGATCAGAGCACATTTTATGCCCAATTCAGGCAAAACTCCACGTAATCCCAAAGGGTTCACATACTTTTTCTTGCCACTGTAGGTGGACCACGCCTGAGCCATTATTTAATTTTGCCGGTAACAGGCGAGCTGATATCTGTTACCAGACCTGTTTTTGAGTTTCGAGACTGAATAATCAGGAAACACAAACGGATACTGCGCGCCGCTGCTGGTATCAGCTCCTGGGATCCATAGAACTTCACAGAGCCAACTTATTTGCGGCATATGGCACGAGGATGTGACAGACCACGTTGCCCTCTTCACTGTGAGATGACAAGTGAATTTTTAGGGAGTTATTTTATTATTTATTATTATTATTCTTTATTTGTAAAGCGCCAGCATATTCCACATCGCTGTACAATAGGCACAGTATAGACAGGGTTACAATACATTGAACAACATTTGACAAACAGTACAGGAGGAGATGAGGGCCCTATTCCCGTAGGAACTCACAATCTGGGAGAGTTGGGGTTGGAAACAGGAGGAGAGGACTGTAAGGTGAGAGTGATTGATGGTTGCGTCAGTGAGTTGGGTGGTAGGCTTCCCTAAATAGGAACGTTTTAAGGGAGCGTTTGAAGGAAGAGAAGTTAGGGGAAAGTCTGACAGTACGAGGGAGAGCGTTCCAGAGAGTGGGGGCTGCGCGTGAGAAATCCTGCAGTCTATCATGGGAAGAGGTGATGCGGGGAGAAGCTAGGTGCAGGTCACTGTTTGACCTTAGGGAGCGGGCTGGGGTGTATCTGGTGATTAGTGAGGACAGGTAGTGGGGAGCTGAGTTAATGAGGGTTTTGTAGGTAAGGATAAGGATTTTGAACTTAATTCTGCAGTGGATGGGGAGCCAGTGAAGGGACTCGCAGAGGGGAGCGGCAGAGACAGAGCGGCGGGTGAGGTGAATTAGCCTGGCGGAGGCGTTCAGGATGGATTGTAGGGGGGAGAGGCGGGACAGAGGGATGCCAGATAAGAGATTATTGCAATAGTCGAGTCGGGAGATTACCAGGGCGTGTATGAGTTGTTTTGTGGTGACAGCGGTAAGAAATGGCTGAATTCTGGAAATATATTATGCAGTTGGTATCGGCAGGAGGAGGAAAGAGACTTGATGTGGGGGATGAAGGAAAGAGCAGAGTCAAGTGTAACTCCAAGACAGCGAACTTGGTTTTATGGGGAGATGGTGATACCCTCCACCGTGATAGAGAAGTCAGGAGGTGGGGAGGCATTGGAGGGAGGAATAAGTAGGAGCTCAGTCTTTGACATGTTGATCTTTAGGTGGTGGGAGGCCATCCAGGAGGAGATACCAGATAAACAGTCACTGACTTTTGAAAGGACAGGGGGAGAGAGATCAGGGGTAGAGAGGTAGATCTGAGTGTCATCAGCGTAGAGGTGGTAATTAAAGCCAAAGCTGTTGATGATTTTGCCTAGGGAGGAGGTGTAGATGGAAAAGAGCAGAGGACCAAGGACAGAGCCTTGAGGTACACCAACAGATAGAGGCAATGAAGAGAAGGAGTTACCAGCAAAGGACACACAGAAGGACCTGTTGGATAAATAGGAGTCAACCCAAGCAAGTGCAGTGTCACCGAGACCCAGAGAGTTGAGGGTCTGTAGAAGGAGGGGGTGGTCAACAGTGTCAAAAGCAGCCGAGAGGTCAAGCAGGATGAGAATAGAATAGTGGCCGTGTTTATTAGCAGTTAGGAGGTCGTTGGTGACTTTGGTGAGGGCAGTTTCAGTTGAGTGTAGGGGACGGAAGCCAGATTGCAGGGGCTCAAGTAGGGAATTGGAGGACAGGAAGAAGGAGAGGCGGTTGAAGACTAGTTTTTCTAAGAGCTTAGAGGTAAAGGGAAGCAGGGATACAGGGCGGTAGTTGGATGTAGAGTTGGGATCGAGGGATGGTTTCTTTAGTAAAGGGGTAACTAGCACGTGTTTGAAGGCGGATGGAAAGGAGCCAGTGGAGAGAGATAGGCTGAAGATGTGTGTAAGAGCAGGAGTGAGGGAGGAGGAGAGGGGAGGAATTAGATGTGAGGGAATGGGGTCGAGTGGGCACGTGGTGTGATGTGAGGAGGACAATAAGGAATTGACTTCCTCCTCAGTGGCTGGGAGGAAGCGTCAGAGGGTGGCAGAGGGGACCTGTGGGAGTGGAGGTGGCAGATAACTATCTTGTGTTGGGATGTTACTTCTGATAGTTAGAGTTTTACTGAGGAAGTAGTCTGCCAGGTCTTGAGCGCTGAAGGCAGCTGTGGGGGGAGGTGCAGGTGGGTAGAGGAGGGTGTTGAAGGTGGACCAGAGCCGTTTAGGGTTGGAGGACAGCGTAGATATAAGAGCTGAGAAGAAGGATTGTTTGGTCAAGTGGAGGGCAGAGGTGTATGACCGGAGAATAAACTTGAAGTGAACAAAATCAGCTTCAGAGCGGGATTTCCTCCAGGCACGCTCTGCGGTGCGGGAGCATCTTTGCAGGTAGCGAGTCTGGAGGGTGTGCCAGGGCTGAAGCTGGCGGCTTGGGGCCTTACAGAGTCAAAGAGGAGCAAGAGTGTCTATAGCAGAGCTAAGCGTAGTGTTGTAGTGATTAGTGGCAGCATCAGGGCAGGTGAAGGATGAGGTGTGAGGGAGGTGGTGAAGTAGGTTGGAGAATTGATAGGGGTCCACAGCATGTAGATTTCTGCGAGTGTGTGTGCGGGGTGGGGGAGCAGGGAGTTAAGGAAGTCCAGATAGGTTGACAGAGAGAAGGTGGTGGTCAGAGATGGGGAAAGGGCGACAGTTGAACTCAGAAATGGAGCAGAGGTTGGAAACCTCCCGCCGACAAGGCTCTGAGACCCTCCTTCTGCCATTCCAAGGGGACCGAGCGTGTCATTGGCTGCGTGGGACCTCCTGCTTTCAGCTAATGATGCGATTGGTGCATGTCCAGGGGGGCAGGGCGTAGGCAGGTATAGGAAACCAACGGGTATGCTATGTCGGCCCATGGCGGGAAAGGGTTAATGGGGTAAGGGTTTTTCGATTTCGCAAAAACAAATTCACTTAACACCAGGTTCTTGGAGCTGGTATGTCTTTCATAAAAAATCGGCTCCAGAGGTGACGAACAAGCTACATTAGAATATCTCATTCTTCTGAACATGGCAGAAAATTAACGGCTCCTATAGAAAGTATAGGCGTCATTAATTTGCAGTGAGGAGCCGCACTGACTGAGCCGTAAGCCAAGCTTGTGGCAAGGTCGGAATATGAACTCTAATTTGTCTTAAGACTCGTTCTGCAGACACTGAAACATCCTCAACCGCTCATTCATGGTCATTAAACACTCACTGATAAGATTAATATTGAAAAACACACATGCGAGTGTAGCAGAGGATATATGTAACTTTGATTTGCATGCTCCTGGAAGCCTCTGTTCAAACTCTCTCAATGGGTTAAATACTTCAATTGCATCCCGCTGTCTTTTGTAGCGTGTAACTCTAATATGGGAAATAAACACACGTTTCCCCAGGAAATTCAAACAGTCTTTAAACAGGGCTGGAGAATTTTCTGACCACGACATCCTGTTACAGG
This sequence comes from Leptobrachium leishanense, assembly GCA_009667805.1. Lineage (NCBI taxonomy): Eukaryota > Metazoa > Chordata > Amphibia > Anura > Megophryidae > Leptobrachium > Leptobrachium leishanense. The sequence goes on from CM019073.1 coordinate 92,362,871, forward strand.
TCTAATGGATGAAGAGGAACCTCAGCAGGGAGAGGAGGAGAGACTTGTTAAACCTCGCTTCTCCATTAGTTTCAGGGACTTCGGGAACAGGCCAGACCGAACCTAAGTTTCAAGGTTTAAAAAGACGAGCAACAAGTTTATAAACCTTCGCTGCTGCATAGTTTCCAACTGAATGGAATGCTGTAAAGGATACTTTGTAAAAACATAAATAAATATCCTGGGCTAGATTCCGGCGGCCATATTCTGCACTTTTCGTTAAGATAGCTGCAGGAGATGTTACACAAAACATTACATATAACGTGCACTGTTCCATAGTTATACTGTAGTTAATGCTAATGTAGCGTCTTGACATAACATAAGCGATAACGCTAGGATAAGTCAGTTTAATGTCTGGTATTGATATTACCAAGATGACGCTGCACTGGGGTGAGATCAGTTAGAAAATGTGCGCAAGCTTACTGTACTTTTTTTTGAGAAAGTATTTTACCAGGAAGGATACATTGAGGTTTATCTCGTTTTCAAGTATGTCCTGGGTGGCGAGTATGTACCGTTAGGTGTTTGCCCAAGGACGCTTACTGGAGAGGTGGTCTGGCCGGGATTGAGCCTGTGTCTCCAAGGTCTCCACAGTCATAGAGCAGTGATGTTACCTCTACTCCACCCACCTCCTATACCTAACATGGGGAGTGCAATCTACTTGCAGCGTCTCAATAAGGGACATCTTACAGAGTGCTGGCGGAAATTACCATAGGGACACAAAGTGTCAAATTTTAGCTACACCTAAAAGCTGGTGTTAAATGGTTCTCCAAATGCAAAATTATTTAGCATGCTCTAAGCGCCCCCCCATTAATTCCTCTTATACTCTCCTCTATCCCAGGCTCATACTCAATATGGTCCACCGCTTCTTCACGCAGGTAGCAGAGTGAGACTGGGAGCAAGCAGTTTTCTAATCTCCCGCCGCGATCACTTTGCAGTGCTGCACAATCTCGCTGGACGGAATTACATCTGGATGGAAATAAATGCTGTCACATTGCAGGACCTTATCGAAATGATACGACGGCGAACGTGTGCCGTAACCACAGCAAAGGGTGACTCAACCAAATATTATAGTGTGTGACTTATTGACTTAACGGCCAGTTAGTGAATATTTTACTTTATGTCGCTTTATGTCTCTATCCTCAATTCGGCGCACTTTGTTTATTTTGCATTACCTGCTGGTTGTGAGTCGTGGGAGTTACAGTTCGCCCTTCGCAGCATAGACCTTTATTTAGAATTTATGGGATTGACGAGATAATATTCTTGCCTGGCGATTCCAAAGTGTTTGTGTCAGTGATACCTTCTGGTTATCTTTCATCACACTGCAGACATTTCTCCTGGTGCTTTACGGGAACCCTCGCCATTTCTGGGAAATCAGCTTCAAATCCCTGCAATGCTTCCTCCCCCATCCACATATTATTTACATGAAAGGATTCTTTGTTTCCAAACAGAAACTTCCTTTCACTTTCACATTAAATTCAATATTGATTGCTTTCCTACAAGCGTCTCCGCACTGCGTCTTTTGTCTCTAGGCATAAGTACAGCTCAGCCCAAACAGAACCCGTCCGCCCTGAAATTCCTCCAAGAATAGCAAGAAATTCAGTCACACAGCCGAGGGGGGGGGGGGATCATTCTCCACGCCGCCCTATTTAGCATAGAATTGCTTTAAGCCATGCTGCGGGGAGCATTGTCATACAAAGAATGTTTCACTTATATACAGTCAGGTCCAGAAATATTGGGACATGGACACAATTCTAACATCTTTGGCTCTATACACCACCACAATGGAGTTGGAATGAAACAAACACAATGTGCTTTAACTGCAGACTGTCAGTTTTAATTTGAGGGTATGTACATCCAACTCAGGTGAACGGTGTAGGACTTACAGCAGTTTGCAGATGTGCCTCCCACTTGTTAAGGGACCAAAAGTAATGGGAAAATTGGCTTCTCAGCTGTTCCAGGGCCAGGTGTGTGATATTCCCTCATTACCCCAATTACAATGTGCAGATAAAAGGCCCAGAGTTCATTTCAAGTGTGTTATTTGCATTTGGAACCTGTTGCTGTCAACTCTCAAGATGAGATCCAAAGAGCTGTCACTATCAGTGAAGCAAGCCATCATTAGGCTGAAGAAACAAAACAAACCCATCAGAGAGATAGCAAGAACATTAGGCGTGGCCAAAACAACGGTTTGGAACATTCTCAAAAAGAAGGAATGCATCGGTGAGCTCAGCAACACCAAAAGACCCGGGAGACCACGGAAAACAAATGTGGTGGATGACCGAAGAATTCTTTCCCTGGTGAAGAAAACACCCTTCACAACAGTTGGCCAGATCAAGAACACTCTCCAGGAGGTAGGTGTATGTGTGTTAAAGTCAACAATCAAGAGAAGACTTCACCAGAGCGAATACAGAGGGTGCACCACAAGATGTAAACCATTGGTGAGCCTCAAAAACACGCCTCTGTAACTCTCCTATCCCACACGCGCGGCTCTGCTTTCCTAATTAATTTCCATTTTCCATCAGAAGGAATTTTTAAAAAAAAATTAAAATATAGGCCATTGGGTGAAACATAAACTTTTTACATTTCTGTTTTAGACTTTTAACCAGTTAAAAGCAGTTTTGTTTTAAACTATTTTACATACACTATATGGACAACGTATGGGGACACACATCTTTCTATTGAATTCAGGGGTTTTGATCTGACCTCTGCCACAGGAGTATAAAATAATAGAGCCTGCATTCACTTCAGGTAGACTCCCGGAACGTCCCTGAGTATAATGGTGTAGGGGGTCTCACCTTTATCTGCTAATGGGATACCCTAGGCCAGGGGTCAGCTCCCTTGTTTCTTCAGAAGTTTTGGAAACATCTCCCAGAATTAGGTTGGCACAGAGAGCTGCATGGGAAATGTGGTTTCAAAACAACTGGGGGGCCCAGGTTGCAGAGCCATGCTCTAGGCATTGTAGCCATTCAATGTAATTTGAGTGGTCACAGTGACCTGAATGCCCTCACCACTCCCCTTTGGGGAGGGTCATGGAAGAGGGCTAATTCTGCCTTTCGAGTGTTGGATAGCTCCGCCCAGATGCTGAGACCTGGAACGGTTGATCTTAGCTTCCTCGGATCTGGACTCTTCAGTACTTGATTCACGCGCTTTGAGAGCTATTGGATTGATTGGATGCTCACTCAACCAACCAGCCTCCTGCCGGTCACATGACTGCTGCGGCTGGAGAGGATGCTGCTGTATGTAACATCCAGTGCAGCACCGAGGGAGCCCTGTGCTGGATTCAAGGCAGAGTTTAAAAACAATATATGGGGGTAAAATGGGAAAAGGTGTGGAGGAGGATATGACCAGTTAATATCTAACTTCTCTGATCCCGTGTCCAATTTTAACCCTATACATTATACATTTGAGAAGCCTATCGGCTCACTCCATAATCCCCAGGTGTACATTTCTTACCCCGTCTTCCCACTCAGCCCCTCATGCTCCCCTCTCCTCTTAGATTGTAAGATCTCGAGCAGGGTCCTCTCTCCTACTGTACTGTATGTCTAACTTGTATGTATGTTTGTTGTTCTGTCTCTTGTTGGCGCTTTATAAATACTTTGTAACTGTATCTGTATCCCTAGAATATTTAATGGATTGTACGTGCTTCAACAGTATAACTATTTATAAACTGTACAGTGGCTTATCATATGAGCACATTCATGCCGAGAGAGAAGCATTTAAATTTAGCTTATAGTGAAGCCCTGGTCTACGCAAACTCTGAGCACTCTGTGGTATTGCTGAGGGGTTTGCTTATTACGCCGTATTTATATTATTATTTAAGCCATTGCAAAAACATTTACATGTCAAAGCAATCAAAGACTGGATTTGAACAAGGAGTTCCCACGAAAAGCAAGCCTATGATGTGCTCAGACATGTAAATGTTTATCGCAATGACATATGTTCCTTCCAGTGACTTGTGGAGTGGAGAATTAAAGAGCACGGTTTTGTACTCGCCCTTAGGCCGGGGTCTTTGAGAGCGGGAGGAACATCTATGAGAGTGGACAGTCCTTCCACTCTGACGCCCATCTGGCCACGTCACTCAGCGCAGTTAGTTCGCTCAGTGCTGCCACGCTCGATCCCCCTATGGAGGATCGAGCTTTGCAGCCCCGTCGAACGTGCGTCGTAGCGTTTTGACAGGGAGGTTTTGTACACAGACGCTTGTAGCGCGGGCAATTCGACCTTAATCGTTATTGTTGATGACAATAAAATTTACTCACTCGTCGACTCCAAAAATAAGCCTAATCTCTCTTCGTCAGACAGAAATCTAGAGTCATTCGCAATAGTCATCCCTAAATATATATTAAAAGCTAAGTATCAAAACATACCGGGCTTAAAACAATCTACAGCTCGGTGAGTCTTATTTTATCTGTTTGAACATGTGGCTTTCAAGAAGTCCTGCGTAATGGCAGCAGATGATTATATCTAAGCAACGGAAAGGGTTACTAAAAACAAGCAGCAAGTCTGCGCAGCCTCACATTTCCAAACCTGCAGGAAATCATTTTACTTTCACTTTCACTTTCAGACACAAAGTAACTGAAATCTATAAAAGGGCGACAGAAGAAGCTGAGCTGCAAACAGAGCAGGACGGCCGACGCGTCGCATTCTTTAAGGTAAGATATAGAGGACAGATTCTTCAGATAAAAGATGCCGCATGTATTTACTTGTCTCTAAACTGATTCTCCACCATTTGTCACTTTATTAGGAAGAAGTTAAGGAGGAAACTTGAACATTTTAGGGAATAATAACTGAATTGGAGAAATTGCATCAAGTGAGTTATCTCTGCAATTTGGATATTTTGATCTAAAATGTTCAAATCTTATTACTTTAGTGAACAATATTTGTTAATTCTCTTTCAGTGAAACAGTTTTAAAGTATTTGTGTAGATTCTGGTGGGAAAAAAGGCAATAATAACCATTTATCATCTATTATGAACATACGGGTTTATGATTCCCACAGCACAATTACTAAAAATCATCTTTTAGGAAGTTTGGAAGCTCATTCATGCTTTATTTTAATCTGGTCGTGCATTGAATAACATGAAAATTGCAGAGCTGCTTTTCTGTTTTATTGTATAGGGTTTTGCAAAACGTATTATAAGCTTATGTAAGTGACATGCAAAACCATTCACATGAGATTTTATTTTTATACCCAATAAAATATAGGTTCGTTAAAATATAAGTTCGCTTTGTGTAGATGCAGTACAGATTTTGGGCTTATTATGCATTGTTTGGCCTTAAAAACTGAATTTATGATTTAATGGCATCTTGCACAGAATAGTCTGTGTTCACCCACAGCAAATAGAATGTTACGCATGTGGGGATAGATACAAATTTGGCAAGCAAGGCAATATTATTTTACACTGGTTAATAAATCTTACAATATATATTCAACTGAACAAATATCCAATATACAAGGAGAAAATGAATAGAAATATAATTAAAAAGATATAATTCCTAGACATGTGCACATCACAAAATTTCGTTTTGAACTAATGGATTAGTCCTAAAATGCAATTTATTTAGTTACTAAAGAAATTTGTTTTCAGTTCTTTAGTATGAAAACTAATTTCATTCATCCGAAAACCAATGGATACAATTACTATTGTAGTGGCTCCTCAGAGGGCTGAGATCGCTGCTTGTTACAGTATCTCTCACTCTCAGCACAATGTGGGCCATATTACATAGTTGGTGCTAACATAACCAGAGCTGTTGTAAACTTCCCAGAGCCATTATAGCCTATGGAGGTTTTCAGTTTACAACAGCTCTGGTTAAATTAGCACCAACATTGTAATACTGCCTTGTGTCAGGCAAAGCTGTTACAGTAACTGACTGCTGCTCATCACAGCGCTCAGAGTTTCAGTAAAACTAGTAAATAATATTTTTATATATAAGAGGTTAGAACAATATTATTTCCTTGTTTTACTGAAACTCTGAGCGCTGTTACAGTCAGTTACTGTAACAACTGAGCCTGATACATTGTACTGAGAGATAATGTAACAAGCAGTCGATCTCAGCGCTCACAGCCACTGGATTTAAAGGGCTGAAAAAAAAGGATCCTCTCTATAATGTTTAGAACATCTTCCTGCATTAATTAATACCCCTCTCTGTATAATGTATACAACATCCACCTGCATTAATACCCCTCTCTGTATAATATATAGAACATCCTCCTGAATTAATTAATGCCCCTCTCTGTATAGAACATCCTCCTCAATTTATACCTTTCTCTGTATAATGTATATAACATCCTCCTGCAATAATACCCCTCTCTGTATAATGTATAGAACATCCTCCTGCATTAATTAGTGCCCCTCTCTGTATAGAACATCCTACTGCATTGGGATGTGGAGGGTGCAGAACTTCGGATGTTGCGATGTTGCGCTCTTCATTGCTGGTCTCCTTCACTCATCAATGTAATATCACAAAAAGGACTGAAACTAAAATGTAGTGCATTTTATTTTAGTTTCTTTCGTTTTTTGTACTGAGCAGTTTCGTTTCTCTTGAGTCATACGAAAACTAAATTATCCCAAAATTCTGACTAAATCGTTTTAGTACTAAAACGAATGCACATGTCTAATAATTCCACATGTTATGCTAGTTTTATTACTATTATTGATAGCTGGAAAATTCTGCCTCCGCTTGATGTGTGTCCGTAATCTTCTATTCTCTAACTAAACTATCTCTCCGTAACAAAATAACTCATGGTCGACCAGTGAGAAGGAAGTAACTGGAAATGATGACAAGACACAAAGTTTTCCTTCGCTTCGTTCTCCATTGTATGTTTGGTTACATGTGCTTATATACATTACATGACGTTTACCATATCCTTTCAGAGAGAAGTGACACCTACTAAAATGCATACAGCAGCATATTAAAAGTTAAAATACAGAGTAATACAAAGATAAACATAATTTGCAGTTTCATTAGTTTTCTTAATGTTTCTTCTTTAACAGGAATTGACATCTGTTTCTGACTGTATTTTTTACTCCCTCTTTGTTAGCCTCTCCCCCTTATCTTGGGTGTGCTTTAACACATTTACACAAGCCTGCAGACTTTAAAGCAAGATCCATTTCTAAACTGTCAGCTTGGTCATAGAATGCTAATTAGAGCAAAGTTCACTGAAGGCATCAGCATAAACTCATGTCTTATATTTTCATAGCTGCCTGATCGTGATAGGTAAATCCCATCAATTATGTTACGTTATTTCTTAAACGTGATCTCTGAGATAATTTAATTGGCAAAAAATTACTTAATTGAAAATCAAAATACATGCTGGTTACTTTATTGGGAGAGCTAAGGATAAATATTACACTTTTTTTAGTTTTATCTATTTACAATTGCTCTGATATGCTTTGGAAAATATAGATAGAAAATAACTAAGGTCCTATTCCAACCAAGCTGTTAACGGCTAGAGCCGCTATTCCGACTGAGCTACATGCTTTGTTTTCCTTTCTGTAAATTAACTCTTCCTATATTTTATATGGAGCAATAACAACGGACCAGCCGGAGCATAAGGTGCTAGTTTTTGGTTTCTCTTTATTCTCTGCTCAAGCCTATATTCAAGATTGAATGCCAGTTCGAAGAACCTGATGTTAAGTGATAATGCATTTGCAAAACTAGATAGATTAAAAAAATCTCAAACTTACATCTGGCTCCCCATGTTGAGGGCAGCGTGATCTGCCACATCCTCTGGCCGTATTCATAAGAATACTGGCGGCAAATAGTTAACAGAGCTCTTTTATGGCTTTGGTACAATCCTGCTTCCATGTCGGGACCTAACTGTTGGCTGCCATACATGCTACTGCTCCCTGTGGTACCCGCCATGCCAGAGGCAGAGTTCACGGCTGAGTCGCTCCTGCTGCTGGGCTTGTCTCATGGTCCTGCCTCTCCAGATGTGTGGTTTACGGGCCTCAATCTAACCGGAGCCAGTTTAGCGAATCAGTGTCTGATGTCCTGCAGATTAAGGAGTGTCCCCCTGCAGGCCTAGATTATTGCATTGAGGGGGTGTGGCCAGTTGGCACCAAGAGTAGGGAGGAACTACTGTGGTTGCTACGCCCCATATAGCCTTCCATGGATTTGGGAATGTGAAGAATGGAGTGGAGGCCTGGGAGTGTCCTGACCACTGATCTCAATTTAAACCCACTTCTCAGTGAGGAAGGTGCCTGTTAGCTGTTCTTCCGATCTGGTGTTCCTAACTCATTGTTGTATTGTGTAGAACCTTTGCCTATCCTTACACATATATCAGCCTACACTGCCTGGACTGACCTTTACTTCACATAACTGCAAATAAAGGATCACAATTTCAAATAGTTTTCCCCAGACTAGCTACTTATCACTTCCTAAAGCACTTCATACCGGGTTCCAGGGTACCCGTACCCAACGTTACATGATCTCCGTGCACTGCACATGCATGGTTACGCTTGTCTACATGGTGTACTATGGATTCCAGGGGGCAATACCGGTGACGGGAAGCAGTACTACTGCCAGTTTTGGTTAGCTGCTGCCTCCTGTTGTGACTCAAGCCACTAATACAGCAGCACAGTCATAATATAGCAAATAAAGTAATGTGTAGTAATAAATGATAATTTAACCTAAACGGCCTTACTCACCGAAAATTCCTCCTTTAACATCCTTAAATCCAGAGTGTCCCTCTTATGACCTCTTGAAAAGTTAGGAGGTGTGTTGGTATGTGTCGATAAATAAAAGATGTGTATTTTCTCACTTATTGAAACAGATGGCCCTCATGGAGCAGCCAATATGTCTGATAGAGAATCGGGAGACTGGAGACCTGGCAGTGAATCCAAAGGCAGAGGGGATCCTGTCGCAAATAAACCAACCTGTGGTCGTGGTGGCGATTGTTGGAAAATACCGCACTGGGAAATCGTATCTCATGAACAAATTAGCAGGAAAGAGGAATGGTGAGGGGCTTCATGATGTGTAGAGCTGTGACTATACAAATGTAACAAAGCTAAAGGTTTAGTATGTTTTCTGTGTTCAGACAGCCTTACTGATACACTGTAATATGTGACCTCATGAACTCTGAGTACAGACAGTCCACTTGCCCACAACCATTGAAATAGTCCTTTCACTACAAAGTCATGATCCCAGAAGTTGATTTGATATACGCATAACACAAATATATGTATTTACTTATTGAAATTCATGTAGGATACAAATAAATGCTCTTACTGGCAGGAATATCAAAGAAATAAAGAAAAAATAATAACATGAACCAGTAAAATTGAAAGAATCAGGAAGATGAGGGTACTGGAGACCGTATCTCCAGAAGGAAAGAGACACCTTAGAGAGAGTTCAGAGAAGGGCTACTAAAATGGTGTACGGCTTGAAGGAGAAAAGTTACCAGGAAAGGCTTAATGATCTTAACATGTACAGCTTGGAAAAAAGACGAGACAGAGGAGATATGTTAGAAACATTTAAATATGTAAAGGGAATCCACAAGGTAGAGGAAGGGAGTATATTTAAAAGGAAACAAAATAGCAAAACAAGAGGACATAGTCTTAGATTAGAGGGGCAAAGGTTTAAAAGTAACATCAGGAAGCATTATTTTACTGAGAGGGTGGTGGATACATGGAACAGCCTTCCAGCTGAAGTGGTAGAGGCCAAAACAATAATTGAATTTAAGCAGGCATGGGATAGGCATAAGACTATCCTAAACAAAAGATAAATCCAGGTAAAGTATCCATGTAATTGGGCAGACTAGATGGGCCGAAAGGTTCTTATCTGCCGACATTTTCTATGTTTCTATGATCCACTCACGTGTTAAAGAGCTCATCCTCTGCTCTTAGTGCCTCTCACCTATGGGTCTTTAGAGGTACATATACCTTATAATGAAGTTACACCCTTGCTTACTACCTGTGACTACATCGTGGATATCCTGAAGATGCGGATCTGGGAAAGCCCAACTAACCCAGGCATATAATCCCTAAAAAAGCAATTACAAATGTGGCTTAAACAATAGTTTACAGCAGAGGTCTGCAACCACGGCCCTCCATATATTTTGGAAGTAGATCTCCCATGATGCTCATCCACGCATCAGGTACTCCGAGATTTATGGGGAACCCCCTAGTTTAAACTCTTACTTGAGAAACTACAAAACCAGAATATAAATTACAAAATATATAAGGTGTTGCACTCCCGCGTAAAAGAGCCAGGCATAACTCATAAAACACAAATGGAACATCTCCCTTAAATCCGACACGTTTCTTTATTGTAATACTTACTCTTCTGTTTCCCAGGTTTTGCTCTGGGAGCCACAATCCAGTCTAAAACTAAAGGGATCTGGATGTGGTGTCTTCCTCACCCCAAAAAACCTGGATACACGTTGGTCCTTCTTGACACAGAAGGATTGGGAGACGTAGAGAAGGTTAGTGACAATACAGACTTATAGATAATTTAAAATAAATTCAGTAAAGAGAAGCGAAAAATCCAGATTTGGTTCAAAAATAATTAGAGGACCACTCTATCAAAATGTAACCCCTCCCCCTCCTTTATTTTCTTCCCTTTAAATAATTGGCCAGATGCACAATTATATCTTTCACGTTTTTTTAGATTAGGTATAAATACTTACCTTTTCTCCTTTGTCGCCGGGCTGTTCCTCCCTTCACCTCGAGGCTTTCGAAATGCATAGGACCCTGCAGCTGTCTTACGTAAATTGCTTACGTGCGCAAATTGTGTAGCATTCAATCACAACACAAATTGCTTATCGCACGAAAAATGGCGTACTTTCTTATGCAGCTTCTGCAGCCCCGTTTGGAACTTCCAGTACCAGATACGTCTGCAATGCTTCATTGTCTCTGGGGCTGCTTGTTTATCTGCACCATTTATGCACCCCCAAATGTTTGGTTTACTGTTATGAAACAGTTTCCCCCAAGAGCAATGGATGTATGCATATAAGCATATGCCTTGCGGCCTCAAACATCCATTGAGTATCTCCCAACCTCACTTGGGGCATTGAGTGCTCAGAACAGGAAGGTAGAAGATGGCGAGAAACCCGAGTGAGGTACAGGATACAAGGTAGTATACAATCTACAGTATAGTACGCATGTATAGGATACAACATATATGGATCACCACTAATGTAACCAGGCTATAGAATCTTGCCACATTGGTGGCCCCAAAACATTAGCACTCACAAATCTCTATATGTTATGACGTAAGAGAAATTTACAATAGTGTCACTTACTAGCTTAGTCAATGTCCACCTCGATCTCAGGATTGGAGATACCATTTGGAAGATTTTCTGTATAACCGTCATACTATTTGACTGGGTTAACCTATTGTATCCTATTATATAATTCTCTGTTTTAGGGTGATAGTACGAATGATGCCTGGATCTTCTCACTGGCCGTCCTCCTAAGCAGCACAATGGTGTTCAACAGTGTGGGGACCATAGACCAGAATGCCATGGAGCAACTTAAGTATCCTTTACTGAAACGGATCCATCGGGGATATTAAAACTTAAAATAAATGGTATAATTTCACTTAATGAGACAATTGCAACTAATGGAACCGTAAGTATATATGTACGTTAGTACATACATGTTCATTTATAGTTAAGGCACACTCTGCACCGGGGCTGTCAAACTCCACCCCCCAGATGTTTCTGAACTACAACTCTCATGATTCGCTGGCCATCTATTACATTGAAAGAATTCTGGGAATTGTAGGCGTCAACATCTTGGAGGTCGTGAGTTTGACATAAAGTGTGACCTCTTAATCTTATCAGAATGGTCACGCTTCTCTCAGCTCCCTGCTCCCTGTTCCCCCACTGAGGGGGCTCATAGGGCTAATTCAGCTATCAAATGCAGGTGTTTAGCCCCGCCCAGACCCTCAGGTCCTGGTTTCTTTGGACTGGAGTCCTTCCTGTACCAGCCCCATCCAATTGTAACAATGCCTTTCTACATTGAGAGCCACTTGATTGGCTGGAGCACTTAGTTTTCTTCGGTCACCTGACATGCCGAGCAGAAAGCTCGTCATATCTTGCAGAGACCAGAGGGAGATCAGCCCTAGATTCAGGGACATTTTTAAAGGAAAATAAAGGGTTGCGAAAGGGGGAAAAGTTTAACCCCTCTGTTTCCTACTTCCTCCTCTATTAACCCTACAGTATCCCTTTAAACAGTAAGCCAGCTATAAATTGCTCACATTCTGAGGAATAATGAAATTACCCACAAGGGTGTGATTCCACAAAAAGAAAAGAAAAGCAAGTGGCCACTACGAGAAATAATAATCTGCTAAAACATAATGCAGGAAGGGAGAGATAGAGGATGGCAAAAAAGTAAAAAAATACACTATCATTTACATGCCAGATTTATCACGATTACAAGAATATTTACACCAGTGGAAGTCGAGGGAGAACACGTTGGAAAGCAGTTCCCCTACTATTGTCTGAGAGGGAACAGAGTTCCTTTTTGGCCCACACATGGAGAAGCTTTTATAAGGTTCCAATCACATGATTCCATATTTATTCAGCAAATATGGATTATAACTATCATAAGGGTTCCCTAAAACCCAGCCTATCTATATGTTTAAACACTAATATCAAATTTGCATGTGGAGTGGTGGCTACGTGCAGCACATCAATGGTTAATTGAGGTGTAGCAGTCCTGGAGAGTTGCTATGCTTATTTTTAGTGCTAGAACCCTGATTTACACAGTAAGCATTCCATAGTGACGCGTGAGGAGAAACAGAAAATGGAAAGTGATATAAACATTCATTTTAGAGGCTGCAAAATGACAGATGAGAAAAGCCTCCCTATAGCCAATAACAGAAAACACCTTGTATGAGCTTTAAAACGTTGCAAAACACATAAATTCAGTCCTGAGCTCTGCTCCCGCTACTCTTAGAAGTCATCGTACACTGTTATCATTCATCCTCAGTTATCTTCTTAATTTTTTTTTAACTCTGTCACAAACAGGTACTTTTTTGCAAGAACATCATCATAACATTTATCTGAAACATGCGATGCGGAATTAACACTTAAATGTAGGTAAAAATAGCAATTTTACCTAAAGATTGTTGTCCAAAGATAGTTAAAAGATTACAACACTGTAAATTTGATTTTGATTTTATTACTTTAGCCTTTACTGAAAGATTGTTGGGATGAAAGGTTCTAGATTCTGAATGGTGTCCCTTATCTTGCATAATTTCCATTCAGGTCTGCGTAATGGGCAAACGGGCAGAAATGGTGTCAAATACAGTAGATATGATAAAGATAGTTAAAATGGGCATTTATCCTGTTTATTCTTCCAGTTAATTACAGTATTATTGTTGTTATCACGTTAAAAAAAATTATATAAAATTTTTAAAAGAAAGTGACTTTTTTAATGCTTTGCCTGACTGGGAGGTATGATATAGCAGGGGTAGTGCATATCACATACTAACCAAGTCATTGATTTCACGGGGACTGACGTCATCTTGACCTTCGCTGTGCTTCATTTTACTCAACTTCTTGGAACCACATAAAAGACTCATAGCATGTGTAGCGCTCACTCCCAGAGGAGCCGCTGAATTTAAACCTCGGGTCAGTCTCCACGCACTAGGGAATAAATATACTCCAGCACCGTTGTGGATTTTTATAAGTTATATAGTTTACTGAATAAACTGGCATATAAAGAGCAACACGGTATACGTATATATATATTTACAGTAGTTCGTAATGCGAGAAACGCGTAGCGGAAAAGGCAAAAAGGAATGTTAACCCCTTCGTGGTTGGGGTGTGAGTCCCGTACAGGTTGTGTCCCAAGAAAGTGTAAGTGTATGCGTGTATTGGTACCCGGGTACAATATTCAACTGGCCAGTGAATGATTTCAGGTGTGTCTTCGACTAGTCACGTTGGGGCCCTGTAGGTTTTGACAAAACTGCAATGTGCTTTATTATTTTACTGTGGCCGGGAAGGCCTCTCACCCATCCGCCAGATACTCTGCGTTCCGCTCGACCCAAGACGTCTCTCCGCTCGATTTGACTGCGATTCTGTGCCACCGGATCCACTGTCTTGCTTGTCTGTGTCTGCCACAAGATGTCCAGCTCACCGCCTGCACTCCCGTTAGATCGTCTGCGGTCTCCTAACTCGGGGTCTTTCAGCTTACTCTGTATCTGTGTAAGGTTACTAGCGGTGGATCACTAGGTCTCCGACCAGTAAAGGGGAAACCGATCTCCAGCTCCGCTAGGCCGCACCTGCGCTCCGGCTTGGTCGTGATCGCTATCTCCTTCATGTGCATCTTGCTCTCTCTCTCCTCTGCGCGTTCTGGCGGTTCTCTCCACGAGGCTGCAGATGTAAGTCTCTCTTTTCCCACGCACTTCCTGTTCCCGCCCGCAAAGCATGCTGGAAAATGTAGTCCCAATGTCCAGTGTCTTACATTGCGGTTGTCTCCCTCTGGTGGCCAAAAATAAGTACTACAACAACAGTGGTTTTAAAACCAGCGCTACACATGCATTGCTCTGGGAACCCTTAGATTGATCTTGTAGTCAGTTGCAAGTCTTCTCCTTAGCTTTACCACTTCAGTTATGTGACAGAACTGACTGAAAGAATACAGGTCAAATCTAAAAAGGCAACGAATGACGATGACGATGATGATGGTTCTTCGGAAATGAAGAGATTTTTCCCATCGTTTATCTGGTGCGTCCGGGACTTTACTTTGGAGTTAAAAGTAGATGGAAGAGACATCACAGAGGACCAATACCTGGACCATTCTCTGAAGTTAAAAAAGGGTAAGGGCAAAATCTGTTTAAATTGCAGGTTCTTAATCTTTTACATAAAGTATGAACAGCATCACTGCAAGAAAATATGGCAGGAAATCCTGCTGGGTATCCTTTTACTCGAGGCTATCCTTTTACTCAAGGCTATCCTTTTAAAATAACCCCAGTCAAGTGTAAAATAATGAGATTACGTTCAATTTCCTGTGCGCATTTTAAGTTTGGAAGGGGAATGTTCCACCGGACTTTGGGTGCTGTATTCCATCGAGATGCCATTTCTGTTTATAGTAAATGCACAGGATCTCCCCAGGAACCCTATAAGGCAGGAGGAGCTTGGTTGTTAGTCAACTTCTCCCCCAATCTTTATAGACTGGTCTCAGAGATTGATTTGTGTATTTACAGTAATTATTGCCCACATCAAGCCCCAAAGCAACATTCTACCATAAATGAGGACTCAGTAATATCTGAGCTGTTGTCTTTAAGGCTCCAGTGCTCAGCTGCAGACTTGCTATTGGACCGTTGAGCTCTCTTGTTAGACCTTGGTAGAGTCTGAGAGCCATGTGGAAGAACTTTAAGAGCATGGTGTAATATCTTGCAGCCGTAACGGCAATGTCCGATCAGACTGTCTATGGGAGCCTCATGTTTTTGCCAGTACCATACTTTGGGTACAAGGTGAATGACGTCAGTGCAAATGGCTGGGGGTCACTGTGTTATTATTAAAAGTATCAATCAGTAGATTTTGTCCTAGATCTACAGAAATTTAAAAAATCATTTATCCCATTTCTGTTTTTAAAACATAGGTATCGGAGCAAAGATAAATGAATACAACACCCCCCGTGAGTGCATACGCCATTTCTTCCACTCGCACAAGTGTTTTGTATTCGCACGACCAGCCTCGTCAAAAGATCTTCAACAACTTGAATCTCTTAATGAGTCAAAGCTGGACCCCCAATTCCTGGAGCAATCAAAAATATTCTGCTCTTACGTTTATGATAACAGTAAACCAAAAACCATAACCAGCGGGTTGACGGTGACTGGAAAATGTGAGTGAGCTCATTGCTTCTTTTATTATACTTTCAAGACAAGTCTCTCTGTGATGTTCCCTGAAAGTTCTTTTTGACCCACCTGCCAGGGTCCTGCTCCTCTTCTCTGTGTTCCATGTTTATTAACACATTTATAAGTGCTTTTTTTATTCTTCTTTTAGTGCTTTATAACCTCGCAGTCACATACGTGGAAGCAATTCAGAGTGGCGCTGTCCCTTGCTTGGAGAATGCGGTCAAGACTCTGACAAAGATAGAGAATACTCGTGCCGTCAATGAAGCTGTGGCTACTTATGATGAAAAGATGAGTCAACTGACCTGCAAGTTCCCAACAGAGACACAGGAACAGTTCCTACAGATGCACAAGCAGTGTGAGACGGAGGCACAAAAAGTTTTCAGGGATCTGTCCTTCAAGGATGACGACATGGAATATTTCAATTCACTTTCGGTGAGTTACGTGATTTAGAATACATACATCATTTTTATCGCTCTCACCTGGATTCTCATTCGAAGAGAAAAACTTACAGGGTTATCCAAAGAGATCCGAGTTGCTGGAGAAAGGTAACCGAACGCTGAAAATCAGTGTTCGGTTACCTTTCTTGGCCATTCGGCTATTCAGAGAGCAGGCAATATGCCAAATCCTGGTGAATTGCCTGCACATACGGTGCCTGTTCATTACCTGTTCAAGGGCAGTGAAATCCCCATGAAAAAGCAATTCTTCGGCTATTCAGAGAACACAAACCAGCAGTGAAAGGTTCCCAAAATGCTCTGCCATTCGGTGGTTTTATTCGGCAGGTTTATTCAGGCGAATCCCATAGGCTTCAATGTTAAAAATATTCCCGTTTTAATTCAATACCTAATAAACCATTCATTATAATATTCTGCAGTAAAGAGTCTCTTTATTTATAGATTTTGTAGGATATTTTAAGCATTTTTCTGGATTTTTTTCTTAACTTTACTTATTTTTTCTGTAACAGTCCTTTTTATTATCATTCCTTGGACCTCATATGTAAATTTCAGGCATTTTCGTTAAGTAGTTTCTTTGCAAACAGCGTTTCACTTTTCAAACATTCATGCAAACTGTTTTTCTAATTTATTCACTGCCTTCGTCTGCGGTGTCGACTTTTTCCGGCGACTTCGCTGTGTGTGATTGTCTCCTGCTCGGGTTTTTCCGGCGTTTTCGGTGGGTTAATCCTGATGTTTTTGCGGGTTATCGGTGTGCATTCGCCGGGTTCTGCGGTTAGTTTTCGTCGGGTTTGCTGCGGCCTTTCCCTGCAATTCGGGGACCCTGTGGTGCTTGCTGAATACACCGCAGGGTCGTCGAAATGGGATCGGCAAAACAAACCGAATTGAAGAGAACGAAAAGTCACCGAACGTGCGGTGACTTTTCGAATCTCTTTGAATTACCCTGTTAGTATTCCTTTTTTATTGTTTATATTATGGTGATGATTGGTTACGTTGCCCCTGCAAGACATATCAATCCAACATGTACATATGTTTAATGTGTCAGTGCATCATTTCTGCTGAATGGACAGTGTCTATAGTCCTGTTAGATATGCTTTTACAAACATCTCTTTTTTTGAGACAGGCGCACAACTAAAGAGAAACACTCATAGCAAAGCAGTCAGGAAATAATCAAATTTCACTTAGATGCAAAGTAAATAGGTCACATGTTGAGCAGAAACAACTACAGTGAGTGGCACCAATACTGTTCTTCCCAATGGGGACAGATGAAGCCCAACTGACACGTAAACCTGAAGAAGATTGCACGGAGGTGAGGTTGAGCAAACATCCATGGAATAGCATTGAACAGTAATAATTCTGAGGAAAGGACATGAACAAAAATAAAATTTAAAAACTTTCAATGTTTAAAGGTTGAAAAACATGTAGGGGATTTTGGTACCGGCTGTTGGACCTTCCGGTCATAAGGTAGAATACTGAAGAGATTTTCTTAAGACACCTCTGGGAAGATGTTGATAAGTGGGGATGACCAGTCAGAAAAGAAAAGGCCCATGTTGTGTCCCTTGTGAAGCACAGTCCCCACCCAGACATGTTGAAATGCTATATAGTGTGTAGAGCCCAGGGCATGTCAGATCAACGAATGGGAGATCGAGGTGGACATAGTATGAACATAGACTCTGATAAGTCAAATACAGTGTTCGGGGTGTCCTTAAAATCTCAGAAGCGCATACTTGTGGATGACTGTAGTGTTAAGATCATGGTGCAGAGGGCCGAGCAGACATTTGTTGAAGGTGCGTGAGATTAATTGGGAATTTTCCATAGGACGTATCTCTTCCTGGTCATTAGAGAGGAACAAGTCGTATAATTTAAGCATTCATAAATCAGGGTGGCCATCCATCACTTCTGTTTCTCAGGGTAGACCATAAAAATCAAGGACTTTAAGTGGTGTAGAAGGGGAGGTCTTGTTGGTCTTTGGGAGGAAGACTATGGTCAGGCTGTAATTTTCTGTTGTTTATTATGGAAACTGAGCCCCTCCTCATTGGGGAGGTTATTGTGACCGTTAATTCGGAGGAATGATGAGATGGTAAGGGTCATTGACTTTGACTTTGATGGAAAATAAAAAGTTGCAGAAACACTAGATTGGAGATGGGAACAGTCCCACCAGAAGGTCTCAAAGTCTACTGGCATTCTAAGGTAAGGTACGGATTGTCTGCATGAATCTAACAGTGGAGACCCCAGTAACCATATCACCCTCCAAGGGAAAGAGCAATAGCAAATAGGAAAGGCTTAATGATCTTAACATGTACAGCTTGGAAAAAAGACGAGACAGAGGAGATATGATAGAAACATTTAAATACGTAAAGGGAATCCACAAGGTAGAGGAAGGGAGTATATTTAAAAGGAAACAAAGTAGCAAAACAAGAGGACATAGTCTTAGATTAGAGGGGCAAAGGTTTAAAAGTAACATCAGGAAGCATTATTTTACTGAGAGGGTGGTGGATACATGGAACAGCCTTCCAGTAGAAGTGGTAGAGGCCAAAACAGTAATTGAATTTAAGCAGGCATGGGATAGGCATAAGGCTATCCTAAACAAAAGATAAATCCAGGTAAAGTATCCATGTAATTGGGCAGACTAGATGGGCCGAAAGGTTCTTATCTGCCGACATTTTCTATGTTTCTATGTTTCTATGTTTCTAATAGCAACCATAGTAAATACTTGAAAGGACAAGGTGAGATACGAGCCTGGTTATTATGTGTCTGTTATTGAGATTTGTGCTTTAATTTCGTTTTTTTACTCTTACAGCAATCATTAGCTCAGAAAACAGAAATCTATTACCAGCGCAATGTGGATGAATCCATTAAAATCTGCAAAGCTTTGATTCAGGATCTAAATGGCCCCTTGGAGGCGGGGATAAAAGAAGGAAGATATTCCAAGCCTGGGGGACACAGTTTATTCCAACAGGAATTGAGTCGCGTGGTCGAAGCATACAATGGACGCTCCGGTAAAGGAATTAAGGTAGGCACCGTGTCTACATCTCCAAGCAAGTGTTGTACAAAATCCTAATTTTTTAATTGCTGACTTTATGAGAAATAATTAAATACAAATTCTGAAGGTATGAAAGTTTACCTGGGAATCTCTTCTGGCCATTTAATTATAAAATGGACATTTGTCTACGGAGTCATATGGCTAATACCGGCAGGGTTGCAAGCAGCTTGCAATTCGGTTGACGGTAAAATTGCAACAGCGAGGGACAAATCTGGTATTACCATAAAGCGAATGGTGACCAACTGCTTCCAGGTCTATCGAGACCATTCTCTGGCTCAGAACTGGTCCTGATTAATCAGCATTTTATTCTGTTTGACTTCAGAACCAGAGGAGGCACAAGCAGAGAGACATATCCAGAGAAAACCATAGACTATAGGGGTTATTCAGAGAGAGCCGATCTGGCCCCAAGATGTCACGAATAGTGAATTTCCCCATATGGTGAAATTTCGGGGCCATTCGGCGATTAAGAGAACACTGCACATACGGTGCCTGTTCGAAGGCAGTGAAATCCCTCATAGAGAAGCAATAGTTAATCTATTCACAGACACCGAACAGCAGAGAAAAGTTGCCAAAGTGCCCTGCTATACGGTGTTTTCATTCGGCAGATTTATTCAGGCGAATCCCATAGGCTTCAATGTTAAAAATATTCCCGTTTTAATCCAATATCTAATAAACTGTCTTATTTAAATTTTCAGCAAAAAGTCTCCTTATTTATAGATTTTTTTAGAATCTTTTAGGAATTTTTCATCAAATTTTTTTTCTGTTTTTTTCTTAAAGCAGTTCTTTTTATTTCTGCAACAAACCTTTTTATTATCATTCAGAGGATCTTACATGTAAAATCCAGACATTTTCATCTAGTAGTTTTTTTGCAAACAGCGTTTCAATTTTGAGACTTTCAAGCGTACTGTGTTTTTGTTTATTTACCCCAATCGTCAGCTTGTCGGCTTGTTCCGGCAGCTGGTCTGATCTGTGATCGGCAGCTCGTCGGCTTTTTCGATGTGTTTTTTGCGGCGGTTCCAGTGGGTTTTCGGCGGGTGTTCGGTAGGTTTTCCCTGCACTCCGGGGACCCTGCGGTGAATGCCAAATTCACCGCAGTGTGGGGAACTTTGATTCCCCGAAGTGCAGGGAAACGCAGGGAACGAGAGAGCACCGAAATGTCGACGACATTTCAGTGCTCTCTGAATAACCCCCAAAGACTTCAAGACTAACACAAGGAGACAGATATGTCCAGGATGACAGAGACACACGTACAGCCAGACAGATGCTCAGACACAGAGACAGACACACCAATACACACACGGATACACATATAGAAAAAGAGACATCCATAGAGAGAGGAACACACAGAACCGCAGACACAAAGACACCCACACAGAGAAAGTGACACATGGAGAGATAGAAAAAAAACAGAAGTACAGTCGAAGAAAGACAGATCTAGACAGAGAGGCAGACACATCGAGATAGACATAGACATGCACATGGAAAGAGGAATACAAAGAGAGACAGACAACTGAAGGAGCGACACAGACAGAGAAGCATTTAGACATGAGCATGGGCTGCCTGGACCCCCTGGACCTCCTGTCCTGGAATCCCAGGCACTGAACCTCAGACAGGGTCCAAACTGTAAAACCTCTCTCTCACTCTGCTCCGGTTTACATTGTATCAGGCCCAGTTACACGTGACTGTATACAAACCATGGAATTTCTACTGTTGTCCTCCGATTGTCTACAAAGACCAGTTTTTTGGGGCAGATTTTTTCATTTATCATAATAGGTTAATCATTAAACATTTTAACGATAAAACCCCCAGATAGGATAACTGATGCGTGTTTGTGTTCAAAGGCGGCCGACGTGCTACAGGAATTCCAAAAAGAAAAGGGAAAGACCGGAGCCATGATTCTGCAAACCGATCAGTCCTTGACAGAACATGAGAAAAAGATTGCAGGTAAGGAGAGGGAACAGACTAGGATTATGGGATATTTTTAACCACTTAAGGCCTGCATGACAGTCTGTGTGATCATACAGTGCAGTGCTTTAAAGCCCAGCAACAGCATAGACCGTCATGGACTGAAACTCCCATTCTGGGCCGCACAGTGCTAAAAATTGAGGATTTTGCTGTTGATGACTGACAAGCCAGGTAGATCAGGAAAACTTAACTGCGCTCTTACCTTGCGGGTGATCAAGGTGACAACCTAACAATCAAATATACACTATTTCAATATTAATCAATAATACACCTCTAGTGATATATGAAGTGTAAAAGTCACAGAATACATTTAAGATATATAAGAGGATATTTGAGGTACTGCCACAGCAATAGCGGCTCGGTGGAGTAGAGATAGCATCACTGCTCTTTAACCATGGAGACTGTAGAGACACGGGTTCGAATCCCAGCAGGAGCACCTCTCCAGTAACTGTCCTTGGGCAAGACACCTAACGGTACATACTCGCCACCCAGGACATACTTGAAAATGAGAGAAATCTCAATGTATCCTTCCTAGTAAAATCCTTTCTAATAAAAAAAAATAGAAGGCCAGGGAATGATGAGGATCAAAAACATCTGGGGGGCTGGATTTTTGACAGACCTGATCCAAAATGTCCATTGTATAGATTATAGAAATCGCTATGAGGCATTTATTCAATGATGGATATGGAGAAGCCATCGATCTTTTAGGAAAGTCAGAGAAAGGAACTGGGAGCTTGTCTGAGCATGGCCCATACGCTCCATGTTCCTGATGGCCCCGAGTCATTTGTGAGTGCATTTAGTTTGTTCATTCCAGAAGTAAAAGGGATGTGAATATTCGCTACCACTTTATGTGACAATGTTCCACAGAGCAAAAGGCCAAAGTCGAAGCTGAAGAGAGAGAGAGACGATTGGTAGAGGAGAAGAACCGAAAGCTGCAGGAGACCATGGAGTTTGAGACCAGGAACCGAGAAGAGCAGCTGCAACTTCTTAATCAGAAGCACGACCAGGAAAAACAGAGAATGAAAGAAGAGAATGATTGGATGATCAAACAGAAGCAAATGGTAAAGTTAGAAACAACACTAACCCCATCACTGCCAAACACTTTTTTGTTGAAGAAACAATATGAGCCTAACATTTCTTGGAAGCTTGGATTGTGTAGTTAACAATTAAATGTTGGTAAAATGGCAATATTGCACGGAGCCTGATGCTATTCTGAGATTGTTAAAAGATGACACTTTTTTTAAAAAATGTGCACGTTTTAAATTTGTCATGTAATTGATTTTCCTTGCCAAGTATCTGGTCGGCGCTGCAGGGGTCATAGGGTCAGGACAGACAGGCCCCCCCACAGGGACAGGCTCTTGGTGGGAGGGTGGGTTTGGACAGCAGAGTAAAATTGGGGCTGAGGGTGTTGGTGGATGGTTGCTGCTGTGTGAAGAAAGAAGTTTCAGGATTACAGAGAGTGGGCTGTGTGTCAGGTATTTACAACATGGGGAGGTGATGGGGATCTAGAGCTAAAACTCCTGTGACTGGTGACCAGCTGGGATGTCCACTTCGAAGACATTTACACATTGTTTTGCGTTTTAGGAACACTGTCCTTGCACAGTAAATGCCAATAAGCCGAAGAAAGCCTCGTTCATTTATTGTCCTCTTAAAATGATTTTGGATGATTTGATGTTGGAAATTAAATCTGACGCTTATCTGAAAAGTAGATTCACTCCAACATGTGTGTTTTTGATCTATTGCGCAGGAAATGGAGCAGATGCAGAACGAAGGGATGAAAAGGCAATGTGAAATGCTGGAATATCAGATCGCGCAGTTGAAGGAGCAAAATGAGGCGTCCAATAAGGGATCTTTCCTGGGCAATTTAGTTTCTGGAATCTTACCCGGGATATTGACTCCTATTATAAAGAAAATAATGAAATAAATAAAATATCAGATTATACCCGTCTGGAGCCGAGAAGACGATGCAAAATGCAATATGCAAATTCAAGAACTCTATGTTGTTTTTTTAAGAACGTTTTGCTTTGGGTCGTTTTGTGCAGCGTGTCTGTCTCATGCTAAAGGAAATAGCGAAGGCAAATTGTGAAGAAAGAAGAAAAACCAAAACGCTGTGCTTGTAGAAACATATAAATGGAGCAATGTTACGAGCTTTACTGGCATTTGTTACATATCACTTGTATTTCCCCTGCTGTGGTTTTATTAATATATGTATTGCTTTGCGTGCTGTCACTGCGCTCTGTAGGGGACACGTGATTAATGTGATCTTATAGTGCACTTCTGTATGGCTTATATACCCACCTGTGAGAGTGTCGCATGTCACGGGGCGGTGCGTGAGCTCCCTGACAGCAGCACTGTTTGTGATGTAGAATTGCTGTAAGGTAAATGACAACAATTATCTGATGTCAATAATTTCCATTCAGTCTATGAAAAACAAAGACATTGGTTGGCCGGATGTTCTCAGTGATAAATAAAAAAACAAAACAACGTATAACGATTTTCATTTGTTCGGTTGAAAAGGATGACATTATAATATAATCAGTTAGTTGAGGTAACGAAGTGAGACAGGTAGAGGTCATACTACATATACACACACCGCCCAAAATGTTGGTTCATTTTATTTTGGAAAATTTCAGAATCTTCCAAATTTGCCAACCAACTTGGATTGAGTCGAAATTTCGTACAAATATCAAAATTCTTGGAAATATCTGAAATTTAGCAAGTGTGTATTGTTAGCCCCTATACCCCCTCTATACCTCTCTCTATACCTATACCCTCTCTAAACCCACCTCTTTGCATCCTCCAACCCTCCCCTTCAACAATGAACAATGGTGCTGTAATAACTCATCTTGTCATTGCCCACACCAGGAGCAAAGTGCAGGTGATGACACAATGCATAATTTTGCACTGGTCTTCTAAAATGTAAGGGCCCTATAACGTCCCTACATGTAAAACAGGGACGCTAAGGGGAAATATTAGGCATCCGCTAATCTCCCCTTAGCGTCCCCGTCTTACCTGTAGATTATGGGGCAGGTGCTGAGTCCAGCAGTCTGCCCAGTAGCGGCCACTAGGGCACGATGCTCGGGGCAGTGCTAAAGAGGGAAATTGTATCAAATCCAAAACTTTTTTTAGGATGTTGATGCAAACACCTACATTGATTATACAAGTTGCCATCACTCGACTTGGCTTAAAGGTGTTCCTAAAGGACAGTTTGTTCGATTACAACGCAATTGCACAGATATAGAAACCTTTAAAGAACAGGCGATTACCCTTAAAAAAGATTTCTTAGAGAAGAGCTATAAAGAAGTAGATCTAGATAACACCATCTCTAACATAATGCAAAAATATCATGAGGACCTGTTAAACTACAAACCCAAGACCCAGAAAGAAGGGGAGGAGGTTTGATTTATTTGTAATTTTAGTAGTAAAGCAAATAATATAAAAAAAAAATTAAGAAACACTAGCATATTTTAAGAAACGATAGTGATCTAGTAGACTATATAGGAACGACACCTAAAATAGTATTTAGAGGAACCAAGAATGTAAAATCTAGCCTAGTCCATAGCAAAACTAAAAAGAAATATAGTATTAATAATCACTTTGGATTTAAGGAGAGCTTCTATCATTGTGGCCTATGTTTGTCTTGCAGATCTACTGGAAATAAAAAGAAACATACAAGCATACATATTTTAACCATAAACAAAATAAAATAGTTAAGATAGATGGCAACCTAAACTGCTGCTCGAAGAATGTTATTTATATGTTGGAATGCCCTTGCGGCCTATGTTATATAGGACGCACTAAGAGGACTTTTAATGTTAGAGTAGCTGAACACGTTAGGAACATTAAGAATAATTTTGAGAAACATTCGGTTTGTGAATTGAGGTAATCTGTGTCTTGTCACTGCCACGCAGTATTTTGGGGGTCAGTAATTTCTACAAAATATTTGTGAATTGAGGTGATCTGTGTCTTGTCACTGCCATGCAGTATTTTGGGGGTCAGTAATTGCTACAAAATATTTGTGAATTGAGGTGATCTGTGTCTTGTCACTGCCACGCAGTATTTTGGGGGTCAGTAATTTCTACAAAATATTTGTGAATTGAGGTGATCTGTGTCTCGTCACTAACACGCAGTATTTTGGGGGTCAGTAATTTCTACAAAATATTTTTGAATTGAGGTGATCTGTGTCTTGTCACTGCCAGTGCCACGCAGTATTTTGGGGGTCAGTAATTGCTACAAAATATTTGGGAATTGAGGTGATCTGTGTCTTGTCACTGCCACGCAGTATTTTGGGGGGGTCAGTAATTTCTACAAAATATTTGGGAATTGAGGTAACCTATATCTTGTCACTGCCACCAGCAACTATTTTGGGGGTCAGTAATTTCTACAAAATATTTGGGAATTGAGGTAATCTGAGTTAATCTGTATCTTGTCACTGCTACCAGCAACTATTTTGGGGGGTCAGTAATTTCTACAAAATATTTGGGAATTGAGGTAATCTGTGTCTTGTCACTGCCACCCATCAGTGGGTCTCACTAATTTATAGGAGGTTTCTGGGAATTGTAATCTGTGTCTTCTCCCTGCCAGCTATCAGGGGGTCGCACATACTTCTAGCACATTTCTGCGAATTGTAATCTTTTTTTGTCACTGTTTCCAGCTATCAGAGGGTCCTATCAGGGGTCTCACTGACTTGTAGGTGGTTTCTGGGAATTGTAACTTGTGTCTTGTCACTGGCACCCATCAGGGGGTCTCAGTGATTTATAGGAGGTTTCTGGGAATTATACTCTGTGTCTTGTCACTGGCTGCCAGCTATCAGGGTGTCTCACTGAATTATACCAGGGTTCTGGAAATCTTTAATCTTTATACTAGAGTTGAATCAGAGTTCTGTATATATTTAAATTATATATCACTCACCATGTCAGAAAGACCAAAAATGACAGGCAGACGCTCCCAGACACAGATAAGTGGGCAAGCAGCCTCTGTGTCGGGAGGCTGTGCCTCTGGTCGTGGTGGACATGGTGCATCCTCTGCAGGGGCACGCTTGTCCTTTCTAACTGGTGCTGGCCATCTTAAGCAGCAGCAACATACAGAGGATTTGGTGGATTGGCTAACCAGGCCATCCTCATCCTCCGAGTCCTCTGCCAGCCAGGCTTGTAGTGCTTTACAGTCCACCTCAGCTACCAAAACATCTAATGCAGCCTCCATGTCCACAGCTACTCCTGCCAAAGTCTCACTATCCCACACGGAGGAGTCAGCTGAATTGTTTGACTACAATGACAGTGACATGCTGCTTGAGGATGCGCAGCAAGTACAGTGCTCTGATTCAATCTCTGAGGTTGAGGACGGGAGTATAATCAACCTAGAGGAAGGGGGTGCCAGTGATGACACACAAATAACTGGCACTCATGTTGCCCCAGAAGCTGCAGCATACTGCCAAGTTGGCTCCAGTGACGACGAGATAGGGGGTGATGACAATGATGATGAGGTCACTGACTCCACCTGGGTGCCTGATCAAACAGAGGAGTCAAGTGAGGAGGAGGAGGAGGCACAATAAACACGAGGCACAACATCCTCTATGACCAACCAGAGCACTAGCCGGTCCAAGGCATCAGATGTCAGAGCTGCTCAGGTGCAGAGCGCTGTTGTCTCAAAGCACACATCCAGGAACTCTGCTGTCTGGGAGTTCTTTAAGAAATGTGCAGCAGACCCCACCATTGCTATTTGTAATCTATGTCAGATGAGGCTCAGATGGGAAAGACAACGGACGCTTGGGTACCACGTGCTTGAGGCGACATATGACCACCTGCCACACATCCCGTTGGCGCAAAACTTTGCATAGGTCCTCCTCCTCCTCATCTGTCTCTACCCCCACTGTATGTCCTGCCATGTCATTGCCTACAACCTCCACTGACAGGGATGATGCTACAGTAATGGATGTACAAGCTCCTTCCTCACAATGTGACAGCATCCCATCAGCTGAAGATTTACGCAGTCAGATTACGTTGCCCCAGCTGCTGCAGCGAAAGAAAAAATATAGTCCCATCCATCCCCAAGCACATCGTCTAAATGCCAGCTTAGCAAAATTACTCGCATTGCAGCGGCTGCCTTTCCAGCTGGTGGATTCTGCTCCCTTCCGTGAATTTGCTGAATGTGCTGTACCACAGTGGCAGGTTCCAAAACGACATTACTTTTCACGCAAGGCCATTCCAGCACTATACCAGCACGTGGAAGACAATGTTAGAGTCATTGGGAAAGGCAGTCAACAGCAAGGTGCATGTGATTTTAGACACGTGGTCCAGCAAGCATGGACAGGGTCATTACATTTCCTTCACGGCATACTGGGTAACTCTGATTGCAGCTGGGAGGGATCCAAGACGGGGCTCTGTGCTGGAACTTGTTCATCCACCCTGCCTCCAGAAAGCTGCTTGTATGAGGTCTGTCTGCTCCACCACCACCTCTCCCTCTTCCTCCTCCTCCTCCTTCTCTGTCTCTGGTGAAGTGGCAGTTAAACCGACACATGACAGGGGCTACGCAATGGCTCAAGCAAAAAGATGCCATACTGTGCTTGAGCTGGTTTGTTTAAGGGACAGGAGCAACACCAGACAAGAAATTCTGTCAGCTCTGCAGGCGCAGAGATGGTTAACAACATGCCAGCTTGAGCTGGGATTGGTCATCTGTGATAATGGCAGCAACCTTTTCTCCGCCCTACGCCAGGGTAAGTTGACGCATATACCATGCCTAGCACACGTCCTAAATCTGGTGGTACAGCGTTTCCTAACCAGGTACCCAGGGCTGGCAGAGCTTCTCACTCAGGCCAGAAAAGTCTGCAGACGGTCATTCCCAGCAAGTGTTCGCCTGGCAGAAATTCAAAGAGAATTCCACCTTCCCAGATACAGTCTGATCTGTGACATGCCCACCAGCTGGAACTCGACATTAGCAATGCTGCAGCATCTGCACAAGCAGCAGAGGGCCATCAACGAGTACCTGTGTGAGTATGGCACAAGGACAGATTCAGGCCAACTTGTCCCCCCCCCCCCGCAGTGGCTGATGATCAAAGATGCATGCACTGTACTGTCACCATTTGAGGAGGCAACAAGAATGGTGAGCAGGGACAGTGCATGCATCAGTGACACAATCCCTTTAGAGTTCCTGCTGGAGCACACTCTGCGGGGAATTATAGATGTGGCTCTAGAGGCAGAGCAGTGGGATGAAGAGGAGGCCTTCCCTAGCTCTGAAGGCCCCAGTCTTTCCGCAGACAGCATTCCAGCGGGTCCTCCTCAGATCAGACAGGAGGAAGATGAGGAGGAGGAATATTTAAGTAGTGGGGGCATTGAAGGTGGGGATTCCTCAAGGGAGGGTTTTGTGTGCCCAGAAACACAAGGACTAGTACGTGGCTGGGAGGAGGACGTGCACAATGGGGTCATCCTCCTCATTGACCAGGAAGACTCGGAAGCTAATGCCACCTCCAGCCTACGCTGCATGGGCTCCCTTATCCTGCTAAGCCTGCTAAAGGACGCCAGGATTCGTGCTATCAAGGAGAGGGATCATTACTGGTTGGCAACCCTTTCTTATCCACGATACAAGGGTAAAGTTGCAGAGTTCATCCGGCCTGCACAGAGGGAGCACGGGATGAAAAAATTTGAGGACGCTCTAAAGCGACACTTGTGTAACACCTTTCCAGGCACTGGTAGGTTACCAAGTGATGACACAGGTGCTTC
>CM019073.1:92391981-92567353 GCA_009667805.1 Leptobrachium leishanense
AATACAATCTATAAGCCCAATATGTAGAAATGATTAGATATTCTTGACTTGATTCTCATGGTCTAAGGTCAATTTTGGTTCAGTATAGGGTCTGAGAAATCAGGATGCCCTGGTGATATTTATATACTAAACAATAGGGGGATAAGGTGCAAGAGGAAACAAGATGCTTGTAACATTTATCTGATTGCAATACAATTTATAGTTTCCCTAGTTGTAATTGGTAATATATCTAAAGACAGCTGAATTAGATACAAAATAAACATGCAGGAGAATGGTCATCACACCCTGGGAACATCTGGCCAGCGTTCTCATGGTATGACGATTAGTGTCTCTTATGTGTCTGGAATAAGGGGGGGGTCAAGGGATTTCTAATGGTCAAAAGCAGAAAAGGGGAGAGCAGGAAGCCTCAGAACGTGTCTCAGGTCTCTTGCAAATGAGACCCCAAATCTGCCTTACATCCAGAACGATTAAGCTTTGCTCAGCAATTTATCAATTGCTTTTGTATTCATGTTAAACCTCTAGTTTTTGATCATAATTCTGTACTAATATACTAATTGCTACCAGTTACAAAAGTATATTGCTTAATCATTTATTCTAATATCAGTGTCTTGTGTTTATCTACTAAAAATTTGTAGCATGGTTCTTTTGTCATCATTTGCCATTGTTTAATACCATCTATGTGTGTCATTACTCTCAGCCAGAGGTAGCAGTTGCAGCTCAATGGGTTAATTGATCATATTTAATGAACCATTTGTACCAAGGTTATTTTTAGCCAATGCTTTAATGTCATCCATGTGTGTCTCATTGCTCTTAGCCAGACTCAGCATTTGCATTTTAAGCTTAATGGATTAATCTTAACTACAGTGATGTTCCTTAATGTGTAATGTTCCTGATTGTCACATGTAATCTTTCTGCAGTAATTTAAGTGATATCGTTTGGATACCAGGATGTTTCAGGTTGATGCGTTGAGACATTTGCATTGAGTGATGCATGGATTTATATTTACACGTGTTGGCTTCTGTGATAAACTGGTTTCAAGAACGTCCTTGGGGTTTTGATATATTTGCCTAATATCCAATTGCGTGTATATATTGTTTTCACTGAATGTTTAATGAAGTTTTCCTTTCACCAGTCTCAGGTCCTGTTGATTTAATAAATTGAGTAGACAATACACAATTCTGTGTCATTTTTCTATATTCACTTACTTCTTCCATTAACCACAATTGCACCTGGGAGGGTTTTAATGGAGCCCGACCTAAAAATGTACTTGCAGAAACTTTTAGATTGTGCCACAAATTCTTCATCCAGTTCATCAATTGTAAGGTTTTCCAGATTCTTTAGCTTTCTGGGAATCACTGGGGTTACGAACACAAAGCATTTGTGGGAGTGAAAATACTGCTGAATGCATCGTCGAGGGAGATTGTAATCTTCAATCTTCTTGCACTGGGTGTCCTTGCTCTTGGGGTCGTCTAAAAAGGCAGTATTGTAGACATTAGAAAATTATATCGGATTCCCTTTTTCTCAGACCACAATCAGATGTGAGGCAATGGGAAATATCTACGCCATAGTAATGCACGTAGAATGCAAACATCTGTATTGACATACCAGCATCGGCTCCTGATAGAGTATCAGGGAATAGCAAAATAAGATTCTGACTTATGCAGTTGGTACGGCACCTCAGACAAAATAGACCTGTTAGTGCGCTCGACTGACCCTGGCCTATGTAGGCTGTACGGACGTGCCTCCTGGCGTCCTTCGCAGCATTGTGACGCTTCGATGGGACCGACCACATGCTGTAGTACGTGTGCCAATTACTTACTACAGTGTGTGGTGATGAAAGCCTCCACAGAGGCGATATGACACGCGGTCGATGGGGCTGCAAAGTCCGATCCTCCATTAGGAGGACCGAACCTTGCAGCACTGCGCACACTAAATGCGCTCAGCGAGGTGGCCAGACGGGCGTCACAGTGGAAGGAACGTCTACACTCCCAGACGTTCCTTTCGCTCTGCAAAACGCTGGTCTGACCCCAGCCTTAATTGGAAGAGGTTCACCCTGCGGCTCACAATGAGTCAGTCGTGATCTGGCCCTTAGGCTTTTATTTCACCCTATCCGTTATAATTAATGACTCCTTCATTAATGGTAAAAGATTCTACTCGTTAATGCCAACAGCTACTATCTTATTCATGCCGAGCCACAAACATTTCTTTGAGCAGCTTACTGAATATACATTCGCATTGAGTCCCTACAAAGTATAGGAAGCCCTAATGCTGAAGCATAAATAATCTGAAGGCCGAGTGTTGCCAGGGTGGATGGTGCCCAGTCAAAAAACAAGGAAGTTAACGACTGGACTGTTTTACCATTGTCAAAGTGCATAATGCAGTTTATGCATCTGCTCTCCAAATTTTCCTTTTACTCCACCCCACACAATTTTTCCTAACCATTAAAATTTACTTTCTAAAAACATACAAACCCGCAAAGGGGAAAAAAAAACACTTTCAAACTTTGAATCCCAAATTCTCTTACGCATCTACAACTGCCACAAGATAGAACTAGCTGGGGTCTAAGTTTTGTCCCGAGTTTAGAAATACCCCACGTTTACGATGTTTTTTGAAACGTTACTGATTAGGAACCCGGGGGGGGGAATGAAGCAGCTGGCAGGCAAAATGAGTGACTCGTGACCCCACAAGTCTCCTCATTTTGAAGAAATTTGTACAGAAAACACTAAACTCACATTTCACAATAAGGAAAAACCCAAAATCTATAGTCGGTTCAACTTGTAATTCCAAAGTGTAAGAGCCCGTACTGTATACACCGTCTGCAACTCGCGCCTTACATTACCAAGATTCAGGGGGTGATGACTGAAAATCCCTATACAGTACAGATACAAGGTGTTACTGTAATTTGTGACTGCTGCACCACACTGTGCTTAATGTAAAAGCTGCTATTTTAAATGTAATTGTATTATCCACACTGTAAAAGCCACCATTTTTACTGTAATGGCGTGACACGTGGCTTTATTACTAGACGCCTGTCCGGTTTTTAATCACCTGCTTGTATGTGGCTGGGTATGTGCTCAGGGTCACAGCTCTGCCGATGGGCATCCAGGGATTCATTTTCTTTGGGAGAGGTCTTTGCCAGAATGCAAGTTCCTTGCAGAGTCTAAAGTTTGCAATCAGGTTTTATTGTGCAGTTAAGGCTCACAACCTTAAAGCTAGTGAGCTGCCCCTGTATCATAGTAGTCTGTAGAATATGGAGGTGCTCCTACAAAAGACAGGTGCAGCTGTCACTTTAGGGGCTCGCCCATATTTATATATGTTTGGCATAGGGTCAGTGGCCCCTTGAAGTGGTCTCCATAGCTGAGCACATGCTACGGGTGGCACCGATTGTCACTTGTATCGGGTAATTTAACCCCCATCCCAACAACAGTTGGGTTTATTTTTCCTGCAAAAAGAAAAGCCCCAAAAATAAAACAAGATCTAAAAAGTTTAGAATGCTCACATCTAGTTCCGTGGTGAAAAGGATAATGCGTTTCACCGACTCCCTGAAAACTATCAGTGTTATTCAGAGAGCGGTGAAAAGCAGGAGAATGACTGGAGAATGGAAAATTCTAGGTCAAAATAGCTGACTTGGAAAGTGAGGAATGGGAGAATTTTTCTGGTTTGGATATTTTGACCTAGAATTTCTCATTTTCCAGTCATTCTCCTGCTTTTCACCTCTTTGAATAACCCTGAAATAGTTCCCTGCATCCTTCCATCAATCCCATGTACAGGTCATGTTGAAGGCGTACTTCAGTGATGGAGATACAGGTCCATGATGATTAGTCACAGGTAAAGCTGGACCAGCATTGAGAGACATGTAGATCAGAAACCTCAGGGGTGTTAACGTTAACCATCAAGAATCTATAGCTACTCTGCATGGCCTCGTAGAGACTGCAGTGGATATCAGTTTTGCACAAAGCAGCTGCCAGTACCTATAGGTGGCTCGCAAATATGTGACACACGGTCTAAAACGCTCCTAATCAGCCGGTACCTTTGCACTTCAGGGAAATTGTGAGATACTCGTCTTCGGTTATTTCTTTTCCATCATGTATCAGGTCCAGAGTGAAATCACGGACGCACCATGTGAAGGAGGGGAAAACTCGTTTGCATTCAGAGATGTTAAACTCATCTTCCTGGGAAGCCTGCAGTCGAATCCGTTTTGTTAATTCGGTCACATAGCTGAGACTTTATAAAGGAGAAAGTGACAACATGTAATTCAACTTCTACATCCGCATGGGGGAGGGGGGGTTGCACATCAGTACCATCATGGGGGGCAGTAAGCTGGTGAACAGGCCGACTCAATTCTGATAAATATCTGAGCATTCAATAGTTTATTTGCTTCCATGTAATGTGCCATGAGGCATGGTAACCGATTCTGCAGTGTATAGGGAACACACACACCTTTCTGCCGATAACTGATGGAAATTTTATAAACCCGTGATGGTTAATTGTTAACCTAAACAAAAATGTTCCATCATATCTGTTTTTGGGATATTGAAAAAGATGCAACGTGTGGTGGACATGCCCAGACTTAGGCTGCGGTAACACAAGTGCACTTTTCGCGTCCGTCTGACAGCAATGTTTGCTGTCTGTTCTAGCTTTTTCAAAAGGAGTCAAATAGAGAACACACAAAGCACGTGTGCACTTTCTCATGCCTGCTGCCATGGACGCCAAAACGGCAGACATGAACAGGCGACAGACTTGGAGTAACCCCTGCATACAGCTTTTTTTCCCCCAATGTCAGTCGTAACTGATACAATGTAACCACAATCTCATCCGTTTTAGAGTGCATCCGTTTCAATGGATGCACTGTGTGCTCGTGTGACCGCAGCCCTAGCTGGGTTTTGGAAAGGCCTTTCAGAACTCTTGACTGAAATCTGTATCCTGGAATTCAGTTACTGCCTTTGATTAATCGAAGACGCAATATACAGAGACTCAAATCTTTGGTGATATACCAGCAGTGCAAACGTCACAGTGCGCCCGACATAATTAGTGGGTGCCAGCCGGAGGGTCTGTTCTGAAAATGGCCTACTTTTTCAGAACAGTCTAACAATGATTGGGCATGCCGGTGCCTCCCTGTGACATAATCAGTGGGTGCCGACCAGAGGGCTGTCTCCTAAGCAATCAAACTCGCAGTAATGTGTGCTATGTATGAGCAAATTATAGGTGAGGCTGGCTGTGTGTGTGGGCCCCCTAAACTCAGGGGTCTGGTTGTAGTGGCACTCTGGTTCAGAGTGCCACTACAACCAGACCCCTGAGTTTAGGGGGCCCACACACACAGCCAGCCTCACCTATGATTTGCTCATACATAGCACACATTACTGCGAGTTTGATTGCTCTGAGATACAGTGGCAAGAAAAAGTATGTGAACCCTTTGGGATTACGTGGAGTTTTGCATGAATTGGTCATAAAATGTGCTCTGATCTTCATCCAAGTCACAATTTGAAAAACAGTCTGCTTAAAATACAACACAAACATTATATGTTCATGTGTTTAGTGAACATAACATGTAAACATTCACCGTGCAGGGTGGAAAAAGTATGTGAACCTTTGGCAGCAATAACCTCAAACGTCTCCTGTAGTTGCAGATCAGACCTGCACAACGATCTGGAGTAATTTTGGACCACTCTTCACA
The DNA here is from genome assembly GCA_009667805.1 of Leptobrachium leishanense. Classification (NCBI taxonomy): domain Eukaryota; kingdom Metazoa; phylum Chordata; class Amphibia; order Anura; family Megophryidae; genus Leptobrachium; species Leptobrachium leishanense. The sequence continues at coordinate 92,397,656 of CM019073.1, forward strand.
AAACGGTTTCAGTGTAGAAATATTCTTCGATGTCTGGTGTGAATCACTCTCTTAAGGTCATGCCACAGCATTTCAATCGGGTTGAGGACTGGGCCACTCCAGAAGGCGTATTTTGTTTTGTCGAAGCCATTCTTTTGATGAATTACTTGTATGCTTTGGGTCATTGTCCTGTTGCATCACCCATCGTCTGCGAAGCTGCAGTTGGCAGACAGATGGTCTTACGTTTTCCTGCAAAATGTCTTGATAAACGCTGGAATTCATTTTTCCAAATCAATGACAACAATCCATCCAGGCCCTGAGGCAGCAAAGCAGCCGCAAACCATGATGCTCCCTCCGACATGTTTTACAGTGGGGTTGAGGTTTTGATGGTGTGCTGTGCCTTTTTTTCTCCACACAGTGTTGTGTATTTTTTCCAAACAACTCAATTTTGGCTTCATCTGTCCACAGAATATTTTGCCAGTAGTGCTGTGGAACATCCAGGTGCTCTTTTGCAAACTTCAAACGTGCTGCAATATTCTTTTTGGACAGCAATGGCTTCCTCTGTGGTGTCCTCCCATGTACTACATTCTTAAGGTTTTCCTTATTGTAGATGTGTCAACAAAAATGTTAGCATGTGCCAGGGATTTCTGTAAGTCTTTAGCTGACACTCTAGGATTCTTCTTTACCTCATTAAGCATTCTGCGCGGTGCTCTTGCAGTCATCTTTACAGGACGACCATGCCTAGGGAGAGTAGCAATAGTGCTGAACTTTCTCCATTTGTAGACTGTCTTACTGTGGACACATGAACCTCCAGGCTTTTGGAGATACTTTTGTAACCCTTTCCAGCTTCATGCAAGTCAACAATTCTTGATCGTAGGTCTTCTGAGAGCTCTTTTCTGCGAGGCATGGTTCACATCAGGCAGTGCTTCTTGAAACCAGTAAACCCAAAACTGGTGTGTGTTTTTAAAGGGCAGGACAGCTTTCAGCAACACATCCAATAATATCACACTGATTGGACTAAAGGTTGGCTCACTCCTGGCTCCAATTAGCTCTTGAGAAGTCATTAGGCTAGGGGTTCACATACTTTTTCCACCCTGCACTGTGAAGGTTTACATGTTATGTTCAATAAACACATGAAAACATAGAATGTTTGTGTTGTATTATTTTAAGCAGACTGTGTTTTTCAAATTGTTGTGACTTAGATGAAGATCGGAGCACATTTTATGACCAATTCATGCAAAACTCCACGTAATCCCAAAGGGTTCACATACTTTTTCTTGCCACTGTATACTTAGTGCACGTTACATAAAAATGGGATGGACTGAATTGCTCGTAGTGGATTTGGAAAAAAGTGACACTGGAGTTGACATTGTGGACCTAGAGGGGTCCAGTGCAAGGGAATGACGGGGGGGGGGCTTCATGGATTCCCACAACTGGGCCCTGGAGGCTTTTAGTTATGCCTCTAGTAGGCACGCCTGACGGACGGCAAAGGTGGTGTAGATGGCACTGACCAGGGGTCCACCTTTTCAGGCAAGTACAACTCCTGGGTTCAGCTGCCCTCTCCCCTCCAGAAAAAAAAAAAAAGTGTCCCATTGAAATAATTTGACTCCCACAAAAAAAATATTTTGCCCCCCAGTTATTCACGAACGCAGCCGCAACCTGCCGAATGCAGCCGATGACCCGCTTTATGTTGGATACCCCCACCTGTTTTCATAGGAAGAAAAAAAGCACTGGATATTATTGATTTGTGCTATATAGGTTCAATTGCTTCTGAGGAAAAGGGTTTTTGGAAGAATTTTTTGTAGAGCACCAGGTACAGGTAGCAAATTTATTAGCAAAAAAGTACTGGCTGGGTGGAGTAGAGGTAACATCACTGCTCTGCGTGGAGAGAGCCTGTGGAGACATTGGTTCGATCCCAGCAAGAGAACCTCTCCAGTAAGTGTCCTTGGGCAAGACACCTAACGGTACATACTCGACACCCAGGACATACTTGAAAACGAGAGAAATCTCAATGTAACCTTCCTGGTAAAATCCTCAAAAAAAAAAAAAGTCCCCGTGGAGGCATATAGCGCCAAAAGGGCTCCTTGGAGTGGAAACAAACTTCATATACACCAATTTTTGGTGTTACATTATTTGGCCTTATTTATGGTTATTTTCCAGTGTTGAAATTGTTGGATACTTGTTACCACCAAGAAATACAATTATTGCCGTTTCTCCGGTAATATAGTTACATGCTTTATAACCACAGAGTGCTGCACTTTGGCATAATGGCATATATGGAGTCTTCATATAGTGACAGGTAAGCAATCCTCCAGACTGTTTAACTGAGCACGGCCCTCTACACTTAGTCTTCCTAGGTTTAATTTTTGTTCTGTTTGATTAGTGTAAAGCACTGCAGAAACCGTTGGCACCATAGAAATTGCCAAAATTAGTCACCAAATGCTGGAAATCAGCTCCAGTCGCTTTTGTTGCTGAGATCAGAGACCGGCTAACAAGTCTGCCCTTTGAAAGTCATTGCTATCCAACACGCTGGACCCTCCCCTCATGATCACTGGAATATGTTGGAGCTCTACCTTGTCTTTTGATCTCATCTGAAACCTTATGGCTACAATACAACCCTCCTTATCTGATGGAGATACTTCTGTAACCCAATAACTTGTGCTGCTTGTAACAGACTGCATGTTTTAAAAGGTAAGGTTTTCTTTAAGTGGGCTTTGTTAAGTAATGGGTAGGACTGACTCTAGTTTTTAGTCTTCCAGAGTATGGAAACTAGCACTTCCTGGTTTCAAAGCTGCTGCAGCTGCTTGAGGAGAGCGCAGATGTTGCATAGCTCCTCATAAGAACTTTATCTGCATGTGGTCCAAGAAGCGCACACAGCAATTTTCTGTATTGGTTTGCATTTGGTTTTTTAACGCTTTACATTGATCATGATCTGTTAATGATTAACTGCATTCACATTTCTTTTGGAAAGACATGTCCCTTTGAGAGACTTTTAGAGGACTGTTTATGCACATGTTGAACATTTTTATTTCTTGTAGCTTTCATGGTGTCAGCAAAAAGACAAACTAAAGCGCAAAAAGAAATCTGTATGAAGCACGCCATGTTAGACCTGTGCAGTTACACTCATTCAGGGCTTCAGAACCAGTCACTGGGTTTATTTTTTTATATACTCATGCATAACTTGATGCAACCCTTTATCTCAGTTTTTAGTTTCTTGCATCAAATTGAGAAACTCTAAACATGCGATTTCAAAGATGAAAAGGATACTGTAGCTGCTCAATCGCCGTCTGATCTATAGTGCCCATGCTATTAAAAACAAAATTACTGCTCAGGAGCACAGCCAGGCAGAAGATCCAGGCATCATTCTTACTGTCTCCCTGAAGATAAAGTAATATTAAAGTTAAAAGGAGCCACCCAGTGACAGTATGCAAAGAGGATGAATATTAAGAGGTAATGATCCTACCCTCAATTTATGGATAATGTTTATTGGCACAACAAGACAATAGTAACAAATAGGTTAATAATCCTGCGGGTGTGTAAGATAATACAGAGGAACAATAACATAACTAGGCACACATTCCAGAAGCCCTGATGGCAATCAACTGGCAGTTATAAATACGTACAAAGGGTTAATACTGCTAGAGCATAACTTTGAATTTGTGCCACCACTGTTTGCATAATAAATGTAGAGATTCGCACTGGTAGTATTTCAATGTATTAAAAAAAAAAAAGGATAATGTTGCACTCCGAAATAGCGGTGCCCAAGACCCAGACAAAACTGAGTAACCCTGGAAATACAAAAATAAAGTGAGGAAAGCAAAGAACAAAGTCTTGATTCCCTCTGAATCAGGGGGGCCTGGTTCCCAATGGAACTTACAATCTAAATGGAAGTTAAATGTATTGTGAAGTATGCTCAGTACATGCATTTTACACATAGTGAGGGTTATTGGAAATCAGAATACTGATGAGCCCTTTACATTGAATATCACTACTCTTCAATCTGAATTTTTAGCAGGAATTGAAATGCTGGTAAATCCGAGTTTCCTGTACAGTGAAATTATAATTTGTCCGAGTCCCAATTCGGGCCATTGGGTCCTACACAATATTAGACAGGTAGATTTAATGATGTGGCTGATCAGTGTATCATGCCAACCACTGATACGCAATATTAAGCTTCCATTATTGCAATTCATCTTCCAATCTGTTCATTTGTGGTGTAAAATTAGGGTGACCATTTGTCCTGATTCCCAGGGGACAGTCCCCGGAACTTAATGCACTGCTCTGGAGAAGCTGCAGTCCTTGGCTCTCCATTAGGAGTCCCGTGCTAAAGGAGATGTCTCCTACAGAGCTGTGCCCCCACATGGAAGGAGCTGGTATCAAGCCTGTCACCCCTTCTCTGCATCCATCCCTTCCCTCTAACCACCCAAAACCTGGAACGTAGAGCTATGTATACAGCACTCTGCATATTGCCCTCTATACTGGGCTTTGCATATTGTAGACTGTATAAGGTGCGCAGCACATTTCTGTAAATAAAACTGCTTTTCTAATTGCCCTCTATACTGTGCACAACTCTGCATACTGTGCAATGCACTCTACAATATGTATACCATGCTCTGCATATAGTTCTGTTTGCCATGCCTCATACAGTGCTCTGCATATCGCCCTATGCTCTGCTTTGCATATGGTGCCCTCTAAGTTCCAACAACAAACTTTGACAGACTTAGAAGATATATATTCGCCTGATTAAACCTGTAGAACGAGCTACTGAAAATCAGGGTTAGAATTTCTAACCCTAGCTTCTACCCTATTTTTAACCTTTTCGGTGGTTCATGCATTCAGGCGATTCCTATGTCACATAAAACTAATAAAAATTTGAATTTTTTCCAATCATTTCGTTCCAGATCATTTTTCGTTCAGATTTGTGTTTTTGTTATGCTACGATTTGTATTTTTGTCCTGCCGTTTTGAATTTCGGAAACAGATTTTTGTCCAAATTTGTATTCAGAATGTAACAAAATACACAGATCCAATAACTACAGAAATTAATCTGGTTCTTATATTAAGATATTAATTGGGATATTGAGTCATAACTAAATGAACTGCAGAACCAATGAGTTTTCAATCATTCATAAACCATGAATAAATTCTGCGGATCAAATACATATTGCTGTAAAATTAATTTATGTCTACATTTCTCATACATGCTTCTCTGAATATCTTCAGTTTCTGAAGGAGTAAATCTTGAAAGTAATTTCCTTGTTGGGGCAGCTTCGTTTGTGCTGATATGTTCTATGTGTGCCTCATTGCTTCCACATATAAACAACTCTTAGCTTCACTTCATCTACAGACTCGGCTTGGATAGCCAGTTCTAAAATTTCAGCACATCCCATGTATCCTTGATGCTTTCTAACACCTGTCAATTAGATATTAGTCACCAGGTGGCAATCTTACTCTAAAAATAATTAATGTTTTAGGTAGGGAAATTTAGAGTTCATGCTACCATTGATTAATGGCTTTGTTGGTGGTCAATTTTCTTTAAAAATTAAGGATAGCCATCAGGAGAAAGGTCATAAAATTTTAGACAACCCGATCTCACTCAGAAGACACCAGCGAGAGTCCTTGGACAAGACACTTAACATGGATGCGCCTACCTCACAAATTACTTGTACATCTCATATATTATAAGTTCCCTTGGGAACATGGTCCCCTGAATCAGGTCTTCATCCATGTGTGGTATTCCAATGTATCATCCCCTTGTATATTGATCTTTTAAAGCACTGCAGAATTTGTAGTGCTGTATAGAAAAAGGATAATAGGTTTTAGGAGTAGCTAAAATTCTGGCTTGTGCATTGGTGTGGTAGCGCTAGCACTTTGCAATCCCTTATCAAAAAGCTAATGATCGTGCATCCTGTACTCTAAAAGATATCCCCAAACACAGCCCACCCTGAATGCTGGCATATCAACTCACAGAAGGTCAGACTGAATAAAGATATTCCTCTCTTCTGTAGAAGAAACTTCATAGTATAAATACTCAGCTTTCATCATAAAAGGACTCAAAAAGGTTTTGAATTCTTCACTCACTCATAGGGTCATGAGTTTTGGAATTACTGAGAATATTTTCGCTTAAAAAAAAAAAAAAAATTGGAAAACCAAAACACCAATAGAATCACCTTTTCCACATCTCCCAGTCCCTCTGTATCCAGCAGAACTAAGACATGTCTGTCTTTTAATGGGTGAGGGATGCACCACATCCATATCCCTTTGGTCTTCGACTGAATGGTGGATCCTAGAGGAAATCCTGGGAAGAGAATAGTGCTAAAATATAACCAAGTTGTCAGGGGTTCAATACTCTGACATAACATTACTAAGTTGGGAAAATAAGGCTTCCCCAGAGGACGAGGTTTTGAGAAAGGTATGAAACCAGAAAAATAGGTTAAAAGCTCAGGATGAGCCGTTGATTGTAAAGCAAATGTTAACACATATTCTTGAAACTGAATAAACTAGAATATATGCATGAACCGGGTTTATACCCAAATTGATACAATTATTTTGTGTAAAGTCCAACTCACCTTTGTTGCATCCTGCAAGGTTATTCATGAGGTAGGATTTTCCAGTTCGGTATTTTCCTACGATTGCCACAACGACCAATGGCTCAGTGATGCTGGTAAGTATCTGCAATGCCTCCTTATTGATCGATAATTGGTTTGTTTTGTCATTTTCAATCAAACATACGGGATCAGACATCAAAGCCTTTCTAGACATCTTTCTCTGGGAAATATTAAACGGATGACTGAATGCAATAATGCACAAACCCACACTATTATTCAGTTAGCAAGGTGTTTTAAAGTAGCAGTACCATTTTCAGTCTACAAAGAAAGCAAATCGTACATTAGTATTAGTTGTTGGCATCACAGGCCATAGAACAGAACATCTGGTGTATCTATTGCAATTTATAAACATTCTATTCCAATCATTAAATATAGGTTCTGACCTTAGTGTACTTTTGCAATTAACATGGGGTGCGCAAGTCGTAAAGAAATGCAAGAATGGCGTCCGATTCAAAGCTGAGTAAACTTAATGAATAGGTGCAAACCATAAAAATAGAAGACCTGCTAAGGTTGGTGTCAGACGAGCACTATGTGTGCCCGTACAGACGTGCCTCCTGGAGTCAATCGCAGCATTGAGAGGCTGTGACAGGGTCAGCCACATGCTGTTGCACGCACACAAATTGCTCGCACAACAGCGGTCACGCAGCAGCCCTCTCCGTCAAAGAGCTAGGACGTGCGTTGACGGAGCTGCAAAGCGCAATTCTCCATAGGAGGTGACCAGACAGGCGTCGAGTGGAAGGAACGTCCACTCACGGACATTCCTTCCGCTCTTCAAATACACTCGTTTGACACCAGCCTAAAAGCTGGTGTTACACTCGTAACGACAAACACTGGTTTAAACTTCCCAGAGCAAGGAAAGCCTATGGAGTTGTTACATGCAATACAGCTTTGGTTAAGATTACACCAGGGTTAGAAACAAACAGGTTTAATTCGTATTAGCTGCCTGCACACTTTCATTAGCACCAGCTGTTGATATCAATGATACAGGGTGTTGCTGTACTTGCCATACACAGGCATAATGCAACACACACAGATATTGCATTGCTAAGCTCATGCTCACTAGGGATGAGCGTTCGGTTCTGTTCGGAGTTTGAAACGAACATTGGCTGTTCGACAGTTTGAACTTTGAACGTTTTTGGGACATTCGCCAAAAGTTCGAAAAAAAAATAATTTTGAAAAAAAGTATAAAAAAAATGCTTAAAGAAATACTAAAAAATATAGAAATAAAGAGACTTTACTGCAGAATATTATAAGCAACGGAAGACTGCAAGGGTGGTACCTATCCATAAAAGTGGAGACAATACTTTGGTTTCCAACTACCACCCGATTTCACTGCTCCCTGTAATGTCAAAAATTCTGGAAAAATGTGTCTCTCAATTACGTGATTATTATCAGAACTATTAAACCCCAGATCAATCAGGCTTTCGTCCAAATCATTCAACTACAACTGCCCTTTTAAAAGTTTGTAATGATATCCAAGCGGGCATGGAACAGGGAAACCTAACTGGAGCCATCTTCCTTGATTTTGCCAAGGCTTTTGACACAGTAGACCATGGCATCCCATTACAAAAACTTAAAACCTCTGGTATTGGTGATAGGTTGCAATTTGTGTCCATATCTGACAGCACTTCCCTTCCCCTCCCAGTCACGTGCGGTGTACCCCAAGGCTCGATACTCGGCCCCCTGCTATTCACAATATTCATAAACGATCTGCCCAATGTCTGCAAAGCCTCAACTGTACACATGTACGCAGATGACACTAATCTATACCAGCAAACCAAATCTCCCGCAGCTGGAGGCAGTGCTGCAAGAACAATTCACAGGGGTAGAAAAGTGGATCGCAGATCAACTTTTTCTAAATACTGACAAAATTGTTACAATGCTCTTTGGAACTGCACCTAAACTACACAAGTTGCAAACACCCCATCTGTGTGTCAGGGCAAAATCAAATGGCACACTGACTACAGTCACTCTCAAATATCTAGGTATGTGGTTAGACCCAAATCTATCTTTATCTTACTACATTGTATAACTCATTCTGTCGCTTTGTGCTACAATGTAACTACATGACCCACCATTGTGACATGTTAAAAGAATTAAACTGGCCGTCGCTGGAATCTAGATGCACCTTTCCAACCTGGTGTTTAAGAGCTTTTCTGGGAAGCTACCACCCTACCTGAATATGCTGCTTCCCCCGGCAGTTCCCTCATCCTATAACCTCAGATCCAGGACCAGCACCTTACTTGCAATACCGCAATACAAAAAGAAAGTGGCTCGATCCTCATTTTCCTACAGAGCACCGCAAATATGGAATAACCTCCCAGACACCAAATCTTCCCCAGTCTAAAGTCCCTTAAGACTTCCCTATTAACATACCTCAATACAGAATGCACCTGTAAACATGTAACATAATGACTTTATTTCCTACACATTTATTTTTCTGTTAATCTGTATATTTGGTCTTGTGTTAATATCTTGCATGTTACTATTTTGTATTTCTGTAACCATTCAATGTTCTTGAACCCAGGACATACTTGAAAACGAGAGAAATCTCAATGTATCCTTCCTGGTAAAAACCTTTTTTAAATAAAGAAGATATTGAATTAAAACGGGAATATTTTTAACATTGAAGCCTATGGGATAAAACATTCTTGTTACTAAAACATCAGGCAGACACGGCCCTCTAATCAGGCACTGTAGAGGGCAGGCTGCCGGGGCCTCCCAAGGATTCCCTTGAGGAGCATGCGGCCGCCGGATGACAGCTGCCACTGCAGGCTTGCCGCCCGGGTGCATGTGGCAGAGACAGGCAGCGCAGGGAGGGAGCCACTGCACCTGCAGCCACAGCAGACCCCCACAACCAGGATCCAGGGAGCCCCCACTGACCACCAGGCTAAGGTAAGGCAACACATTTCTAAAACAAATAAAATCTGAGGAGCTTTTTAAATGTCCCGGGAACATAAAATAACTTTTTTCTTTCTCTACCTGGCTGAATGTATTTAATTATATATATTAGATACATTCAGCCAGGTAGAGGGGGGTGGCATGTGGGCTGCGCGGGGTCTCAGGCAGTGGTTTGTTTTTTCTGTGTATATTTTTAGCAAATTTATAGGGGAAGGTAAGGGCAGGAAATAGATAAATATCTATATCCAGACTTGTATTACACACATTTTGGCAACTAATTGCACCCCCCCAAATTTGGTTGATCCCTCCAGAAGAAATGTTGAACCCGATAGAGCAGAGAAACATACATATTCTCTGCTCTGTCGGGTTCATCATTTCTTCTGGAGGGATCAGCCAAATTGGGTGGACGCGCATTTAGTTGAGATTGTCCACATGCCACCCCCCCCCATGTGCGTATGTGAACCCTTTGGGATTACGTGGAGTTTTGCATGAATTTGTCATAAAATGTGCTCTGATCTTCATCTAAGTCACAACAATTTGAAAAACACAGTCTGCTTAAAATAATACAACACAAACATAGGTTTTCATGTTTTTATTGAATAGAACATGTAAACATTCACAGTGCAGGGTGGAAAAAGTATGTGAACCTTTGGACTTAACTGGTTGACCCTCCTTTGGCAGCAATAACCTCAAACGTCTCCTGTAGTTGCAGATCAGACCTGCACAACGATCTGGAGTAATTTTGGACCACTACTCTTCACAAAACTGTTTCAGTGTAGCAATATTCTTGGGATGGCTGGTGTGAATCGCTCTCTTAAGGTCATGCCACAGCATTTCAATCGAGTTGAGGTCAGGACTCTGACTGGGCCGCTCCAGAAGGAGTATTTTGTTTTGTTGAAGCCATTCTTTTGTTGAATTACTTGTATGCTTTGGGTCATTGTCCTGTTGCATCACTCATCCTCTGCGGAGCTTCAGTTGGACAGATGGTCTTACGTTTTCCTGCAAAATGTCTTGATAAACTCTGGAATTCATTTTTCCATCATTGACAACAATCTGTCCAGGCCCTGAGGCAGCAAAGCAGCCCCAAACCATGATGCTCCCTCCGCCATGTTTTACAGTGGGGATGAGGTTTTGATGTTGATGTGCTGTGACTTTTTTCTCCATACAGTGTTATGTGTTTTTTCCAAACAACTCAATTTTGGTTTTATCTGTTCACAGAATATTTTGCCAGTAGTGCTGTGGAACATCCAGGTGCTCTTTTGCAAATTTCAAACGTGCTGCAATATTCTTTTTGGACAGCAATGGCTTCCTCCGTGGTGTCGTCCCATGTACTCCATTCTTTTTTAATGTTTTCCTTATTGTAGATGTGTCAACAAAAATGTTAGCATGTGCCAGAGATTTCTGTAAGTCTTTAGCTGACACTCTAGGATTCTTCTTTACCTCATTAAGCATTCTGCGCTGTGCTCTTGCAGTCATCTTTACAGGATGATCACGCCTAGGGAGAGTAGCAACAGTGCTGAACTTTCTCCATTTGTAGACTGTCTTACCGTGGACACATGAACATCAAGGCTTTTGGAGATACTTTTGTAACCCTTTCCAGCTTCATGCAAGTCAACAATTCTTGATCGTAGGTCTTCTGAGAGCTCTTTTCTGCGAGGCATGGTTCACATCAGGCAGTGCTTCTTGAAACCGGTAAACCCAAAACTGGTGTGTGTTTTTAAAGTGCAGGACAGCTTTCAGCAACACATCCAATAATATCACACTGATTGGACTAAAGGTTGGCTCACTTCTGGCTCCAATTAGCTCTTGGAGAAATCATTAGGCTAGGGGTTCACATAGTTTTCCCACCCTGTGAATGTTTACATGTTCTGTTCAATAAAAACATATGTTTGTGTTGTATTATTTTAAGCAGACTGTTTTTCAAATTGTTGTGACTTGAAGATCAGAGCACATTTTATGGAGAGAGAGAGAGAGATAAACGTATATAGGTCTGCATGTTAATATATACGTATATGTGTGTGGTATCAATGCATCCCTACTCTATACACAGCGCTCCGTGTCCCTAGAATATATATTATCAGGGGTTACCTTTTTATAGTTTTATACTTTACCTATTAAATTAACAGTAATTTTTGATGTATTTTATTCAGTAGAAACTTTTTTTTGCCTATATAACATGTGCTTTGTGAAAATAAAACGGTATTGTGTGTACATTTTAATTTAGTTAGTGGATTCCTGTCCAGTGCGGTGAGAAGCAAACGTAATGCAGTGTAGACACGCTGCGAGGCAGAGTGAAGTCAAGCCTGCAAAATGTTTATTTCTCTTCGCTTTGCTGTGCGTCGCTACACGCTCAGTGTGTAGCAGCCTTTATTCCCGCATCGCTAGATTACCGAATCAGTTTGTATACTTGTCACTGACCCAGCTTATTTTGAGGACCCGATCTGTTGCCGATTTTTCCTGCCATTTGACTATTCTGTGTATTCCCTGCCTGTTCTGTTTGCTTCCTGTTGCTACTGGTGTGCGCCGATTCACCATATACAGTAGTGCAGTACAAGTGCCTAAACATTGCTGACCCGGTTTTGTTATAGCTGCTGATGTAACTGAATAGATCAGGGGTCTATTCTGCATTACCAAAACCTCCACCACTGCATTCTACCACAATACCTTAGAGGGGTTACGGTGTGAAGGCACTTGCTGCGAAAGGCAAAATATTTGGGAGCACTGACACCTGTACCAAATTCATATCATTTTGATATTTGAACGCAGGGTCCAACCCTGCACTCTTCCACAATACCACAGAGGGGTTACGGTGTGACAGCACTGTTGCCGACACTAAAGGCCCAATTTTAAAGCACCTATTGTTACTTTCATCCAAAGCCTGCATAAGTTATCATAATTTAGCCCAAAAAAAAAATCACTAAACTTGTTCTGCGTGTCCTAAAAGGTCTCCGCTTTTCATACAGGCTGCCGCCCCAAGCAGTTTAAGAATAGATTAAAGGAAAATCATTTACCGTCATTTGAAATGTCATTTTTTTTCCTTTTTAAATGTTTCTATAGATCCTACAAATCCACCACTTCATGGGCAGGTTATGGGGACCTCCTAGGCACGATATGTGAAGGAATTTTTCGTTATTAACATTTCATGGAAAACTCCGTTCCTTTAAGAAATTTTTTTTTTTTTAATTTTTGTCCGGGTTTCCTGTCCCCCAGGGCACTACCCGGACCCCCATACACCTTTTATAGCAAATATCTAGCATATATGCCCTCTTGGAGGGCACTCTAAAATCGAACGTTCAAGTCCCATTGACTTACATTGAGTTCGGATCGTGTTCGAGTTCAAACTCGAACTTTTGAAATTGTTTGAGGTCGAACCGAACACAGGGGCGTTCGGCTCATCCCTGATGCTCACTACAAATACCCATAAGCAGGAGATCACCATTTTATTATCTGCAGCATCTGACAAGGGCTATTTCTGCCTGTATAATGCAGAACTCGTGTGAAATGTCAGATAAGGGACGCCATCTAGAGTTTAGCATCACATAAACACTACTGTAAAAGGAGTCAAATGTGAAAAATTTGCTTCGTAATTTACACTTTATTTCAGATCCATATTTAATTGCCATCCCAGGTTTATCCCAAATTATAGAAGTTTATAGAAAAAGAAAAAAAAAACTGGCAGTAAAGGGGTTAAGATATTGCCTTGTGTGCCAAATTTGTATATACCACCACATGCAGAACATCCCATTTACAATGGTTGAACATTGCCAACCTCAGAAGAGGCATTAAAATCATAATTTGAGTCTAGAATAAGGCAGAACAGCGCATAAGGCCAAAATCTGTACGGCTTGCACAAACTGATCTTAATAAACTTCAGGTATTGCAGGTCACTTCTAAACCTAAAATACGTTTTACAGGGCTACAAAAGCAACTCTGCAATTTATGTTATTCAATGCACAACCGGATTAAAATGAGTGAATGAGCTTCCAAACTTCTTAAAGAGAATTATTGGTATAATTCCATCAAAATTAGCAATATGTTCATAATAAATACGACTTACAGCAAAATAATTAAATGTTATTCATTAAAGGAACACAATTTGCACATTTTAGGGCAAAATATCCAAATTGCAGCAATAACACAGTTGATGTTATTCCCTAAAATGTTCAAGTTTCCTCCTTAACCTCTTGCTAATTAAGTGACTAATGGTGGAGAATCAATTTAGGGATAAAAACACACAGCACATTTTATCCGAAGATTCGTACCTCCATACTTTACCTTCTAGCATTCACAGCACCTACTGCTGCTGCTGCCGCCTCTATTTACAGCACCGCTTCTTCTGACGCCCTTTTATACATTTCAGTTACTTTATTTGAAAATAGAATGATTACCTGCAGGTTTGGAATGTAAAGCTGTGCAGACTTAACCCTTTCCTTTACTTGATATAAACACCTGCTGCCATTATGCAAAACTGCTAGAAAGTCACATGTTTCACAGGAAATTAGATAAAATCAGACTCATTGTAGATTGTTTTATGCCTGATACGTTTTGATTCTTAAGGGGTTATTCAAAGAGCACCTAACTTGTCACCGAATTGCACCGAACGGTGAATTTCACCGTACAGTGCAATTTGGTGGCAGTTCTTCTATTCAGAAAACTGTCAATTTACCAAATACTAGTGAACTGCCGGCAAAATATGGTGCAGATCGCCGCAATTCGGTGATCGTCAGTGGCAGCGAAATTGTCCTCCATAGAGAAGTAATGGTTATTCTATTCAGAGAATGCCGAACTGCACCGAAATGTTGGCGAAATATCCAGATTTTCGGTGGTTCAGTTTGGCAGGTTTAATTAGGCACATTCCATAGGTTTCAATGTAAAAAAATATTATAATTTTTATATTATTTTTAAACAACTGTTCATTTTAGGAAAATTTTATTTATTTATTTTTTTAAAAAAAAATTGAGGTACTTTTTAAGGCATCATTTTTGATTCCCAATTTTTTTTAAAAGGGTTTTTTTTATTTCTGTAACAGACCGTTTTGTTATTTTTTATAGGACCTTTTGTATTATTCCCACAAATTTTCATGCATTTTAATTGTTTTAAATGCCTTTTAAAAGATAACAGAGGGTTTTTTATTGTTTTTACTGCAGTTCAGCGGCATTCGGGGGTCTGTATGGCGGTCTTCAGCAACGTTCGGCAGTCTGTTCAACGGCACTCAGCGGACCGATTGGCGTACAGTGGTCTTTGGCGACATTCGGCGGTCTGTTCGGCAGTATTCGGCGGTTTGGTTGCCGGTATTCGGTGTTCGGCGGGCTGTTCGGTGCTCTTCGGTGGTCTGTTCAGTGGGTTGATCAATGACGGTTGGCGTTTTTTTGCGGCTTCTGTTCAGCGTACTTCAGGGACCCTGTGCTGAATACTGAATTCACCAAAGCACACCATAAGGTGCTATTTCATGGCAATTTGGCTATTTAGAAAGCTGGCAATTCGGCCAATATTGGCAAATTTCCAGCGAATTACGGTGCAGTTCACTGATAAACCACCGAACGCAGCCGACGGTCTGTCAAATAGACCGCCGAACGCCTCCGATCAGCCACCGGAAAAAGCCGACCAGCCGCAGAATGCCACCGAACGGAAGTAAAAGAAAAAAAACAGGCATTTTTAAAAAGGGTTTAAAACAAAACTAATGCACGAAAATGCATGGAAATAATATATGAGGTCCTATGAATAATAATAAAAAGGTCTGTTACGGAATAAATAAAAGCCATTAAAACAAGTGGGAATCAAAAATTTTGCTGAAAAAAATCCATAAAAATGGCTAAAAATTAAATCAATAAAAGACTTTTTGCTGCAAATGAAAAGAATAAACGGATGAATAAAAGAATAATAATAAAGTTTTTTTTTTTTACATTGAAACCTATGAGATTTGCCTGTTTAAACCTGGAGAACGAAAGCAACGGAGATCTGGGCATTTCGCCAACTTTTCGGTGCTGTTCGACACTCTCTGAATATATTAACAATTACTTCTTATGGGGAATTTCGCTGCCGCCGAATTGCACCGCATGTCGCTGGCAATTTGCCAGTATTTGACGAATTGCTAGCGTTCTGAATAGCCGAATTGCCACGAAATTGCACCGTTCGGTGAAATTCAGTAGCCAATTTGGCTTTCTTTGAATAACCCCTATTGTTTCTTGAAACTGAGAATTTTAATGTCATTAATTATTGACAATAAAATATGCTTAATCATCGACTTCAAAAATAAGCCTAATCTCTTTTAGGCTAGGGTCAGAGTGGGGCAGTCGGAACGCGCGTGCAGGCGCACTAAATCACGGCGGCAGTAGCAGCACATAACGGCCAATGACGGCCAATATACGCAGTACGTGCGTACAAAAGTGCGCCGACACCACGCAACCGGCAAATGAACGCATTTTTATCAGAACGTGAAACCGCTGCTACTGACGTACAAAGTGCGCTGCGGCCGCATAGCAGCGTGTGTGCGTGATTAGGAGACGTCAGACGCTGCTAGTGTGCGGCCAACATAACGTTCAAACAGCCGGATTTCCCTAGACTTCTTTTTACCCCACCGTCATGAAATACGTCCAGAATTGCGCATCGTCTGACCACTTAAGCGTATTCCGTGAAAAAATGCGTGCGCACACATCGACGTACATTTTTACGGTGGCCGCAGAAAATGCGCTCATCTGTCCCTAGCCTTAGTCAGACAGAAATCCAGTATCATTCGCAATAGACAACCCTAAAGGGATTATTCAGAGAGTACTGAAATTTCATCGACACTCTGGTAAGTTCAGTATTCAAAGCCCGAAGTCGCTGAAGGGATCTGCGAAATGCAAACGCCGACCACCGAAAAGACCGTTGAACACAGCCGACGATGCTCTGAACGCCGCTGTTCAGCCCGCCAAACGCAGCCAACGATCTGCTGAAGGCCACCGAACACTGCCGAAAAAAGCAGATCAGCTGACGAACTCTGCCAAACTGGGGGTAAAAAAAAAAGGTGAATTTTATTAAAAGGCGTTTAAAACAATAAAAATGCATGAAAATGATAAATAAAAGGTCCTATAAATAATAATAAGAAGGTCTGCTACAGAATAAAAAAAAACACCATTTAAAAATGCGAATCAAAAATGTTGCCTAAAAAATGCATAAAAAAAATTCTAAAAAATAAATGAAAGACTTTTTGCTGCAAATGAAAAGAATAAGTGGATAAACAATTTTTCATTGAATCCTATGGGATACGCCTGTTTATACCTGTTGAACTGAAGCCCCAGATATCAGGTCATTTCACCAACATTTCGGTGCAGTTCGGCATTCGCTGAATAGATTAACCATTACTTCTCTATAGGAGAATTTCACTGCCGCCGAAGGTCACCGAATTGTGGCGATCTGAGGCGAACTGCATCATATTTCGCTGACAGTTTGCCAATATTTGTCAAACTGCCAGCTTTCTGAGTAGACGAACTGCTACAAAATTGCACTGTACGTAGGGTTGCCAGGTCGGCCATGTTTTCCTGGACACATATTACTACTTCATGCAGAGGGGAGCACAGGGAAACGTGCTGCCCTGCAACATGTATAATTCATATGTTGTAGGAAGGAACTAAAGGCAGTTCACCTGGGAATCCTTTTTGATCTCTTACCTGCAGGGTATGGATTACACATGTTGCGAGGTGGCATTCTTTCACGCACTACCCATCAACATGAATAAATTATATGTGTCCAGGAAAACATGGCCGATCTGGCAATCCAAACCGTACGGGGAAATTTACCGTTTGGTGCCATTCGGTGGCAACTTCGGCGCTTATTGAATAACCCCTTAAATTTATTTGAAAAGCAAAGTATCAGAACGTGCCGGGCTTAGAACAATCTACGGCTCGGGGTGAGTTTTATTTTATCTTTTTCCTGTGAAACATGTGACTTTCTGGCAGTTTTGCATAATGGCCGCAGGTGTTTATATCTAAGTAAAGGAAAGGGTTAAGTCTGCACAGCTTTACATTCCAAACCTGCAGGTAATCATTCTATTTTCACTTTCACAAACAAAGTAACTGAAATGTATAAAAGGGCGACAGAAGACGCTGCGCTGTAAATAGAGGTGGCGGTGGCAGCGGGTGGAAGGGCTTTGAATGCTGGAAGGTAAGGGATGGAGGAAAGCGTCCTTAGATAAAAGCTGGGGCTAGTGTTTATCTCTAAACTGATTTTCTGACATTCACTGAATTAGGAAGAGGTTAAGGCAGGGGGTCAGACGAGTGCACTATGTGCGCCTGTACTGATGTGCTGTCTGTCGCAGTGTTGATGCTGCCGGTCACCTGCTGTTGCCCACGCGTCTGCGTCCATGCTGCCCCGTAAAAGCGCTAGGACGTGCATGGACTGGGCCGCAAAGCGTGATCCTCCAGGATTGTGCCTTGCGGCACTGAGCTCACTAACTGCGCTCAGCGTGGCAGCCAGACTCGTGTTAAGTGGAACGTCCACTCAGATGTTGCTTCCGCTCTTCAAAATACTTGTCTGACCCCCCCCCCCCCCGCCTAAAGGAGGCAACTTGAACACTTTAGAGAATAACCAAGTTCTTTGCAATTTTGACCCAAGGCAGGGGGGGGGGTCAGATGAACACGTGTGCAGCCGCACTTTATCACGGCCGTAGTGGCCGCAAATGACGGGCAATATATGAAGTATGGCCGCACAAAAGTTCGGCCGGGCAACGCAAGCGGCAAACGAACGCTTTTCTAGAGAACATGATATCGCTAGTACTGATGTACAGAGTGCGCTGCGTCCGCTAGCGGCATGTGTGCGTGATTAGGAGACGTCAGACGCTGCTAATGTCCGGCCAACATCACGTCCAGACGCATAGTGTTTTATTGATGATCCGTACAAAATCACGGACGAAAATGCGCATCATATGACCGCTATCGTGTATTCCGTGAAAAAATACATCCATTCGTTCGAACGCACTCTGTCACGGATGACGTGAAAAATGCATTCGTCTGACCCTGGCCTAAAATGTGCAAATCTTATTACTTTAGTGACAATTCGCTCGGTGAAGCAACTTACTGGAATTTTTTTTCTGGTGGGGAAAACGCTAGTAATCCCTTAACGTATTTTGTGTGATTCTCACATTAAAATTGACTAAATCCTTTGCCCTTTTGTAGCTCGTTCATGCTTTATTTTAACCTGGTCAGTCATTGAATAACATGTAAATTGCAGCGCTGCTCTTGTGTTTGTCTATAGCCCTATAAAACGTATTTTGAGCTTTAAGTGACGTGCAATACCATTCACATGAGATTTTAATGTTATACCCAATAAACTATGCAGAGTGTTAGACTAGACTTGTTATGCACTGTTTTGTCTTTGTCATGCCCCATGATTTAGGATTGATTGTATATTTTTACTGGTATGTGTTGAATCTGCCTTTGCTGCCTACATGCTATTGTTTTCATAGCGATTTTGATCCTGCTGGGTTTCCTTAGCCATTCTGTATCCAGCTAGTTTCCACCCCTTTGCTCAGTGTCTTGTTCGAAGGGAATTCCTGGTTACATAACAGCCATTCTGTGCTCACTGCTGGACAAAATGTATTTTTGCTGTACACGATTACAAGATTGTCCGTCTGATCCTTAAACTCTTCAACTGGATTCATCTTTCTACGTGTCAGTTTTGCTATCTGCGAACTTCATCGTGCGAGTACTGGTCAAATACAGACTTAGCTAGTCTAAAGCATCCACACCTCACAGCTTTGCTTAGGGAAGCATAATAGTCTTTAACCCTTTCGCTGCTGAGGCTTTTCCCGACCCTGTGCTGAGGTCATTTTTTACCTGTTTTGCGCATCATGTTTAAACGTGTTTTGAAGGCTTATTTTAGTATATGACACCGACATATTATATATCGTTCTTTCCGTCAGACTCGGTAGATTCATAATATGTCATTATTATATGTATACGTTATGTCATGTCTGTATATTATAACAAAAAATGCAATAAAATATGTATTTTCAATAATTTACAACGTGTAAAGTGTTTTTTTCCACATTTTAACATGCGAGCAATTGCGGTTATATTTTGTATGGGGTGCGCTTGTTAAAAAAATTAGAGATGGGGTCTCGTTACATTTTTTTTTGGGGAAAATGACACTATTTTTAACAAACGCACCGCATACAAAAATCGTTAGTGCAGCATCATTGTTCACATTATAATTGAAATGGGAACAATATTGCTGCATTAACAAACCCAAAAAAAAAAAAAAAGTGTTTTTTTTTTAATTTTTTTTTTAATTTTTTTATTTTTATTTCATTTTTTTTTTTTTTTTTTACAAATTTTTTAACTTTCATGTTTGGTATCGTTGGAACGGCCATGCTCTGGCCGATCCAACGATATCAAAATTTAACCCCTAGCTGCCACGGATCGGGAGATAGGGAGTTCATTGGAACTCCCTATCTCCACAGTTGGTGGCAGTTAGGGGTTAACTGTAGGACTGGCGTCATCGTGCTGCGCACGATGACGCCAGTCCTCTGGGGGAGTTCCCGGAAGCTTGGCCGACATCCAAGATGTCGGCCAGCTCCCGGGAAGGATCGCGAATCGGCGCTTTTCAGCGCCGATTTGCGATCCAGCTCCCCAGGGGTTAATGCCAGGCATCATTTGGAAGGGCAGGCTGTGCCCTTCCAAATGATGCCTGGGTTAAGCCCCTGTGTGCCACCGATCGGGAGGGAGAGAGGTCCGAAGGACCTCCCCCCCCTCCCTTTCAGGCACCTCCTCCGCACATGCGGGGGGGCGCCTGAATTAGGTGTCATCGCGCCCCCGCGATGACACCTAATGTTGGCGGCTGCTGGTCCGGATGCCGGGCTGACATCCAGGATGTCAGCCCGCACCGGAGGGGCCAGCGATCGGCCGGAACCCGGCCGAACGCTGACCCCAAACTGAGGACGCGCTCAGCGCGTCCTCAGCACACCAGCGGTAATGCTGAGGACGCGCTGAGCGCGTCCTTAGCATTGAAGTGGTTAAAGCTCCATTGATGTTAATGCCACTTGGCACATTCCACCATTGCAAATGTAGGGTTGCCAGATCAGCCATGTTTTCCCGTACACCCCATTTATTCATACTGATGGGCAGTGCATGAAAAATGCCACATGCAGCAGGTAAGGAATCCCAGGTGACCTGCTTTAATTTCCTTCCTGCAGCATATGAATTATACATGTTGCAGGGCAGCAATTTTCCCTGCTTCCCTTGACATGTAATAGTAATGTCCAGGAAAACCTGGCCGACCTAGGTAAATGGAATGTTGTTCATGTGGAGACAGATATAAATAAGGCCTGCAAGGCAATTTTTTAATTTTCTGAATATTCAGAACAAATATCCAGTATACGAGAGAATTAATGAGGGGGATAAAATACAATATACATATAGGTGTGCACACAAGGTGTAACCAGTCACACCCCAATGTTGGGTGAGGGCTTCATCTTTGACCCCCTACATAGATATTTTGGATGTTCCTTAGCTGGTTCGTGACAAATTGCCTGAATATTGACTGTATCACTGCAAGAACATTGGTTATTCCCAGCTAAAAGTACCGGTTATATACAAAATTATCCAAGCCTAGCTCTGTAAATATTCCATGGGTGTACACCCTAATGTAATAGGCTAGGCTGCGCACGCCCGTGAATGTACGCAATGCTCGTTTTCAAGCTCTTGTTTTCTTATGTTAAATGTATCCTAAAATGTAATTTTATTAATGAAAAAGGCCTAAAGCTAAAGTGAAAATCAAACTACATGTATGTTACTTTATTGGGAGGGCTAATCCTTCCTCAGGCTCCAAATCCCTCTCCACCTTTTTCTGTTTGATTAAACTTAATTTTTAAAGCTTTTTTTCACTACATGACATCACAAACTGGTCATGGGTTCACCAGACTGACAATATTCTGGGCAGGTCACCTGTTTCCATCACAGGTGACGATGCAGTGAATGTACCCCCCCCCTCTCCCGCAAGGGTGCATCCTTTCCCTGCCTGTGTCTTTTGTCGGGAGAGATGCCCCATTTTTGGTTTTCTTGATACATTTGTTCTGAAACACTTAATAAATAAGAAACAAATGTGGGTCCCTATTCCAACTAAGCTCGAAGACCTCTATTAAGGGAGTCGACTTACAAAATAATTTAACCCTTAACAGATTTTCTACGCCATTTAATTCGATCTATGGTCCCTCGTTGTGGAGCACAGCTCGATCCGCCACTTCCTTTGGCTGTATGCAGAAGAACACTGGAAACAGTTACCAGTCTTTCCATAGCCTTACCACGACCCTGCTTACAAACTCATGCAGGGTTCTAGCACTGTCATGCTTGTTTACGTGGAGTGCTATAGATTCCAGGAGTCCCTGGCATCCTCAGTTGTCCCCTCCATCCTATCACAACTTGAGCCACAAATACGGCAGCATGGTCGTACTAGATCCAGTAACAGGTAGTCGCAAAGAGTTATTGATATAACCTATCAGTACCCTGATTAGGTCACATCTATTAATGCCGCTTCCTTGATGGACCCCCATTCTTCCAGGCTTTCGTGCCTTTCTCAGTTCCCTGGACAAGCATATGGACAGGTACACGTAAAGAACCTTACTAGCAGCCTCCAGAAATAAGACATCTACTAGATCTGGGAGTTTTGGCACGGCATCAACTGAACATCTTTTATGGAGTTAAACATCTACAGTCACTGGTGGAGCATGGCAGCCAATAGAAAAGAACACCCTGGCCTCCCATTGCCCCTCATCATAATCCCTTGCCTGTTCTTAAGGTTCTGCAGTATATTTTCGCAGAGTGTGAGACCTAATCGGACCTGTCTACAAACTGGCCAACACTTCTAGACAAGAGCGACCAATAAATCGTGGATAGTAAAACGGATTACAGTCAAAGGCATCAGATAAAAGGGCAGTGTTTGCCTGACAGGACAGCTCAACAAAAGACCACTCAAACATACAACAGATAAAAACATTCTTGAGTCGAAGCTGGAAAAGGCTAAGATAACCCACCCAGTATTCCCATCAGAAGATGGCAACAGATACATAGATCATAGCGATGAGCAGACAATAACGTTATTCATACATATTACCCTATGGCACAGGGTGACTTCAACATGGAGGGCAGGGAAACTACGTAGAACATCAGGCCTGCGCCTCCCAAATACATCCCTAGGCCCATGTACTTCAAAGTGACATCACAAGCTTTTAGCAGATCCCTGATACAACTGTATTGGGATAAGGGCCTACATTTTTACAGTAATGGTTGTGTAGCGCTGTGATAGTTTGGCTTTATATAATGAACTGATGCTACCACTAGAGAGAGACAGAGCCAGAGA
The DNA here is from genome assembly GCA_009667805.1 of Leptobrachium leishanense. Classification (NCBI taxonomy): domain Eukaryota; kingdom Metazoa; phylum Chordata; class Amphibia; order Anura; family Megophryidae; genus Leptobrachium; species Leptobrachium leishanense. Next base: position 92,420,475 of record CM019073.1, read on the forward strand.
CATTGTGGACTATGTTGTGCCAAGAAACTCAATCTCCTAGAGACCTTTGCAAAAGGGAACAGGAAGTGGGCGAGCGGTTCAAAGGGACATCCAAAGCCTCGTGCAAGACGGGGGCAGAGCAACGAAAGGAGTAGGACACTGTCAGGGATCGCAACCAGGCCGAAGTGTGGATGCTGACAAATCCAGTGCTGGAGATCGGGGACAGAGATCGTGCTGTCGCTTACTACCTTTCGCTGAACGACTGCAGGAGGACAACCAGGTTCCAGAAGGACCCCGAGTGAGGAGGCCGCGAGGATCAAACGGGAGTGCAGGTGGCGGATCAATTCGGGGAGCGGATTCGCCGGCACCAGGTTCCAGTTGCGGAGAGAACCTTGGTCGAGTCATCGGTTCTGGACACTTTGTTCTTCGGATGGGTGAGGGGCCTCAAGGCCTATGGTCCTGAAATGAAAGTGCGCACTTGGTTAATTGCTTCAATTCACAGGGCCCCAACGTTGACTAGTCTAACTTTGCTCATTCACTGGCCAGTTGAATATGGTACCTGGGTACGCTAAGACACCACCTTTTGAGCCTTTTTGAACGGGACTTAAACTCGCGAACTGAAGGGGTAACTGTTCTTTTCTTCTGCGTGTTTTTCCCGCGTTGCGCATTCCTATTATCTTAAACGTACATGTGTATTATATGCCACTTTATTGATCCAGTAAAGTATACAACGTAGAAAATCAACAGTGCTGGTGTATAGTGATTCCTAGTGCGATGAGACTATCCTGGGTTTATTCAGCGGCTCCTCCGGGGGTGAGTGCTACAGTTATAAAAGAGATTTTAACCTAAATTCCCTTGTTCGTTTAAAATTCCTCCAATATCCTAAAAACCAGAGTGGCCCTCTTAGGACCTCTTAAACTTTTCAGTGGGGAGGTATGTGTCTATAATAACGAACATGTGTTGGTTTTATCTCCTTTAGAGAAACAGCATGGAGCATCCAATATGTCTGATAAAGAATCTGGAGAATGGAGACCTGGTAGTGAATCCAGAGGCAGAGAAGATCCTGTCAGAAATTAAACAACCCGTGGTCGTGGTGGCGATTATTGGAAAATACCGCACTGGAAAATCATATCTCATGAACAAGTTAGCAGGAAAGAGCAACGGTGAGGGGTTTTATGATGTGTAGAGCTGTGACTATACAAATGTAACAAAGCTAAATGTTTTAGTATGTATTAAATGTTCAGACAGCCTTACTGATACACTATAATATGTGCCCTCGTGAACGCTGAGTAGAGTCCACATGCCCACAGCCATTGAAATGGTCCTTTCCCTAACCCTCTATGGGTTCAGTCTTATCTGGCTCTCACTAGTCTCCTGCTAGGACCCCCGAAACCACATGTTAAGTGGGTTGATGCCAGAATCTATGTGCTGAGTGCCCATTTCCCATATTTAAGTTATGCCTTACACTTCTGGTGGACCCCAAATTTAAAAAATTTGACTACATATGGATGGCCAGCTAAGTCTGGAACGGTCTGTGCTTTTAAAAATTGCCAGGGTTAACTCGACTCTTGAAGACCCCTGGTGAGAATTGTTTACATTAGAGGGCACAGAAGTTGATATGAAAGAAAACAAATGTTGTATTTATGTGTTGGAATGCATATAGTATACAAATGCTCTTACTGGCGGGAATCTCAAAATTCCGGAAAAATAACATGAACCAGTAATGTTGAAAGAATCAGGAGGGAGGGTAATGATCCACTCACATGCTGAAGAGCCTATCCTCTGCTCTTCGTGGGTCTATATAAGGATCGATTGTTCTCCTCTCAACGACCTGCCGTTTCCTTCTGTAACCTTTTCCCCCAAGATGGGTCGTCCTCAGATGATGCATGGAAGATCAGTTAATAGAAACAGAAAAAAGTGTCAGAATTTGAGCGTTTGGAGATAAAGGAATATTTTCATTTATGCTGTTGGTAGTAGAGTAATTGCAGACATTTTTTATTCTTTTGTAATATTGTTTCTCCAGGTTTTGCTCTGGGATCCACCATCCAGTCTAAAACTAAAGGGATCTGGATGTGGTGTCTTCCTCACCCAAAGAAACCTGAATATACTTTGGTCCTTCTTGACACAGAAGGATTGGGAGATGTAGAGAAGGTTAGTGACCTTACTGATTTATAGGTAAATGAAAATAGACTTAAAATCCAAATTTGATTTCAAAAGTAATTTAAAAGACCACTCTATCAGAAAGTAACCCCTCCCCCTCTTCTATAGGGAAGAAGCACAATTTTTTAGATTACATGTAAATACTCACTTTCTCTTGGTACTGGGTTGTTACTCCCTTCAGCTTCAGAAAGATGCAGTAACTGGTTCCCATTTCTGACCTCCTTTAAAAATGGTACCCTCTGATATACTGTGTAACAACGGTTTGGCTTTGATCGTGAGGGGAAAATTAAAGTTGCGTGGAGAAAATTATTGAAATCCGGATAGAAAGTTTTTTATTTTGAGATGACGTCACATACTTGCGCATTATATTTTCAATCTCCTGAGACTGCTGAAGAGAAAACCTACGACTTGTCCTAAAATAAACCATGGTGTCAAATGTGGTATAATTGTCACGAGCAAGAAATGGTCAAAATTGGCTCAGAATGTGGAGGTGAAACGGCTCAGTTATGACCGGATGCGGAGTGTGTCCTCCCTTTGCAGCCAGCGATCGGCCGGATTACAGCCGATCGCTGTGCCCCCTGGTGCGGGATGACATCCTCTGTCAACCCGGCATCTGGGACCGCCGCGGGCACCAATAGATGTCATTGTGGCGGCCGATGACATCTATTGCAGGCGCCCCCCCGCGAGTGCGGAGGAGGTGCCTGAAAGGGAGGGGGAGGAGATCCTTCAGACCTCTCTCCCTCCCGATCGCTGGCGCCAGCGATCAAAGCCAAGAACGGTTTGGAAGGGCACAGCCTGCCCTTCCAAACGGTGCCTGGCTTTAACCCCTTGGGTGCCGGATCACGATTCGGCGTCAAAAAGCGCCAGATCGTGATCCTCTCCCGGAGCTGGCTGACATCTTGGATGTCGGCCAAGCTTCCGGGAACTCCCCCTGACTGGCGTCATCGTGCATAGCGTGATGACGTCAGTCCTGGAGTTGACCCCTAGCTGCCACCAATGGTGGAGATAGGGGATTCATTGGAACCGGCTATCTCCTGATCCGTGGCAGCTACGGGTTAATGTTTGGTATACCAAACATGACCATGTTGATGTTGGTCAGATGTTTTCCAAATCTGTATGGTATGACAAAAGGATAGTAATTTGGAATAGGGTCACTTAAGTTCAATCTCCACCTTGATCTCAGGATTGATACAGTACACAACGTTTTCTATACAACCATCATATTTGACTGCATTAACATTATAGATCTTTTAGGGTGATTGTAAGAATGATGCCTGGATCTTCTCACTGGCCGTCCTCCTAAGCAGCACAATGGTGTTCAACAGTGTGGGGACCATAGACCAGAGTGCCATGGAGCAACTTAAGTATCCTTTACTGAAACGGATCCATCGGATATTAAAACTTAAAATGATTAGTTCTGTAAGTGAAATTACACTTGCGTGTGTACATCTATCGCTCTACACCAGTGGTCTTCAGGGCCCACTAACAGGTCAAATGTAACCATCACCTTGAAGAAATGCAGACTGAATCCTGCAATCACTGAACAGCAAAACGGATCACCTGGCCTGAGGACCAGGGATGGGACCGCTGCTCCAGTGTGACCTCTTAATCTTATGAGAGATCTCCCTCTGCCCTTTCTAAGATGGACTCATTGGACTAATTCAGCCATGCAAATGTCTTGGCCCCACCCAGACCCTCGGCTCATGTTACTAGGAGCACTTACTGTACCAACACCATTCAATGGTATCAAAGACTTCCTGTATTGAGGGCCACTGGATTGGCTGGAGCTCCCAGAGGTACGTGACATCTTATAGGAAGCATGTCACATCCTGCAGAGATCAGAGGGAGACCAGTACTGGATTCTGGAGTTTATAAAGGAATGTAGAGGGATAAAATGGGGAGTAGGGGCTTGGTCAGCAGGGATGATGTATCCCTCGTTTCCCACCCCTGCTGTCTTAACCCTATAGTATCTAAACAGTAAGCTTGCTTTAAATTGCTCACATTCTGAGGAATACGGAAATTACCCACAAGTGCAGTCTGTGAAATGGTAAGTTGCTAAAACACAATGCAGGATGGGAGAGATAAAGGCAACAAAGAACATGTCCCTATAATTTACATTCCTGATCTAACATTAGTATTTTTCATTCCATGGTTAAATATGGGGGAGAAACAGACCATGGAAAGTGATAGAAACAGTCATGCAATAGTCTGACCGCCCGAAGACTGATCTTGTAGATGGTTGTAACCTTGGACAAGCCATTAATCTGCCAACCAGACTTCTCCTTAGCTTTACCACCTCAGCTATGTTACAGAACTGACTGAAAGAATACAGGTAACCTCTAAAAAGGCAACGAATGTCGATGACGATGATGGTTTTTCGGAAATGAAGAGATTTTTCCCATCGTTTATCTGGTGCGTCCGGGACTTTAATTTGGAATTAAAAGTAAATGGAGCCGACATCACAGAGGACCAATATTTACAGAATTCTCTGAAGTTAAAAAAGGGTAAGGACACAATCCGTTTAAATTGCAGGGTCTTGCTGTTCATCCTTTATGTAGAAGACTCACTGCAAGAAAATCTAGCAGGAAATCCTGGAGGATGACCTGGAGGGTTTTAAAATGGCCTCAAGACGGAGCAATTTAAAATGAGATGACTCAATTTCCTGTGCATATAAATTTGGAGGGTTTCACCAGCGTTTAGGTGTTGTAACCAATCAATGTAATTTCTGTTTACAGGGTTCCTGTGCATGTACTGTAATCTAGGAGCTTGGCTCAATGTTTCCCTTCAATCCGTCCACTGGTCTTGGAGATTGATTTGTGTATTTATTCCTGCCCACATGCAATCCGTCCACTGGTCTTGGAGATTTGTGTATTTAATGATTCCTGCCCACATCAAACCCCAAAGCACAATTCTCCCATAACTGAATACTCAGTAAAATCTGAGCAGTGGTCCACTCCAGAATTGCTGTTTGACCATTTGAGTTATCTTGTGAGACATTGGTGGTCGTTTTAGAGCTGTGTGGAAGAACAGAAGGGCATGGCTTTCTATCTTGCAGTCATAATGGCAGAATCCATTGAAACATCCAGGTGGATTGGCTTTGAGAGCCTGTTTTTGCCAGTGCTATACTTTGGGTACAAAGTGAATGAGTGGTTAATATAAATGCCTGGGGATCCAATGTTCTAGCCAAAATCTGTGTTTGAGATCTACAGCAATTTAAAAGATCATTTATCCCATTTTGCTTTTCTTTAAATGTAGGCATCGGTGCAAAGGTTTATGAATACAACGCCCCCCGGGAGTGCATACGGCATTTCTTCCACTCGCACAAATGTTTTGTATTCGAACGACCAGCCCCGGCACAAGGTCTTAAACAACTTGAATCTCTTCACGAGTCACAGCTGGACACCCAATTCCTGGAGCAAACAAAAATATTCTGCTCTTACGTGTATGATAACAGTAAACCAAAAACCATAACCAGTGGGTTGACGGTGACTGGAAAATGTGAGTGAGCTCATTGATTCTTTTATATATTTCATGAGACGTGGAAATCTGGTTTTGACCCTCCTACCAGGGTCCTGCTCCTCTTCTGTGTTCCACGTTTATTAACACTTTATTTAATTTTTATTTAGTGCTATATAACCTTGCAGTCACCTACGTGGAAGCGATTCAGAGTGGCGCTGTCCCTTGCTTGGAGAATGCGGTCAAGACTCTGACAAAGATAGAGAATACTCGTGCCGTCAATGAAGCTGTGGCTACTTATGATGAAAAGATGAGTCAACTGATCTGCAAATTCCCAACAGAGACACAGGAACAGTTCCTACAGATGCACAAGCAATGTGAGATGGAGGCACAAAAGGTTTTCAGGGATCTGTCCTTCAAGGATGACGACATGGAATATTTCAATTCACTTTTGGTACGATAAGATCATGGTGTAGAGGGCCAATAAGATATTCATTGAAGGGGCATAAGATTAATGGTAATGCTCGAAAGGACATATCTCTCTTCCGGGTCTGTAGGGAGGAAGTCGTATAAACGTCTATAAATCGGGATGTCCATCCGTTTCTTGGGTAGACAATGGAAAATCAAGACTTTAAGTGGTGTAACGGGGCATCTTGTCTTCTGAACGAAGACTGTCAGGCAGTCGTTTTCTATAAAGGAAATTTAGCCCCTCCACTGGGGAGGTTGTGACTCAAAATTCGGAAGAATGATACGCTAATAAGGCTAATGGAGGTTGAACTTGGACAAACAAGAATTTGCAGAAATGATAGATTGGAAATGGACAGTCCCAATCACAGGCCCCAAAGTCTAGTGGTGTTCTAAAGTAAGGTACTTGGTTACTTTGGTTTCCACTGCTAGTCAGGCAGACCAGATCCTCCTTCCAAGGAAAGGGCAATAGAAACCAAAGTAAATGCATGCAAGGGCAAGGCGAGATGAGGCTGGTCATTTGTCTGAGCCCAATATGCAGCTGATAATCAAACAAGCTGAGCCACATAGATCAGTTATAATGGGATGTATTGTAAATACAGACGGCAGTGTGAGGCAGGGATGGAGCTGACTGAGGTGAAGGAACTTATCATAGGGAAGGAACAAGACCATGAAACACTGAGGGTGATACAGCAGGAGACTTGCATGGGATGAGACCAGGAAACGACATAGGGCAGACTGGGAACTAGGATACAGGGGCACAGGATACTTGGAAACAGACGAAGGCAACAATCATGGCAAACGTATTTAAAGTCCAAGCAAGGGTAGATACACAGCAATCCACATAGAAGGGAAGGAGCACAGGTAGGGAGCAGGCTTCCGGGAAATGTTGAAGCACTGCGCAATGGGTACCCCACCCTTTGAAGGGAACATACGGGGCTTGTTAATCGGAACACCTGGATCTTGCCAAGAGCCAGAACAGGCCTGATGGAAACAAGGTGTTGCAGGAAGGGTGCTGGTTTTTGGCCTTCCTGCAGCAGCGACGTGGTTCATAACATTGTATTGAGATTTGTGCTTTAATTTTGTTTTTTTTCTTTACCCTTACAGCAATCTTTGGCTCAGAAAACAGAAATCTATTACCAGCGCAATGTGGATGAATCCATTAGAATTTGCAATGCTTTGATTCAGGATCTAAATGGCCCCTTGGAGACGGGGATAAAAGAAGAAAAATATTCCAAGCCTGGGGGACACCGTTTATTCCAACAGGAATTGAGTCGCGTGATCGAAGCATACAATGGCTGTCTCGGCAAAGGAATTAAGGTAGGCACCGTGTCTACATGTCCAAGGGAGTGTTGTACAAAATAGGGATGCGTGGTGCCAATTAAAGACTAACAGGGTTATCCAAAGAGATTCGAAAAGTCACCGCACGTTCGGTGACTTTTCGTTCTCTTCAATTCGGTTCCTTTTGCCGATTGCATTTTGGTGACCCTGCGGTGTATTCAGCAAACAGCACAGGGTCCCCGAATTGCAGGGAAAAGCTGCCGCAAACCCGACGAAAACTAACCGAATGCATGCTGAAAACAAGCAAAAACATCTGGATTAACCTTCGAAAAAGCCGAACAGGAGCCGAATCACACAGAGCCGAAGCAGCTGTGACGTAGAGGAGGCAGTGAATAAATTAGCAAAACCATTTGTATGAATCTGGGAAAATGAAACGCTGTTTGCAAAGAAACTACTGAGCGAAAATGTCTGAAATTTTCACAGGAGGTCCAGGGAATGATAATAAAGAGGGCTGTTACAAAAAAAATAAGTAAACTGGAAAAAAAAAAAGAAAAAAATCGGACTTTTAATTTTTTTTTAAAAAATTCAGAAAAATGCTTAAAGTATCCTAAAAAATCTATAAATAAAGAGACTTTTTGCTGCAGAATTTTATAATGAACGGTTTATTAGATATTGAATTAAAATGGGAATATTTTTAACATTGAAGTCTATGGGATTCTCCTGAATAAACTTGCCGAATGAAACCACCGAATGGCAGGGCATTAGGGGAACCTTTCACTGCTGGTTTGTGTTCTCTGAATAGACGAAGCAGTGCTTTTTCATGGGGATTTCACTGCCCTCGAACAGGCACCGAACAGGCACCGTATGTGCAGGCAATTCGCCAGGATTTGGTGAATTGCCTGCTCTCTGAATAGCCGAATGGCCAGGAAAGGGAACCGAATGCTGATTTTCAGCGTTCGGTTACCTTTCTCAAGCAATTCCGATCTCTTTGAATAACCCTGTAAGAGTACTGATTGATTTAATGTCATGTGACTGCTTTCCAATTTATGATTTTTGCTGAAGGTTTGTCCAGTTTATGGCAATATTGCAAATGTATGTTCACACACCAGACCCCAGGTGTGTGGACCCATTGGGGCGACTGTCAGAATGCACGGTCAGGCCCCTCCAGCTGACAGCGTTCCAGCAAGCAGCCACCGGCATGTGAAGGTTGCTCACTGGAAAGCAGCCAGCCGCTGGATGGTCCTCACTTTGAGTTTTACTGCTGTGCAGCTCAGTGGTACGCTCATACACACCACACATTATTGTGAGTTTTATTGCTGTGGAGCTGTGATACGCTCATACACCCTGCACATTACTGTGAGGTTAATTGCTGTGGAGCTCTGATACGCTCATACACATCGTAGTAGCACTTCTGCGCTGCTGTATCCCCTTTAGTAGTCCATAGGACTCCATGGATGGTTGTGCTGCCTGGCCGCAAGCCCTGCACAATCTCATTCTTGCGCACTGTCCCCAGTCTCACTCTGCTGTGGACAGGACAAGCGGCAGATCAAGCTCACATCCCCAACGTGAGATGAGGTGAGTATTGAATTTATTGGAGGTTTTTAAGGGGTGTTAAATAATTCTGCAAAAGCTGAGTCACTTAGGAGTAGCTAAAATTCTTTATGATCAGTGCGGTAATTAGCGTAAGAACGTTGTATTACCTTAACCTAATGATAATTACTGATTGCGTTCTCCAGGTTAAGTATAGGATGCGCAAAGTACAGTAATTTCACACAAGCTAGCGCAGTCACTGAAGTGCTACCAGATTTTTAGAGGTTTAGCTTTAGGAATGTAATATGGGGGCATGCGTTAAAGTCACTTTCCCCAGCGTTAATATCTTACACATCCGAACGCTACAGCTAGCATTCAGTATATAATCTAGCCCAAAATGTTTTATTTCATCATACTGCTAATCTGGATTTTTGGGGGTTAAGAATGGGAGTATTAAATAGAGGGAGGTATTGGATAAAGGGGTGTGGTTATGGTAGGGTGTGTGGCTTCTGTGGGGCGCTGTGAAGATTTCTCGCACAGGGTGCCCAAAGACCGAAGGCCGGCCCTGTTCAGGGCCTTCTGGTTTGGAGAGTTCTTGAGCCAAAGAAGCAGCGAGGGAGAAAAGGAGTAATTTCACCTAAAATCAAAGATAAAATTTTGGGCAGAGGTGGTCGGCAGCATCGCTCAAATTATTTTAATGACAAACTCCGATAGAATTTAAAATTTAATCAAATGTGTGAAGTTTGCCTGGGGGTCACCTGTCCTTAAATTGACTGTAAAATTCCAACGACAGGAGGACAAATCTGCAATTCACATCCAGAGAATGGTGACAAACTGCTTCCAGGTTATAAAGACCCTTTTTTTGGGGGTTAGAAATCACCCCGATATTCAGTAATTTATTATGGATGTTCAGAGACATGTCCACAGATAAACCAAGAAACCCAGAATCTCAGGCATAGACATACAGAGGAACACGCATCCACACCCATGGAGACACAGCAAGAAAGGACTGACCCCAAGGGAGACCGGCAACTGGACACATGTATGGGCCTCCTGTCCTAGCCGTGGCCACTCGTCTGGAAACCCATGATCAAGGCTTGGACAGGGTCTGACCTGCACAAGCTGTCTGTTCGTGTTTACAATGTATCAAGATAATTTAACAATTTGCATTGCATCTTAATATATCAGAGCGGACAATCTGAAAAACAGTAGCGCAAAAACAAACATGGAGTAAAAACCGTAATATTACCACACCATCAACAGTATATAAAAGTGGCCACACAGATTCCAAATGGATAGAACGCCTTAATTCCAAATGGGATCCACTCCTTAAAATGTTCTCAAGACCTCCATGTCTTCAGTTCCATTGGCAGCCATACATGCCCACGCCATGACACTACCACCACCATGCTTCACTGATGAGGTGGTATGCTTAGGATCTTGAGCAGTTCCTTTCCTTCTCCATACTCTTCTCTTCCCATCACTCTGGTACAAGTTTATCTTGGTCTCATCTGTCCATAGGATCTTGTTCCAGAACTGTGAAGGCTTTGATAGGTGTTGTTTGGCAAACTCAAATCTGGCCTTCCTGTTTTGAGGCTCACCAATGTTTTACATCTTGTGGTGAACCCTCTTAATTCACTCTGGTGAAATCTTCTCTTGATTGTTGACTTTGACACACATACACCTACCTCCTGGAGAGTGTTCTTGATCTGACCAACTGTTGTGAAGGGTGTTTTCTTCACCAGGGAAAGAATTCTTCAGTTATCCACCACAGTTGTTTTCTGTGGTCTTCTGGGTCTTTTGGTGTTGCTGAGCTCACCGGTGCGTTCCTTCTTTTTGAGAATGTTCCAAACAGTTGTTTCGGCCGCGCCTAATGTTCTTGCGATCTCTCTGATGGGTTTGTTTTGTTTCTTCAGCCTAATGATGGCTTGCTTCACTGATAGTGACAGCTCTTTGGATCTCATCTTGAGAGTTGACAGCAACAGATTCCAAATGCAAATAGCACACTTGAAATGAACTCTGGGCCTTTTATTTACACATTGTAATTGGGGTAATGAGAGAATATCACACACCTGGCCATGGAACAGCTGAGAAGCCAATTGTCCCATTACCTTTGGTCCCTTAACAAGTGGGAGGCACATCTGCAAACTGCTGTAAGTCCTACACCATTCATTCACCTGAGTTGGATGTACATACCCTCAAATTAAAGCTGTCAGTCTGCAGTTAAAGCCCATTGTGTTTCATTCCAACTCCATTGTGGTGGTGTATAGAGCCAAAGATGTTAGAATTGTGTCATAGTTACATAGTTACATAGTTATATAGGCTGAAAAAAGACATGCGTCCATCTGGTTCAGCCTCTCCCACATAACCTACTGTCGATGTCCCAATATTTCTGGACCTGACTGTGTATACTGTTTGGCAATAGTACCCGGCTTGGGGCCCTATTACATTATTTGCGCACATTAACGGAGGAACAAAACCTCGTATTATGTTCGTGCACAAAATGCGTTGTAACATCTAACGCGAGTGACCCTGCGCAAACCCTTTTGCGAGCGCAATTTAGTGTATTAACGTATTTAATGGTATTACAATCTTAGCGCAAAATTTAACGGACGTTTGCGCGCATAATTGTAACGTCTTTGAAAGCTGTTGGTAACGGCAAATTGTAACAACCTGAACGTACCAAACTGCGGATTCACAACGGAGAACGTCGATGCGCACATTTTGTTTTACTAGATCCGTCAAAAATGACGGCCACTACCTTGCCTTCCATCATAACGTACGTCTGTTGTGCGCAGTCCGCACAAAATGACGGACTCGTGTTAAAAATTACATTGTGCTCACTGATTACTGCGCGCAACGGTACTTTGAGCGTCGGTTTTACGAGCGCAATTTCCCGACGGATGAAAAAATGCGCGAGGAATGTAATTCCAGTGGTGATTTTCATGCGTTTAACGCGTTTAGCGTGTGTTTTTGCATTAAGAATGTAATCGGGCCCTTGGTTTTTGCTCCGATTGTATATTAAACATTTTGTGGAATTACTAGACTGTAAACAATGACACTTGTGGATTTTCATATTCTATTAGTGTATAATTTGTCAGACGTTTGGGGTTTTATCATTAAAATGTTCAATGCTTTCCAAAGTCCTAACAAATGGGATAACTGCTGCGTGTGTCTGTTCAAAGGCGGCCGACGTGCTGCAGGAATTCCTCCAAGAAAAGGAAAAGACCGGAGCCATGATTCTGCAAACCGATCAGTCCCTGACGGAACATGAGAAAAAGATTGCAGGTAAGGAGAGGGAACAGAATAGTATTATGGGATAATTTTAACTACTTAAGGCCTGCATGACAGTCTGTGCTATCAATCCGTGCGGTGCTTTAAAGGGATACTCTAGGCAACATGACCATCTAAGCTATTTTAGGTGGTCATGATGCCCGGAGTATGCCGCCCTCTGTCCCCCCTCCCTCCGCTCAGCGGTTCAGCTGAAAAAGCTGAAAACGGCTGAGAGAGGCGGAGGAGCTTACTCCGCCCTCCCAGCTGTCAGTCAGCAGAGCGGGAATCATATTTCCCGCTTCTGCAGACTTTTGCCGAGTAGGAGACGTCATCGCGCTTTCAGCGCGATGACGTCTCCAACTCCCCGCAGAAGCTGGCGGCTCCCTCTGAGGGTTAGTGTTGCGCGCATCCTCTTGCGCGCAACACTAATCCTCAGAGGGAGCCGGGAGGAAGCTTGCCGATTGGCTGGCTTATGTGAGAGGCGCGCATGTGCACTTCTCATGTAAACCAGAAGCCAAGATGCAGCAAGAAGGACGGGAGCGGAAAAGGAGGGAGGTGAGTATAAGAAAAAAAAAACCCTGCTGGAAACAAGTGGATTTTAGGGTAAGAGGCTAGGGTCAGACTAGCGCACTTTAAACGTGCGTTCTGGCGCACTTAATTACGGCCGCACTAGCAGCAAATGACAGGCAATGACGGCCAATATACGAAGTACGGTCGCACGAAAGTCCGGCTGCGCAACGCAAGTGGCAAACTAACGCATTTTGTCGAACGTCAAACCGCTAGTACGGTCGTACAGAGTGCGCTGCGTCCGCTAGCGGCGTGTGTGCATGATTTGGAGATGTCAGACACTGCTAATGTCCGGCCAACATAACGTCCAGATGCAAAAAGTGTTTTATTGATGATCCGTACAAAATCACGAACGCAAATGCGCATAGTATGACCGCTATCGCGTACTCCGTGAAAAAATGCGTCCATTCGTTCGAACGCACTTTTTCACAGACAACGCGAAAATGCGTTCGTCTGACCCTAGCCTTACAGTTACACTTAAAAAATCTAAAGATTTATTAAGGGGATAGGTTAGGATAAACGGTGATTTTTTTTGGAGTAGAGTGTTCCTTTAACACCCAGCAACAGCATAGACCGTCATGGACTGGAACTCCCATTCTCGGCTGAATTGAGTGCTAAGAAATTGAGGTTTATTTGCTGTTAATGACAGGTCGGGCAGATCAGGAAAACGTGATCGTCTGCACAGTATGAGCCTGATGTGACAACCTGTCAATCATGCATCATTTCAGCATTAATCGATCATACACCTCTAGTGATATATGAAGTGTAACTGTCTAAACATTACAAACGTTTGCTATGAGACATTCCCACATTCAGTACAAACCTCTGAATATGTTCGACTTTACCCTGTGCATCTACAAACTATCACATTCAAAAATGAAAATTTTAAGTATTCTATTTAATGCAAAATATATATAATTTGAATTAAAAAGCTGGCTTTGCCTGCACAAAATGATTAATATAGGGGAGGGTTACTTTGATGCAAAAAACAAAAATGACATTACACTTGCTCATTTTCAAAGTATTTTTTTTATCCTTTACGGAAATATTGCTGGGATGAAAGATTGTGAGCTCTAGATTGTGTCCCTTTTATCTTACACAATTTCACCGGGTCTCAATTATCCGCATACAGGCAGAAATGGCTTATTTGTCAAATACTGTGAATTTGAAGACTGATAAAATGGTGTATTCCTGCTTATGGGTATTTGTAGTGATCAGCTTCCAAAAATATCTGTGGCATGACTTAAATATATGGAAGCTCCTGAAGTGAACAGAAGCTCCTAGTCATTGTATGTGGTCCCAGTGATTATTTCTACCCCCACTTGGAAGTACATTTGTACACCGAAACCATTTTTTGGTGCGGATTAATTGAAAGCGATAAGATCTATGTTCCTGTGGGAATTGGGAGAAAGGCTAGTTATGTGATAAATTTGGGTAAATCAGCTCCCATAGATCTACATATTACTCATTCCTTCTGACAATATGTAACAATTGGATTTAAGCCTATTTAGGTGGAATTTGGACTAAATTCCCTACTGGTCGCTACTGGTAATGCTTAAACTTTTTTTTGCTAGCATTGGTGTTAGGGCCGCTGTCTCCTCGGTGTCTGGCGTGGCCACACCAGGCCTGGTGCAAGCGGTCACGGCCAGCCCAAGCACCTGGCGGCTCCTTGTGACCTGGCTCACCTCTGCATGTCGCTGGTCCCTGGGGAGGACAGACACCAGGTCCTTTATCCCCTGCCATGGGCCTCCACCAGAACCTGAGGTTACAGGCACAGCTCAGGCCCAGCTCAGGCCCAGAATGGGCACGGGGCGGCAGGGCTCCACCAATATGGTGGCAGGCCCTTGGCAGGTGGCGCGCAACCCCCATGACGTCATCCGAGTCCCGAGCAACAGGGAGGAGCTCTTCAGGTATATAAACAGTCACCATTCATTCCTTGCCCAATCTGCTGCTTTTCACTGGGAGCAGAGGGAAACTGGGAGCAAATAGTTCCCGAGATCACTCAATCACTGTGACATCCAGCGGGACTCGGAAGCCTCCATAATTATCTTCATTTTAAGACAGATCCTGCCCCTTTTGATATGGGCAGAGAGGGACTGGTTTTCAGTCTTTGTTTTTTTTTGTTTCGGGGGGGAGACGCTACACATACCTGTACCTACAGACTCCTGAGGTGTAAATCCAGCCTTGATCCTAAGTGCCTCCAGACCTGGCCGCATGTTGGGGGTGCTTAACATGCCCTTTTTGAGAACCGGTGGCAGGAGGATGGCTGCTCCTGTCAGCCTGGATGGATATTCCACCAGCCGGGCAAGACGTCTCTTGTGTAGATATTCATAAGCCATTGATCTTTTAGGATTCCAGAGAGCGTATCTGGGAGCTTGCTTGACCATGGCTCCTACACTTAATGTTCCAGACTGAATCATTTGAGTGTATTTAGTTCATGGATACATGGAAGGGAATATTCACATCCGTTTTGATTCTGGAATATAACAATGTTCCACAGAGCAAAAGGCCAAAGTCGAAGCTGAAGAGCGAGAGAAACTGATAATAGAGGAGAAAAACCAAAGGCTGCAGGAGACCATTGAGTTGGAGAAGAAGAGCCGAGAAGAGCAGCTGCGACTGCTTCATCAAAAGTACGAACAGGAAAAACAGAAAATGAAAGAAGAAAATGAATGGATGATACAAGAGAGGCAAAAGGTAAAGTGAGACACAACCATGACCTTTTCATTGCCAATGCCAAGCACTTTTTGAGAAAAATATTGCCATGTTTGACACACGGGATGTGTGGTTTACTGTTACTTGGTAAACTGGCAATTTTCCAGAATGATATATTGAAAAAAAGATAAAAATTATGAATTTGCTCACTTTGTGGTTGTCTTGCTGGGATATAAGGAAAAAGTGTCATCTGCGCTCGTTTCTATGTGTTCCATGTACAACAAAAATGGAGGTTTTTGTTTGTTTCAATGGCCATTGCAACGTAAGCCCACTCGCCACTTCAAGGCACCTCTTTAGAGTGGGTACCTAACAATTGTAACCAAAAGGCCGCTCTACTGAGCAGCTCCAAGCCCCTCCAGCTGCTTTTCAGCGAAGGAGAGGCAAAGATGGTGGCTTTTATTTATACACGCACCAAACACTTCCCATTTGGGATCAAAAACAAAAACATGGAAAGAGGAACAGCTGCAGAACGACGGACTGGTGTTACAAGCATGATATACATAAATACAGAAAAAATGGCGTCGCGCCCATACTCACTTATTTTCGGAGCGGCCTCTCCTTAGCTGAAAAGCAGCTGGAGGGGCTTGGAGCTGCTCAGTAGAGCGGCCTTTTGGTTACAATTGTTAGGTACCCACTCTAAAGAGGTGCCTTGAAGTGGCGAGTGGGCTTACGTTGCAATGGCCATTGAAACAAACAAACACCTCCATTTTTGTTGTACATGGAACACATAGAAACGAGTGCAGATGACACTTTTTCCTTGTTATGTTTTATACATTGACTGGGCTGTTACTCCTGGCAGTTGCTGCCGCTCTGAAAATAAGTGAGTATGGGCGCGACGCCATTTTTTCTGTATTTATGTATATCATGCTTGTAACACCAGTCCGTCGTTCTGCAGCTGTTCCGCTTTCCATGTTTTTGTTTTTGATCCCAAATGGAAGTGTTTGTGCGTGTATAAATAAAAGCCACCATCTTTGCCTCCTTCGCTGAAAAGCAGCTGGAGGGGCTTGGAGCTGCTCAGTAGAGCGGCCCTTTGGTTACAATTGTTAGGTACCCACTCTAAAGAGGTGCCTTGAAGTGGCGAGTGGGCTTACGTTGCAATCAATGGCCATTGAAACAAACAAAAACCTCCATTTTTGTTGTACATGGAACACATAGAAACGAGCGCAGATGACACTTTTTCCTTGTTATGTTTTATACATTGACTGGGCTGTTACTCCTGGCAGTTGCTGCCGCTCCGAAAATGAGTATGGGCGCGACGCCATTTTTTCTGTATTGCTGGGATATAAAGTTCTGCACTCTAGATGGCGTCTGTTATCTCCCACAAAATCTCACAGGGTCTGCATTATCAGCAGAAATGGCCTTATGTCAGTAAATGTGCTGCAGACAGATAATAAAATGATCTCCTGCTTATATGGGGATTTGTATTGATAATGAGATTATTAGCAATGCAATATCTGTATGTGCTGCATAATTCCTGTGTATGGCAATTACAGCAACACCTTGTATGTGCCGCATATTGCCTGTGTATGACAAGGTGTTGCTGTAATTGCCATACATAGGCATTATGCAGCACATACAGATGCAATTACAGCAACACCTGTATCTGTATGTGCTGCATATTGCCTGTGTATGGCAATTACAGCAACACCTTGTCATACACTGGCAATATGTGGCACATACGGATACAAGGTGTTGCTGTAATTTACATACACAGACATTATGCGGCACATACAGATACAAGGTGTTGCTGTAATTGCCATACACAGGCATTATGCAGCACACACAGATACAGGGTGTTGCTGTAATTGCCATACACAGGCAATATGCGGCACATAGAGATACAAGGTGTTGCTGTAATTGCCATACACATGCATTATGCGGCACATACAGATACAAGGTGTTGCTGTAATTGCCATACACAGGCATTATGCAGCACACACAGATACAGGGTGTTGCTGTAATTGCCATACACAGGCATTATGCAGCACATACAGATACAAGGTGTTGCTGTAATTGCATCTGTATGTGCCGCATAATGCCTGTGTGTGGCACTTACAGCAACACCTTGTATCTGTATGTGCTGCATAATGCCTCATTCTTCAGATATCTCCATTCTACAGAGCAGGGTTTGGTCTAGACTAGAGCTAAATGGGAAACTCGAGTCATAACCACCAATAAACTGGAATTTATTCACTTCCTTTTAATCCCAAAATTTTATTTCCATTTTTATCTGAAATCTAAATTTATATAAGGAATGTTTCTCTGCATTTCGGTGATTAATTTTCACCAAAAATGCAATGAATTCACTATTTAGCAAATAGTCATTGTATTATGCCATAATTGGAGTTGCCAAAGCAGTTATCGGATGTTAGCAAAAAACCCACCAAATTGCACCGCTAACCGCCGAATTCGCATCAGTGAATTCCAAAGAACTGCAAAAAATGGCTTCCCCCTAATAGAATTATAAATGTGTTTGGATGTATTTTTAAACGTTAAAAGGACTCTCGAAAAAGAAAGTGTCAAAAAATAATGTATTTAAAGTCTTTACAAAATAAAGGTCTTTGCAAAAAAATTAAACTGTAAAAAATTGAGTTTATATTGAATGTTATGGGATTTTTCTGTTTAAACGCATTTTGTTGCAGTTTGACATTCTGTGAAGAGACACTACTGTGTCCCAACGGACAATTTCAGTGCTGCCAAATTGCACCATATTTTTCTGTAAATTCTCCTGTATGGGAAAAGGGAAAAAATCGCCGCCCGCTGCAATTCGGGGATTAGTGACTATGATTAACCTCTCGTATTTTTGATGTATTGTGCAGGAAATGGAGCAGATGATGAAGGAAGGGATGAGCCATAAAAGCGACATGCTGCAAGAGGAGATTCAGAATCTGCAGAGACAAAACGAAGCCACCAACCAGGAATCTACGAGCGATGCATTCGACGCAGCCTTACCTGGAGTACTTGGCACTCTAGTAAAAAAATTACTCTCAGACCTGTATCCGTCTAAAAAGAAACCAAATGTACAATGAGCTGATCAAGATCCACACCGTGTCTTGTTAAAGAACACATTGCATTGGGTCGGTCAGTGATTGTGAAAATAGTGAAGAAAAACAAAACGCTGCGTTTGTAGAAACATAAATAGAGCAATGTTACTGGCTTTACTTGCATTTCTTGAACGTCACTTCTATTTCTCCTGTCCTTTTTATTAAATGGATACACTATTAAAAAGTAAAGTTCGACTTGGTTGATGTGCCCCCCCCCTGCTTCCCCCTTTCTCCCCCCCCCCACAGCCCCTCTTCAGCTATCGAACGCAATTTGGGCTCCTACACAACTTGTGTAGCGTAGGAACTGCGAACTTTACGTATGAAAGTTCTGTAGCGCCTGCACGGGGCAATGGTTCGGAGCTGCAGATCCGATCTATCGCAGGCAGCCTCAGAGGGTGAATTCAGCATACTCTGCATCAGGGGGACAAGAACTAAAAAAAGTACAGGAACTGGTTTCCTATTTCAGCTAAGGGTTAACTGCTATTACCAACTTTATTTGAGATGTGTATATAGCCAGAGGACAATGCCACGCTCTGCATCCATCAGTTCATCTCGCCCCCTCCAAAAAATTCTTTTCAGCACCCCAGTTACGCATGTGAGCTGCTGGGCTTCCACCTGGTAATGTCACAGAAACCCTCCAAATGCAACTCGCCCATTTTCTGTCCATGTGATAAAAGGACTGATATAAGGTGAGAGGTACAAGCAGTATGTTCACGCATATAGACATCCACCCCAACACCTACATTGACCAAATCTACCTGCTCCATTCATGCAGGCACATCCTTATAGTATGAGGGCCACACTGTGTGCAAAGCCAGGATTAAAGGTATCTGTGTGGATCATTCGTATTGAATAACAATTACCGGTGGTTTGGAACGGGTTGTGATCACTGAGAAATGCTACAACTGCGCACAGCACTACACTATATTACACACAGCACTACACTATATTACACACAGCACTACACCACTTTATTACACACAGCACTACACTACTTTATTACACACAGCACTACACTACTTTATTACACACAAATTCAGTTTTACTGCTATAGTAACACACACTAAAACCTAGATCTTGTATTTCATATAAATTAATGTAAAATATAGTAATGATTAACTAGAACCCATCGGCCATTAGAACTCACTGAATTATTCTATTGACGCGGTTTTAGAGGCACGTTATATATTTGCCAAAGATCATTGTGACCCGGTAATGTTATCAAGCACACGGCGTCATGACTGTTTATGTCCGTGACTTGATGTCAAAAACCTTTGCACTGCAAATAACGATCCTCCGCATTATTTTATTGTTGGTCACAGATTCGTTTTACCTTTTGGCAACTGATTGTGTTATACCGTCCCCAGAACTCAGCATATTGATCGTTGCCTGCTTTTTCACCGTGTGAGCTGCCGCGATGGAGCATGTTGATATTGTGCAATGTATGTGTCACGGCTGCCGCCGCTGCAGAAACGCCCAAAACGGTACTACTCCACCGTACAAAACCCTGGCAGCACCTTTCCTGCATTGCGAGTGCTTGATCCTGGTGTAGGCGCTCTCTCTCATAGCTCTGGACTTCCCCTATTTAAGACTCAACCCTTCCTCTATGCTTCTGCATTGCTCAGCGTTTCAGTAACTCTGCTAAGCAAGAGGCACGTCTCCCCGTCTCCTCAGCCTCAGACCTTGCTGCGTTCCCTCCACATCTGTCACGGAGGCGCCGGGGGTTAACGAGCCCAGGGTGTGGTTACGCAAATTTAGAGACAGGTTAGTGGGGTTTAACCAGAATAAAGGTTTATTTACCAAAAGGACCAGAAGTAAATCAGGAAAGGGGACAATGAATAAGTAATAACACTTATAGGAGCCTGATGGGAGATTATAATATATACAGCGGGCAGGGTACACTGAGCAGATGGGACAGGACTCTAAATAGCACAGACACTGAATACAGAATAAACACATGGGTTGACAGGACAGATACTGGACACGGACTACAGAAATAACTAAAGACACTTACTGGATACACAGGACGGACCAGAAGAAACAACAATGTAAGCGTGGTATCAAGAGGACTTATAACAGGAGAATGGTCAGATCATGCGGATGTCTTAGCGGGCAGAGAGTGGTCAAAGTCCATAGCAGATGGTCATACACAGGATGTCAAATCAATAGGTGGCTCTGGAGCAGTGATGGGAGTGGAAGTCCAGAAATGGAGATTGTAGATGGAATGCTGCGATTTGGGGGGGGGGTCACAATAGGATCTTGCAGGGAAGGTGGTCTCCACGGGGTACTGTAGGAAAGGTGGTCTCCACAAGGTACTTGCAAGGAAGATGGTCTCCACGAGGTACTGCAGGAAGGTGGTCTCCACAGGGTACTTGCAAAGAGGGGTCTCAGCCTCAGCCGGACACAACAGTGGGGTTCTCAGACTGTAAATGTGCAGGGCACGCAGGATTGGCACACCGTGAGGCTTCCAAGGAAGGATAATGCAGAGCATTGATTGAATGGTGACTATTGATTATATAGGAAGTCCAGGCCCAGCCCTCACCTGAGGCTGGAGAAGTGAGGGGAAAACAGGAATTGATCCCTGGGTGCCTGGACACCAGTCTAGACAGTGGGAAAATCAGGACCAGAACCAGATTCTGGAAGGGAAACAGCACCTTACTTGACCTTCCTCCGGTGTCTTCTACGAGGACCATGACAACATCAAGCCTAGCCATGCTCCCTCAGCCTCAGGCCTTGTGTTCCCTCAGCCGCGTGTTCCCTCAGCCGCCCTCAGGCCTTGTGTTCCCTCAGCCGCCCTCAGGCCTTGTGTTCCCTCAGCCGCCCTCAGGCCTTGTGTTCCCTCAGCCGCCCTCAGGCCTTGTGTTCCCTCAGCCGCCCTCAGGCCTTGTGTTCCCTCAGCCGCCCTCAGGCCTTGTGTTCCCTCAGCCGCCCTCAGGCCTTGTGTTCCCTCAGCCGCCCTCAGGCCTTGCGTTCCCTCAGCCGCCCTCAGGTCTTGTGTTCCCTCAGCCGCCCTCAGGCCTTGTGTTCCCTCGACATCATAATATTGTCAAGTGAAAGAAATGCTGGTCCCACATATATTTAAGCATTTATGGTGGTTGTGCTGCCTTCAGAGCAGAAATGTAATGTGTTTAGAGACGCCATCTAGTGGCCGTTTATTTTTACAGCACCCTGGTATTCAGCCTTCCCAGAATTCCTATAGGCTAAGTCATGTGCTTTCCTCACTATTACAGGGGATTGTGGGAGAGAGGCCACCATTTCCTTCACCACAGGAGCTGGAAGGAACACCTCATTACAATCTCTCCCCCATTGAAAGCATCGTCGGTAAGGTTATGGTCTAAATTCCTCCCAGTCACCTTACAGTTTCCCTGAGCTTTAGAAGCACCTTATGTGCTGTAAATTTGTAAACCCTTATATTGCAGCCAGCTGCTTTTCATGTAGTTTTAGTCCGGCCTAGTTATAAAACCCCCACGTTTTATATGGACACATCCTGTTTTGTATTATTATCTATGTAAAACACGTATATATTCTGTATCTTTATATCGTATATTTCTGTTTTCCTATAGTTTTACCACATTCCTACAATGGGTTAATAAAACCTTCAGACTGCAAACCGGTCCCGTTCATTGACTCGTAGGAGAGGTTTACCTGCCTGTTAAGCTGCACATAGACCCCGGGGGTACGTGGAGTGGGGACAGGACAGTGGTAAAGGATATACCACCAAGTGGAAGGAAGTAGCAGCTGGATTCACCCAAATTGTAAATATTCCCAACTTGATCAATTTTTACAAAGACAATTTATATTATTTTTATTACAAACTGGTACATTATCTTACACAAATTGTGATTCTAAGTCCACTAGGTGGCGCCAAAAATAACGTTTTTTCCCCCCCCTCAATTTATACAACTGGCTTTGTCATCAGACTACGAATGACCTAGGTTGTACAGCTACTTACGACCTGGAACATCCGCTGAAAGTGACTATGGACAACCAAGGTCGGACATTTCTGGTCATTACATTAGCGGATTTATTTGTGGGGAAAAATGCAGTAACCCATAGAATGTATCAGAGTAGAATCATAGAATATATAAGATTACCCCATAGAATATATCAAAATAGAAGTTTGAATGTTGACATGTGCCTAAATATACACTTGACACATAAGGGTTTATTGCACAGCTGCAAAAAGGGCCGGAGTATGTTTCCCCTAACCTCAAAATTTGATTAACTAACAGGGCTAGTCCCACGTGTATCCATTACACAATAAAATATATTTTTTTCAGGTATGTTGTACCCAGTCATCCGACTTCGTACAACAAATCCCATTCGAATTGGAAAGGTTGCTAGTCTGATGTAGTCGTCCGATGGAAGTCGGAGGCAGTGGATGAGGGTTGGATCTCTTCTGTGTTGTGGGATTAGTCGGACGACTACGTCTGACTTAGTTGGACAAATATGGACCCAGTGGATGACCAGCCTAACAGAGTTCAACTAGCCAGCAGCAGCGAGCTTAAACACAGTTCTGGTCTGATTTTTAATAGGGATGGGCGTTCGGTTCGATTCGAACGTGAGTTTGAATCGAACATAGGCCGTTCGGCGAATGCCGAACATTATGGGAATCAGAGCTCAGCAAGAAGATGAGCTTTAACCAAGCTGATTGGTTAAAGTCGGTGCAAGACTTTAACCAATCAGCTTGGTTAAAGCTCTGCCCCACGCCTAATCTTCATGCTGAGCTCTGATTGGGCAAAGTCCTGCACCTGACCAGGACTTTGCCCAATCAGGGCTCAATATTGAATTAGAGCCCTGATTGGGCAAAGTCCAGGTCAGGCGCAGAACTTTGACCAATCAGATCATTCAGCATGAAGACGTGGGGCAGAGAGGAGCCGCGGCCAGACGGACCGGAGGAGCTGACGGACGGGGGAACAAGAGGGCGGGACAGCTGAAGGACAGGTGAGTTACGGGGGCCGCAGCTACAGGTCTCCTAAATGTACCGGCAGCCGCCGGTACATTTAGGAGAACTGTGAACACATTTTGCGTGTTCGGCCCCCATTGATTAACATTGTGTTCGAGTTCGTATTCGAACATTTCGGCCGTTCGGCTGTTCGAATACGAACCGAACACAGGGGTGTTCGGCTCATCACAAATTTTTAAGACTTCCCATAGAGCCCAAAACAAAGCCCAGAAAAAATTATAGTTTATTTATGTTATTTTTTTTCATAAAAACAATGGTAGGGCGCTGCCCCATCTGTCCATATGGACGAGCCTCCACTGGGAAACAGCAGTGTCACTTCAGTTATATGGTCTGTTTTCCATTTCCTGTCTGCTGGATAGGTTTGCATGCTAAATGGTATGCATTAACATCGTATTATGTAAAGTCAAGTTTTGGATAGGTTAGGTCAAACCAACTGAGCAGCATTAAGACCTCAAGATAAGGTCTAACTTTGATGAGCCCAATCAAAGTCCAATAAAAAAGGTTTGTTTGTTTTATTGTTTGAAATTAACAGGGTTGGAAAAAATTGACATTATAACAAGGCTTGACCTGTTCTTTTGCCTGACATTGAATCCATTCCAATGATCACATAACATGGAGGCTGACCCGGTAAACACAGGCACGTGAAACGGAACCCATTCAACGCACGTCAGCCCATGCAGGAACATTTTAATGGGGGTCTGCAGTCAGGTTATATGTGACATTTCGACTCGAGGAGGATTAACCATTCATGTCTTACATTTTCATCCCTTCACCTTAAATAGCAGCAAGTAGAGTCAGCCTGGGCGCGGAAAAAGGAAGAAACATGTGGGAAAGTGTACAGAAGGAAAGCCACGTAACATCTATATACGTAATAACATTCACTTTCTGGTCAAAAAAGAAAATGTCACAATCTGTAATATCTGGTTGTGACGTCTTTTGTTGTGATTGCGGCACGCATTCGCCGCAGCATCGTGTCAATAAGCTCATACAATGTCACAGCATTTATTTGCGTGCAGAATGGCATTAGCTTTTGACCAAGATCTTGTATTGATGATGGGAGAGTCGCGGCGCTGCGTAAAGTCTTCTCCAGCACATTATCCCAAAGATTAATCTCAATCGGGTTAAGGTCTGGACTGTGCGGTGGCCAATCCATGTGTGAAAATGATGACTCAAGCTCCCTTAACCACTCTTGCACAATTTGAGCTCGATGAATCCTGGCATTGCCATCTTGGAATATGCCCGCTGTGTCATCAGAGGAGAAAAAACCCATTGATGGAAAAACCTGCTCATTCAGTATATTCAGGGAGTCACATGACCTCATTTTATGCTGAAACATATTAATCACTGCAGTAATTATCCAATGGAAGGCGAGCACCTATTGACTTAGCAACATCCAGGTGGGGACATGTTTTTGGCCAGGCAGTGCTTATAATAGCTCACTGTAAATATAGCTAGTCGGACATAAAACAAGGATTAGTTAGATTAAAAACAAAGGAAGGAATGTAGAAGAGGATAAAAGTCTCGCTGACTGCCTCAATGAATATTTTTGTTCAGTCTTTGCAGAAGAAAAGGAAGGAAAGGGACCTCAGATAGGAAGAAACACTAACGAGACATTTACATATGAGTTTACAGAGGAGGAGGTTCTACAGCAGCTGTCTAAAGTAAAGACAAATAAATCAATGGGGCCTAATGGGATCCACCCTAAATTATTAAAAGAGCTCAGTGATGTAATAGCAAAACCGTTAACAAGGATTGGTTAAATAAATCTGTTAACGGGAGTCGTCCCAGAAGACTGGAAATTAGCAAATGTTGTGCCCATTTACAAGAAGGGTAGTAGGGAGGAATCGGGGAACTATAGGCCAGTTAGTCTTATGTCAGTAGTGGGGAAATTAATGGAAACCATGTTAAAGGAAAGGATTGTTGAACATTTAAAAAACACATAGATTACAGGATCAGAAACAACATGGGTTTACCTCAGGGAGATCATGCCAAACTAATCTTATTGATTTTTTTTATTGGGTAGCAAAAATAATAGACACAGGTGGTGCAGTAGACATTGCTTATTTAGATTTCAGTAAGGCTTTTGATACTGTTCCGCATAGAAGGCTTATCAATAAATTGCAATCCTTGATCTTGGATTCCAATATTGTTGACTGGATTAGGCAGTGGCTGAGTGACAGGCAACAGAGGGTTGTGGTAAATGGAGTTTATTCGGCGCAAGGTCTTGTTACCAGTGGAGTACCTCAGGGGTCAGTACTTGGACCCATTCTCTTTAATATTTTTATTAGTGATATTGCAGAAGGTATTAGAGGAAAAGTAGGTCTTTTTGCTGATGACACAAAGATTTGCAACAGGGTTGACGTTCCTGGAGGGATCAGCCAAATGACAAATGATTTAGGTAAACTAAAAAAATGGTCGGAGCTGTGGCAATGGAGTTTTAATGTGGATAAGTGCAAGATAATGCACCTGGGACGTAAAAACCCAAGGGCTGAATATAGAATATTTGATACATCTGAGGGTTGGGATTTAGGGGTTATTATTTTAGAGGATCTAACGGTAAGTAGTTAATGTAATAGAGCAGCAGGAAATGCTGGCAGAATGCTTGGTTGTGTAGGGAGAGGTATTAGCAGTAGGAAAAGGGAAGTGCTCATGCCACTGTACAGAGCACTGGTGAGACCTCACTTGGAGTACTGTGTGCAGTACTGGAGACTCTATCTCCAGAAGGATATAGACATCTTAGAGAGAGTTCAGAGAAGGGCTACTAAAATGGTGTACGGCTTGAAGGAGAAAAGTTACCAGGAAAGGCTTAATGATCTTAACATGTACAGCTTGGAAAAAAGACGAGACAGAGGAGATATGATAGAAACATTTAAATACATAAAGGGAATCCACAAGGTAGAGGAAGGGAGTATATTTAAAAGGAAACAAAGTAGCAAAACAAGAGGACATAGTCTTAGATTAGAGGGGCAAAGGTTTAAAAGTAACATCAGAAAGCATTATTTTACTGAGAGGGTGGTGGATACATGGAACAGCCTTCCAGTTGAAGTGGTAGAGGCCAAAACATTAATTGAATTTAAGCAGGCATGGGATAGGCATAAGGCTATCCTAAACAAAAGATAAATCCAGGTAAAGTATCCATGTAATTGGGCGACTAGATGGGCTGAAAGGTTCTTATCTGCCGACATTTTCTATGTTTCTATTGCACAGTGCATACTGCTAGTGACTCCTGGACAGGGACTGAGAAATTCTCAGTTGAAAGAGGACGACATCTATATATTGTTGTCCACAGTGAAGGGGTTAAATAGACTTCTCCGCTGGCGCTGTTTACCTGTATATTATACTTTACAGCCACTCTACAATCCATTTAAGTAATAGTAGTGCCGCTTAGGCCGGGGTCAGACGAGCGTTTTGCAGACCGGAAGGAACGTCCGTCAGAGTGGACATTCCTTCCACTCTGACGCCTGTCTGGCCAGATCACCGAGCGCAGTTAGTGCGCTCAGCGCTGCAAGGCTCGATCTTCCTATGGAGTAGCGCTTTGCAGCCCCGTCGAACGCGCGTCGTAGAGCTTCGACGGGGGAGGCTTTCTGAATGGACGCTGCATGCCTGCTGTTGTGGGCGCAATTAGTGCCCGTGCAACAGCGTGTGGCCGGCCACCTCAAAGCGTCACAACGCTGCGATAGATGCTGGGAGGCACCTTAGTACAGACACATAGGGCCCTATTACATTCTGTGTACAAAAACACGCGCGCAGCACATAAAATTGCGCGTAAGTTAATGAAAACACGCACAACTTTTATTGTTTGGGTATGTGTAGAATGTGTAACTATACTTTGCTGCATTTTTTTTTGGGCTGGTGTATTTGCTTTCGGCCAGAACGTTCAGATTTGCCGTTACCACCAGCTTTTAAAAGACGTTAAAATTATGCGCGCAAACGCTGTCCGTTAAATTTTGCGCCTAGATTGTAATGTCACCCGCGTACCAGCGCACAAACGCATAGACGCACACAATGTTACGTATAGGACACGCAAAGTACATTACACTCGTGCATGATTCGCGCAGGTTCGCCCGCGGTAGACGTATAACGCGCATATTGTGCGCTGGCATTGTAATACGACGTTCTGCGCAAAGGGTTTTGCCCCTCGCGTTAATGCGTTTTTGCGCACGTGTTACAAATTGCGTGAAGAATGTAATAGGGCCCACAGTGCGCTCGTCTGATCCCGGTCTAAAACACAGTGTAACTACCATGTATTTCTGGAATGACTCCATTCTACTTTTCAGTTTAGATTATGTCGGTACCTGTGGCCTGAGTGTTGTGACGGTGGTGTCCCATGGGAAACTCGCAGTATCTTGAGCGCAGCAAAAAAAAAGCCTCAAAAACGAAAAAAGTTGCGCAGGAAAAACAAAAAAAAATTTTTCTCTTTACTTAATTGTAGTGCCGTTATATAAATAGCCAATGATTTTAATTAATTTCTTTTGTTTTTACTTAAAGGGCCAGGTCCACCAATAAATTAAATGTCTTTATTGTGTTTATATTATGTAGCTGATATCTTACATGTGGGTTTTTTTTCTCTTCTTTGTTTAGTTAAGAAAACATTTTCCTCTATATGTGTCACTGGGTGCATCCATTGTGTGATATTTTCCTCTATATGTGTCACTGGGTGCATCCATTGTGTGATATTTTCCTCTATATGTGTCACTGGGTGCATCCATTGTGTGATATTTTCCTCTATATGTGTCACTGGGTGCATCCATTGTGTGATATTTTCCTCTATGTGTCACTGGGTGCATCCATTGTGTGATATTTTCCTCTATGTGTCACTGGGTGCATCCATTGTGTGATATTTTCCTCTATATGTGTCACTGGGGGCATCCATTGTGTGATAGTTTCCTCTATATGTGTCACTGGGCGCATCCATTGTGTGATATTTTCCTCTATATGTGTCACTGGGGGCATCCATTGTGTGATATTTTCCTCTATATGTGTCACTGGGTGCATCCATTGTGTGATATTTTCCTCTATATGTGTCACTGGGTGCATCCATTGTGTGATATTTTCCTCTATATGTGTCACTGGGTGCATCCATTGTGTGATATTTTCCTCTTTATGTGTCACTGGGTGCATCCATTGTGTGATATTTTCCTCTATATGTGTCACTGGGTGCATCCATTGTGTGATATTTTCCTATATGTGTCACTGGGTGCATCCATTGTGTGATATTTTCCTCTATGTGTCACTGGGTGCATCCATTGTGTGATTTTTCCTCTATATGTGTCACTGGGTGCATCCATTGTGTGATATTTTCCTCTTTATGTGTCACTGGGTGCATCCATTGTGTGATATTTTCCTCTATGTGTCACTGGGTGCATCCATTGTGTGATATTTTCCTCTATGTGTCACTGGGTGCATCCATTGTGTGATATTTTCCTCTATATGTGTCACTGGGGGCATCCATTGTGTGATAGTTTCCTCTATATGTGTCACTGGCGCATCCATTGTGTGATATTTTCCTCTATATGTGTCACTGGGGGCATCCATTGTGTGATATTTTCCTCTATATGTGTCACTGGGCGCATGATGCGCATCCATTGTGTGATATTTTCCTCTACATGTGTCACTGGGTGCATCCATTGTGTGATATTTTGTGTTGTAAACTGCCCCCCCCCAGTATCTTTCCATCACTTGCTCCTCACTGTGTGGCTTTGGTCATAGAATGGAGTGAATGGGTCAGTCACCGACTCACATCATTGTATTGTGTGGGATGTATTCAAAGGACATCACCAGGGGGTAGACTAGAGGTCTTTTATGCTCCCTGTCTCATCTGAGTTAGCCTAGAGAACAATAGCCTCCTGCAGCCTTATCTAAACATGTCCTCCCCCACCTCGTTTACTGTTAAATACTGTTTGAGATAAACCACAGCCACAAAGTAAAACATTCGCACAGGTCTTGGTAAATGTTGCATCATGGGAAAAATCCACAAAATGGAAACTGGAGATTAAAAATCAAAATTTAAATTTTTCCTTTTTACACGCTGTTACTTCAGACAGACAAAAACCATCAGCATGTGTTTTATAATGTGTTTTAAAATTTGTTTTATTTGTAATGCGTAAGTAATCCAGATACAGCTCATGTAAGAGGTATTAAAATTGATTTATGTATCCATTTGCTGCGATTGCAATATATAATCCACAGCGCATCATGCACCAGCACAGCTCTGCATTAAAGGATCCATAGATGTCCAGAAATGGATGGTGGAGGTGGCAATCAAAGGGCAGCGACAAAGAGAGAAAAGTCAAAGTCACTGACCCGTGACCTCCGCACACATACACTGCTACATTCACACACTCAGACTGTTACCATGCACCTACACATCTGCAAGCATACACACAATAACCATCTCTACATGCACTTCCTGCTCTGGTTACTAAATGGTTAAGTGGACCCCCGTTTGACTGAATTTCCATATTATGGATTATTTGTGTTTTATTTATGTGTCTTTATGTCATTTAGTCACAGATCATTTATTAAGTTGTACATAAAATGAATGTCTGAGAGATCTGGGTGAACTTAATGGAAAGTTTAGACCCTTTTGGAAGGATTCCAACTCGTTGAGGCTCTTGATGGGTGTTTTTTTATGCAATGGGGTTGGACAGTAGAGTAACGTGACAACCTTAGACAAGTCGTGGCCATGGAGCAATGCCAGCCTGTAGCTGTATAAATAAAGTGAGTTCGCCAGCCTGTTTTTATCATTCAGCTCAACCTACAGTCAAGATGAAGCTCTACTTTGGCCTGGTCTTGATGTTCCTGGGGGTCGCATCAGGTAAGAAAAAAATATCCCACAGATACAGAGAATTATCTATCACAGGTAGCGCCGAGCTCTTTCATGCTCTCTCTGGATGACCACCAGGATAAGACGAGATAAAATATCTCACAGATACAGAGACCTTTATCTATCACAGGTAGCGCCGAGCTCTTTCATGCTCTCTCTGGATGACCAACAGGATAAGACGAAATAAAATATCTCAATGGAAAAGATAAAAGAGTTACTACTGCCATGTTTAACCCCTTCACCACCAAGCACCTTTTCGTTGAAAAAAATAATATAACATTTATTTCAAACTTGGGGTGTGAAGTTAACAATTAAATATGGAGTAATCCCCAAATTATGCACAGAACTTGTTCTAAAATAGTTAAATATAATCATGTCTAGTTTTTCATGTATGTGGTTATTCTTCACAAAAAGCTGGGATGAAAGATTTTAAACTCTATTTGGCATCCCTTATCTTGCAGGTCACACAGGGTCGGCATTATCAGCATACAGGCAGAAATGGCCTTTGTGTCAGATGCAGTAAATGTGCTGCATAATGCCTGTGTATGGCAATTACAGCAACACCTTGTATCTGTATGTGCTGCATAATGCTGTGTATGGCAATTACAGCAACACCTTGTATCTGTATGTGCCGCATAATGCCTGTGTATGACAATTACAGCACACCTTGTATCTGTAAATGCCGCATAATGTCTGTGTATGGCAATTACAGAAACACCTTGTATCTGTATGTGCTGCATAATGCCTGTGTATGGCAATTACAGCAACACCTTGTATCTGTATGTGCTGCATAATGCCTGTGTATGGCAATTACAGCAACACCTTGTATCTGTATGTGCCGCATAATGCCTGTGTATGACAATTACAGCAACACCTTGTATCTGTAAATGCCGCATAATGTCTGTGTATGGCAATTACAGAAACACCTTGTATCTGTATGTGCTGCATAATGCCTGTGTATGGCAATTACAGCAACACCTTGTATCTGTATGTGCTGCATAATGCCTGTGTATGGCAATTACAGCAACACCTTGTATCTGTATGTGCTGCATAATGCCTGTGTATGGCAATTACAGCAACACCTTGTATCTGTATGTGCCGCATAATGCCTGTGTGTGGCAATTACAGCAACACCTTGTATCTGTATGTGCTGCATAATGCCTGTGTATGGCAACTACAGCAACACCTTGTATCTGTATGTGCTGCATAATGCCTGTGTGTGGCAATTACAGCAACACCTTGTATCTGTATGTGCTGCATGATGACTGTGTATGGCAATTACAGCAACACCTTGTATCTGTATGTGCTGCATAATGCCTGTGTATGGCAATTACAGCAACACCTT
Organism: Leptobrachium leishanense; assembly: GCA_009667805.1. NCBI lineage: Eukaryota > Metazoa > Chordata > Amphibia > Anura > Megophryidae > Leptobrachium > Leptobrachium leishanense. The sequence continues at coordinate 92,452,079 of CM019073.1, forward strand.
GTATCTGTATGTGCCGCATAATGCCTGTGTGTGGCAATTACAGCAACACCTTGTATCTGTATGTGCTGCATGATGACTGTGTATGGCAATTACAGCAACACCTTGTATCTGTATGTGCCGCATAATGCCTGTGTGTGGCAATTACAGCAACACCTTGTATCTGTATGTGCTGCATGATGACTGTGTATGGCAATTACAGCAACACCTTGTATCTGTATGTGCTGCATAATGCCTGTGTATGGCAATTACAGCAACACCTTGTATCTGTACTGTACAGGGATTTGCACTCATTATAACCCCCTGAATCTTATCCCTGTAAAGCAGCGACTGACCCCACAGCTCTCCCTGTATTGTGCCAAATCCCTGGATGCTGAAGTGCAGCAGTATAGTTTATTGAGCTCTTTTTGTTACAGTGAGGATCGGGGCTGTTTACAGCTTGTTTTACGGTATTACAGAGGGACAAGAGTGAATGTTCACATTGAATTTTGTTTCTCCAGGGCCGTCACTCTAATCCTACCTAACAAAAGGGAATAGAAATGTGGTTGGAAATGCTAATGATCGCTTTTCAACGCATTACAATCTAAAATGGCGTCAACTTTGACTTTGGTAGTGAAAGCTTTCCATTCCCAGTGTAACCAAAGAATGTATATAACTAGGAGACGCAGGAACGCGTTCACCGGAATTTTCTAATGTGAATGTCATGTCGTACATGCTATAGTGCTAAGAGTTGGCACAATGGGTTTTTCGGGGGGTGCATTTGGCCGCTCTCATTTTGCCGCATATTAACCATTATCGTTCCTTTTCTCTATACGCAGGAATGAAGTGTCACCTTTTAGGTGGACTATTAAGTCAGCTCGATGCTGGTGCAGGACAGGTTTACGGGGTTACCACTAACGATGATATATTTCGTCTGGAAGAAGACAGCTGGGAGCACATTTCAGGGAAACTGATTCATGTGTCCGTGGGGGAAGTCGGTGTTTGGGGAACAAACGCTAATAACGAGATCTTCAAGAGACAGAATGGAGTGTGGGTGCTAGTATCAGGTAAGAGAAACAAACATGATGCAGAAATAGCGTATCCATTACATGTAGTCATGGTGGAAGAAAAAAAAACGAAACGAGGGTAAATGCAGCAAAAACAGATCACGACATATTCGAGTAGGAGGGTCCTAAAACTTCTATATCATTTTATTTTAATTGTTGAATGTCCAAGATATATAAAAATGAGTGAAAGAGAAACGAGAATAAATAAATATATGAGCAAAAGTATATATTAAAATATATAAAGTGGGGAGTTGGACTTGCTACAGTTACAAGTATTTATAAAGCACTAACACGATCCATAGCGCTGTACAATGGGCAAGACAGAATAACAAATATTACACACACAGAACAGTAGGAGAGAGGACCCTGCTCGAGAGCTTACAATCTAAGAGGAGATGAGTGACACACTAGGGGCTCTTTTACATTCTTCGCGCAAATTCGTACGCGCAGCACAATTTTTTTGCGCGCAGCGTCAAGCGTTATCGCGTGAAAATTAACGTTGGTATTACGATCTGAATGCATTTTTTCATCCGTCAAAAAATAACATTTGTAAACCCGACGCGCAAAACGAAGAGAAATACGAGCGCAGTAACGTAGCAGACTTAAATCAGTGCGCGGACTGATTTTTTCACGGGATTCAGCCAATCAGACTTAAGAACCTTAATTGACATCAATTTACCTTAATTGTCTCCCGTTCAGTTTTTGCGCCTGTCAAAGTAAATCTGAGTATACATGCTGCAGCAATGATAAAAACACGCACAAATTAACAATTTTATTGTTTGGGTATGTGTAGAATGTGTAACTATACTGTGCTGCATTTTTTTTGTTGTGCTGGTGTATTTTGTTTCGACCAGAATGTTTCCGATTTGACATTAACGCCAGCTTTTCAGAAACGTTAAAATTATACACGTAAACGTTGTTTGTACGAATTTGCGCATCGATTTGTAATGCCGTCCGCGTACCAGCGCACAAACGCTTTTGCACTCACAATGTTAAGTATAGGACACGCTCACGAACTTGCACTCGCGCAGGGTCACTCGCGTTAGATGTTAACGCGCATCGTATGCGCGAACGTCGTAATACGACTTTAAGCGCAAAGGGTTTTTCCCCTCGCGTTAGTGCGTTTTTGCGCAAGCGCAAAAAAGTGCGCGAAGAATGTAATAGGGCCCTAGGTGAGGGTGACTAGAGAGCTTGAAGTATTGGGGTGCATGTGGGCTGGGTGGGAAGATGGAGCAAAAAAAACCTACAGTGAGGGAATCGTGGAGCGAGTTGATAGGCTTCTCCAAAGTAATGTGTTTTCAGAGACTTCTTGAAGGACTGGAGAGACGGGTATAGTCTAATGTTGCGGGGGAGGGAGTTTCATAGAAAGGGGGCAGCTCGGGATAAGTCTTGAAGGCGAGAGTTGGGGGTGTAGGTACGTGAAGCTGAATGCATCAGATCATTGGCAGAGCGAAGTGGCCAGGAAGGGGTGTATCTGCTAATACGGGAGGAGATGTAGGCATGGGAGCGGTTATGGAAAGCTTTGTATGTGATGTACCAATATAATGAATGGATTCTAAAGGAAACACGGAGCCAGTGTAAAGATGCCAGTGTAAAGGGGTGAGGTGTGGGAGGTGAGGTGTAGGAGTCTGGCACAGGCGTTCATTACAGACTGCAGAGGGAGAATCTGGGATCTCTTAAAGCCAGAGAGAAGGAGGTTACAGTAGTCAAGGCGGGAGATAATAAGTGCTTGGATGAGCATTTTAGTAGATTCTTTATTAAGACAGGGACAGACACGTGCAATGTATTTTAGGTGGAAGTAGCAAGATTTGGTTAATGACTGAATGGGAGTAGGGATGAGCGTTCGGTTCGGATCTGTTCGGAGTTCGAATCGAACATCGGCTGTTTGCGAACTTCGAACATTTTTGGGACGTTCGTCAAAAGTTTGAAAAAAAAAATTGAAAAAAGTATAAAAAATGATTAAAAAATACTAAAAAATCTAGAGATAAAAAGACTCTTTACTGCAGAATATTATAAGCAACGGTTTATTAGATATTGAATTAAAAAAACGGGAATATTTTTAACATTGAAGCCTATAGGATAAAACATTCTTGTTACTAAAACATCAGGCAGACACGGCCCTCTAATTAGGCACTGTAGAGGGCAGCCTGCCGGGGCCTCCCAAGGATCCCCTTGAGGAGCATGCGGCCGCCGGATGACAGAGCTGCGACTATGCGGGCTAGCTGCCCGGGTACATGTGGCAGAGACAGGCGGCGCAGGGAGGGAGCACCTGCGGCCACGGCAGACCCCCCACAACCAGGATCCAGGGAGCCCCCACTGACCACCAGACTAAGGTAAGGCGACGCATTTCTAAAAAAAAAACTCCGAGGACATTTTTAAATGTCCCCGGGAACATAAAATAAAACTTTTTTTTTCTTGCTCTACCTGGCTGAATGTATTTAATTATATATATTAGATACATTCAGCCAGGTAGAGGGGGGTGGCATGTGGGCTGCGCGGGTCTCAGGCAGTACTTTGTTTCTTTTGTGTGTATATTTTTAGCAAATTTATAGGGGAAGGTAAGGGCAGGTATTATATATATATATATAATATATATATATATAAGACATAGATCTATATTCTTATAAATATATATATCCAGACTTGTATTACACACACATTTTGGCAACTAATTGCCCCCCCCCATTTGGCTGATCCCTCCAGAAGAAATGTAGAACCCGATAGAGCAGAGAATAATATATATATTCTCTGCTCTGTCGGGTTCAACATTTCTTCTAAAGGGATCAACCAAAAGGGGGGGGGGGTGCATTTAGTTGAGATTGTCCACATGCCACCCACCCATGTGCGTATGTGTATATATGGTCTGCGGTCTGTGGGTGGGTGTGTATATATATATATACATATATATATATATATCTGCGTGTTAATATATACGTATATATAGGTCTGCTTGTTGATATATACGTATATATCTGTGTGTGGTATCAATGCATCCCTACTCTATACACAGCGCTCCGTGTCCCTATAATATATATGATCAGGGGTTACCTTTTTTTTATTGTTTTATACTATTCCTATTAAATTAACAGTAATTTTTGATGTATTTTATTCAGTAGAAACTTTTTTTTGCCTATATAACATGTGCTTTGTGAAAATAAAACGGTTTTGTGTATACATTTTAATTTAGTTAGTGGATTCCTGTCCAGTGCGGTGTGAAGCAAACGTGATGCAGTGTAGACACGCTGCGAGGCGGAGCGGAGTGAAGTCAAGCCTGCAAAATGTTTATTTCTCTTTGCTTCGCTTTGCTGTGCGTCGCTACACGCTCAGTGTGTCTCAGCCTTTATTCCCGCATCGCTAGCTTACCAAATCAGTTTGTATACTTGTTACTGAGCCTGCTTGCTCTGAGGACCCGATCTGTTGCCGACTTTGCCTATTCTCTCTGTGTATTCCCTGCCTGTTCTGTTTGCTTTCTGCTGCTACTGGTGTGCGCTGATTCTCACCATATATAGTAGCGCTGTACAAGTGCCTAAACATTGCTGACCCGGTTTTGTTATAGCTGCTGATGTAACTGAATAGATCGGGGATCTCTTCTGCATTACCAAAACCTCCACCACTGCACTCTTCCACAATACCTCAGAGGGGTTATGGTGTGAAGGCACTTGCTGCCACCAAAGGCAAAATATTTGGGAGAACTGACGCCTATACCAGATTCATATCATTCTAATATTTGACCGCAGGGTCCACCACTACACTCTTCCACAATACCACAGAGGGGTTACGGTGTGAAGGCACTTGCTGCCACCAAAAGCACAATATTTGGGTGCACTGCCACTGACACCTATACCAGATTCATATCATTTTAATATTTGACCGCAGGGTCGAACGCTGCACTCTTCCACAATACCACAGCGGGGTTACGGTGTGACGGCACTGTTGCCGACACTAAAGGCCCAATTTTAAAGCACCTATTGTTAGTTTCATCCAAAGCCTACATAAGTTTCACCATAATTTAGCCGAAAAAAAAATCACTAAACTTGTTCTGTGTGTCGTAAAATGTCTCCTCTTTTCATACAGGCTGCCGCCCCAAGCAGTTGATTATGAATAGATTAAAAGGAAAACCGTTTACCGTAATTTGAAACGTAATTTTTTTGTTTTTAAATGTTTCTATACATCCTAAAAATCCGCCACTTCACGGGCAGGTTATGGGGACCTCCTAGGCACGATATTTGAAGGAATTTTTCGTTTTTTGTTCTTAACCTTTAGTTCATGCAAAACTCACTGTGCCTTTAAAAACATTTTTTTTTTAAAACTTTTTGTCCTGGTTTCCTGTCCCACAGGGCACTACACGGACTCCCATACACCTTTCATGGCAAATATCTAGCATATATGCCCTCTTGGAGGGCACTCTAAAATTCGAACCTTCGAGTCCCATTGACTTACATTGAGTTCGGATCGTGTTCGAACTCGAACTTTTGAAATTGTTCGAGTTCGAAGTCGAACCGAACACGGGGGCGTTCGGCTCATCCCTAAATGTGAGGAGTAAGGCTAGGGTCAGACGAACGCATTTTTTGCGTCGACCGTGGAAAAGTGCGGTCGAACGAACGGACGTATTTTTTCACGGAATACGCGATAGCGGTCATACGATGCGCCTTTTCGTCCGTGATTTTGTACGGATCATTAATAAAACACTTTTTGTGTCTGGACGTTATGCTAGCCGGACATTAGCAGCGTCTGACGTCTCCCAATCACGCAAACACGCCGCTATGCGGCCGCAGCGCACTCTGTACGTCAGTAGTAGCGGTTTGACGTTCTCGAAAAAATGCGTTCGTTTGCCACTTGCGTTGCGCGGACGAACTTTCGTGCGGCCGTACTTCGTGTGTTCCCCGGCATTGGACGTCATTTGCTGCTAGCACGGCCGTGATTTTGTGCGGCTAAACGCACGTTAAAACTGCGTTCGTCTGACCCTAGCCTAAAGGATAGATCAGAGTCAAAGTGATTGTATCATTTTAATGTTGCATCGGGCATGTCAGGCTATTTACCTCCACCTTGTCACCAAATATAGTGAAACTTTACCATTAACCATTTATATTTACAAAACAAATTTTGGAGCTCATGTTCAATGTATCCCTGCTGCCTATCAGAACAAGCAGTGGGACACTCTGGCATAGTGTCTACTAACAAATACAATCCTGCATTTACTTTAGCACTCCACGCAATTAGACAACTGCATTCAAATACAGTTACTCCTCACAAATACACTTCTGCGTTTACTTACACTGTTGCTCCATGCAAACACATCCTTGTTATTATTACATTAACGCATCACACAAGTGTGCTCCTGCATTCACACACAGCGTCTCTGACAAATAAACTCCTGCATTCACACACAGCATCTGACAAATATACTCCTGCATTCACACACAGCAGCTCTCCTGCAGTAACAGTGTCTCTTGACAAATACACTCCTACATTCACAGTGTCTTTCCTAACAAATACACTCCTACATTCACTTATACCAACATACTACACATGTGTACTCCTGCATTCACACACCGCATCTCTCCTGACAAATACACTCCTGCATTCTCGCACGGCATCTCTCCTCACAAATACACTCCTGCAGTCACACAGCGCTCTGACAAATACACTCCTGCATTCACACACAGCGTCTCTCCAGACAAATACACTCCTGCGTTTACTTACACCAACATGCCATAAGTATATTCCTGCATTCACACACACTGCATCTCCTAACAAATCAGTGCCGTGGTTTCTCTAAATCTGCAGCTGCTTATTTTATAAATCAAATTTCATAGTGATTTAAGATTTTTGGGACTAGATCGTTCTGATCATAAAAGCAAATCGATGTGTTATTTTAGGGGCTAATAAGAATGTTGGTGTTAAATTTAAGACATATGTAAAACACACGGGACATGTCAGGACTTTTGGCACCTTTTTGGTTTTTTTACATCACAGGACGCGCTAAGCAGGTGGACGCAGGTGGAAACGGAATCGTGGTTGTTGTTAATGCTGCTGATGAAGTGTTTTGCCTGAACAAGGATCAAACTTATTCCACGGATACAGCACTATCGTTCCACAAACTCGATGGGTTGCTTATTTATTACAGTTGCGGGCTCTACGGTTGCTGGGGAGTGAACAGAAATAACGATATCTTTTGCCGTCTGGACGTGACTCCAGAAAATTGCGTAGGAAGCGCATGGAAATCCGTGTCGGGAAAGATGGTTATGCTGGAAGTTGGCTCCGACGGATCTGTGTTCGCCATCAATACCATTGGCAACGTATTCAAACGGTAACTTTTTAATGCATTAATAGAGGAATTTCTCTTTATTTTACCCAGGTCGTCTGTTGTATTTGACTCCTGGTCAAGAAGATTGTGGGGGTTATCCAGAAAGCAGTTCTGTTGTAAAGTTGACAGATAAGCCAGGTTTTCCAGGACACATACATTCAGCCCTGCAGCATGTAGAATCCATATTCTGTGCGTAAGGAATCCCAGGTGACCTGCCTTGATTTATTTATAAAGAAATTTTACCAAGAAGGATACATTGAGATTTCTCTCATTTTTCAAGCATTTCCTGGGTTCAAGAACATTGAATTGTTACAGAAATGCAAAGTGATACAATGCAAGATATTAAAAACACAAATATACAGATTAACACAGAAAAGAAATATGTAGGAAATATATTCCCCATGTTTACAGGCGCATTCTGTATATAGTCACTGTGTTACATGTTTTCAGGTGCATTCTGTATATAGTCACTGTGTTACATGTTTACAGGTGCATTCTGTATATAGTCACTGTGTTACATGTTTACAGGTGCATTCTGTATATAGTCACTATGTTACATGTTTACAGGTGCATTCTGTATATAGTCACTGTGTTACGTGTTTACAGGTGCATTCTGTATATAGTCACTATGTTACATGTTTACAGGTGCATTCTGTATATAGTCACTGTGTTACATGTTTACAGGTGCATTCTGTATATAGTCACTATGTTACATGTTTACAGGTGCATTCTGTATATAGTCACTATGTTACATGTTTTCAGGTGCATTCTGTATATAGTCACTGTTACATGTTTACAGGTGCATTCTGTATATAGTCACTGTGTTACATGTTTACAGGGGCACTCTGTATATAGTCACTGTGTTACATGTTTACAGGGGCATTCTGTATATAGTCACTGTGTTACATGTTTGCAGGCACATTCTGTAGTGAGGTATGTTAATAGAGATCTCTTAAGTGACTTTAGACTGGGGGAAGATTTGATGGTGCCTGTGAGGTTATTCCATAATTGCGGTGCTCTGAAGGAAAATGAGGATCGAGCCACTTTCTTTTTGTATTGTGGTATTGTAAGTTAAGGTGCAGGTCCTAGATCGGAGGTTATAGGATGAGGGAACTGCTGGGGGAAGCAGTCTATTCAGGTAGGGTGGTAGCTTCCCAGAAAGCTCTTAAACACCAGGTTGGAAAGGTGAAGGGTGCGTCTAGATTCCAGCGATGGCCAGTTTAGCTCGTTGAGGCTAGTGTCAGACAAGCGCAGTGTTAAAGTCCGTGTTGCCGCACATTGTAACGTCCGTGGTAGCATACGATTATGATCAATAGAGACCCACACACGAAGTACGTCCGCACAGAAGTGCAGACACACAAAGGACGTGGCAAACGGATGCAAGTTAGGCAAGAACGTAAAACCGCTAGAATGGCCGTGTGGAGTGTGACACGTCCGCATAGCCTTGTGTGTGAGTGATGGAACGTGGTCAGACAGACGGCATTTATACATCCGGCATTTTTGACGAACAAAATATTTTTTCATTGTAATTTATTTTCCCTCCTACATCAGTCAGTCAGAAAGTACATCCGTACTGCACAGACCATACAAAATGCGCTTGTCTGACCCTAGCCTTAACGTGTCACAATGGTGGGCCATGTTTCATTCTGCTGCTTTGTGCTACAATGTGTTATAAAACAAAGGATTTGTTTCTGTACAGGGCACCTAGTTTGGGGTAAAGTTTAGATGAGAGTTTTTCGATGTGGGGCCAAAGGATAGATTTGGGTCTAATAACCACATATCTAGATATGAGGGCCATTCCTGCAGCATATTATTTTTACATGTTGCAGGGCAGCACTTCTCCCTTTGCACCCATCTGCATGAAACAGTAATAGCAGTCCAGGGGAACATAGTTTGTTGATGTTGCGACGACGAAAATTGCAGTTTATGGAATGGTGGCAAACTCCGGCGTTTCAGAAAGACAATAGGAATAGGTTCAATCGGTGAAGCTCCTCCGGTCGCTGTCTGAATTGCTCTTTTGTGAGATGCCTTCTCGCAATGGGAAGCAGGACGCCGCGATCGGCTGGAGGTGACTGAGGGCGGTCAGCGAGGGAGCGCACAGACGGGTATGTATCCAGCCCGAGTGTGGGCTCGGTAACCGCTTTCAGCAATGAAATTTAACTCCAACCCACACTCGGGAAAACCGCCAGGGATGTTAAACTTATTATATTTCCCCCTCTCCTGCTTTCCTTATTTTACAGGGAGTGGGCTAAATTCTAGATGGTCCAGCATGTGTCTCAATAATACTATACCCTTGAGCTCTGCCTGACGCAGACTGAACTAATCACTCCCTAAATGCCGACACTCCCTAAATGAGTCAGAGTGCTCAGATGCCTCGGCCCACTGGGAAATTTCCAGGTATACCGACGGGCCAGAACATGGGTGGCTCCTACATCTGTGGCACTTAGAAAAACTGTAAAGAGCATGGCAAGGGTTAAGGCCCACGATCATTTCATGGAGGCCCAGTGGCGTAACTAGAAACCTGAGGGCCCCGGTGCAAGAATCTATGAAGGGCCCCCCCAACCCCCCAAAAAAAATCTATATTTTTACTTTTTGTTTTCCTGCAATATAAAAAAGATAGTATTGCCCCCAGCTGACACGGATATATACTGTATATTGCCTCCAGCTCACATGGATATATATATTGCCCCAGCTCACATGGACATATATATTGCCCCCAGCTCACATGGACATATATTGCCCCCAGGCCACACATGGATATTTTTGCCCCCAGCTCCTGTATAAATTTGCCCCCAGCTCCTGTATATATTGCCCCAGCTCATGGATATATTTGCCCCAGCTCATGGATATATTTGCCCCAGCTCCTGTATATATTTTCCCCCAGCTCATGGATATATTTGCCCCAGCTCATGGATATATTTGCCCCCAGCTCATGGATATATTGCCCCAGCTCATGGATATATTTGCCCCAGCTCATGGATATATTTGCCCCCAGCTCATGGATATACTGCCCCAGCACATGGATACTGCCCCAGCTCATGAATATACTGCCCCCAGCTCATGGATACTGCCCCAGCTCATGGATATATACTGCCCCCAGCTCATGGATATACTGTCCCAGCTCATGGATACTGCCCCAGCTCATGGATATACTGCCCCCAGCTCATGGATACTGCCCCAGCTCATGGATATACTGCCCCAGCTCATGGATATACTGCCCCAGCTCATGGATACTGCCCCAGCTCATGGATACTGCCCCAGCTCATGGATATATTTGCCCCCAGCTCATGGATATATTGCCCCAGCACATGGATAATGCCCCAGCTCATGGATATACTGCCCCCAGCTCATGGATACTGCCCCCAGCTCATGGATATACTGCCCCCAGCTCATGGATATACTGCCCCAGCTCATGGATATACTGCCCCCAGCTCATGGATATACTGCCCCAGCTCATGGATATATTGCCCCAGCTCATGGATACTGCCCCAGCTCATAGATATATTTGCCCCCAGCTCATGGATACTGCCCCAGCTCATAGATATATTTGCCCCCAGCACATGGAAATACTGCCCCAGCACATGGATAATCTGCCCCAGCTCATGGATATGCCCCAGCTCATGGATATACTGCCCCAGCTCATGGATATACTGCCCCAACTCATGGATATATTGCCCCAGCTCATGGATATACTGCCCCCACCTCATGGATATACTGCCCCAGCTTATGGATATACTGCCCCAGCTCATGGATATATTTGCCCCCAGCTCTTATGGGTATATAGGGCCCCCAGCTCACCTCAGGCTCCTCTGCTTCCGCCGTTCCTCTCCGTGGTGAGCGGCCGCTGAAAGCATGCAGCCTGGCCGCTCACCGGAAACCACCTGACCAGCGCAGCCGAGTTCTCGCGAGATCTCGTGCGCTGGTCAGCTAGTTCCCATCCCACGCGAGCGGCCAAGCTGCAAGCCAGCGGGCCGCTCGCAGGGAGGGGAACAGCCGGCAGCGCTGCTCCCAGATTCCAGCGCTTTTTGCCGGAATCTGGCGGCGGCGCTGGGCCCCCAGTCCAGTGGCGGAATGCCAGGGCCCGGTCGCAACTGCGACCGCTGCGACCCTGGTACTTCCGCCACTGTGGAGGCCCTGGCTGCAGTTTTGCACATAAAAGGTTGAGTGTGCACATTAGGCAATTATAAGGCAGGTGCCTATCTCCAGAGGAAAGGGGGGGGTTGTGAGGGTCCTGAGAACAAGCAACAGCACTAGTGGCCTGCTCTACGGTGGGTGCCCGCTCAGGCCTATCTCCAGAGCCTGCAAATGCTAAAGATGGTGCTTCTTCATTCCCTTCTCATTTATATACGGCTCCACCAGTCCCTTTTTGCCTCCTTCCTGTGCTATGCCTTTCCCCTGCTTTCCGTATATCAAACTATTATTCCACTTTATTTATATAGCGCCAGCATATTCCGCAGCGCTGAACAATGGGCACAATATAGACTGGGTTACAATACATTGAACAACATTTTGATAAACCAGCACAGAAGGAGGGGCCCTATTCACTCAATCTAGAAGGGTTAGGGGTGCAAACACGAGGAGAGGACTGCAAGGCGAGAGTGATGGGCTGCAAGGCGAGAGTGGTGAGCTGCATGGCGAGAGTGATGGGCTGCAAGGCGAGTGTGATGATGGGCTGCAAGGCAAGTGTGATGATGGGCTGCAAGGCGAGTGTGATGATGGGCTGCAAAGCAAGTGTGGTGATGGGCTGCAAGGTGAGTGGTGGGCTGCAAGGAGTGTGATGGGCTGCAAGGCGAGTGTGATGGGCTGCAAGGCGAGAGTGATGGACTGCAAGGCGGGTGATGGGCTGCAAGGCGAGTGATGGGCTGCAAGGTGAGTGATGGGCTGCAAGGCGAGAGTGATGGGCTGCACGGCGAGAGTGATGGGCTGCACGGCGAGAGTGATGGGCTGCAAGGTAAGAGTGGACTGCAAGGCGAGAGTGATGGGCTGCAAGGCGAGAGTGATGAGCTGCAAGGCGAGAGTGATGGGCTGCAAGGCGAGTGTGGATGATGGGCTGCAAGGCTAGTGTGATGATGGCTGCAAGGCGAGAGTGATGGGCTGCAAGGTAAGAGTGGACTGCAAGAGCGATGGGCTGCAAGGCGAGAGTGATGGGCTACAAGGCGAGAGTGATGGGCTGCAAGGCGAGAAGTGATGGACTGCAAGGCGAGAGTGATGGGTCTGCACGGCGAGAGTGATGGGCTGCACGGCGAGAGTGATGGCTGCAAGGCGAGAGTGATGGGCTGCAAGGCGAGTGTGATGATGGCGGCTGCAAGGCGAGAGTGATGGGCTGCAAGGTAAGAGTGGACTGCAAGAGCGATGGGCTGCAAGGCGAGAGCGATGGGCTGCAAGGCGAGAGTGATGGGCTGCAAGGCGAGAGTGATGGACTGCAAGGCGAGAGTGATGGACTGCAAGGCGAGAGTGATGGGCTGCAAGGCGAGTGTGATGATGGGCTGCAAGGTGAGAGTGATGGGCTGCAGGTAAAAGTGGACTGCAAGAGCGATGGGCTGCAAGGCGAGAGCGATGGGCTGCAAGGTGAGAGTGATGGGCTGCAAGGCGAGAGTGATGGGCTGCAAGGCGAGAGTGATGGGCTGCAAGGCGAGAGTGATGGGCTGCACAGCGAGTGTGATGGGCTGCACGGTGAGAGTGATGGGCTGCACGGCGAGAGTGATGGACTGCACAGCGAGAGTGATGGGCTGCAAGGCGAGAGTGATGGGCTGCAAGGTAAGAGTGGACTGCAAGAGCGATGGCTGCAAGGCGAGAGTGATGGGCTGCAAGGCGAGAGTGATGGGCTGCAAGGCGAGAGTGATGGGCTGCAAGGTAAGAGTGGACTGCAAGAGCGATGGGCTGCAAGGCGAGAGTGATGGGCTACAAGGCAAGAGTGATGGGCTGCAAGGCGAGAGTGATGGACTGGAAGGCGAGAGTGATGGGCTGCAAGGCGAGAGTGATGGGCTGCAAGGCGAGAGTGATGGGCTGCAAGGCGAGAGTGATGGGCTGCAAGGCGAGTGTGATGATGGGCTGCAAGGCGAGAGTGATGGGCTGCAAGGTAAGAGTGGACTGCAAGAGCGATGGGCTGCAAGGCGAGAGTGATGGGCTACAAGGCGAGAGTGATGGGCTGCAAGGCGAGATTGATGGGCTGCAAGGCGAGAGTGTTGGGCTGCAAGGCGAGAGTGGTGGGCTGCAAGGCGAGTGTGATGGGCTGCACAGCGAGTGTGATGGGCTGCACGGCGAGAGTGATGGGCTGCACGGCGAGAGTGATGGACTGCAAGGTGAGTGATGGGCTGCAAGGCGAGAGTGATGGGCTGCAAGGCGAGTGTGATGGGCTGCAAGGCGAGTGTGATGATGGGCTGCAAGGCGAGTGTGATGATAGGCTGCAAGGCGAGTGTGATGATGGGCTGCAAGGCGAGTGTGATGATGGGCTGCAAGGCGAGTGTGATGATGGACTGCAAGACGAGTGTGATGATGGACTGCAAGGTGAGAGTGATGGGCTGCAAGGCGAGAGTTTTGGACTGTTGGAAACAGTAGGAGAGGACTGCAAAATGAGAGTGATTTTACTGGTTGGGGCAATGGGTTGTATTAGTGAGTCGGGTGGTAGGCTTCCTTAAATAGGAATGAATGTCTTTAGGGGAAAGTCTGACAGTATGAGGGAGAGCGTTCCAGAAGATGGGGACTGCGCGTGAGAAGTCCTGCAGTCTATCATAGTAAGAGGTAATGCGGGTAGAAGCTAGGCGCTTCACCTCTTCCCATGATAGACCTATATACAGGACAGTAGTATGGATTAAAATATAATATGGATTTATGACCAATTTTACCCTCATCATTTTGTTTCACAGAGAAGGGATTTCTGCTTCAAACCCAACTGGAGATGCGTGGCTGCTGCTGAACATTCCTGGCCCCATCAAACATCTCTCTTTCGATAACGGAGTATTATGGCTCATTAATAAAGATAACAATATTTACAAGTGCGATAATCCAGTAAAGTCTGCCTGAACATCTTATCTTGCTAGAAGGCTTTGCATGAAGTGTAATCACCTACAAACGCCAGGCAAAGCCTCTGCTCGCGTCTTATGGCTCGGGTCAGACGAGCGCAGTGATCACGTCCATGTCTGCAACGTCCGCATAGCTTTGTGTATGAGTGATGGAGCGTAGTCAGATGGACTGTATTTTTGACGTCCAGCATTTTTGACGGACAAAATTTTTCATATTAATTTTATTTCCAGTTCCAATCTACATCAGTCAAAAAAAACATCAGTCACGAAATCGGACCGTGTGGCCACTACCTTGTCATCAGAAAGTACGTCCGTTGTGCACTGACGCACAGAATGCGTTCGTCTGACCCTAGCTTTATTCTGCGTATTTGGCAGTAGTTCCGTGATCTCTATGTGCTGGAACGTATGTGAGAGCTGGTGGGTTTCACCATTGTATCACATTAGCCTCAGGGCATGAAATAAATAATCTTTTCAAAAGTGTTTGTGTGTGTTTTCACTTATATAAAAGGGGGTGTGGAATAGGGTTGCCAAGTCAGCCATGTTTTCCAAGACACATATTACTATTTCTTGCAGAGGGGGAGCACAGGGAAAAGTGCTGCCCAGTAACATGTAGAATTCATATGCTGCAGGAAGGAAATCAAGACAGATCACCCGGGATTGCTCTGATTTCTGATCTGCAGCGTATGGAATATACATGCTGCGGGGTGGCATTTTTCATGTATAATTTATTCATGCTGATGAGCAGTACATGTCCAGGAAAACATGGCCGACCTGGCGACCCTAATGCAGAATGCAATAAAGTCTATCAGGGTTATACAAACAGCACCGAGATTCCACCAGAAGCTCTTTCGTTCCCCGCACTTCGGGGAAACAAATGCCCGACGCTTCGTGAATTCAGCATTCGGCGCAGTGCAGGGAAAATCTGAAAAACCACCGCAAAACCCCCAAACGCATCTGAAATATAGCCAACCACCTGCCAGAAAAAGCCGACAAGCCGGGTAAAAAAAAACACTGCAACTTATAAAAGCGGTTTGCAAAACTACTGCACGAAAAACTACAAAGTCCTATGAATAATAAAAAGGTCCATTACAGAAAAAGAAAAATGCCTAAAAAAGACTTTTTGCTGCAAATTAAAAGAATAAACGGTTTAATAAATATGATAAAAACGGGAATATTTTTCACTTTGAAACCTATGGGATTCTCCTGATTAAACCTGCCGAATTAAACCAATGAAAATCAGGGAATTTCACTGACATTTCAGTGTTCTCTGAATAGCTTAACCATTCTCTATGGGGGATTTCACTGCCGCCGGAGAGCACCGTACTTGCTGGCAGTTTGCCAAAACTTGGCGAACCGTCGGCTTTCTGAATAGCCCCGAAATGGCCCCGTACAGAGAAATTCCCTGTTCGGTGCCAGATCGGCTCTTTCTGAATAACCCCTCTAGTGTTTCTGCTCAGCTCGGATGGTTAAATTAAGTGGGGGGGGGGTTTGTCTGAAAGCTGGTATTTTAAACAAATTGGTTTCCTCTGCTCCATTTCTGAGTTCAACTGTCGCCCTTTCCCCATCTCTGACCACCACCTTCTCTCTTTCAACCTATCTGGACTTCCTAAACACCCTGCTCCCCCACCCCGCACACACACTCGCAGAAATCTACATGCTGTGGACCCCCATCAATTCTCCAACCTACTTCACCACCTCCCTCATACCTCATCCTTCACCTGCCCTGATGCTGCCACTAATCACTACAACACTACGCTTATCTCTGCTCTAGACACTCTTGCTCCTCTTCGACTCTGTAAGGCCCCACGCCGCCAGCTTCAGCCCTGGCACACCCTCCAGACTCGCTACCTGCAAAGATGCTCCCGCACTGCAAGAGCGTGCCTGGAGGAAATCCCGCTCTGAAGCTGATTTTGTTCACTTCAAGTTTATTCTCCGGTCATACACCTCTGCCCTCCACTTGGCCAAACAATCCTTCTTCTCATCTCTTATATCTACGCTGTCCTCCAACCCTAAACGGCTCTGGTCCACCTTCAACACCCTCCTCTACCCACCTGCACCTCCCCCCACAGCTGCCTTCAGCGCTCAAGACCTGGCAGACTACTTCCTCAGTAAAACTCTAAATATCAGACGCAACATCCCAACACAAGATAGTTATCTGCCACCTCCACTCCCACAGGTCCCCTCTGCCACCCTCTGCCGCTTCCTCCCAGCCACTGAGGAGGAAGTCAATTCCTTATTGTCCTCCTCACATCTCACCACATGCCCGCTCGACCCCATTCCCTCACATCTAATTCCTCCCCTCTCCTCCTCCCTCACCCCTGCTCTCACACACATCTTCAACCTCTCTCTCTCCACTGGCTCCTTTCCATCCGCCTTCAAACACGCGCTAGTTACCCCTTTACTAAAGAAACCATCCCTAGATCCCAACTCTCCATCCAACTACCGCCCTGTATCCCTGCTTTCCTTCACATCAAAGCTCTTAGAAAAACTAGTCTTCAACCGCCTCTCCCTCTTCCTGTCCTCCAATTCCCTACTTGACCCCCTGCAATCTGGCTTCCGTCCCCTACACTCAACTGAAACTGCCCTCACCAAAGTCACCAACGACCTCCTAACTGCTAAAAAACACGGCCACTATTCTATTCTCATCCTGCTTGACCTCTCGGCTGCTTTTGACACTGTTGACCACCCCTCCTTCTACAGACCCTCAACTCTCTGGGTCTCAGTGACACTGCACTCGCTTGGGTCGAATCCTATTTATCCAACAGGTCCTTCTGTGTGTCCTTTGCTGGTAACTCCTCCTCCTCATTGCCTCTATCTGTTGGTGTACCTCAAGGCTCTGTCCTTGGTCCTCTGCTCTTTTCCATCTACACCTCCTCCTGGGCAAAATCATCAACAGCTTTGGCTTCAATTACCACCTCTACGCTGATGACACTCAGATCTACCTCTCTACCCCTGATCTCTCTCCCCCTGTCCTTTCAAAAGTCAGTGACTGTTTATCTGGCATCTCCTCCTGGATGGCCTCCCACCACCTAAAGATCAACATGTCGAAGACTGAACTCCTACTTATTCCTCCCTCCAATGCCTCCCCACCTCCTGACTTCTCTATCACGGTGGAGGGTATCACCATTTCCCCATCAAACCAAGTTCGCTGTCTTGGAGTTACACTTGACTCTGCTCTTTCCTTCATCCCCCACATCAAGTCTCTTTCCTCCTCCTGCCGATACCAACTGCGTAATATTTCCAGAATTCGGCCATTTCTTACCGCTGTCGCCACAAAACAACTCATACACGCCCTGGTAATCTCCCGACTCGACTATTGCAATAATCTCTTATCTGGCCTCCCTCTGTCCGCCTCTCCCCCCTACAATCCATCCTGAACGCCTCCGCCAGACTAATTCACCTCACCCGCCGCTCTGTCTCTGCCGCTCCCCTCTGCGAGTCCCTTCACTGGCTCCCCATCCACTGCAGAATTAAGTTCAAAATCCTTATCCTTACCTACAAAACCCTCACTAACTCAGCTCCCCACTACCTGTCCTCACTAATCACCAATACACCCCAGCCCGCTCCCTAAGGTCAAACAGTGACCTGCGCCTAGCTTCTCCCCGCATCACCTCTTCCCATGATAGACTGCAGGATTTCTCACGCGCAGCCCCCACTCTCTGGAACGCTCTCCCTCGTACTGTCAGACTTTCCCCTAACTTCTCTTCCATCAAATGCTCCCTTAAAACGTTCCTATTTAGGGAAGCCTACCACCCAACTCACTGACGCAATCATCAATCACTCTAACCTTACAGTCCTCTCCTCCTGTTTCCAACCCCAACCCTCCCAGATTGTGAGTTCCTACGGGAATAGGGCCCTCATCTCCTCCTGTACTGTTTGTCAAATGTTGTTCAATGTATTGTAACCCTGTCTATACTGTGCTTATTGTACAGCGCTGCGGAATATGCTGGCGCTTTATAAATAAAGAATAATAATAATAATAATAATTTCCGGGCAGTGACCTAAGTAGATGATAAATGCCCGGTACAAGGTAAGCGGAGGATCCATGGAGGAAGACAAAATGCTCATCGCCCGTGGCAGAACATATATTATTATTGTCCTCATTTATATAGCGCCAACAGTTTCCGCAGCGCTTTACAATAACCAAGGGGGATGAGATACAGATAAACAGTCATATGATGGAAACGAGGTGTAGCGGGCCCTGCTCATAGGAGCTTACAGTCTAGAGGGATTGGGGTTGAGGAAGACAAGAGGAATATTATATATGTTTCATTTGTATTACACGGATACATTGTATGCAGTTAAAGCGTAAGTAGGCATATCAACATTTTGTTTACTTTTTGTCTATAACAGTTACAAGTACATACATAGCGCCAACAGATTCTGCAGCGCTGTACAATGGGAAGCACAGACAGGTGACATAAAAAGTAATGAAACATAAGGAACAGACAGCCGTGCCGGTAGGATAATGGACCTGCAGATGCAGCACTTTATACGAGTGCTCAGTCAGACATCCCGTGGGTTTACAATCTTAGGGACTAAGGCAAGTGAATCATAAGGGAGCAGGGGGAGTGTGGAGAGGATTACCAGAGAGAATATAGCAGGCACTGCATGATGATAGACCTTGAGCTTGGGCATGATGAGGTTAAACCGAGCGAGGATTGAAGCAGTTGAGAAAAGGAGGCTATATAATTAAGCTAGGCTTGCAGTGCTTTACAGTCCACCTCCGCTGCCAAAGCATCTAATGCATCCATGTCCACAGCTACTCCTGCCATAGCCTTGCTATCACACACAGAGGAGTCAGCTGAATTGTTTGACTACAATGACAGTGACATGCTGCTTGAGGATGCGCAGCAACTACAGTGCTCGGATTCATTCTCTGAGGTTGAGGAAGGGAGTATAATCAACCTAGAGGAAGGGGGTGCCAGTGATGACACACAAATAACTGGCACTCATGTTGCCCCAGCAGCTGCAGCATACTGCCAAGTTGGCTCCAGTGATGAGGAGACAGGGGGTGATGACGATGATGAGGTCATTGACTCCACCTGGGTGCCTGATCGAACAGAGTCAAGTGAGGAGGAGGCACAACAAACACGAGGCACAACATCCTCTGACCAACCTTAGCACTAGCCAGTCCAAGGCATCAGATGTCAGAGCTGCTCAGGTGCAGAGCGCTGTTGTCTCAAAGCACACATCCAGGAACTCTGCTGTCTGGGAGTTCTTTAAGAAATGTGCAGCAGACCGCACCGTTGCTATTTGTAATCTATGTCAGATGAGGCTCAAGCGTGGGAAAGACACCGGACGCTTGGGTACCACGTGCTTGAGGCGACATATGACCACTTGCCACGCATCCCGTTGGCGCAAAACTTTGCATAGGTCCTCCTCACCTTTCTCTACCCCCACTATATGTCCTGCCATGTCATTGACTCCAACCTCCACTGACAGGGATGATGCTACAGTGATGGATGTACCAGGTCCTTCCTCACAATGTGACAGCATCCCATCAGCTGAAGATTTACGCAGTCAGATTACGTTGCCCCAGCTGCTGCAGCGTAAGAAAAAATATAGTCCCAACCATCCCCAAGCACAGTGTCTAAATGCCAGTTTAGAAAAATTACTCGCATTGCAGCTGCTACCTTTCCAGCTGGTGGACTCTGCTTCCTTCCGTGAATTTGCTGAATGTGCTGTACCACAGTGGCAGGTTCCAAAACGCCATTACTTTTCATGGAAGGCCATTCCAGCACTATACCAGCACGTGGAAGACAATGTTATCGAGTCATTGGGAAAGGCAGTCAGCAGCAAGGTGCATGTGACTTTAGACAAGTGGTCCAGCAAGCATGGACAGGGTCGTTACATTTCCTTCACGCCACACTGGATAACTCTGATTGCAGCTGGGAGGGATCCAAGACTGGGCTCTGTGCTGGAGCTTGTTCATCCACCACGCCTCCAGAAAACTGCTTGTATGAGGTCTGTCTGCTCCACCACCACCTCTCCCTCTTCCTCCTCCTCCTCCTCCTTCTGTGTCTCTGGCGAAGTGGCAGTTAAACCGATGCCTGACAGTGTCTACGCAATGGCTCAAGCAAAAAGAAGCCATACTGTGCTTGAGCTGGTTTGTTTAGGGGACAGGAGCCACACCGGGCCAGAAATTCTGTCAGCTCTGCAGGGGCAGGTGCAGAGATGGTTAACACCATGCCAGCTTCAGCTAGGAATGATCGTCTGTGATAATGGCAGCAACCTTCTCTCCGCCCTACGCAAGGGTATATTGACGCATGTACCATGCCTAGCACACGTCCTAAATCTAGTGGTACAGCGTTTCCTAACCAGGTACCCAGGGCTGGCAGTGCTTCTCAGCCAGGCCAGAAAAGTCTGCAGCCACTTCAGACGGTCATTCCCAGCAAGCGTTCGCCTGGCAGAAATTCAAAGAGAATTCCACCTTCCCACAAACCGTCTGATCTGTGACATGCCCACCATGTGGAACTCGACATTAGCAATGCTGCAGCGTCTGCACAAGCAGCAGAGGGCCATCAACGAGTACCTGTGTGAGTAAGGCACAAGGACAGGTTCAGGTCAACTTGGTTTTTTTTCCCCCCGCAGTGGCTGATGATCAAGGATGCATGCACTGTACTGTCACCTTTTGAGGAGGCAACGAGGATGGTGATCAGGGACCGTGCATGCATCAGTGACACAATTCCTTTAGTGTTCCTGCTGGAGAACACTCTGCGGGGAATTATAGATGTGGCTCTAGAGGCAGAGCAGCGGGAGGAAGAGGAGGCCTTCCCTAGCTCTCAAGGTCCCAGTCTTTCCGCAGACAGCATTCCAGCAGGTCCTCCTCAGATCAGACAGGATAAGGATGAGGAATATTTAAGTAGTGGGGGCATTGAAGGTGGGGATTCCTCAAGGGAGGGTTTCATGTGCCCAGAAACACAAGGGCTAGTGCATGGCTGGGAGGAGGAAGTGCACGATACGGTCATCCTCATTGACCAGGAAGACTCGGAAGCTAATGCCCCCTCCAACCTACTCTGCATGGGCTCCCTTATAATGCAAAGCCTGCTAAAGGACCCCAGGATTCGTGCTATCAAGGAGAGGGATCATTACTGGTTGGCAACCCTTCTTGATCCACGATACAAGGGTAAAGTTGCAGAGCCCATCCTGCCCGCACAGAGGGAGCACAGGATGAAAAAACTTGAGTACGCTCTAAAACGACACTTGTGTAACACCTTTCCAGGCACTGGTAGGTTACCAAGTGATGACACAGGTGCTTCTGAGGCTGCGGATGATCAGAGGAATAGTGGAGAAGACCAGGGCCGCTTCACTGATGCATTTGTAGCGCTCACTCCCGGAGGAGCCGCTGAAAATGAACCACGGGTCAGTCTCCCCGCACTAGGGAATAAATATACTCCAACACCGTTGTGAGTTTTTATCATTTAAATAGTTTACTAAAATAGTAAGCAGACATTGAAACACAATATTCACAGGTATTATTACATTATTTGCGTATCGCGGTAAAACGCGTAGCGGAAAAGAAACGAAACACGAGGCTTTGTATTTCGGAAAAATAAAATATTCGCAACCGAACAGAAAAGAAATGCAATTGCCTGATAGCTCGGTAAAAAGGGACACGTAGCGAAACCCAAAGAACACAATCTCTTCGTATTACGGTAAACGCGCAGCGGAAAAGAGAAAAATATAATTCGGAACGTATCTTTAACCCCTGTTCCGATCCGTAACAGAGTGAGTCCTGTACAGGTTAAGTCCCGGAATGTAAAAGGTGTGTATGTGTGTGTGGTACCCGGGTACTGTTCAACTGGCCAGTGAATTTACTTAAGGAATGTCTTCGACTAGTCAAGTTGGGGCCCTGTGGACTTTAAAGAGAAAACAGCAGCGTGTTCTTTATTTACAAACGGCCTTGGAGGCCTCTCACCCATCCACCGGTTGCTTTAGGCTCCGCTGACCCAGGACGTCTCTCCGCTCAATTTTGACTGGGGATACTTGCGGCCGGATCCGTTGTCTGACTTCCCGTAGCTTGTCCACGACTTTTCCAGCTCACCGCCTGCTCTCTGCATCCGATCAACTCGCGGTGACTCCTTACTCGAGGTCTTCGGTTGGTTCAATCTGCAGCAATCTCTGGAACTTGGAGGGCTCCTTCTCCTTAGGCTGAATGACCCGGTAAAAGAACTGACAGGTCTCACTTGCGCTCTGGCCTAGGCCCTCTCGCGATGTATGGCACTGCGTCTGCTCTCTCTCGTTCCCTGGCGCGCTCTGGCGCATTCTCCACGAGGTTCGGGATGTAAGTCCGCCTGGGTCCCACCCACTTCCTGTCTTTTTGCAAAGCATGCCGGGAAATGTAGTCCCAATGTCCAGTGTCTCTAATCGCGATTGTCTCCATCTTGTGGCCAAAAATAGGTACTGCCGGCAGCAAGAGTTTAACACAGCGCTACACATTTTTAATTTTTTTTAGTCCACGACGCCCAGGGACGTCAAATGTAGGCACCCATTGCCAGCGTCTTCACCATAAGGTGCCGGACTACCTAGGGGCAAGGGCAGACCTGGATACCTTTCCAGCAGATGATCCACTGGCTTACTGGGTGTTGAGATTGGATGACTGGCCAGAACGTAGCCAATATGCTATGCAGCTACTAGGTTGCCCTTCATCTAGCGTGCTTTCTGAAAGGACGTTCAGTGCAGCTGGAGGTTTTGTCACAGACAAAAGAGTGCGTCTGTCCACCGACTCTGTAGACCGGCTGACATTTATAAAAATGAATCAGTCCTGGATCTGCAGTTATCAATCCCCTGATGCTGACGTAACGGAATAGATCGGGGATGTCTTCTGCATTCACAAAACCTCCAGCACTGAACTCTTCCACAATACCACAAAAGGGTTACGGTGTGAAGGCACTTGCTGCCATGAAAGGCCCAATATCTGGGTGATCTGGCGCCTTTACCAGATTCATATCTTTTTAATATAGGACTGCATGGTCCACCCCTGCACTCTTCCACAATACTACAGAGGGGTTACTGTATGATAGTACTTGCAGGCCTGGCACCAAAAGCACAATATCTGGGTGCACTGACGCCTTTGCCAGATGCATATCTTTTTAATATAGGACCGCAAGGTCCACCCCTGCATTCTTCCACAATACTACAGAGGGGTTACTGTATGATAGTACTTGCAGGCCTGGCACCAAAAGCACAATATTTGGGTGCACTGCCACTGACGCCTGTATCAGATTCATATCCTCAGAGGGGTTATGGTGTGACGACACTGTTGCCGACGCTAAAGGCCCAATTTTAAAGCACCTATTGTTACTTTCATCCAAAGCCTGCATAAGTTTCACAATAATTTAGCCAAAAAATCACTAAACTTTGTCTGCGTGTCCGAAAATGTCTCCTCTTTTCATACAGACTGCCGCCCCAAGCAGTTGTTTATGGAAAGATTAAAGAAAAAACATTTCCCGTAATTTGAAACATCATTTGTTTTGTTTTTAAGTGTTTCTATACAACCTAGAAATCCGCCACTTCACGGGCAGGTTATGGGGACCTCCTAGGAACGATATTTGAAGCAAATTTTCGTTTTTATTTTTAACCCTTATTTCATGGAAAACTCACTGTCCCTTTAAAAACGTTTTTTTTAAAACTTTTTGTCCTTGTTTCCTGTCCCCCAGGGTACTACCCAGACCCCCATACACCTTTTATGGCAAATATCTAGCATATATGCCCTCTTGGAGGCAGGGGTCAAGTCCTAAAGAAATAAGTGCAGGAACTAACCAAATTCTCACACTCTTTTGAGTAACACGTCATACTTACAAAATACACACACAATATATATATATTTGTTCAACAAAAGAGCAATCCAAAAGCGGCAGTAAAAGCCTCAATATGAAGCTTCTCTCTCTGTCCTCATGTTGTGAAACACCAGCATTTGCTGAATAGCCCGCCTTTTTCCGACACCCAAATACATACAAAGACCAACACTGACATACACACACTGACTCCCTTGTCCCAAAACACACACATTGACCCTGACTTACCCCAACACACAGTGACATGACACCCCTCCCCAGTAGGGATGAGCCGAACACTCCCCGAGTTCGGTTCGAGCCCGAACCCGAACTTCCCATTTGTTCAGGACCGAACCCGAACCCCCATGCAAGTCAATGGGGCTGAAAATTCGGTTTTTGGAGTGCCCTCCAAGAGGGCATATATGCTACATATTTGCCATAAAAGGTGTATGGGGGTCCGGGTAGTGCCCTGGGGGACAGGAAACAAGGACAAAAAGTTTTTAAAAAAACTTTTTAAAGGGACAGTGAGTTTTCCCTGAAATAAGGGTTAAAAATAAAAACGAAAAATTCCTTCAAATATTGTGCCTAGGAGGTCCCCATAACCTGCCCGTGAAGTGGCGGATTTCTAGGATGTATAGAAATATGTAAAAACCAAAAAAAATGACATTTCAAATGACGGTAAATGCTTTTCCTTTAATCTATCCATAAACAACTGCTTGGGGCGGCAGTCTGTATGAAAAGAGGAGACATTTTCGGACACGCAGAAAAAGTTTACTGATTTTTTGGCGGTGAAAAGCAGGAGAATAGAAACTTCTAGACCAAAAAGCCGATTTGTAAAGTGAGATAAATGGGAGAATTTTTCTGGTTCGGCTATTTTGACCTAGAATTTTTAAATTCTCCAGTCATTCTCCTGAGTTTCACCTTTCTCTGAATAACCCTGTCAGAGCGCGTCCTCCGCATCGAAGTGGTTAAACAAACAATACCACTGCACTAACTCAATGAAGAGAACAGATACTGCCCCTTCTTTTATAAGGCTAGGGTCAAACGAAAGCATTTTTACACGCGAACGTAAAAAAGTGCGTCCGAACGCATTGATGTATTTTTTCACAGAATATACGAAAACGGTCTTACGATGCACATTTTCGTGCGTATGTTTTACGAATCCAAACCAGGAAACTTTTTGCGTCTGGACGTTATGTTGGCCGGACACGAGCAGGGTCTGACGTCTCCAAATCACACACACACACACCGCTAGCGGGCGCAGCGCACTCTGTACGTCCGTACTAGGGGTTCTGCGTTCTCGAAAAAATGCGTTCATTTTCCACTTGCGTTGCGTGGCCGGACATTCGTGCGACCGTACTTCGTATATTGGCTGTCATTGCCCGTCATTTTCTGCTAGTGCGGCCGTGATTATGTGCGCCAGAACGCACGTTAAAAATGCGCTCGTCTGACCCCAGCCTAATACTGTCAAGTGAAAGAAGCGCTGGTCCCACCACATTTTCCCACATATATTTACGCATCTAAGGTAGTAAAGGATATACAGCCACATGGAAGGAAGCCGCAGGTGGATTCACCCAAATTGTAAATATTCCCAACTTGATCCATTTTTACACAGGAGACACTTTCTATTATTTTTATTACAAACTGTTACCTTAAGTCCACTAGGTGGCACCAAAAAAAATAAAAATTCTCACTGTATACAACTGACTTCATCAGACTACGGACGATTTTGTACAGCTACATATGACCTAGGACGTCCACTGCAAGTGACTATGGACAACCCAGGTCAGACATTTCTGGTCAATACATTACCATATTTATTTGCAATACCCCATAGAATGTATCAGAGTAGAATCATAGACTATATCAGAATACCCCATAGAATGTATCAGAGTAGAATCATATATTATATCAGAGTAGAATCATAGAATATATCAAAATAGAAGTTTGAATGTTGACATGTGCCTAAAATATACACTTGACACATAAGGGGTTATGGCACAGCTGCAAAAGGTCCTGAGTATCTTCCCCTACCCTAAAAATTAGATTAACAGGACTAGTCCTACCTGACTGTATCCCTTATACCAGTGGTTCCCAATCACGGTCCTCAGGTCCCCCCTAACAGACCAGGCTTTAAGGGTTACCTTGGGGAAATGCAGGGTGAATCCTACAATCACTGAGCAGCAAATCATATCACCTGTGCTGTGCTTCAGATACCCTGAAAACCTGGCCTGTTAGGGGTACTTGAGGACCGCGGTTGGAAACCATTGCCTAACACAATAAAATCTTTTTTTCCAGTTATGTTGTACCAGGTAATCCGACGTTGCACGACAAATCCCATTAGAATAGGAAAAGTCGCTAGTCTGATGTAGTCGTCTGATGTAAGTCGAAGGCAGTGGACAAGGGTTGGATCTCTTCTGTGTTGTAAATAATTAGTATAGATATAAAAATGGAGACCTATCAAACTAAGAGCAAAAATGATTAGGTTTCCAGGCTGAAAACCTCAGGGGGTGACCCTACTCAAGACAAACAATGTCTCACCAAGAGACTAATAAGCCAAGAAACATAAAAAATGTGGTTCACATCAATTTATATAGAACTGTTGAAGATAATCAACTGATCTAAACTTGCAAACTAATAAATTCTTAAATAATTCAATCCGTGCATTCATAATTAAATTCTGATTAAAACCGTATGCTTTTTTATTAATTCAATTTACACAGCTTTACACACTTTACACACCTAACAATTTAATGACTTCAATGCCACATCGGTATTGATAATATTCTAAAGTGTCCGTTCGAACTGTAATGCAACAAATCGTCTCAATTTTTCAAATGACAAAGCGGTCTATGTAGGAAAAACCAAGTTGTATGATTTTACATTCTTTGAGATGGAATCAAAAAGAGTGCTGATAGTGATAGCACTCCTGTTTCTAATCCACTCACCCATCTAGATTGTAAATTCCCACGGGAATAGGGTCCTCATATTTTCCTGTAAATTCTCACGGGAATAGGGTCCTCATATTCTCCTGTAAATTCTCACGGGAATAGGGTCCTCATATTCTCCTGTAAATTCTCACGGGAATAGGGTCCTCATATTCTCCTGTAAATTCTCACGGAATAGGGTCCTCATATTCTCCTGTAAATTCTCACGGGAATAGGGTCCTCATATTTTCCTGTAAATTCTCACGGGAATAGGGTCCTCATATTCTCCTGTAAATTCTCACGGGAATAGGGTCCTCATATTCTCCTGTAAATTCTCACAGGAATAGGGTCCTCATATTCTCCTGTAAATTCTCACGGGAATAGGGTCCTCATATTCTCCTGTAAATTCTCACGGGAATAGGGTCCTCATATTCTCCTGTAAATTCTCACGGGAATAGGGTCCTCATATTCTCCTGTAAATTCTCACGGGAATAGGGTCCTCATATTCTCCTGTAAATTCTCACGGAATAGGGTCCTCATATTCTCCTGTAAATTTTCACGGGAATAGGGTCCTCATATTCTCCTGTATCTTCTGGCAGGAATACTGAGCTGCCTCCTGTATGTATTGTAGAATTGTCCTGTCTCTACCCATTGCACCTTGTACAGCGCTGTGGAATGTGTTGGCACTTAATAAATAATAATAGCTTAGGTGTTCCGCTATTTAAACCTTCAATTCATCAATTGCCGGCAACAACAAAAATTAAGTCCACAAATGAATCCACTTATTATTCATAAGATCTGCAATTAACTCGTTAATGTGGTTTATTTGTATTGAGTTTTTTAACTCTTTGCACGCACAAATGAAGATATAAATGGTGAAAATTCCCAACCTGTACGCGCAGTAACAAATGTATATTTCAGGTTTTTTGACTTATTACTTTCTTGGTGAGTTGTTGTTTGTCTTCCGTGTTGTAGGATTGTTAGTCGGACATATATATGGACCCAATGGACGACCAGCCAAACAGAGTTCAACTAGCCAGCAGCAGCAGCGAGCGTAAACACAGTTGCGGTCCATGATTTTTAAGAACTCCCATAGAGGCCAAAACAATGCCCCAAAAAAACAAGAGGAAAAAATGATATAGTTTAAGGGCTAAATTACAATCTTCATGCAAACGTTAACGCTCACCCTGCGTGAGCATTAACGTTTGCTGCGGTGTTTAACCAGTTACCATTTACCCCAGTGGCTGGAAGGAATCCCCAAGGGACAATTTCTACGAATTAGAAGAAATTGTACGGATGTGACAACATATGAAACACATTCTGAAAAAATGAAAAAAGATTTTGTGGAAAAGGGATACCACCCAGGTAAACTCGAAGTTAGCAGACTAGAGGTGAAGAATGTTGAACGAACAACTTTACTCCATAAGAAACAGAAAACAAAAACAGGATATGCAACCGATGTACCATTTATTTTTCCGTATAGCTCCCAGAATAAACAAATCAGGAAAACGATAAGAAAGTACTGGCCGATCTTGAGAAGGGACCCACAACTAAGAGACATATTGCCTGAAAACCCCAGGATGATATGCAGAGGAGCCAACAACCTCAAAATGACACTGGCACAAAAGCACACCAAAAAACAAAAAACAACATCTCTTTTTTGTAATATCAAGAAAGGATTTCACCAATGCGGGAATTGCTTGAATTGTCGGAACACGAAAAGTAAAAAACAGATTATTACACAGATTGACGGAATCTCTGGACCGATTAAGATTAGAGACACAATTACTTGTTTTACGAAGAACGTCATCTATTTGCTCATATGTCCTTGTGGTCTAAAATACGTGGGTAGGACCACTAGACCCCCTCAATAAACGGATACAGGAACATGTCAGGAACATCCGGAACGGAAATGACAATCATAGTGTCCCGTTACATTTTAAACTCAAACATGCCATGAATCCAGTTGGGCTGACCTTTATTGGAATAAAAAAAGTTGAAGCTCCATGGCGAGGTGGTAATTTTGATAAACTGATCAGGAAAGAGGAAATGAGTTGGATTTTTAATCTAGGTTCATTACATCCACAATGCTGACTTTGAGTTGTGTCATTTTCTTGGCTAGCTCCTTTTACTTTCCTTTTCACTTTTATACGAAGTCCCATGTATCATTTTAATCTGTTTTATTACACATTCTGGTTTACATATGGCCTCTTTTTAACCTTTACATCTAATTTATACATTTCTCATATGGAGTCTCGTGTACCATTTAATTTTAAATTTAATTGTATATTTTCATTTCATAATCGCTCTTCCAAGTATCTGTTCATTATTTAAATTCTTCTTCTTCTTTTTTACCCGTTTTTATCTTACAATATCGCTATTTTTTAACTGTTTAACCCTTCTTTGGTATAAGCAAGACAAGTCTCACCCCAGGCACCACTAATCCTGTTTTACGTTGCACTAGTAACCTGGAGTCTGACTTAAATATTGAACTTTACATGCCTTCAGTTAATACGGCCGTAATATATGGATGGCACGCAAGCTTTACGTGTTGGAACGCAACTCCATGTTGATTGCGGCACATTTTAATGACGTTCTCATTTGACCATGAGGAAAGGAGTCTTGCGAACCTGGAAGTGCTTTTACCCACATGTTCCACCAACATAGACTCGCGAACCCGGAAATAATTCGATGGACGCGTCCCATAAGTGCCAAATTTACTTTCATCATAATAGATCCACTAGTAATTCAATTTAATCCACTGTACCAGTATTTTCGCCCCCAATTTTGAAATGCATGGATGCCACGATTGTGATACATAGTTGGAACGCATATTTTCCACGCTGGAACGCACCACCATATTAGTTAGGATACACCTATCATGTGACCGGGAGATTTGTGAACCCGGAAGTAAGTAATGAAACCTTATTGTACCTATAAAAGAAAGACCTGTGGAATGTCTCTGATTGCCCCCTTTTTCCTCTGATTATGGACTGATGAAGGCACGTGAGCTGCTGAAACGCGTATCCACCACTCTTTTTCCCTCCCTCCCCCCCCATTTTAGACTTTTTTCAATGAACCACGTATTTTAAAATTCATCAAATTCGTGGATTTGTTGTTTTTTATGGTCTGCATTGTACCTGATACCTCACCCCTATTCTTCCATCTACCTACATGAGCCAGTAGAAAACTGCTAAAGAGGTGACGGTGCCCACCGACTAAGGAGCACTACATGCCATTAAGTCGAGCCTGGAACAAGGCTCCAACATCGGTGAACAAGAACATTAAAAAGAAGGGAAGAGGCCACTCTATATTTGGCCCAGTGCACTTCAAACCAGAGCCTGGATTGCATAGGCTCTGGAAAGTAATCCACTAGGACGTCAAGGATAAGATTCGTCTTCCCTTCCTTTTCGAGGATTTCCGTACATGGACGCAAAGAGTGAGAGGCATATGCAGTTATAAACAAGTCCTCTTTCAATCACGAATAGACTGTCTTTATAGACATTTGCACTATTTCTGGACTATTTTTTGTGCCATTCGAATTGCACTTTACATTTTGCACTTTGCACAAGAAGCATGTGTGTTTTTATGAAGTTTTTATGAAGTGTCTTTATGAATTTTTAAGATTCACTTTATTTTGAAACTGCTGCACCTTTAATAGTACGCTTTTTGACGCGCACAACGTTCAGCTGCTATTTTGCACTATATGCACTTCTGATTGCATTTGCACTTTCCTAGTGTTCACCTAAAATAGCACTTTATCAATGGTCTGTTTTTAGACTGTGCTTTTCTGGTTGGGATTAATTGTTTTTCCAGAATCTGAAACTCTTCCTCACCTTATATCTATACAGAACTTTTTCCTGTATATTTTCCTATTAACGTATACCTATTTCTCTTGCGCCACTGGAGTAACCCCCATTCCATTTCGATGCAATATTACACCTGTGGACGCTATGGATGCTGGGGATTGGACAACAGGAACGATATCTTTTTCCGTCTGGACGTGACTCCAGAAAAATGCGAAGGCAGCGCATGGCAACATGTCTTGGGGAGGATGGTCGTGTTGGAAGCTGGCTCAGATGGATCTGTGTACGGCATCAACACCGTTGGCAGCATATACAAAAGGTAACTGTTTATCTCATTAATTAAGCATTAATTGAGTAATTTCTGTCTATTTTACCCAGGTCGTCTGTGGTATTTGTCTCCCGGTCAAGAGGATTATTGTCAGGACTCACCTCTCTTGCGGGGAGGTCCCGGCATGCGGGGCGTCATTGCGGCGGGCAGCCGGTGCGGCGACTCAGACCAGCGTCTCCCATGCACCGGCGGCCGCCTGACGCTCGTAGCGTTACGGTTCTGGCTGGAAGTCTGGCCCGGGCGTCCAATCCAGGTCCACCGGCCAGGGGTTTAAAGCGCCTGTAGGAGGTACCCAACATGGCGTCCACCATGCGACCTCGGCAAGGGGGCGTGTTCCTACATGCCGAGGAGCAGGGGAAAGCCGTGGGAGGTGCCCACCGTTCGGGGGAATGTGTCTCTGGTTAGGTGGAATGGAAGGGGCACCATGGCAACCAGGCTCCCCTCTGACCTATGGAGGCGTGGCTGGAGGCTGTGGTCCCTCCCTGCAGGGGTGTGCACCTGACAGGCTCCCTATTTAAACCCCATTCCTTCCTCTGTTCAGTACCTGGTTGTCTGCTTTTTTAGCTATCCTCCAGGATCCCCTAAGTGACTAATTCTGATTCTCTGATCCTGATGTTAAGTTGGCTTATCCTTCAGACCTCGCAAGAACTCCGCCGGCCCGACCTTTTGGCTATTCCCACGACTACTCTACTAGATTGTCCCACGTATACTTTGTTGAACAACCATCCTCCTCAAACCCTCACCTGCCATCTACCGCACACTGGTCTCCACCTACAGAAGGCATGACAATTAAGGGGTGTTATCCAGAATGAAGTCGTTTGCTGAAGATGCACGCAATGGTGAAAGTTGTTCAAATGGCGGCAAGCTTCGACGTTTCACAAAGAGAGATTCAAAAGATGACAGGAATAGGGTCATCGGTAGAGATGTGCATTCGTTTAGGAAAAATTCTGAATTTGGAACGAAATTTGATAAGTCGTAGTTCGGAAGTACTTCCGAATAATGAATCGATATGATACGAATTCGGAACGAAACGGTATATAATGAATTTATTTAGTTTTACACTGTATCATCATCATAAAAGGAAAAATTGATATCAACTATTGAATTTGAAATGAACTATCGAATTGATCTTAACTTACAATACGAGTAATAGTCAGCAAAGGACTTTATGAAACAATTTAATTTTGTTTCACTGTTTAATTTGACTCAAATACTAAATCTGTGACACAGCTTAATATTTAACCCTAGATTGTCTTTTAACAGCAAAATTTGATTAATTGGGGTTTTATTTAGTGATCCAAAATTCTTTTTTTTTTTTTTTATTTTTTTTTTTTTATTTAAAGTTTTTATTATGCAAGCAAGAATGATACACAAACTGGTAAGATAGGCCTCGCAGGGCCAAATAGGCATCAAATACACATAAATCATAAGGGGGGGGTCTCATAGGGAAACATCAAATTCTCGAATAGCAGAGGGGGAAGTGGGGAACACAGTCAGAATAAGCCCCAGCCGTGGGACTATAGCAAAAAAGGCTGCAGTGTCCCTAAAAAAGGGGGGAGTCTCAGAAACGGAAATAATAAAAGCATCCAAAGACAGCAAAAGATCAGCAAAATCACCCCAATTAGGGGGGTCTCATCCAAAATGTGTGGCCAAAAAGAAAAAGCAAAGTCTCAGCGTGGTGGGGGTTATAAGGGTAAAACAAGAACGGGCGGCATACAGGCAATGCGACCCCCAGCTGGCCACAGCGCCCGACAGCCGCTCAAGCATCATCCCCGGAGAAGCTTTCTGGGCCTTCTGAAGCCTGCGCCGTTCCGCGATATCCACCGCCAAGTCCTTTGGGCAAAATCACCTGGTACTTGAAACGAACATCAGGTATGACCCTCATCGACCAGGTCGCATCCGGGGCCTCCCCTCCCGGGGTTCCATCCAGCTTGTCATACCGCCGGCGAACCACTCCAAGGCCGCAGATCAGCAGGCATCCCTCGACCTCCACATCAGGGCAAGAGCAACCTCTTCCCTCCCGCCGCTGAGGGCGCACATCAGACGCCTCCATTCTGCGCGCACCCCCGCCAAATCCGCCGCCGGGTCAGCAGTCGCGTTCAGAGGATGGGGGCCCTCCATCCTCCAAGCCCGCGCCCGCCAGTCCTTCGGGCAGAGCCGTTACACAGGGGGAGGAAAAGGAAGCGATAGATATTCCACAGCGGAGCGAGGTAAGGTAACAGGCCTCAAAATGGCCGCCGGGTCAGTTCTCCCCTCGGAAAGCAAGGCCCCAAACTCCGCTGGGCCCTGGAGGGGGGACCCCGCGGCTCCAGGGCACTCCACCCGATGGCCAGCCGGGCAGGGACCCCCCAAGGGGGCTATTCAAGCAGGGATTCATGTCAGAAATCTCCTCTGACAGCCGCTGGAGCTGGAGCTCAGCACAGACACGTCTGTTCCCCCGATCCAAAATTCTAATTGATATCAACTATCCAATTGATATATGAAATTCGAATCGATTCGAAATTTCAAATCGATCCGAAACGGAATCCGAAACGAAATTAGTTACAAAATTCCGAAAACAAAATTATTTGAAAACGTAACGAAACAAAACAAAACGAAACACATTTTTCAGCCATGCACATCCCTAGGCATCGGTGAAGTTTCTCCTGCCCGTTTGAATTTCTCTTTTGTGAAAGCCGAAGTTTGATACTGTTGCAACAACTTAGTTTTTTCATCAATGTCTGCAGCTTCAGCAAACACTGGAATAACCCCTAAATTGTAATATTCATGTGAAAATGTAATTCTTTAATCTACGATAGAGCAAGGGTACCTATCAACTGTTTTATTTGTGTGTAAATCCAGAATAGATTGTGTGTAATTGTGTGGGTAACAAAGAGGGGTTATTCAGAGAGCACCGTAATTTCGGTTCTCTTTCGTTCTTCGCACTTTGGTGCGCTTCAACGATTTCACTTCGCCGACCCTGCGGTCCTCAGTGTTTCCCCAAATGCGCCAAACAAGGAGTCGTCAAAGCCCTCCGCCGACTATCCATCGAACGCCGCCGAACTGCCTACACACTGGAAACAGACGACGAACAGCTGAACTGACCACCAAACGCAGTCCAAAAAAGCCAATCAAGGGAACCGGGGGGGGGGGGACACTGCTATTTTTTAAAAGGCATTTAAAATAATAAAAATGCATGATAATGTATGGAATAATAAAAAAGGTCCTACAAAAAAAATATAAAGTGGTCTGTTACAGAATAAAAAAAAAACACCATTAAAAAAATGGGAATAAAAAAATCTCACCAAAAAAATACCTAAAAAATAAATACAGGGTTATTCAAAGAGATCCGAATGGCTGCCAAAAGGGAACCGAACGCTGAAAATCAGCATTTGGTAACCTTTCTTGGGCATTCGGCTATTCAGAGAGCATGGGTGGAGTAGAGGTAACATCACTGCTCTGCATAGAGAGAGCCTGTGGAGTCATGGGTTCAATCTCAACGAGCACCTCTCAAGTAAGTGTCTTTGGGCAAGACACCTAACGCATACATACACACCACCCAGGACATACTTGAAAACGAGAGAAATCTCAATGTATCCTTCCTGGTAAAATCCTTTCTCCAAAAAAAAAAAAAAAAAATCTTGGCAAATTGCCTGCACATTCGGTGCCTGTTCAAGGTCAGTGAAATCCCCTTAGAGAAGCAATGCTTCAGCTATTCAGAGAACAAAAACCAGCAGTGAAAGGTTACCGAATTGCCCTGCTGTTCGGTGGTTTCATTCGTCAGGTTTATTCAGGCGAATACCATAGGCTTCAATGTTAAAAATATTCCCATTTTAATTCAATATCTAATAAACCGTTGATTATAATATTCTGCATGCAACAAATAAATATAAGGACCAGCGAACAGACCAGAAGGATCAGTCACTGTTTATCTGGGAGCGGCAAACCAATGGCAAAATTACCTTTATTGAATGACCACGAGACACTCCCAAATACCAACTAAAAACAACAAATACACATTAGCAAGGTGAAGGGAGAATAGAGATATAATAAAAAACGGATGATCAAAAGATTGCAAAAGTATGGTATAAGTCCCAAAACCATGGGTGTATGTGACAATCAATTGCAGAGTGACCAACAACTTCTAGGGGCTAAATTCCCGAACAAAAGGACCGCATCCAAAAGACAGGATGGAAAATAGGCACATAATGAGTCCAATCACTTATGGGCTGCTGTCCCTAGAAATATTATTCAGATTCTGCTCTGACCCTCACCTAATGCTTACGAAACAAACAGCATTAAAATCAACAAGATTATACACTCAGCTCAACATATGTTTCGCCGGTGAAGACCGGCTTCATCTGGAGCGAAAATTGAATGGCTTGATTGAGCCATTGGTTTTGCCGCTCCCAGATAAACAGTGACTGATCCTTCTGGTCTGTTCGCTGGTCATTATATTTATTTGTTGCATTCATCCTTACAGGTTTAGTCCTGCTCAGGGAGTGTTGTCTCAGGGAAACACCTCTTGAGAGAAGTGATTGTCGACCATTGTTTGGTACTTTGGTTTTTTGTTTTGTTTTTCATATAATATTCTGCAGCAAAAAGTCTCTTTATTTTTAGATTTTTTATGATCTTTTAGGCATTTTTGGGGGGGGGACCTTTTTCCTTTTTTTTAAATAGTTTTTTCTTTTTTCTGTAACAGCCCTTTTTATTATCATTCATTGGATCTTATGTGTAAATTCCAGACATTTTCATTCAGTAGTTTCTTTGCAAACAGCGTTTCACTTTTCAAACTTTCAAGCGTGCCGTTTTGTTTTTTCTAACCTCATTTGTCTGCGTGTCGGGTTTTTCCGGCGGCTGCTCTGCGCTGTGATCGGCGGCTCGTCGGGTTTCTGGTTAATCCAGCTGTTTTCTGCGGGTTTCGGTGATTGTTCAGTTAGTGTTCGGCGGGTTTGCAGCGGGTTTTCCCTGCACTACGGGGGCCCTGCGGTGCTTGCTGAATTCACAGCAGGGTCAGTGAAATAGGATCGGAAAAATCGCCCCGAAGTGGAGGGAACGAAAAGTCACCAAACGTGCGGTGACTTTTCGAATCTCTTTGAATAACTCTGATAGTGTGTCACCCCATCCCTCTTCAATTATAAACTCTCATGCAGGGTCTTCTCTCCTACTGTTCTGTGTGTTTAACGTTTATATTTGTTATTCTGTCTCTCCCATTGTACAGCGCTACGGAACTTGTTAGCGCTTTTATAAATACTTGTAACTGTAACCAATTTACTCTCACTTTGTTTCAGAGAAGGGATTTCTGTTTCACACCCAGCTGGAGATGCCTGGGTGATGCTGAACATTCCTGGTCCCTTCAAAAGTCTCTCTTATGATGACGGAGTATTATGGCTCGTTAATCAAGATGACAACGTTTTCAAATGCGAGGATGAGCAGTCCTGTAACAGTTGCCAGAATAACTGTCAATATTGCCAAAAGCCTTTGTATCACTTATAATCCCCTACAAACACCAGGCAAAGCCTCTGCCCGCTCGCTTCTTAATTCTGGGTATTTGCGAGCAGTTACATGATATCTACGTGCTGGAAAAGTATGTGAGAGCTGGTGGTTTTCACCAATGTATCGCGTCCAGGGCCGCCATCAGGGCATTACAGCCCATGCTGCAGTAAGGGGCCCGGCCGACTGGGGGGGCCCGCCATCGGTAGCTTTGATTACTTTAGGCCGCAGGCCTCTGGAGGAGGTACTGCGGCCTACTTGGGCCTGGCTGCCCTGTGAGCAGCAAGATGGCCGCCGAGTCACGTGGGGAGGGGGCCCCAGGCCCACACTGGGTGACACCCTCTTGGAGGGTGACACCACTCAGGGCCAGCCTTTGTATCATCCTGCCTCTGTGTGCTCATCCAGCGCTGTGTCTCTGTGGGGAGAGATCAAAGCTGTGCTGAGAAACTCCGCCCCCGGCCGGCACAAGCCCCGCCTCTCCATGTGACAGCCGTGGGTCTGGGAGAGGAGGGGGAGCAGCCCTTCCACCATCATGGCTGCCCCTTGCTTCCCCTGGCTCTGGAGTCTGCACACTGCCTGCCCTGCCCCTTCCTCACACAGCACCACCTCAAGCACGTGCCTGTGGATGGGAGAAGGAGAGAAGCCAGGCTGAGGAGCAGCTGCCCTGACACCCTGCACATGCTGGATCTGGACAGAGGCAGGTAACGGGCTGCACTGGGAAGGGTAGAAGAGGGGGGCTAGAGAGGTGACAGAATGTACACTGTGGGCTGGGGGGGGGGGTGATAGAGAGAACACAGGGGGCTGGGGAGAGGTCAGTCAATCCATCCATCCATCCATCCCACTGTCCATCCATCCCTGTCTATCTGTCCATCCATCCCTCCATCCATCCCTGTCTGTCTATCTGTCCATCCATCCCTCCATCCATCCCTGTCTGTCTATCTGTCCATCCATCCCTCCATCCATCCCTGTCTATCTGTCCATCCATCCCTCCATCCATCCCTGTCTGTCTATCTGTCCATCCATCCCTCCATCCATCCCTGTCTGTCTATCTGTCCATCCATCCCTCCATCCATCCCTGTCTGTCTATCTGTGCATCCATCCCTCCATCATCCCTGTCTATCTGTCCATCCATCCCTCCATCCATCCATCCCTGTCTGTCTATCTGTCCATCCATCCCTCCATCCATCCCTGTCTGTCTATCTGTCCATCCATCCCTCCATCCATCCCTGTCTGTCTATCTGTCCATCCATACCAGTCCGTCCATCCCACTGTCTATCCATCCATCCCTCTGGATGTAACGCTACATTCCTAGAGTTAAAACGTGGGCGCTAGGGAGGAAAAACTGTGCCCACAGTTTTCCCCCTTGCGCCCGCATTTTAATGCTAGATTACAATACAGGCGCAAAAAATGCTGCTTGCATTGTTACTGCGCGTTAACACCCGGGATGCTCGCGGCAGCATTAAGCGCAGCTGCGCGCATCCTCTCAATGGAGTCCATAGGACTCCATTGAAGCAGACGCCGGCAGTCACATGACCAGCTGGATCTCGCCTTGCGAGATCCGGACGGTGAGTGCAGTGATACTCAGTGGGATACTGCAGGGACTTTTTTCCCCAGTCTTAACCTGCTCCACCGGCCAGAGGAGGCGGTCCTCGCCGTGGGACAGGAGGTGAGTATCTGCTCACTTTTTTAATTTTTTTGGATGGTGTTAACGGATTCTGCAGAAGCGGAATCCGTTAACACCAGGTTCTGGCTGTGGTTAACTTTCCACTAACCAGAGCTGAATGATAATCAGCGCTGGGACTTTGTAATCCTAACGCTGATTAACACTTTGCGCTCCCCATGTTAAGTATAGGGAGCGAAAGTACAGTAACCTCGCGCTGAAAAGCACAAGATACCAAACGCAAACGGGTTACTTAACCCATTAGCGTTTGGATTGAAATATGCGTTAAATACTTGGGCTAACGTTAATGCTCACTCAGGTGAGTGTAAACGTTAGCACCAAGTATGTAATGTGGTCCATTGCCTTTACTGTTAGAGGTCTATTGCTGTGGATCCTGTGTACGTTCATACTCCCTGCCTTTACTGTTGGAGGTCTATTGCTGTGGTGCTCTGATATGCTCATACGCACTGCACATTACTGAGAGTTCTGTTGCTGTGGTGCTCTGATATGCTCATACGCACTGCACATTACTGAGAGTTCTGTTGCTGTGGTGCTCTGATATGCTCATACGCACTGCACATTACTGAGAGTTCTGTTGCTGTGGTGCTCTGATATGCTCATACGCACTGCACATTACTGAGAGTTCTGTTGCTGTGGTGCTCTGATATGCTCATACGCACTGCACATTACTGAGAGTTCTGTTGCTGTGGTGCTCTGATATGCTCATACGCACTGCACATTACTGAGAGTTCTGTTGCTGTGGTGCTTTGCCAGTGGAATTATTTAATTATACTTTTATGCTACATTGTTTGCACGAATACACATTTTGTGTGGTTTTAAAGGTATTGGGAGCAACACTCTGTAATCCGATCTTGATTCATATTTTTTTTAATAAAAAATTGAATTTTTTACTGTCTTAACTTATTTGAACCAGATAGATACTTTTTTATGTTAAATGTGCTGTTGTGCGAACAATATGTGTGATTTTAAGATATTGGGACTAACACTCTGTAATGTGATCACGATTCACATTAAAAATTTATTTCCTTTGGGGAGAGGGGGGGGGCCCTATTCTGAGGGTCAGTAAGGGGCCCCAAAATTTCTGAAGGCTGGCCTGATCGCGTCAGCCTCAGGGCACTAAAAATCCACATGCTCCTGAAATAAATAATCATTATTATCATTTCAACATGTTTCAAGGTGTGTGTGTGTGTTTTTTCACATATAAAAAGGGGGATGTGAAATGCAATAAGGTTTATAACATTTTCAGGGCTTAACAAATTTGCTTTGAATTTAGGAGCCAGCTACAAAAGTTAGGAAGAAAGAACGCAGGGAATTCGGCAGGAAGGGTATTCGCAGTAATACACGGACCGATCCAAAGCTGGTCATCTGTTCCGGAAACGCCAATAACTGGATGAATATCAAATAAACCAGGAAGATGGGAATTTAAATGAATAAAAATTTATTATAATTGAATAAAACAACATATCAATTTATCTTTTGATACACTGCATATTATTACTGCCCTTGAGGAAGTCTTTTAGACGAAACGCGTTGGGCGTTATTTGTTTTATTCATTTATAATAAACAAGGTGGAAAGCCTGCCCAGAGGGCAGTCTATTGTGGATATATGCCCCAGCGCGTGGATACTGCCCCAGCTCGTGGATATACTGCCCCAGCTCGTGGATATATTGCCCCAGCTCGTGGATATATTGCCCCAGCTCGTGGATACTGCCCCAGCTCGTGGATATTGCCCCAGCACGTGGATATACTGCCCCAGCTCGTGGATATATTGCCCCAGCTCGTGGATATATTGCCCCAGCTCGTGGATACTGCCCCAGCTCGTGGATATTGCCCCAGCACGTGGATATACTGCCCCAGCTCGTGGATATTGCCCCAGCTCGTGGATATATGCCCCAGCACGTGGATACTGTCCCAGCTCCTGGATATTGCCCCCCCCCAGCTCCTGGATACTGCTCCAGCACGTGGATATATGCCCCAGCACGTGGATATATGCCCCAGCACGTGGATACTGCCCCAGATCGTGGATATTGCCCCAGCTCGTGGATATATTGCCCCAGCTCGTGGATACTGCCCCAGCACGTGGATATTGCCCCAGCACGTGGATATATGCCCCAGCACGTGGATACTATGCCCCAGCACGTGGATACTGTCCCCCAGCTCGTGGATACTGCCCCCCAGCTCGTGGATACTGCCCCCCAGCTCCTGGATATTGCCCCAGCTCGTGGATACTGCCCCCCAGCTCGTGGATACTGCCCCCCAGCTCCTGGATATTGCCCCCAGCTCATGGATATTGCCCCCCCAGCTCCTGGATACTGCCCCCCAGCTCCTGGATATTGCCCCCCAGCACTCATGGATATTGCCTCCCAAGCTCTCATGGATATTGCCCCACAGCTCATTGATATTGCCCCCCAAGCTCTCATGGATATTGCCCCCCCAGCTCATGGATATTGCCCCCCCAAGCTCTCATGGATATTGCCCACCAGCTCATGGATATTGGCCCCCCAGCGCTCATGGATATTGGCCCCCCAGCGCTCATGGATATGCCCCAGCTCAGACCCCAGACCAGACATGGGGTGGCTGTTCGAATGCTCTATCGGCATTCGGACAGCCGCCCCTGGAGCTCCGTCTCCGGCATACTTACCTGCCTGAGCGGCGCCGGGGAAGTGAAAGTGTCCCCACTTCCGGTCTTTGAAGGACCCAAGCCGCGGTCACGTGACCGGGGCTTGGGTCCTTCAAAGAGCGGAAGTGGGGAAACTTTCACTTCCCCGGCGCCGCTCGGATGCGCTCGGCAGCCGGGTAGAGGCTGCGAGCGCAGCCTCTACCCGGCTGCTGTGTGCATCTTGTAACCGCCGCGGCG
The DNA here is from genome assembly GCA_009667805.1 of Leptobrachium leishanense. Classification (NCBI taxonomy): domain Eukaryota; kingdom Metazoa; phylum Chordata; class Amphibia; order Anura; family Megophryidae; genus Leptobrachium; species Leptobrachium leishanense. The sequence goes on from CM019073.1 coordinate 92,493,301, forward strand.
AGCCGGCAGCCGGCTCGTGCCGCGGCGGTTGCATGCGCGCGCAACCAACCGCCGCTGGTTGCGCGCGCATGCGCAGAGTAAGGCTTGGCGACGGACACGCCAAGCCTTACTCTTTTATAGTATAGATTTTTATTCATTTAAATTCCCATCTTCCTGGTTTATTTGATATTCATCCGGTTATTGGCGTTTCCTGAACAGATGACCAGCTTTGGATCAGTCCGTGTATTACTGCGAATACCCTTCCTGCCGAATTCCCTGCGTTCTTTCTAGTGTTTTATGAGGAGCTGTGGACCATCTCCTGGGAAGTTTTGTCGGCATTAAGATAAGTATCACTGCGCCTCTCCTATCACCTACTGTTTGTTTCTACAAAAGTTAGGAGCCAGTTTTTGCTTCAGACTAACAAAGCTTTACTTTCAATAACTAAAGATATGATATAATAGTAGGAGTACAAATATTCTTTTTGCCAGGTACTCACCGATACCTTTATTTAATGTCATGTGACTCGTTCCAATAAAGTTTTTACTGAAATACTGTTCAATTTATGATCGTATTGAAATGTATGGCCAGACACCCTATTTACCCACTGTACACACAACAAACCTCATATATCCAGGGCTGGATTTATTTACATTACATGTAGGAGACAGGAAGAAAACATTGAAGCCAACTAGATGTTTTTAGATGCCAGGCAAAGACTGCTTTTTGATTGGTGTAAAATAAACTGGAAATTTAGGAGCCAGGAGTAAAATTCTAGGAGCCAGTGGCTACCAGGCCCCTAAATTTGTCATGCCCTGACATAAATTATAAATGCATTAACCTCCTTGGCGGTCTAATTTTTTCAAAATTTTGTGTCTAAAAGTGTCTCAATTTTTTTTAAAGGAAACGTGTTTTTGTACATAGTTAGCCTGTAATAATTAGGAATCACGCACTGAAATCCGTGCAATCAAGAGTCCTTACTGGTAAAATCCTTTATAAATAAATAAATAGTAAATACACTGAGTCTGATAAAGTTTGAAACATGACATAATAATTTATTATCCCAAAAATAATTATCCAAAATAATCCAAATAAATGATATTCAATAAAATACAACAAAAAAACACTGAAATCTGTCTGAAAACAAGAGTGAGATTATGTATGGTCTGTTTCTTATCCTGTAGTGCCTCCTAGTGGCCGTTCATAAACATTGCACTTTGGAATACAGTGTATTATAATGTTTTTAAGTTTGCTGCCTGGTCCCGCCCCCTGCATTATGTGACTCGCAGGGAGCCTTACCAGGAAGCAACTCACCGCGATCACACTGCGGGGGACAGCCAGGGAGCGCAGGAGGAGGGGAGTATGCATCCAGCCCGAGTGTGGCTTGGGGTTACCGTTCGCGGTAGTGAAATTTAACCCCGAGTCACACAGATTGGCTAGTGTCCTGAGCAAAACAGTTAAAAAAAACCTTTTAATTATATTCCTTTGTCATCAATAATTTTTCTAGTTTTAGGGTTAATCCTAAACCTTAACTAAAATTGACGTTTGCTTTGTTTTAGGCAATAAATTCTGCTCCTTCTGACACTCGTGCGAAAACAAGAAGCAGAATCAGTTGCCGAAAAAGTAAGCAAAAATGGAGCAGAATGTAAGTGTTGGGGTTTAGGATGATCCCTAAACCTAAATGCAACCCTAAACCTAAAACAAACACAAATGTTAACCTAATCCTAACTACAAACCCCAAAACCCTACAACGGTCCAATTCCGGAGGGGTCAAAAATGTTTTCCATCGCTACCGAAAACCACTTGACGTGCAACGTCATTTTCAAGAGTGTCCAAATAGGAATTTCATTTTGTAAACGTCGTCACGTCATCACATCGTTTTTAGAAGTGACCAGACGGTGGCATTGTTTCAGTAGAGATATATTTCCTTCATAAAAAGGTATCCAAAGAAGGAAGTTAAAAAAAATATTCGGGAAAAACAGCTCCAGGTTCCACAGCAAACACATACATGATCAGGAGACACAATGGAAGGTGCTTCATCCTGGTCGAGAAGACGCAGAAGTCTTGAATGGGGTCTGTATATATGTATCTGGTCTGGGGTTTCTATATATGTATCTGAGTGGGTATATCTGGTCTAAGATCTGCAAGTATACATGTATCTGCATGGGTATACATATATGAGTTCTGAGTGGTTATAAATATATCTGAGGTGTGATGTCAGTGTGCAGGCAGTGGGTAATTGGGGTATCTGGCCATACATTTCAATATTAACATAAATTGGACAGGCTTTCAGCAACATCCTAAATTATTGATTGGAAAGCGGTCACATGACTTTAAATAAAAGTATCGGTACTCGGTATGAGGGAGTACCTGAAAAAAAAAGCATCGATACTTGTACATGTTCCTAAAAAAGTGGTATCGGTGCAACCCTTGTGAAAAGAAACACTGAAAACCAAACGGTTATTCAGAGAGCGGTGAAAAGCAGGAGAATGGCTGGAGAATGGAAAATTCTAGGTCAAAATAGCCGATTTGGAAAGTGACATAAATGGGCGAATTTTTCTTGTTTGGCTATTTTGACCTAGAATTTTCACTTCTCCAGCTTTTCACCGCTCTCTGAATAACCCTGAAAGTAGAAACAGCCCAAACCTAGAGTATCTCAGAGAGACGCTCTATATTCTGATTTCTTGTTTCTTTCTCTTGTTATGGTAATACGTGCCTTTAAAAAGTGCTACAAATTATTTTGTTTTGAGAAATAAAAAGCAGAAATGTTTGATTTTTATCTTTTCCAAAGCACAAAGTTGCTGAAAATACGAAAATACGTATATATATATATATATAAATATATATAAACACAGGTGAAACTTGAAACATTAGAATATGGTGCAAAAGTTCATTTATTTCAGTAATGCAGCTTAAAAGGTGAAACTATTATATGAGACTCATTACATGCAAAGCAAGATAGTTCAAGCCGTGATTTTTCATAATTGTGATGATTCTGGTTACAGCTCATGAAAACCCTAAATCCACAATCTCAGAAAATAATATTCCATGCAATCAATAAAACAAGGATTGTACATAGAACAATATGGGACCTGTGAAAAGTATAAGCTGCAGATGTACTCAGTACTTGGTTTGGGCCCCTTTTGCAGCAATTACTGCCTCAATGCGGCCGGCGTGGCATGGAAGCCATCAGCATGTGGCACTGCTGAGGTGTTATGGAAGACCACGATGCCTCAATAGCGGCCTTCAGCTCTTCTGCATTGTTCCGTCTCATGTCTCTCATTTTTCTCTTGGCAAAGCCCCATAGAGTCTCTGAGGTTCAGGTCAGGCGAGTTTGCTGGCCAATCAAGCACAGTAATCCACGGTCATTGTACCAGGTTTTGGTGCTTTTGGCAGTGTGGGCAGGTGACAGGTCCTGCTGGAAAATGAAGTCAGCATCCCCATAAAGCTGGTCTGCGGAAGGAAGCATGAAGTGCTCCCAAATCTCTGGGTAGACGGCTGCATTGACCCTGGACTTAATGAAGCACAGTGGACCAACACCAGCAGATAACATGGCTCCCCAAATCAACACAGACTGTGGTAACTTTATACTGGACTTCAAGCATCTTGCAGTGTGTGCCTCTCCATTCTTCCTCCATACTCTGGGTCCTTGGTTTCTAAATGAGATGCGAAAGTTGCTCTCATCAGAAAAGAGGACTTTGGACCCACTGAGCAACAGACCAGGTCTGTTTTCTTTAGCCCAGGTAAGACGCTTCTGACGTTGTTTGTTGTTCAGGAGCGGCTTGACCAGAGGAATACGACATTTGAAGCCCATGTCCAGGATGTGTCTGTGCGTGGTGGCTCTTGACGCACGGACTCCAGCCTCAGTCCACTCCTTGTGAAAGTCCAAAACTTTTGAATGGCCTTTTCCTGACAATGCTCTCCAGGCTGCGGTAATCCCTGCTGCTTGTGCACCTTTTTCTTCCACATAACACTTTGGGAACATCCAACTTCTTTTGCAATGACCTTTTGAGGCTTTTCCTCCTTATGGAGGCTGTCAACGATGGTTTTCTGCACAACTGTCAGGTCAGCAGTCTTTCCCATGATTGTGATTCCTACTGAACCAGACTGAGAGACCATTTAAAGGCTCAGGAACCCTTTGCAGGTGTTATGGCTTAATTAGCTGATTAGAGTGGGATACTTTGAGCCTAGAATATATTGCGCCTTTTCACAATATTCAAATTTTTGGAGATTGTGGATTTGGGGTTTGCATGAGCGGTAATCATCACAAATATGACAAATCACCGCTTGAACTATCTTGCTTTGCCTGTAATGAGTCTCATGTATCAGTTTCACCTTTTAAGTTGCATTACTGAAATAAATGAACTTTTGCACCATATTCAAATTTTTTCGAGTTTCACCTGTACACAGATAAACACACTGCATTGCATTATAAATGCTTCAAGGTGAAAAATACTCCTCCTTGCACATTATTGTGGCACTGACATACCACACATACACACGCCTGTTTGTAAAGCACCTTGTTTTACTACTGCATTGCTGCCACCTAGTGTCATATTGTGTTATGACCCCATGTATTACACACCTAAATAATTTAAGCCTCCTTTAGTTTGTCTAAACCCCCCACCCTTGTTATTGTTAAATCATGCCTTCTAATACTTTTATGCACACCCCCCCATCCAGTTACTGAGGGTGTCAAAGCCAGTTTGAGCCTAAAAAGTGTTAAAACCATCTTCACTGATGGCAAGTCCTTCACAGATGTTGATACATTTACCATGTTCACTTGGAGCCAACTGAATCATGGGATATGTAGTTCCAAAACATCTGGGAGGTGGTAATGTTACGGCAGTCCCGCTTTAATCCAAGGGAGAAGTGGAAAGATGGGTCAATGCGGAGGGGCAATTACCTCGTTACTTTAATAACCTTAATGTCCAAGGATGAGAATACAGTAAACCTTAGTCCAGTCTGGTAAAAGAAGCATTTTAGCAGTTTAAACAGTTCCTGGGCCGCAGGAGTCCATGCTCTGATCTTCCTGAATGACAGAAGGGAGCGAGGATCTGCTTTTCAGTGTCTGGACTGTTTACACAAAGATTACAGTTACGGTACGAGGAGCTGATGGCATCAGATCATTGGCAGAGCGAAGTGGTCGGGACAGGATGTACCTAATAATGGAGATGTAGGCAGCAGGGCAGTTATGGAGAACTTTGTATGTGAAGACTAGTATTTTGAATTGGTTTCTAGAAGAAACCGGCAGCCAGTGTAGAGCTTGACAAAGGGGAGAGGTGTGGGAGGTGAGGTGGATGAGTCTGGCACAGGTGTTCACTACAGACTGCAGAGGGAGAATTTGGGATCCCTTAAGGCGGGAGATAAGTGCTTGGATGAGCATTTTAGCAGAATTCTGATTAACCCCTTAAGGACCTCTGACGTACCCTGTACTCGGGTCTCCCTTAGACCCGAGGACGTACAGGGTACGTCAGCGGCGCCAAATCCCCCTCCCGCCCGATACTCACCTCCCTCGTCAGATCCCACGGCGATCTGGCAGGGAGGAAGCCTGCCCATGTGATTTACATGGGCAGGCGAGGCTGATGACGTCGCCACGCTGCGTGGTGACGTCATCAGAAGGTGCCCCCATGTGTTTCAATGGAGGGGAGGTGGAGGGGCTCCTTCGGAGCCCTCTATCTCCCCAACCATTGAAGCTAGGGAGATGCCGTTTGCACCGCTGGAGAGGGGAGAGCCTCCCCTTTCCAGCGGTGTATGGCATTAACAGTTACGCCGCCGGATCGCTTTTCGGCGCCAAAACGCGATTCAAACCTGGAGGGGGGCTGACATCTTGGATGTCAGCCAAGCCTCCAGGTCCCCCCCCCACCCACTGACAACCTCACCATATGTGTGAGGATGTCAGTGGGCCAGTTAACCCTCTAGCTGCCATGTAGAGATAAGGGGATCCTAATGATCCCTTTATCTCCCGATCCATGGCAGCTGGATGGTCATATTTGCCATCATTTAAAAGGCCTGATTATGGCCTTTCAAATGATACCAAACATGACCAGGTTTGGTTTTAAACATTTTTTTTTTTTAAAGTTTTTTTTGTCTGGGGGGGGGGGGGGGGGGGGGTTTAATTAAATAGGACCTAGGCCGTCATCTAAAAATAATTAGCACAAAATGGTCAGAATGAGCGCAGCGCACATAGGTGAACTGTCTCAGCAGTGAAGGGGTTAAAAAGCAAACGCATGTTAAAATTGGGTATTTCTAGTCTCGGGACAAAATTTTGAACCTATTTAGCTGGGGTCTTTTTGGGTGGTTGTAGATTTTGGGGATTAAATTACGAAAAAGTGTGTTTTTACCATTTTTTTCCTCATATTTCATATTTTTTTTTATAGTAAATTATTCGATATGATGGAAATAATGGTATTTCTAGAAAGTCCATTTAATGGCGGGAAAAACGGTGTATAATATGTGTGGGTCGAATAAACGAGTAAGAGGAAAAATTGTCCTAAACACTAAGGCTAGGGTCAGACGAACGCATTTTTATGTTGTCTGTGAAAAAGTGCGTTCGAACGAATGGACGCATTTTTTCACAGAATACGTGATAGTGGTCATACTATGCGCATTTTCGTCCGTGATTTTGTACGGATCATCAATAAAACTTTTTGTGTCTGGATGTTATGTTGGCCGGACATTAGCAGCGTCTGACGTCTCCTAATCACACACACACGCCGCTAGCGGACGCAGCGCACTCTGTACGTCAGTACCTGCGGTTTCACGTTCTCGAAAAAATGCGTTCATTTTCCACTTGCGTTGCGCTGCCGCACTTTTGTGCGACCGTACTTCGTATATTGGCCGTCATTGCCCGGCATCTGCTGCTAGTGCGGCCGTGATTAAGTGCGGCTGCACGCGCGTTCGCACTGCCTCAGTCTGACCCTAGCCTAACAGCGCAGAAACGTAAAACCAGCAGCGGTCACTAAAAGACGGATTTGTGTAAAACCGCCCGGTCACTAAGGGGTTAAGGGACGGACGCGTGGTACAGGAAGAAAAAAAAAAAAAAAGATCTCAGATCGTGTAAGATTAGGTGGTTACTTGGGGATTTTGACCACTAGGACTTGTTAAAGGCTTCTGTACAAAGTGGATAATTTGATAAAGCAATCCAGGGTAAGAATTTAAAGTTAGGGAATCACCATTGTGCCATAATAGCAAAGCGGGTTTACAAAAAAAAGTGTGATGTGATTAGAGAAAGCTGCTGTTTTACCAATTCCTGCAAAAGAAAAAAACAAATCTGCAGCACATCTCGCAGCTAGTGAGAACATGAAGGTGTCATGCTCCACACTGCACACGCTTGTCACTTGTATCCAGTCGGCACATGAAGTGCTGCTCACAAGATATTCAGAACCTAGAGTTAAGCACAAAAACCTATCACACCACACATAGCAGCCCTGAATAAAGGACCACTCCAGCCTTTCAGCTTTCTACTCCGTATAGACCTATCCTTGATACTACCTGTAAATACACCCTTCATAACCACTTGACCATTGCTTTCTGGATTATCCCTTTGGCAATTCGATTGGATCCCCTACCATGTCATGTCTGTCTACAGCACCCTTGTGTCTTCCACCCCAAGAGTGCTGGTACCTTTGGCCTCATGTCTCTCTACCCCCCGTAATAAAGACTCCTGGTAATCTATAATCCACGCTGGTCAGCAGTCCCCACAGCTTGCTGGCTCTACTTCTACCTGTGTGTATTCATCCGCATACTGGGCTCATACATACAAAACCAGTACCACTGTGGTGCTAGTCATGACAGAAGGATCCATAAAAAAAAATAAAAAATGATTCATGGTTATGTTCTCTCAGACACCGCTCTGACCCTTGCGAGCTGCACTGGTTCTAGAATGTTGACTAAAATATAAACAATATGTTCTATTTGCATCGGCTGGTCGTCTTTGGCTCGTCATAAGTGTATCCACATGAAAAGTCAGTGCGATACAGAGTCTTTAAAGATGAAGGCTATAGAGTTGTTTATTCTGAGCCTCAGAAGTTCTTTCTCATGTGTACAGAAAGATTGTCAGCTGCAACAATGAATCTTAAATGCAGAGTACATGTGTGGGAAACAAGGAGTTTATAGTCTTCGAACTAGGGATAGAAAGGTCTCTTTGTCAGGCATAATACCGATAAATCAGCAGCTTATCTGGCGCAGATATTCTTTAAAGTTGTGGAAAAAAAGCAAAAATCTGACATTGTGCCATAAACGCAGTGTTCACATTTAAACATTGCACCATGTCCACTTCATTTATTCAATAAAAAGAAAATATCTATAAAAAAAAGGTTTTTTTTTACGTAAAACAAGACCGTGTCCTTGGCTTTTCCAATGACCCCTCATGACCCTGTATGTAAGGAGTTCAGCAACCTTTGCCCTCCAAGGGTTAGATTACAAAGTTGGTGCCAACTTAACCCCATAGACTATATGGCTCTGGTTAACAGTGACTTTGTAATATCACCCCACATTTTGGAATTCCATCTGCCATGATGCCCAGCTGCTCATTAGGTTGAGTCTCATGGGAAATGCAGTTCAAAGCATCTGGAGGGCCCAGGTTGCTGACCCCTGCTGTAGGAAATAGAGCCATGCATCTCCTGTATAGGGAATTCCCTGCCAGATGGGAGGATTGCCCCATTTCTGTTGTCCTCACGCACACGTGCAATACTCTGAGGGCATACAGCCTGATGTCAGAAGAAATAGATTTGAAGTTCTGCGGGACCTCGTGTGTCACGGCTGCAGTAAACCAACTTGTCCAATTATCGGTATATAAAATGCTGATACAGAAATTTTCTGATTATCGGCAAAACCGATATTTTATCTATCCCTACTCAGTACTAACATTCTTACATGGAACCCTCTGCCCACTAAAACAGCTGAATTCTCAAGAACAGATCTGCAGCGTAAGCGCGTATAGAAAAACGCTTATTCAGGTTGGTGTCCATAGAGCGACGTAACTAAACCATCTGTTGTCACATCACTCAAATCTAATGTCTATATAAATTGGGGTCAGGAATAGGCATGAGATTTAACACCAACCTCTTTTTTGAACACAAAATTTTACAAACTAGGCAAAGTTAAAAAAAAGACCCAAGGCCAGTGTAAAGGACACACGATGTTTATTGTTCGTTTATTCACGTTTAATGTTGTTTCTTGCTTGCTGCTGAAACCTGCAGAGAGAACACACAGGATCTCGTTACTGAGACATTTCACAGGTTTCCAACTTTGTTTACAAATACATTTATAAAAGCACTGACATATCATACAGCCCTGTAACAATGGGTAGAACAAAAACCAAAACCACGCAAGCCCTAAATGAACAAATATGACAATAGGAGGGGAGGACTCTGCTCACGTGCGCTTACAATCTAAAAAGGAATGAAACAAATTCCACATGGGTTTTAAGCACGGCTTGAAAGGTCTACAACAAATGCTACAGACCAGTGATTAGGTAGCATGGGACCTGCAAGTCCCTGCCAAAAAGATTTTACATTATAGCTAGGATGCCTAAAAATAAGCAATGGTATGAAAACATGTTCTTTGGCCGTGACAGGGATAGCAAAACTTTAATAAGATTTTTTTTTTAAAGTTATAAATTCAGGCAGACTAAGCTTAGACTGTTTGTGTAACTCGAGTATAGTTTGAACGGTTGGGGAATTCCTCTCTGTGGCGCCTGTCTTAGAATGATACAGGTTGCTGCCTAACACCGATATGCTGACAGTGTTACACACCTGCCGAAATAGATAAAGCAAAAGGGGGGGTATATCTCTGTCGGGCGCTACCTGTATATACGGGTCTCTCACACTTCGTAGAGTGGAGTGGGGAAACTTTATTAGCAGAATGCAATAGTGTGTGGTTGCCACATATATTATAACCAGTGCATATATTAGTATACAGTGAATATATTCGTGGTTTGTGGTCAAAAATGGTTTGGTGAAACCAATTTTGTACAAATGTATGCTTGCCAAAAGATGAGGTAGTGTCGTTATGGGAGTAGATAATATCCTTCTGTTAATACACATGAAAGTTTGATCGGTTTTAATCAGAGTTTAGTTCTCAGCGTAACGCCATCTAGTGTCTTTCATAGGGTACTGCTGCTGCAACCAGTTCAGTTATTGGATGGTCTGGGAATTGTTCACTCTTCTACTGCCACCTAGTGGTCTTTATCCGAATCTCAGTCTCGTGGAAGATGGACTCGTCACTGTCTTTCTCCTTCTCTCCTTGTCCTCATATAAAAAACAGAGAGGGGGTATCCATAGCGTGATACTGTATATACAGATTACGTTGTATGGGAAAAATTGTATATACTCACGTGGTCCAGAGCCTAAATGCAGCCAGGCTCAGACGTTTAGACTTTGCTGGTCCATAAAGGTGACCAGTTCCCTTCTTTTCCTCCAGGAATCCTTCGCTGTCGCTGGGTACTTCTGGGGTTCCTTATTCCTCCGCGCTGCTCATCCGAAAAGTTGGTGTCTGGGCAACTAATGGGGTATCTAGGCAACTTATGGAGTTTCCTCCAGAGTAACCACAGAGACAGGAGTAGGTGGGTTTAAAAGTAAGGGATTTAATACATGATAATGAAAAACAAAAACAAAGATAGGGGTATCCAGGACGCGTTTCGCCTACAAGGCGTCCTCTGCTGATCCAGCAGAGGAGGCCTTGTAGGCGAAACGCGTCCTGGATACCCCTATCTTTGTTTTTGTTTTTCATTATTATGTATTAAATCCCTTACTTTTAAACCCACCTACTCCTGTCTCTGTGGTTACTCTGGAGGAAACTCCATAAGTTGCCTAGATACCCCATTAGTTGCCCAGACACCAACTTTTCGGATGAGCAGCGCGGAGGAATAAGGAACCCAGAAGTACCCAGCGACAGCGAAGGATTCCTGGAGGAAAAGAAGGGAACTGGTCACCTTTATGGACCAGCAAAGTCTAAACGTCTGAGCCTGGCTGCATTTAGGCTCTGGACCACGTGAGTATATACAATTTTTCCCATACAACGTAATCTGTATATACAGTATCACGCTATGGATACCCCCTCTCTGTTTTTTATATGAGGACAAGGAGAGAAGGAGAAAGACAGTGACGAGTCCATCTTCCACGAGACTGAGATTCGGATAAAGACCACTAGGTGGCAGTAGAAGAGTGAACAATTCCCAGACCATCCAATAACTGAACTGGTTGCAGCAGCAGTACCCTATGAAAGACACTAGATGGCGTTACGCTGAGAACTAAACTCTGATTAAAACCGATCAAACTTTCATGTGTATTAACAGAAGGATATTATCTACTCCCATAACGACACTACCTCATCTTTTGGCAAGCATACATTTGTACAAAATTGGTTTCACCAAACCATTTTTGACCACAAACCACGAATATATTCACTGTATACTAATATATGCACTGGTTATAATATATGTGGCAACCACACACTATTGCATTCTGCTAATAAAGTTTCCCCACTCCACTCTACGAAGTGTGAGAGACCCGTATATACAGGTAGCGCCCGACAGAGATATACCCCCCCTTTTGCTTTAAGCTTAGACTGTGTCCGTGGCGCAGCAAGACAATCCAGGTGGTGGCCGGTGGCAAAGCAGTAACTGTCAATTCAATCTGGATTCACAGCCAGAATGATTTCACATTTACAGATCCACAGTGTTGATAATGCATCCAGCAAAGTTCACTTTAAAGGTTAATGCTAAAACCAATAAAAAGCAATCTTCCATAGCGTACGACTCAGCCACAGATACTTTACATTTTCAAAATCAGATAAGCTCTACAGAATGTGGTGTTTTATAATTACTTGTAACTAGACGAATGCAAAATCTAAGAGCTTCTAGTTACATGGGAGAAATCCAGACAATACATAGTGAACTGGGACCCAATAAACACACGCGAGGTTATTCGCCAACCTCTGAATTGGCCCCGAAATGCACTGGGTATTCATTTCATGGTATCTGCAATTTCAGGACAATTCATCTCTTCACTAAACTGATAATTTGCCAAATACCAGCGAATTGACAGCAAACTACAGTGCAATTCAGTGGCGTTTGGCAGCACCGGAATTACCCTGTATTCCCACACCATGCCCTTATTTTTCAGTGTTTTAGTCAGGTTTAAACAGGTGAATACTGTAGGATTGAAACCCATCTTTACTTGTTAAAAAACCCCTTTATTATTCTTAATTCAGCAGAAACCATTTGACTAAGATTTTTTTTGTAATAAACCTTTTTATAATACTTAAAGGATTTTATTTGGACACATTTTTGGATTTATACTCCCATTAGGAGAATATGAGTCTTCCTTTTCATCCCTAGTTCAGCAGATTTCATTGATGCTATAAGCGGTTTTTGCCGAAGTTCAATAACTGCTTCGGCGGCGCCATCTTGTGGGCAGCGCCGAAAATTCAGATCTTTCTGAATAAACCCATGCTCTTTTATCATTAGTATTTATAAAGTGCCAGCACATTTTGCAGCACTGTACAATAGGCACAGTATAGACACGGTTACAATATATTGACCAACATTTTGACAAACCAGTACAGGAGGAAACGAGGGCCCTATTCCCTTGGGAACACAATCTAGAAGGCACCTCAAATAACACTGGTCATTGAAAATAGCACTTATTAGGTCTGGTATAAAGCCATGAAGCAAAAACCCAGCTCCTCTGAGCTCTAACATAAACCACTGACCACCTGGTGGGGTTTGCTTCCTCACAGCCAGCCAAACCTTTTCGGTTTTTCGCTCCTTGAAACGGCAGGTTCTCTGGAAAGCACTTAAGTTTTCGCTCTCCTCTGAACCCCTCACTGGGAAAGCTTTTCCTCAGCAGGTGAGGAACTCCCCAGGCAATTCAGAACTCCTAGACTGAATTCCTTACCAACATTAGAAGTGCAGTGTGGAGCACAGGCCAGCCCTACACTCTAGTGCTCCACCGCAGGGACCCAAACCTTAACCACTTATTTTGAGGGTCAATTTAACAGGAAACATTCTACCTGTTCAAAATCAGACCAAAGCTTACGCTGCAGCACTGTTGGGAACATATATACAGACCAATGACAGGCCTTTCACAATATGTACTTACTGGTCAGAGCGCAGATACCCAGCTCCAATGTAAATCAATTTAAAAACCACATTAAGAGCAGCGTGCTTTGAAAATCTAAAATATGTCTTGCAGTTGACAGCTGAACGGCACATGGAGATTGTATTCAAGTCCCAAAAACCTGAGCCCCACGTTACATTTGTGCACATTACCTGTCCAGCAATTCTGTCCAAGTCTCTCTGTCCCTGTGGAGTTAGTCTGCGACCTCTGTCAGGAAAAAAAAAAAACACATGTATCATTAAAATTTGCCCAGAAAATGACAAAGTGCAACATCGAGCCAGAAAAAGGATTCCGTTTGAGCGCGTGTTTGTGCAGACGCACACATAGAATAAGCAACAGGGATACAATATAGTAACCGCAGCATCGGAGATTGACAAAAGCAAATAAAAAACCAGACTACACAACATGCTTAACCCATTCACAACTTTCATTATCTGCTCCTTGTACCCAAACCCCCAACTCCTGCCTTCAAGACTTTTCCCGAGCTGCCCCATTTCTAAGGATCTCCCTCCCCCACAGACTCAGTCTCTCCAGTCCTTCAAGACCTCGCTGAAAACACTTTAGGAAAGCCTATCAGCTCACTCCCTAATCCCCCATTGTTCATCTCTTGCTCCTGCCACACACACACCCGTTACTTCTTGTACTCTATTCACCCTCATCTAGCACGTCACCCCTCTCTTCGATGACCCTGCACGAGAGCGTACATTCTACTGTACTGTGTGTAATCTGTATGGAGATTTGTTATTCTGTCTCTCCCATTGTACAGTGCTACGGAACCTGTCGGTGCTTTATGAATGCTTAACTGTAACAACCAAGACTGAGTAAACTCCATCTTCAAAGTACCTAGAGGTGCTGACATTGTGTGATCTGGCACTGCAAAGGAATCCTGTTTATTGTAGACAAACCGGTCCAGAATGTGCCAAACCATGAGCACACAGGGAGAAACAAGGAGCCAAGGAAAAACAATACCAATCAGTATTATAAAAGGTGCAGTGGTGCCCTTTCGCCAGCAGATGGCACTATCTCATTGTCAAATAATGCACATAATTTGAAAATGTGCTTTTGAGTTCAGGCATATTTTGTCTGCTGCGGTTTTGTTTTCAATAAATCCACTGGGTCCTGACAGTGCTTTTAGAGAAAAAGTGAAGTGTTTAGAGTCAGGAAGAAACTTAATGTTTATAATAAATTCCAGTCATTTATAAACCTGGGAATGATGGCCTTTTCACATTTTAACAGGTATTGTGAAAGCGTCTCAGGCACCTGGATAGAATTCTATGGTATCTTGGAAGGGATTCGAAATAAAAAGTGCGTAACACGAGCTTGATTTGTAAGAGCTGACTGTATGAAACAAGGAGCAGGCAGGGGATTCGGCAACACGTGTAGACAAACAGAAAAGGTTTTGTGAAGATATTGAAAACGAGAGAAATCTCAATGTATCCTCCCTGGTAAAATACAAGTAGCCCATGATTGACAGCTGAAAAGCAGGGGTTGCCCAGGATCCCAACTAGCACAAAGGGGTAATCTGGTATCTGGATCCGATAAAAAAACTTTATGAAATACAACCGACATTGGCACTTTCCTAGACCAATGCAGGATCTACACGACTTCCGTTTACACGCTTAAATACTGCATGGCGGCAACTAGAAATAACCTGATTCTAGGCTGGTGGTTCAGAATTTGTGAACCTTGAAGGACATATGAAGTTGCTGAGGCACAAAGCAATATTGGATGATCCAAGGCTGGCTGAGCATAGACCCAGTTATCTCTCAGTCCAAGGTCTTACACAGGAGACTAACCCACAAACATGGTCAAAGGTAAAACAAAATCAGTTTCCCCACTCACCGAGTCCATGATTCACACTTACCCATTGGGGTCTTTCTCCACCATTTTAAGGCTCTCCAGAGACTGCAACACCCTCCTGGCTACACTCTTTGAACCACGACTGAAGTGACTTGGCATAACACCGTTACGCTGGCGTCCACCATACATCTTTGTCATGGATCCCACGCCAGCCCCACCACGGAGATACAAGTGTCTAACGGTGGAAGCTGCAGAGGAGACAATCCCATTTAGAGGAAAGAAAAAACTTTGTGTAATGCCATATAATTCAGATTTAGAACCACTCAAAAACCCATTATAAAAAAAAAAAACCACATTACTAACATTCTGCACAAACCATTTGCTTTGAACACAAGGCATGTTAAAACGTGGCCTGCTGTACCGTGCGCACCCACTGAGGTCATGATTTTAGCTCAAATGGCACCATCGTAGAAGACAACCCCACCAGAAAATCTGGGAATCCAAAAGGTCGATCCCTCTGCTTCAGGTGTCTAGGAGCATCCACTACACTCATGAGGACTGAGAGACAAATCAATTTGCCAGGGAGTGTCACGTCTCACGCAGGAGACTTCCTTTGCCCAAGCGATTCCTCTAATGTCATCATGCTAAAATCTTGAGAAATTTGCACAAAAAGTGGTTCCGCGCACCATTTCTTATCTGGGCGGCTGCGTAAACCAAGTATCAGACTGACTACATGTATAAAACATGAGAAAAGGTGGCATCTGCGCTTACCCCCTATGGCTCCATTCCAAACAAGAGGCTTTAGTTTACTGTAACGGTCATTAAAGGGTTACGCGCACCTGACACCACAGCAGCCTCTTGTTAGGCAGGTCCTAACATAATGTAACCAAAAATTGCCTACCAGCAACTACATGAATGCCAGGAGGCACGTCAGTACAGGTGCACGTAGTGCACTCACCTGACCTCGGCCTTAGTGCACAAGACACAGTAAGAGCTGCCCTTACTTCCTAAAAAGGTGAATCCTACAAAGTCTGCGTGTACGCGCGCTACAAGACTAATTGAAGGTGTCAATGAGAACACAGTAAGAAGACAATGCAGCGTATCAACATCCAAGGCTCTGTACAGGAAGCTGGTACACGTTTGGTCCCCAAACCAACCTCTCCATCCCAGCGTTTGGCTTGCCTGGACCGTCACTGGAGTAACCAATTAACTCATGACATACTTAGAGACCCGATAACTGAATGTCGTCCAAGTGCTTACCCACTCTTATGTAGAACCAGTTTTCATCGTATGGTGCCAATTCCTTGTGTTTCGCAAGTTTCACAGTGTCTACCCAGTCTGGTACCTTCAGCTTCCCAGACCTGCAGATACAAGAGGACCAGTCAGACGGATCACTTGCTCCATACAATACAGCCGCTTCCGTTTGGGAAAACAATACAGCGAGCGCGGGGGATTATATAGCAAGTAATGCTGAAGTAAGAGAAATAAGGAGGCAAGTAGCGTCTGTACTGTAAGCGTTCCAATGTCTCCCTTTGGTACAGCAGAGGTGACCAGCAGAGGTGACCAGCAGAGGTGACCAGCAGAGGTGACCAGCAGAGGTGACCAGCAGAGGTGACCAGCAGAGGTGACCTTACACCAATGCACAGATTACAGTTAAGGACTGGACCCCACAGGAAAAGAGCTCAGTCTCATACAAAGGCACTCAACACCTGAAAACGAGCCACTCGTATCCCAGCGTGCAACTCATACTCACTTCTTAAGGAAGGCAGACAGGGCCCTGACGAACTCCTGCTGGTTAACATCTTTCACTGTTACTCCAGGCATCTGGTGGGGGGGTAAAAGAGAAGAGTCGTTATTAGATGCCAATGCAATGGGCCAAGACCCACACAGCGCCAGCCGCCGCCAACCGGGAACCCACACAGCGCCAGCCGCCGCCAACCGGGAACCCACACAGAGCCGGCCGCCGCCAACCGGGAACCACACAGCGCCGGCCGCCGCCAACCCGGGAACCCACACAGCGCCGGCCGCCGCCAACCCGGGAACCCACACAGCGCCGGCCGCCGCCAACCCGGGAACCCACACAGCGCCGGCCGCCGCCAACCCGGGAACCCACACAGCGCCGGCCACCGCCAACCGGGAACCCACACAGCGCCGGCCACCGCCAACCGGGAACCCACACAGCGCCGGCCGCCGCCAACCGGGAACCCACACAGCGCCGGCCGCCGCCAACCGGGAACCCACACAGCGCCAGCCGCCGCCAACCGGGAACCCACACAGAGCCGGCCGCCGCCAACCGGGAACCCACACAGCGCCGGCCGCCGCCAACCGGGAACCCACACAGCGCCGGCCGCCGCCAACCGGGAACCCACACACGCCGGCCGCCGCCAACCGGGAACCCACACAGCGCCGGCCACCGCCAACCGGGAACCCACACAGCGCCGGCCACCGCCAACCGGGAACCCACACAGCGCCGGCCGCCGCCAACCGGGAACCCACACAGCGCCGGCCGCCGCCAACCGGGAACCCACACAGCACCGACCACCGCCAACCGGGAACCCACACAGCGCCGGCCACCGCCAACCGGGAACCCACACAGCGCCGGCCACCGCCAACCGGGAACCCACACAGCGCCGGCCACCGCCAACCGGGAACCCACACAGCGCCGGCCACCGCCAACCGGGAACCCACACAGCGCCGGCCACCGCCAACCGGGAACCCACACAGCGCCGGCCACCGCCAACCGGGAACCCACACAGCGCCGACCACCGCCAACCGGGAACCCACACAGCGCCGGCCACTGCCAACCGGGAACCCACACAGCGCCGGCCACCGCCAACCGGGAACCCACACAGCGCCGGCCACCGCCAACCGGGAACCCACACAGCGCGGCCACCGCCAACCGGGAACCCACACAGCGCCGGCCGCCGCCAACCGGGAACCCACACAGCGCCGGCCGCCGCCAACCGGGAACCCACAGCGCCGGCCGCCAACAACCAGGAACCCACACAGCGCCGGCCACCGCCAACCGGGAACCCACACAGCGCCGGCCGCCGCCAACCGGGAACCCACACAGCGCCGGCCGCCGCCAACCGGGAACCCACAGCGCCGGCCGCCGCCAACCAGGAACCCACACAGCGCCGGCCGCCGACCAACCGGGAACCCACACAGCGCCGGCTGCCACCAACCGGGAACCCACACAGCGCCGGCTGCCGCCAACCGGGAACCCACACAGTGCCGGCTGCCGTCAGATCAGAGAATGTTGCAGTAGTATTCCATGACAGCTGGGCTGACACATACATGGACCCGATGTTCTGCAGCAGCAGGAGAGGAATTTAATAGTCTTTAAATCAATTTAACCTTTTAAGACCGGCATTACTTTACATTTCCTTTTTTTAGAGGCACCTGCAGATTTATTTCCTAAGGGCCCACAGAGTCTCAGTGCAATGTCAGGGACACAGCTGCAAGTACACAGTTACAATGGCAGACATGGAAATACACTGGTCAGGGTCACCAAGCAATGAGCAAATAATCTTCCTCCGTTAGACCGGGCACAGCAACGGAGTTTAATGGACACAGAGGCAGCGTATCAGCACAGGCTGTTTGAAAAACAGTGAAATGCCTGGACTGGAGTGTTACTGCTGACCCCACTAAACGCTCGTGTCTGGTGCGACACGTCTATTCTCTGCAAATGAGCAGTTTGTATACATTAGGATTCCTGCAGCAGCAAGATAATGCATTTATATGGGGGGGGGAACTGAGGCAAATCACTGCAGATATGGGGGGGCTCAGGACACAAAGGCCTGGCTGGGCATAATGGGAGGGGGTCACAGGCCTGGCTGGGCATGATGGGGGGGGGTTTCAGGGCACACAAGAGCACCCCAACATGACCATGTGTGCCCTGAGCCCCCCGACATGACCAGCCAGGCCTGTGTATACCCTGAGGGCGCCCCCCCCCCCCCAACATGCCCAGGGCACACACAGGCCTTGCTTGGCGTTCGCTAAGGGCACACACAGGCCTGGCTGGGCATGTTGGGGAGGGGGCTCCGGGCACACACAGGCCTGGCTGGGCATGTTGGGGAGGGGGCTCCGGGCACACACAGGTCTGGCTGGGCATGTTGGGGAGGGGGCTCCGGGCACACACAGGTCTGGCTGGGCATGTTGGGGAGGGGGGCTCCGGGCACACACAGGTCTGGCTGGGCATGTTGGAGGGGGCTCCGGGCACACACAGGCCTGGCTGGGCATGTTGGGGAGGGGGCTCCGGGCACACACAGGCCTCGCTGTGCATGTTGGGGAGGGGGCTCCGGGCACACACAGGCCTGGCTGGGCATGTTGGGGAGGGGGCTCCGGGCACACACAGGCCTGGCTGGGCATGTTGGGGAGGGGGCTCCGGGCACACACAGGCCTGGCTGGGCATGTTGGGGAGGGGGCTCCGGGCACACACAGGCCTGGCTGGGCATGTTGGGGAGGGGGGCTCCGGGCACACACAGGCCTGGCTGGGCATGTTGGGGAGGGGGGCTCCGGGCACACACAGGCCTGGCTGTGCATGTTGGGGAGGGGGCTCCGGGCACACACAGGCCTGGCTGGGCATGTTGGGGAGGGGGGCTCCGGGCACACACAGGCCTGGCTGGGCATGTTGGGGAGGGGGGCTCCGGGCACACACAGGCCTGGCTGGGCATGTTGGGGGGGGGCTCCGGGCACACACAGGCCTGGCTGGCATGTTGGGGAGGGGGGCTCCGGGCACACACAGGCCTGGCTGGGCATGTTGGGGAGGGGGCTCCGGGCACACACAGGCCTGGCTGGGCATGTTGGGGAGGGGGGCTCCGGGCACACACAGGCCTGGCTGGGCATGTTGGGGAGGGGGGCTCCGGGCACACACAGGCCTGGCTGCAGCTGCTAAGCATCCGGTGTCTGGCTGGGGGCCCTGAAAAGTGACGGAGCTAGTGGGCGCGGGCCGCTTCAGGCCTGGTCGGCGCGGGGATTAAGGAGAGTCCCAGGCAGGAAATGCCGAGGATTTACGAAAAAGACACGAGGTCCCAGCGGAGTAACGCTCCACCATGACTGCGCAGACCTGACAGAAAGCAGGCCCGAGGAGTTCGTGGAGCCGCGGAAAGCTTACAAAACGCGCGGCCCGGCGTCCCAGGAAAAGCCCCAGCGAGCTACTCCAACGTCGGCCCTAGATCCCAGGAAAGACCGCGGTTCCAGCCCCGTGCTAGGCCCCAGACGGGCCGCGCTCACCTTCTCTCTGCGCGGGCGAGAAGGGAAAAGGGACCTACGGGGTTTCCAGGGTGCAGAAGAAGGGAAGCGCTCTTACGTCACGGCGCCTAGAGGAAACGTACACAGCGATTGGTCAGAAGGGTTGCAGCTGTGAACGAGGCGTGACTATTGCGTTCCAGCCCTCGATTCGAAATAAACCGCCTACATAATTGTTTCCGCTTTTCTCTGAGGCAATCAGAGGCGGTGCTTGCACGCAGTACTTTATCATGGACCGAGGGCATATTTCTGATCAATCATTCCTCTGGCAAATCAGCCCTCTCCCAGTCTGTTATGATGAGTGAGTTTCTGAGGGACTCCCTGCTGCTTATTTGACAGTTTATCTCCCTGCTGCTTGATTTTGCTTTTAAAGCGAGGAGTTTGGCCTCTGTGGTGTTTCATTATTATTATTCTCATCATTTTTATACCAAACCTGCATTTTTGAAAAGGGCGGGAGAGCCGTGAAAGTGGGCGGAGCGAGTTAGCAAGGTTACCATTGTGTCCCCCACAACTAAGCATTTCAGTCGTCATGGAGCAGTGGTCTAAACAACGACGTTCATTTGCTGTGAAAGCGTTTTACCAAAGTGGTAGTTATGCAGCCGCTCAGCGTCGTTTCCGGAAGAATTATCAAATTAATCTAAATAAGCCAGTGCCGTCTGTTAATTCAATCAAATTGTGGGTGACAAACTTTGAAGCAATTGGTGAAGCGAGAAGCAGAAGGGGTGGCAGTGCAAGATCAGTGTGAACTCCCGCGAATATTGACCGCGTGAGAGTTGCTGTGGAAAGAAGCCCTCGGAGATCGGCGCGTCGACAGAGTGCTGCGCTTGGCATGGCAAACACGAGCGTCCGAAGAATCTTGAGGTTAGATTTACACCATCACCCATACAAAATTCAGGTTGTTCAGGCTATGAATGAAAACGATTTTGCAGCTCGACGGCGTTTTTGTCAAACGTTGTTGGACATGTTTGATGAAAACGAGGACCTTGTTACAACCCTGTGGATGAGCGATGAGGCACATTTCCATCTCTCAGTTTTTGTGAATAAACAAAATTTCCGATATTGGAGTGATGAAAACCCTCAACAACTCCATCAAAAACCACTCCATTCAAGCAAGGTAACAGTTTGGTGCGCAATGTCCTCTTTGGGAATCATAGGCCCGTATTTTTTTGAAAATGACAGGGAGCAAGCAGTTACTGTGAATGCACAACGCTATTCGGAAATGTTGCATTCGTTCTTCATTCCTCAGCTTCGTCAACATGGAATGAACAATGAAACCTTATTCCAGCAAGACGGTGCCACAAGTCATACAGCCCGTGTGAGCATGAATGTTCTCAACAATGTTTTTCCAAATCGGTGATATCCCGAAATGGAGCAATTTCTTGGCCTCCCCGATCGCCCGACCTCACCTGTGCGATTTTTTTTTTTTTTGATTTTTTTTCTTGTGGGGGTACCTGAAGAGTAAAGTCTTTGAACAACGACCTCCAACGCTTGGGGAACTCAAGAGGAGAATCCGGTTGGAAATCGAGAGAATTCCTCAGCGTATGCTCCATGATGCGATGGGCTGTTTCAGAAATCGCCTAGAAGAATGTCTCAATCGGGAAGGACACCATCTTACTGGAGTTATTTTTAAACAGTGAATGTTGTGTCTTAAATGCTTTTTAATGTACATTAAGATAGTAACAATAAAATTTTGAAATATCCATCCGTTTATTTTTTAGTCATTTCAAAAATGCAGGTTTGACTGGCTCACCATGTATATACTGTGTGTGTGTGTATATATATTTAATTATAAAGTGTGTATATATAAAATTCTATATATACGCTGCACAGAAAATGCACACTGTAATATGTGGTTGTGTCGCCTTTTGCTGTGATCGCGTCACGCATTTGCCGTGTCATCGTGTCGATAAGCTCATGCAATGTCACAGCATTTATTTGCGTCCAGAGTAGCATTAATTTGTGGGCAAGATCTTGTATTGATGATGGGAGAGTCGCGGCGCTGCGTAAAGTCTTCTCCAGCACATTATCCCAAAGGTTAACCCCTTAGTGACTGGGCGGTTTTACACAAATCCGTCTTTTAGTGACCGCTGCTGTTTTTACGTTTCTGCGCTGTTAGTGTTTAGGTCAAATTTTCCTCTTACTCGTTTATTCAACCCACACATATTATACACCCTTTTTCCCGCCATTAAATGGACTTTCTAGAAATACCATTATTTCCATCATATCCAATAATTTACTATAAAAAAAATATGAAATATGAGGAAAAAATGGTAAAAACACACTTTTTCGTAATTTAATCCCCAAAATCTACAACCACCCAAAAAGACCCCGGCTAAATAGGTTCAAAATTTTGTCCCGAGACTAGAAATACCCAATATTTACATGCGTTTGCTTTATAACCCCTTCAATGCTGAGAACTTTATAAAGGAAAACATTTTTTTATTTAATTTTTTGTTTTTTAAACCAAACCTGGTCATGTTTGGTATCATTGGAAAGGCCATAACCAGGCCTTTCAAATGATGTCAAATATGACCATCTAGCTGCCATGGATCGGGAGATATGGGGATCCTTAGGATCCCCTTATCTCTACATGGCAGCTAGATGGTTAACTGGCCCACTGACATCCTCACACATATGGGGAGGTTGTCAGTGGGTGGGGGGGGACCTGGAGGCTTGGCTGACATCCAAGATGTCAGCCCCCCCTCCAGGTTCGAATCCCGTTTTGGCGCCAATTGACGCCGAAACGTGATCCGGCGGCGAAACAGTTAATGCTATATACCGCTGAAAAGGGGAGACTCTCCCCTTTTCAGCGGTGTAAAAAGCATCTCCCTAGCTGCAATGGTTGGGGAGATAGAGGGCTCCGAAGGAGCCCCCCCTCCCCTCCATTGCTTTGCATGGGGACGCCTGCTGATGATGTCACCACGCAGCGTGGCGATGTCATCAGCCTCGCCTGCCCATGTAAATCACATGGGCAGGCTTCCTCCCTGCCAGATCGCCGTACAGGGTACGTCAGCGGCCCTTAAGGGGTTAACCTCAATGGGTCTGGACTGTGCGGTGGCCAATCCGTGCGTGAAAATGATCACTCTTTGTAGACCCGTCCAACGTGCGTTGTAGCGAATCTACAGGGTGGAAAACTGCATGCCTGTTGTAATGTGCAATTCTAGTACACACGTTCCACCGTGCAGTCCTCCCAGTCGAGCCATCATAACACTATGACAAACGCTTGGAGGGGAGTCACTACGGACGCACTTAGTGCACTCCTGTGACCCTGGCCTTAGGGACAGACAACCTGCCTTCTTTGCTTTCGCCACAAACCTTTTCACGCTTTTGCACCTTTTATTAAAGTTCTACTTTTCTTGTTTGCCTTTTGATATTCTTACCAGAAAGCAGCTACGTTGACCCTCTAGAGGTTTTGGAACTACATTTTCATTGAATCTCTAACCTAACGATTGGCTGAGCATCATGGATGATGCAGTTCCAAAACCTCTGGAGCGCCAAGGTTGCTGACCCCCAACTGTAGACCTTTAAGCTTATTTGGACTTGACCTCCCCCACCTCCTCTTCCAATTTATTTAACCTGTTCTCCAGCTCTTATATGTTCCGTTGTGCAAATCTATGGAGTATGATGGTACGTTATAAACACTATCAACAACAGCTTTCCAGTAAGTGTCCTTGGGCAAGACACCTAACGGTACATACTTGCCTACCGCACAATATCGGCTGTGGAGTCCAGTGGTAACATCTCTGCTCTTCGACCGTAGAGAAACAAGTCAAATCCCGTTCAGCTCATCCCTCCAATACAACTGGAGAAGCAAGTCTCGACTTTACGAGTAGTGGCTTCAACCTAACCACCAGGTTTCTGATCTACAATTAGGGATGCACCGATACCACTTTTTTAAGACCGAGTACGAGTACCGATACTTTTTAAAAGTACTCACCGATACCGAGTACCGATACTTTTCTTTAATGTCATGTGACGCTTTACAATAAGAACAGACCATATAAAAATGCTGCCAGCTCACATGCATATCCCCCCGATATATATATATATAATATATATATATATATTCATACTGCCCCAGCTCACACATGGATTTGCCCCAGCTCACACATGGATTTGCCCCAGCTCACACATGGATATGCCCCAGCTCAAACGTGGATATGCCCCAGCTCACACGTGGATATGCTCCAGCTCACTCGTGGATATGCCCCAGCTCACTCGTGGATATGCCCCAGCTCACTCGTGGATATGCCCCAGCTCATGGATATGCCCCAGCTCACTCGTGGATATGCCCCAGCTCATGGATATGTCCCAGCTCACTCATGGATATGCCCCAGCTCACTCATGGATATGCCCCAGCTCATGGGTATGCCCCCCAGCTCACACATGGCTTTGCCCCAGCTCACACGTGGATATTGCCCCCAGCTCATGGATATGCCCCAGCTCACACATGGGTATGCCCCCCAGCACATGGGTATGCCCCCCAGCTCATGGATTTCCCCCCCGCGACGATACTTACCTTCCTGAGCGACGCCGGGAATGTCTCCGCGTGTGCGCTCGTTGGAAGGACCCCAGCCGCGACCACGTGGGACCATGTGATCTCGGCTGGGGTCCTTCCAACGAGCGCGCGCGCAGAAACTTTCCCGGCGTCGCCCAGGAAGGTAAGTATGAGCGGAGAGCAGCTGCAGGGCCTGTCCGAATGCTCTATCTGCTTTCGGACAGGCCCTGCAGCTGCTTACTGTGTTTATACTTACCTTCCTGAGCGACGCCGGGAAAGTTTCCGCGTGCGCTCGTTGGAAGGACAACAGTCGCGATCACATCGTCCCACGTGGTCGCGGCTGGGGTCCTTCCAATGAGTGCACGCGCGGAGACATTCCCGGCGTCGCTCAGGAAGGTAAGTATTGCGGTGAGCAGCTCCAGGGGCGGCTGTCCGAATGCCGATAGAGCATTCGGACAGCCGCCTCAGCCCCACGGATGCCGGCAAGCCGGCTCAATGCCGGCTTCCGGTATCGGGAAAAATATCGGGGGGTACTGCAGGAGTACCAAGTACTCCTGCAGTACCCAGTATCGGCCCCGGTGCAACCCTATCTACAATCAAGGAAAGACAGCTCAGAAGACAACGAGTGTCCTTGGGCAAGACACCTAACTCTATGGATGCGCCTACCTCACAAAATACTTGTACATCTCATAGATTGTAAATTCTTTTGGGAACAGGGTCCCACTGAATCAGGCCGTATCCTCCATGTGTAGTATTCCAATGTATCAACACCTTGTACAGTGACCTTGTAAAGCGCTGCCGAATATGTGGCGCTATATAAATAAAGGATAATAATAATAACATATATATTCCTCTATTCCCTCTCTGACAAATGGCTTCTCTCTACAACCTCTCCCAGTGCACCTTCGCCTCCGCAAACACAATCCGAGGGATTACAAGACCTTCTGTCTACATCTATATCAGCACAGTAAATACTTTTGCTAGATTTTTGCATCCTTGACCGTTCTCTCCCACTCCGGTTACAGTTTGTGTCCCGTCATTTATACATCGCTTTTCCTGTGTACTGGATACATTCTACCAACATAAAATGTCACAGGCAGTGATCAAAACTATAGTAATACATTTTTTAAATAAAATTCCTTTGGCCTTATTCCCTACCGAATGCTAAAATGGGGACAAACTGCGCCTGCAGGTTTCCCTCCCTGTAGCGTCCCCATTATAGCGTTCGATTCCACGGCAGGCGTTACCTCGACACCTTGCCACAGAACGCAGCGCTAACCTCAGTGATACTCGCAGTGGTGCTACTGCACTGCCATGTGTATCATTTCCTGGAGTAAGTAGGATTCCATGAACGGTTGCCCTTCTGGGCTACGAGCCCTGCGCGATCTCACTAACAAGGTCGCGCAGAACCACGGAGTGATCGTGGAGGGAGACTGGAAACTATTTGTCCCCAGTCTCACTCTGCTCCTGGCAACAAGAAACAGCGGATCGGGCCACCGTTCTCGCAGCAGGATGAGAGGTGAGTATCGAATTTATTGGGGTGGATTTTAGTGGGTGTTAAATTATTCTGCAAAAGCGCAATCAGTAAGCACCAGCTTGTAGATGTCGCTAAACTTTAGGTTTGTGTATCGGTGTGGTAATTAGCGCTAGCACTTTGTAATATTTTACTTATCCTAACGCTAATTACTGATTGCGCTCCCAATGTTAAGTATAGGATGCGCAAAGTACAGTAAGCTCACACAAGGTTACACAATCACCGATGCGCTAATGGATTTTTCACAGGTTTAGCGTTAGGAATGTAATATGGGGGGCATGCATTAAAGTCACTTATTCTAGTGTTAACCCTTACTCGTCTGAACGCTGCCATTGGCGTTCACTATGAAATTTAACCCCTAGACTTCACTTTAAAATGAGTTCTTTATCTTTCCCAGTAATAATCAGTAGATGGCAGCAGAATTCTATAATATAATACAGAAGCCGACAATTAGGTCTATGTAGATTAAGTCCTGTGTTGAGATAAATGATCTTCATATGGTACACCACACAATAATTAAGACAGGGGCCACAAAACCCTGTAAAGCAGTTTTATGACAGAATGCTGAATAAGAGTACTGTTTTAGACACACATATATACACGGTAATATGGTGATTTTATTTAGTTGTAACTTGTGTGAGCAATATGGCTTACTGATTCTTTTAGGTGTGAAGATCTTTCATCAACGTGTATTTTAATGTGATACACACAGTTATTGCTTGCATGGAGCTGTGTGATACACTCTGAAGTAACTTTATATATTACGTACATTCATACGCACTGCACAATACTGTGAGCTTTATTGCTGTGGAGCTCTGTGATATGCTCATACACACTGCACATTGCTGTGAGTTTTATTGCTGTGGATCCTTGTGATACGCTTGTACACACTGCACATTACTGTCAGGGTTATTCAGAGTGCGTGAAAAGCAGGAGAATGACTGGAGAATGAAAAATTCTAGGTCAGAATAGCCAAGCCAGAAAAATTCTCCCTTTCATCTCACTTTCCAAATCGGCTATTTTGACCTAGAATTTTTCATTCTCCAGTCATTCTCCAGTCATTCTCCTGCTTTTCATGCTCTCTGAATAACCCTGTGTGAGTTTTATTGCTGTGGACCCCTGTGATACGCTCTTACACACTGCATATTACTGTGAGTTTTATTGCTGTGGATCTCTGTGATACGCTTGTACACACTGCACATTACTGTGAGTTTTTTGCTGTGGTTCCCTGTGATACACTTGTACATAGTGCACATTACCGTGAGTTTTATTGCTGTGGCACTCTGTACACAGCGCACATTACGTAGAAAGATTTCTTTGAATTGTTCTTTTATATTTTATAATTTCTGTGCTTTTGGTGCCAGTAATTTATGAAAATTAAATATGGCTAATGTTTTAAGTGTGACTTTCCTTTAGCATTTCTTTATATAGTTATAATGTCCTGTTTCTTCCTTGTCTAATACTTGAGACGATGAGCTGCGGTGACATCATGAATTGTGCTTTCGTATCTTACAGTTAAAGTTTCACTGACAGATAATACTTTAGATAATGGCAAATTAAACAATAGGATATCCTGATTGGATTTTCATGCCCCTGATCCAGACAAAATTGTGTAGTATTTGGGATTGGATGACACCAAGTCACAATCCAATAGTGCACTGACTCCGCCCCCTGTCCAAGTTGGAGGCAACCTATCAAAAGGGAATGCCGAAGCCTCTGCTATTCTTCTTTTGGTATATCCTTCTTGACTCGCGGCAGCTTCCTGCCCCTCTGGAGTGGAGCAGTGCGGGTCATTGTTTAGAGCTGAGTTGCATTGGCTGCCCGACACGGACTAATTTCTAAAACTAACCCTAATTTTTATCCCTAATTATAAAAAACGGCGCTTCATTGTGGGCCAGAGCTTGAAATTTAACGTTGGCTGTAATCACAGCATCAAAATCTGGCCACAGCCGAATTGGACAGCCGTTAAATTTGGCCGTGGCTTGACTGTAGCATCTTTGTGACCCAGCCTTTTTTACCATGTCATTTTTTTAACCTGTTTTTTTCTTCAGGGTCATGCTGATGGGATTCCATTCCTGGATGAGTTTTCATCCTTTAAATGTCAAAGCATTTCACATACATCATCGTATTATCTCTATGAACAAACTCTCATTTCTAAAACTGTCTGCCCTTGCAGATTCACATGGAAAAACCAACAATGGCTTAAGAGAACATATGGGTAACCATCACTGTGCCATCCGCCCTGCGTTGCCAGGAGAAGAAAATCCACAACGTGTAGCTAGGCATATCCAGGTGACAGGACATCCTTTGGCATGGCTGATGGTGATGGGAATCGAGCACCTCTCCCCCATTTTTTTTTTTTTGGAGAAAGGATTTTACCAGGAAGGATACATTGATTTCTCTCGTTTTCTAGTATGTCCTGGGTGGTGAGTATGTACCGTTAGGTGTCTTGCCCAAGGACACTTACTGGAGAGGTTGCTCGCTGGAATCGAACCCATGTCTCCACAGGCTCTCTCCATGCAGAGCGGTGATGTTACCTCTACTCCACCTAGCGCACCAACATCTGAAATGTGGGTCGTTTTTGATACATGTGTTTGGGATTCTCTCTCCTATTAGACTTACAGGGTTATCCAAAGAGATTCGAAAAGTCACCGCACGTTCGGTGACTTTTCGTTCTCTTCAATTCGGTTCCTTTTGCGATTGCATTTCGGTGACCCTGCGGTGTATTCAGCAAACACCACAGGGTCCCCGAATTGCAGGGAAAAGCTGCCGCAAACTCACCGAAAACTAACCGAATGCACGCTGAAAACAAGCAAAAACATCTGGATTAACCTTCGAAGAGGAGCCGAACAGGAGCCGAAAAGGAGCCGAATCACACAGAGCCGAAGCAGCTGTGACGTAGAGGAGGCAGTGAATAAATTAGAAAAAACCATTTGTATGAATCTGGGAAAATGAAACGCTTTGCAAAGAAACTACTGAGCGAAAATGTCTGAAATTTTCACAGGAGGTCCAGGGAATGATAATAAAGAGGGCTGTTACAAAAAAAATAAGCAAACTGAAAAAAAAAAAAAAAAAAATCGGACTTTTAATTTTTTTTTAAAAAATTCAGAAAAATGCTTAAAGTATCCTAAAAAATCTATAAATAAAGAGACTTTTTGCTGCAGAATTTATATAATGAACGGTTTATTAGATATTGAATTAATACGCGGAATATTTTTAACATTGAAGTCTATGGATTCTCCTGAATAAATTTGCCGAATTAAAGCACCGAATGGCATTAGGGCCATTAGGGGAACCTCACTGCTGGTTTGTGTTCTCTGAATAGCCGAAGCAGTGCTTTTTGATGGGGATTTCACTGCCCTCGAACAGGGACCGAACAGGCACCGTATGTTCAGGTAATTCGACAGGATTTGGCGAATTGCCTGCTCTCTGGATAGCCGAATGGTCAGGAAAGGCAACCGAACGCTGATTTTCAGCGTTCGGTTACCTTTCTCAAGCAATTCGAATCTCTTTGGATAACCCTGTTAATAAAAGGAGCTCATACATTCATTTAATCCTGATCCAGTAATTTCCATCAGGTTCTTGGTCTCTCCGTCACGGTGTTGTGTATCTCACTCTGTTTCACAGTCACCATAGCATTGTTATGCTCGATAATAGAATGAAGCTTTGATTATTGTTACATGTAGTCGTTCTAATCTATAGTTATATCAAGACATCGATTCAGCATTGAGTGACCGAAAAGTCCCTTGGTGGACTGAAAGGTCGAGTGTAACCATAAGCAATGAAAACGTTCATTATTCGTCACAATATCTCCATTGTATTGTAGACCGGCACTACTTCAAGGAGACCATGTTCTTGGTAATTCGCTAAGACGACCAGACCCCTGTTTGCTATAATGATATCACTACATTGCAATAAATGATGTTAAGTATATTTTATTAGAGCAGGAGTAGCTGCTCCATTAGGTGGAATAGAGCACGAGGAGCTTGATGGTGTTTGACAATGTCCACTCCCTCTTCAGGATGCCTCATCTTTAGAGAACCATTCACAGGTCACAAACACAGACCCAACATGTGCTGGTATGCATGTCCAGATGTAGCTGGTGGCTTCTGTGGATCTAATTTCTGGAAGATAAAAATGATTTAATGAGTTGAACGTCATATGGAAACATCTACCTCTTACGTCCATATATATATGTGAATCCCATCCCTCCTCCGTATGAATCGTCACTGCTAGTCATGCTCAAAGTACTTACTATGGACTCTGGAGTGGAGGTCTCGTGTTACGACGCTGGAGTTCTGCTGCTGATCCAAAAGAAGGCAAAAAAACCCCCCTCTTGGTGCGTTTTCAAATTGTGCCCAAAAGGGGGGAAAAAAATCCTTCTTGACTCCATAATGGCAATCGGATTCTCCTTGGATCAACGCGTATCGCATAACAATCCTTATATCCAGCAGGCTGCCATCTGGAATGGAGGACGCACTTTACCACTTCCGACTTCCTCCCAGTCGATGCCGCTAAAGAAGGTGCACTCCGTTATGCGTCCGGTGACCCTGAGGCGCGTGTCCGGGATTTTATCCAGCAGCTGTGAAATGGATCAGATAGATATCATGAATATTACCCATAAACAGACTCACATCTCTAGATTAGGACATTGCCGCCTTTATGATATCTCTGTTCACAATCCGTGTGATGAGCCGCGCTGGAATGATTAAACATTTAATAAAAGCCGTTCTCTTTACGGGCGGAAGCCATATTCCTCTTTTAGCAAATTATAGAGGAGGTGGGATATTTCTATGAATGATTTATATTACCCTGATCCTAAATTATACCCCCCCCCCACCTACCCAGAGCATGTTATCCTTTAGGAGCAATGTGTTCATTAAATGACATCATGTGTGATGCAATGGGCTGAGAATGGCTGATTTCTGTTATCGGTGATTTCCTACAGCACAATGTTAGATAAGGCGACATATCTCAAGACAATTCTTGATCGGAATTACTGTTTTTCAGCCTAAATATTGATCAAAACCACTCTCCTTCGCGTGTGGCTGCTCTTACTGTCCCTTTTTCTTACCTTGGTCAGGAGGTCCAGTGAATCGGCGTCCAAACAATCACGGTAGGACGGACTGCCGTACAGCACCTGAATCCTGAGCACCGCTTCGGGTAGACAGACGTTAAAAGGATTCTGTCTGGTGATCATGTGGAAGAGCATGACCCCATAGGACCACCAGTCTGCCGATTTTCCGTATGACTTGTCGGAGAGTACCTGGTAAAGGACACAGTTGAAGTCATTGTATTAAATGTTTTATTGAACGTAGCATGTCTAGAATCACATTGTTTCTTTTTACTCAATGAACTAAGGTCTCAGTGTCTCCTCCACCTACAAGCACCATAACCACTTCTAGAAATCAAAGCAGTCGTGGTGCTCAGAAGCGATGAGGTATAACTGTGTCTATACTCAGGTCCTCAACTATAATCACCCCCCTGTAAAGCTCCCTCCTTTAAACTCACCGACCATAACTTACCTCCGGAGCCATGTAGTGAAGGGTCCCGTATCAGCCATAGACTTTTTTAGTGCCAAATACATTCTCTGCTGCCAGGCCAAAGTCAGCGATCTTAGCGTGACCTTCGTGATCGAACAGTATGTTTTCGGGCTTCAGGTCACTAAAGTATAAAGATACAGAGTAATTAGATGGAGAATGGAGCATACGTATGCACACCATATAGAAAGATATAAAGGAGAGGAACGGGACGTCACAGACTGAGACACGGCCTCATAGGACAGGGGTTATGGAGACAGAATGAACTAGAAACCATGGTATGAGACAAAGAGTAGAAACGTGCAGAGACAGCTCAGGGAAAAGACAGGAAATGCAATAGTTCACAATATTAGAGCTTTCAGAATAAAGAGACGTAGATACTGACCGGTGAATGATGCAGCGCGAGTGCAGGAACTGGATTCCACATATCAACTCAGCTGCGGGGAAAAAAAAGGTTATTTAGGAATTCATTGCACAATATAAGAGGAATAATCAAGCCTTACCTTAACAAGGCAGAGCACTTCATTACTTATTTATTCATGACCATTGAGCAACTATTGTATGTTGCTTTAGAATTATAAATATGAAATGGGGGTAGGGGGCATCAGGGATGCATTGATACCGATACTAATATCGGTATCGGTGCCAATATTGGGATCTGCACGAGTACTTGGTACTCGTGCAGATGCCCCTGATACCTAAACCAATACCGGAAGCCAGAGCTGGACTGGTTTGCCGGCCGGCGTCCATGGGGCAGTGCTCAAACGGCACACTGCCAGGTTCCTCCGAGTGCTCTTCTTCCTTCGAGTGTCTGCCGGCAAAGGGTTGTAGCCTGGCGGCTCTCTTGAGATCACGTGAACTCTGGGATCTCGCGAGACCGCAGCTTGTGCGCCCCTGGGCTATAACCTTTGCCGGCAGCCGCTCGATGGAAGAAGAGCACTTGGAGGAGCCTGGCAGAGTGGGAGAGACCGCTGGTGGCAATATAGGTGAGCTAGGGGCAATATAGGAAAGCTGGGGGCAAAATATTGGAGAGCTGGTGGCAATATAGAAGAGCTGGGGGCGATATATATGAGAGCTGGGGCGATATATATGAGAGCTGGGGCGATATATATGAGAGCTGGGGCAAAATATATGAGAGCTGGGGCAATATATATGAGAGCTGGGGCAATATATGTGAGCTGGGGTAATATATATGTGAGCTGGGGCAATATATTTGAAAGCTGGGGGCAATATATATGTGAGCTGGGGGCAATATATTTGAGAGCTGGGGCAATGTATGTGAGCTGGGGGCAATATATATGTGAGCTGGGGGCAATATATATGTGAGCTGGGGCAATATATATTTGAGCTGGGAGCATTTTATATGAGATCTGTTCTTATTGAAAAGCGGTCACATGACTAGTGATGAGCCGAACACCCCCGTGTTCGGTTCGCATTCGAACTTGAACAATTTCAAAAGTTCGAACTCGAACCGAACTCAGTGCAAGTCAATGGGACTTGAAAGTTTGAATTTTAGAGTGCCCTCCAAGAGGGCATATATGCAAGATATTTGCCATAAAAGGTGTATGGGGGTCCGGGTAGTGCCCTGGGGGACAGGAAACAAGGACAAAAAGTTTAAAAAAAAAGTTTTTAAAGGAAAAGTGAGTTTTCCATGAAATAAAGGTTAAGAATAAAAAGGAAAAATTCCTTCAAATATCGTGCCTAGGAGGTTCCCATAACCTGCCCGTGAAGTGGCGCATTTGTAGGATGTATAGAAACATTTAAAAACAAAAAAGTGACGTTTCAAATGACGGTAAATGGTTTTCCTTTAGGCTAGGGTCAGACTAGCGCACTTTAAACGTGCGTTCTGGCGCACTTAATTACGGCCGCACTAGCAGCAAATGACGGGCAATGACGGCCAATATACGAAGTACGGTCGCACGAAAGTCCGGCCGTGCAACGCAAGTGGCAAACGAACGCATTTTGTCGAGAACGTGAAACCACTAGTACGGTCGTACAGAGTGCGCTGCGTCCGCTAGCGGCGTGTTTGCGTGATTTGGAGATGTCAGACACTGCTAATGTCCGGCCAACATAACGTCCAGATGCAAAAGTGTTTTATTGATGATCCGTACAAAATCACGAACGCAAATGCGCATCGTATGACCGCTATCGCGTACTCCGTGAACAAATGCGTCCATTCGTTCGAACGCACTTTTTCACAGACAACGCGAAAATGCGTTAGTCTGACCCTAGCCTTAATCTATTCATAAACAACTGCTTGGGGCGGCAGCCTGTATGAAAAGAGGAGAAATTTTAGGACACACAGAACAAGTTTAGTGATTTTTTTGGCTAAATTGTAGTGAAACTTATGCAGGCTTTGGATGAAAGTATCAATAGGTGCTTTAAAATTGGGCTTTTAGTGTCGGCAACAGTGCCATCACACTGTAACCCCTCTGTGGTATTGTGGAAGAGTGCAGGGTTGGACCCTGCGGTCCAATACTAAAATTATATGAATCTAATATAGGCGTCCGTGGCAGTGCACCCAAATATTGTGCCTTTGGTGGCAGCAAGTGCCTTCACACCGTAACCCCTTTGTGGTATTGTGGAAGAGTGCAGTGGTGGAGTTTTTGGGAATGCATTGATAGCTGCTGATCCAGGACTGATTCATTTTTATAAATGTCAGCCGGTCTACAGAGTCGTGGACAGATGCACTCTTTTGTCTGTGACAAAACCTCCAGCGGCACTTAACGTCCTTTCAGAAAGCACGCTGGATGAAGGGCAACCGAGTAGCAGCATAGCATATTGGCTAAATTCTGGCCAGTGATCCAATCTCAACAACCAGTAAACCAGTGGATAATCTGCTGGAAAGGTATCCAGGTCTGCCCTTGCCCATAGGTAGTCCTGCACCATATGGTGAAGACGCTGGCAATGGGTGCCTACATTTGACATCCCTGGGCGTCGTGGACTAAAAAAATTTAGAAAGGCATCAGTCAAGCGGCCCCAGCCTTCACCGCTCTTCCTCTGATCATCCACAGCCTCAGAAGCACCTGTGTCATCACTTGGTAACCTACCAGTGCCTGGAAAGGTGTTACACAAGTGTCGCTTTAGAGCGCCCTCAAGTTGTTTCATCCTGTCCTCCCTCTGTGCGGGCAGGATGAGCTCTGCAACTTTACCCTTGTATCGTGGATCAAGAAGGCTTGCCAACCAGTAATGATCCCTCTACTTGATAGCATGAATCCTGGGGTCCTTTACCAGGCTTTGCGGGATAAGGGAGCCCATGCAGCGTAGGTTGGAGGTGACATTAGCTTCCGAGTCTTCCTGGTCAATGAGGAGGATGACCCCATCGTGCACTTCCTCCTCCCAGCCACGTACTAGTCCTTGGGTTTCTGGGCACACAAAACCCTCTCTTGAGGAATCCCCACCTTCATTGCCCCCACTACTTAAATATTCCTCCTCATCCTCCTCCTGTCTGAGCTGAGGACCCGCAGGAATGCTGTCTGCGTAAAGACTGAGGCCTTGAAAGCAAGGGAAGGCCTCCTCTTCCTCCTGCTGCTCTGCCTCTAGTGCCACATCTATAATTCCCCGCAGAGTGCGCTCCAGCAGGAACACTAAATGAATTGTGTCACTGATGCATGCACCGTCCCTGCTCACCATCCTCGTTGCCTCCTCAAATGGTGACAGTACAGTGCATGCATCCTTGATCATCAGCCACTGTGGGGGGGGGGAAACCAAGTTGACCTGAACCTGTCCTTGTGCCATACTCACATAGGTACTCATTGATGGCCTTCTGCTGCTTGTGATGTGCAGACGCTGCAGCATTGCTAATGTCAAGTTCCACCTGGTGGGCATGTCAAAGATCAGACGGTTTGTGGGAAGGTGGAATTCTCTTTGAATTTCTGCCAAGCGAACACTTGCTGGGAATGACCATCTGAAGTGGCTGCAGACATTTCTGGCCTGGCTGAGAAGCTGTGCCAGCCCTGGGTACCTGGTTAGGAAACGCTGTACCACCAGATTTAGGACGTGTGCTAGACATGGTACATGCGTCAATTTACCCAGGCATAGGGCGAAGAGAAGGTTGCTGCCATTATCACAAACGACCATTCCCAGCTGAAGCTGGCGTAGTGTTAACCATCTCTGCACCTGCCCCTGCAGAGCTGACAGAATTTCTGGCCCGGTGTGGCTCCTGTCCCCTAAACAAACCAACTCAAGCATAGTATGGCATCTTTTTGCTTGAGCCATTGCGTAGCCCCTGCCACGCATCGGTTTAACTGCCACTCCGCCAGAGACAGAGAAGGAGGAGGAAGAGGTGGTGGAGCAGACAGACCTCATACAAGCAGCTTTCTGGAGGCGTGGTGGATGAACAAGCTCCAGCACAGAGCCCCGTCTTGGATCCCCCCAGCTGCAATCAGACTGCCACTGACGCCTATACCAGATTTATATCATTTTAATATTGGACCGCAGGGTCCAACCCTGCACTCTTCCACAATACCACAGAGGGATTACGGTGTGACGGCACTGTTGCCGACACTAAAGGCCCAATTTTAAAGCACCTATTGTTACTTTCATCCAAAGCCTGAATACATTTCACCATAATTTAGCCAAAATATCACTAAACTTGTTCTGCGTGTCCTAAAATGTCTCTTTTCATACAGACTGCTGCCCCAAGCAGTTGTTTATGAATAGATTAAAGGAAAACCATTTACCGTCATTTGAAATGTAATTTTTTTTTTCTAAATGTCTATATACATCCTACAAATCCGCCACTTCACGGGCAGGTTATGGGGACCTCCTAGGCACGATATTTGAAGGAATTTTTCGTTTTTATTCTTAACCTTTATTTTATGGAAAACTCACTGTTCCTTTAAAAACGTCTTTTTTAAAACTTTTTGTCCTTGTTTCCTGTCCCCCAGGGCACTACCCGGACCCCCATACACCTTTTATGGCAAATATCTTGCATATATGGAGGGCACTCTAAAAATCGAACTTTCGAGTCACATTGACTTGCATTGAGTTCGGTTCGTGTTCGAGTTCGAACTCGAACTTTTGAAATTGTTCGAGTTCGTATGCGAACCGAAAACGGGGGTGTTCAGCTCATCACTAATGGTGTTATGCTGTGTTATTTGGTGTACTGGGGACACCTTGTGGTTGAATTGTAAGCTGCATGCCGGTAGGAACTGTATGAAGCACTTTTCATGTTTTTTTTATCCTCACAGAGCTCCACAGCAGCAAAGCTCGCAGTAATGTGCACTGTGTGTGTGAGTGTATCACAAAGCTCCCCAGGAATAAAGCTCATAATATTATACAGTGTGTATGAGCGTATCACAGAGCTCCATAGCAGTAAAACTTGCAGTAATGTGCAGTATGTGTATGAGAGTATCATAGAGTTTCACAGCAATAAACCTCACAGTAATGTGCGGTGTGTGTGTGAGTGTATCACAGAACTCCCCAGCAATAAAGGTCACAGTAATGTGTGTGTATCACAGAACTCCCCAGCAATAAAGCTAACAGTAATGTGCGGTGTGAATGAGGGTATCAAAGAGCTCCAAATCAATAAATCTCACAGTAATGTGCAGAGTGCATGAGGGTATCACAGAGCTCCACAGCAATAAAACTCACAGTAATATTTTGGTTGTATAATGGTATGAAAGAGATCCACGGCAATAAAGCTCAAAATAATGTGCGGTGTGGATGAGCGTATCACAGAGCTCCACAGCAATAGAACTCATGTGTGCGGTGTGTGTGAGTGTATAAAATCATTCCAGGCTGTGCATCACATTGAGGTTATTCACTAATCACTTTTATTTATTGTTGTTGTAAGCGCAATAAATTCAGCGATCACCGTTGTGTGAATTTATTCTTGATCAGAAATAAGGAGACTTGCATAGCAGTGCACGGCAGAAACAGGAGTCTCACTGGAACGGAGCTGGTAAGTGAAACGTGTATCGTTCAGGAGGGAGTCAGGGAGTCTCTTTCTTCAACTGAAAGACAGAGCTAAAAGCTGGAAATAAATAATGGATGGAATTTAGGAAAATGCTCATTTCGACTCACTGAGCTGATTCATGTAGCGCTCAGAAATGACAACAATGTCGCCTTAAAAAAAAAAGAACACCTAGGTATTTCTACTTTATGCTGAAACATCAATAAAAACACTGATAAAAGAGGTGTGAAAGAGTGAAATTCCTGTTAGTTTCCTGTTTTCAGCCGGTTCACCCATCCACATGACTTCCCCGTATCGTTACTCATTTAAGAAATATCCCTGAGAATTAGAGGGACACTTATGGCGCAAGCTCAGCTCATTATAATGGTTATAATGCACATATCCTGCCCCTTATGGACCCATTTTGATTTGTTATAGTATATGATTTAAATAATGCTTGAAAGCTGATGTTATGACTTCTCTCCCGGAAACCTGTCAACCACATCGAAGAAATCATATCTGATGGATCACACACCGATTGGGCCTGACAGTTGGGGAAAGTCCACGGTGGTCCATGTCCCATGCTACATGTGAACAATCCATCCCATGCTAAGGGTTGTGCGGTTATTTTTTCATTCGTAACGTTGTGTATGAATGTGGCAAACCTGTTATTATGGCTATATGGGACTACTAACGTTCAGGACTGCCATCATGGGGTGACAGCCCATGACATGTTCAGGGCTCCAGGGGGACTTGGCACTTGCCAAAACCTGTGCAGCTTGTCTTTGTGCCACCAAGGACTTGCGCACCAAGACAGCAACAAATTTCTTTGCGGGCCAAGGCTTCTTGAGATGATAAGAGCTCTCTGGAGGAGCAATTAGTATGGTCTGCACCAGGTCGAGGTGCGGACGGAATGCTCTTTGCTGGAGAGGAAGAGGAGGCAACATGGTTTATTTTTAATCAGTTTACTGAAATGGGCTCCCTATGGAAGGGGACGGACGACGCAAAAAGTGAGTTCGTCTGACCCTAGCCTAATACGGCTCAACATTTCTAGGAACCTTCTCGCATTTATCACTTAGAATTTTTTTACTGGGCAAATTCCTCTGTTGGTCATAATTAAAACATGTACATAATAAATGCAAATAAAATGTGGGTGAGAGGTCCGCAGAGACTCTCTTTTTACTAGAGCCACTGCCTGGAAGGGATGAGAGGTGACATGGGATGAGAGGTGACATGGGATGAGAGGTGATGAGGGGTGACGAGGGATGAGGGGTGACATGGCATGAGGGGTGACATGGCATGAGGGGTGACAGGGCATGAGGGGTGACATGGCATGAGAGGTGATGAGGGGTGACATGGAATGAGGGGTGACATGGGATGAGAGGTGACATGGGATGAGGGGTGACATGGCATGAGGGGTGACATGGCATGAGGGGTGACATGGTATGAGAGGTAATATGGGATGAGAGGTGACATGGAATGAGAGGTGACATGAAATGAGGGGTGACATGGGATGAGAGGTGACATGGAATGAGGGGTGACATGGGATGAGGGGTGACATGGGATGAGAGGTGACATGGGATGAGGGGTGACATGGAATGAGGGGTGACATGGGATGAGAGGTGACGATAATTTATACTGTCGGGCTGGCAGTTTACGACTTGCAATTTTGAGCTGTGCTTTAAATTAAACTATGTTATGCAGAAGACAGGGCAACATTTTTATCTTGAATTATTTAATGAAATGGGAAGCTGAGGGGAGGGGGCCCCGACCAGTGGATCAGTAGGGGGCCCCATGGTTTCTGATGGCAACCCTGCACATGGTGATGAGAATAATCTGAAAAGCACTGCCCAGCACTATGTAGAATCTATACTATAGACAATGCCGGCTGGAAATCTGTCATCTAACCAGGCTGAGATCCACAATGAACTGTCTCATTATCTATTTGATATCCATCCTGCACTGTCTACATGTTTCCAGGCAGCTCCTTCCCTGTGCTCTCCCTCTGCATGATAAAGGACAGACCTGCCCTGTGGGTGGAATACCATGGGCCCTGCACCACTGCTGACACCCTCCATGTGATATGAAGTGTCAGCGACTGCCACCTTGTTATCTGGGGGCGTCTCTATCCATGTGGAGCTGTTGAGTGGGGTTTCTGTCTGGGGCGAGAGGGGTCAGTGATGTCTATCTGGGGGGAGGTGGGATGATTAGAAGTGGTCAATGTGTGTATCTGTTTGTGAAAAATGGTGGAATATAAGGAGGTGCGGCATTGAAAGCATGGCGAGGGGCCCCAAAAATGTTCTTGCCCAGGAGCCCTCAAATGCTAGGAGGTGGCCCTGACGACGGAATATGTGTCCAGAGTAACACGGCCGACCAGGAAACCAGACAAACGGAGCAACGTTGATTTTCTGTATTGTTCTGTATGTCTTCAGTGTTTCTCTGAGAAGCTTTCGATTTGATATGATCAGTAAAACCGGGAGGCGTCAAAACGTCCTGAAATACATGCGAAGATTGAATCAGGTCTCTGACATTTATTCAGAAAAACAAAAAAAAAGGTACAACTTTATTATTTTATGATTTTATCTTACCCAGCTTGAAAGTGAAACAAGAATGTGACATGTTGCTTTTTGAAGACGGTTTTCCAGTTGAGGTCGTCTGCACCGGCTGAATCTAAAGACGGACTGGTCCGATCCGGAGCGCACATTAGGTACATTGCACGACTTAGGACACAAAGGTTTTTTATGCCTCTTCTTCCTTTCTTGTCTCTGTACGAGCTGTCATTAAAGCACAGGCAGAGCAATCAATATATACAGCAAAATATACTGTTTATATATTTACATATATTTCTGGTGACTTCAGCAGCACAACCAATAAATCATACATGTTCTGGGTTGCGTTTCCCAATTTTTGTACGTCATGATTCTTATAAACCCAAACCCAGAGTTTTTGTTACTGATTGCAAAGGAATGAAAGGACATTAATGAGAGTTTCAGGAAAAAAAATACCTCCTCTTATGTTGAGCACATCTAATCAAGGCAAGTGCTGGAAGCTGCCACTAGGTGGCAGTACAGCCGCGACAACTGTGCAGCCATGAGAATAGCTCTCCAACAGAGCTAAACAGCTTAATTTTTGGGAGAGCACAAGGTTACTTCCTGCCAGATGGGGCGACGTGCCACACGTGTCAATGGCGACAACCCATAGTTTTTTTACAAAACCGTGTAATTTCCAAGAATCTGGGGCCACTCCAGTGTCCCACTCTCACCAGCCCTGGCTTCTTTTTGTGGTTATTCACAAACCTCCGAAATAGCACCGAATAGGGAATTTCACTGATTCTGCAATTTCGGGTCAATTATTCTGTTTTTTATTTTTATTGTTTTTTTAAAAGACATTTTTCTGATTATTTAGACTCGTTTTAATACTTTTTACTGGTTCAAACTCCTATTAGCAGTTTGTTTGGTTTTTCGGCGCAATTCGGCTGTTATCGCCGATGTCTGATAACGGCTTTGCGACTCCATGTTCGGTAAAATACGGTGACCGTTGGCTAAATCGTGGATTCACCGTATTTTCAGTGAAATGCAAAGCAAAAGCCAATCGCACTCAATTTCAGAGCTTTGTAAAGAGACCCTCAGATGTCAGTACTGGACTGGTTGACGCTGCTGATGCCGTACACCCGCACAGGATTGCATGGGTTAATGGGTTTCGGGCAGGCTGGCTGCGGACGGGAAGGGGCGGCTCTGCAGTATTTATTGGGATACGGCTATGGAAATTCATTGTGATGTGCAGAGGATACAGCGGACGGATTTGCATGTGTTTGTACAGCTCCATCTGATCCCATGTGCGGCTTCCTGCGATGCCGTGAACTCCACGCACTTGGAATGGAAAGCAGCGTCCACTGACAGCTGCGACGCCAAATCATAATATACTGTATATAAAGAAATCAACACACACACAATACGCAATCTGTAGGACACTGAAAAGTCTGAAAAAGCACATTTTTGGAGATTTGGTTGCTCCAGGGCAGCCATACAACGCGAAGCCCAACTCATTGTGCCCGAATCATGTGGGAGAACTCGATACGTTACTTACTTTGCATAGTCTGGAATCTCTCCAGTTTATACAATTTAAAGGGCCAGTACCACCACAAAATGAAATGTCCTTATTGTGTTTATTTGATGTTGCTGCTATCTGACATGTGCTTTGTTTTTCTTTTGTATGTTTAGTTAAGAAAATATTTTCCTCTATATGTGTCACTGGGTGCATCCATTGTGTGATATTTTCCTCTATATGTGTCACTGGGCGCATCCATTGTGTGATATTTTCCTCTATATGTGTCACTGGGCGCATCCATTGTGTGATATTTTCCTCTATATGTGTCACTGGATGCATCCATTGTGTGATATTTTCCTCTATGTGTCACTGGGTGCATCCATTGTGTGATATGTGTCACTGGGTGCATCCATTGTGTGATATTTTCCTCTGTGTCACTGGCTGCATCCATTGTGTGATATTTTCCTCTATATGTGTCACTAGGCGCATCCATTGTGTGATATTTTCCTTTATATGTGTCACTGGGTGCACCCATTGTGTGATATTTTCCTTTATATGTGTCACTGGGTGCACCCATTGTGTGATATTTTCCTGTGTCACTGGGCACATCCATTGTGTGATATTTTCCTCTATATGTGTCACTGGGTGCATCCATTGTGTGATATTTTTCTCTATGTGTCACTGGGTGCATCCATTGTGTGATATTTTCCTCTGTGTGTCACT
Source organism: Leptobrachium leishanense (assembly GCA_009667805.1). Lineage (NCBI taxonomy): Eukaryota > Metazoa > Chordata > Amphibia > Anura > Megophryidae > Leptobrachium > Leptobrachium leishanense. The sequence continues at coordinate 92,535,689 of CM019073.1, forward strand.
GGGTGCATCCATTGTGTGATATTTTGTGTTGTAAACTAGACATGTGCATTCGTTTTAGTACTAAAACGATTTAGTCCGAATTTTGGGATAATTTAGTTTTCGTATGACTCAAGAGAAACGAAACTGCTCAGTACAAAAAACGAAAGAAACTAAAATAAAAAGCACTACATTTTAGTTTCAGTCCTTTTTGTGATATTACATTGATGAGTGAAGGAGACCAGCAATGAAGAGCGCAACATCGCAACATCCGAAGTTCTGTACCCTCCACATGCCAATGCAGTAGGATGTTCTATACAGAGAGGGGCATTAATTAATGCAGGAGGATGTTCTATACATTATACAGAGAGGGGTATTAATGCAGGAGGATGTTATATGCATTATACAGAGAAAGGTATAAATTGAGGAGGATGTTCTATACAGAGAGGGACATTAATTAATTCAGGAGGATGTTCTATATATTATACAGAGAGGGGTATTAATTAATGCAGGTGGATGTTGTATACATTATACAGAGAGGGGTATTAATTAATGCAGGAGGATGTTCTAAACAATATACAGAGAGGAGCCTTTTTTTTTTTTAGCCCTTTAAATCCAGTGGCTGTGAGCGCTGAGATCGGCTGCTTGTTAAATGATCTCTCAGTGCAATCAGGGTTATTCAGAGAGCGTGAAAAGCAGGAGAATGACTGGAGAATGAAAAATTCGAGGTCAAAATAGCCAAACCAGAAAAATTCTCCCTTTCATCTCACTTTCCAAATCGGCTATTTTGACCTAGAATTTTTCATTCTCCAGTCATTCTCCTGCTTTTCACGCTCTTTGAATAACCGTGAATGTATCAGGCTCAGCTGTTACAGTAACTGACTGTAACAGCGCTCAGAGTTTCAGTAAAACAAGGAAATAATATTGTTCTAACCTCTTATATATAAAAATATTATTTACTCGTTTTACTGAAACTCTGAGCGCTGTGATGAGCAGCAGTCAGTTACTGTAACAGCTTTGCCTGACACGGGGCAGTATTACAATGTTGGTGCTAACTTAACCAGAGCTGTTGTAAACTGAAAACCTACATAGGCTATAATGGCTCTGGGAAGTTTACAACAGCTCTGGTTAAGTTGGCACCAACTATGTAATATGGCCCACATTGTGCTGAGAGTGAGAGATACTGTAACAAGCAGCGATCTCAGCCCTCTGAGGAGCCACTACAATAGTAATTGTATCCACTGGTTTTCGGATGAATGAAATTAGTTTTCATACTAAAGAACTGAAAACGAATTTCTTTAGCAACTAAATAAATTGCATTTTAGTACTAATCCATTAGTTCAAAACGAAATTTTGTGCTGTGCGCATGTCTATTGTAAACAGCCCCCCCCCCACAGTATCTTTCCATCACTTGCCAACATGCCACTGGACGAGTTAAAAACAAACAAACAACAAAACGATTGAAAGTGTCAAATTTGAAACGCTGTTTGCAAAAAAACTACTGAACGAAAATGTCTGGAATTTACACATAAGATCCAATGAAAAGGTCTGTTACAGACAAAATAAAAAATGCTATTTAAAAAATTAGATAAAAAAAATTATCGGAAAAACGTTTTGCTGAAACAAAAATCCCAAAATATGCCTAAAAAAAATAAAATAAAAGAGACTTTTTGCTGCAGATTTAAATAATAAACGGTTTATTAGATATTGGATTAAAAAAACGGGAATATTTTTAACATTGAAGCCTATGGGATTCGCCTGAATAAACCTGACGAATGAAGACACCGTACAGCAGGGCATTTCGGCAACTTTTCTCTGCTGTTCGGTATCTGTGATAGATTAACCATTGCTTCTCTATGGGGGTTTTCACTGCCCTCGAACAGGCACTGTACGTTCTGGCAATTCGCCAAAATTTGGCGAATTGCCTGCTATCTGAATAGCCGAATGGCCCTGAAATGTCACCGTAAGGGGAAATTCACTGTTCGGTGCATTTTCAGGTCAAGTGAATAACCCCAGAAAAGCTGAGATTTAGACCTATTTCTAACACAGTCAACTCACAATTTTGCGAATAACCTCGGGCAATGGCCATTATATACTTACTCCCTGCAGAGCATCCTGCCCACCTATGACTCTGCGCGTTAGAACCACACACACCGCTCTGCACACTTCACCCTCCACACAGCAGTGACACAAATTGCTCTGCGAACTTCCCGATCCCATTTCTGAGTGCAATTGATATACACATGGCTCTGCACAATAAGCCAGCACAAAGCTCTGCACGAGGCACGCTGTAACGCAGCGCAACTCACTGTGCACATACATGAGATATGATGATAATTTATGATGTCACAGGAATTCAAGGCCCGAAGAAAACGTAAAACCTGTCCTGTAATTCTGCTCAGTCATCTGAAAACATAAGAGTTACACAATGCTCTGCATGACATGCTAGCTACAGATACACATTGCTCTGCATGCCATTAACACACAGAGCTCTGCAAGACATTATAGGTTACATAAAACATTGCTTTGCGTGTCTTTAATACAGTGCTATGCGCATCATGATGATAGGCTACAGATACACATTGCTCTGCGTGCCAGTATCACAAAGTGCTCTGCATGACATGATAGCTACAGATACACATTGCTCTGCATGCCATTGATGCACAGTGCTCTGCATCATAGTAACATACAGTACTCTGCAAGACATCACAGGTGTTTTTTCATTTTGATAGTGGTTGATTTAGGTCAGGATGTGTTTTGGTTTAGTTGGCGTTTTAGGTGAGTTATTTTGGGTTTGAGGTGTTTTGCATCGGGTGTTGCTTTGTGTTAGGTGGTGATTTGGGTTAAGGTTAATTTGCGTAAGGGGTGTTGTGTGTCAGTTGTTGCTTTGGTTTAGGGGTGTTTGGTTTGGGGGTGATTTTTGATACTGGTCACTGTATGTTAGGCTAGGGTCAGACGAACGCATTTTTCGCATCGTCCGTAAAAAGTGCGTCCGAACGCATGGATGTACTTTTTCACGTAATACGCATTTCACGTAATGACTTTTTCAGTCATACGATGCGCAATTTCGGGCGTGATTTCATACGGATCCAAACCAGGAAACTTTGGGTGTCTGGACGTTATGTTGGCCGGACATGAGCAGCGTCTGACGTCTCCTAATCACGCCCACACGCCGCTATGCGGATGCAGCGCACTCTGTACGTCAGTACTAGCGGTTCGACATTCTTGCGAAAATGCATTAGTTTGCCGCTTGTGTTGCGCGGCCGAACGTTCGTGCGGCTGTACTTCGTGTGTTGGCCTGCGTTGGACGTCATTTGCTGCTACCACGGCCGTCATAAAGTGCGGGTAAACGCACGTTCGCACTGCGTTCGTCTGACCCCAGCCTTAGAGTTGCTTTGGGTTAGGGGGGTGATTTGGGTTAAGGGTGTTTGGTTTGGGGTTGATTGTTGTTAGGGTTTTTTGAATTAGTTGGTCTTTCAGGTCAGTTGTTGGCTTTGGTTTAGGGGTGTCGGGGTTCGTGTTGTTTTGTGTAAGGATCTGTTTTGGTTTAGGGCTTATTTTGGCTTCTCTCTCTCACACCTGATGCTACACACACAGCATTGTAATAAGGTCACGTGAAACAATCCAAAGATCCAGATGATGAACAATAAATAATTCCACCTGCTGGCGCCGACACGATTAGTTAACCTTCTGCCAAGGATCCATCAGTGGTGGGCGTAAACTGAAGAGCGACGCACATCAATAACAGAGACGACAGAAAAACGACTGCCTGAAACAATTAGATACAAGCTGGAATTTATGTAAACAAATTGTAACAAGAGAATCCTGCCCGGCCTCACTGACATCCAGGGGCTTTACATATTGTGTATATTGTACTCAGCTGCACAGAGAATTGTGGATTTTTGAATATCAGATCCAATGTTTATGATCACAACAATGATGCCTCATGTGATAAATGTGGTAGAATTGAATTTTCTAAAAAGATAGGCATTTGGGGTGACTAGTAATAGGCATAGGGGTGATCGGCAATGGGGTGACCGGTGATAGGCATTCAGGAGGGTTGACCGGTGTAAGGCAATGGGTTGACCGGTGATAGGTATTCAGGAGACCGGTGTAAGGCAATGGTGATAGGTATTGTCGTGACGGATGATAGACTTTCTCGTGACCGGTGATAGGCATTCTGGTTACCAGTGATAGACATGGGGTGACTGTTGATAGGCATTTGTGTGACAGGTGATTGGGCAGAATAGATGGGCCGAAAGGATCTTATCTGCTGACAGTTTCTAGGTGATAGGCTCTGGGGTGACCGGTGATAGGCTCTGGGGTGACCGGTGATAGGCTCTGGGGTGACCGGTGATAGGCTCTGGGGTGACCGGTGATAGGCTCTGGGGTGACCGGTGATAGGCTCTGGGGTGACCGGTGATAGGCTCTGGGGTGACCGGTGATAGGCTCTGGGGTGAGCGGTGATAGGAACTGGGGTGAGCGGTGATAGGAACTGGGGTGAGCGGTGATAGGCAACGGGGTGAGCGGTGATAGGCAACAGGGTGAGCGGTGATAGGCAACGGGGTGAGCGGTGATAGGCAACGGGGTGAGCGGTGATAGGCACTGGGTGAGCGGTGATAGGCACTGGGTGAGCGGTGATAGGCACGGGGTGATCAGTGATAGGCACGGGGTGATCAGTGATAGGCACGGGGTGATCAGTGATAGGAACTGGGGTGAGCAGTGATAGGAACTGGGGTGAGCAGTGATAGGCACGGGGTGATCAGTGATAGGCACTGGTTGAGCAGTGATAGGCACTGGGTGAGCAGTGATAGGCACTGGGTGAGCAGTGATAGGCACTGGGTGAGCAGTGATAGGCATTCGGGTGTTCTAAGTGTTTATCTTTGTGCAGGTAAACATGCTGCTATGGGGCGACCAAGTCAATATTTATTTATGAAGAAAGCTATGCTGGACTAGTTTGTTGATCTCTGGCTAGCCTCAAGTTAACCCCTTCACTTTCAAGATTGACTATACTCAAGCTGCAAAGCACCTCCTGGTGCCCCGATATCGTGTACCGTCGATACGGTGTTCCACAGGAGAAATGCAAAGGCATTTTGTTTATTGCAACTGAAATTTGTTTGCATTTGGGCTCCAGTACATGTCCCTATAGTTTAAGCACTGCGGGCATGATACCAGAGGTGCCAACACTTTATAAAACCAGCTGGGAATGTGTCTGAATGACATCTCCCCGGCAGATCCTGCACTGAGACATGACCTGCAGAAACTCCTTTTGGCCAGTAGATGGAGCCATCTGTCTGACATATAGGTTATTGGACTAAGGCATACACTGGGAATATTCCCAATATTTCTTACTGTATCTTTAATTTGAAATGATTTTCCAAACAAAACACTGGTTCCAGACAGTGGTTATCTGTAAAATCCCTTGGTAGTGAAGGGGTTAAGTACTCAGGTGCAATTTACATTCCTGATAAAAAATAACGTGTCAGAGAAAATGGAAACTACAGCAAAATATCTGTTTTCCTTAACCATAAAAAACAACTTGCATTATTTATTAAGAAGCGCTGATAGCTGCGATGGATCTCCTCCACTTTACCTTCACATCGGATTTAATCTGACATTTTCCGTAGAGCTGAGCACGACCTGTTTACTACAAATCATTTAATCATGTGGTTTACGCAGTGAAATCTCCTTACGTAAGTAACTCTAGCAATGGGCCTTATGGGATCCATCCTGTAAAACCCGGCATACATAATGGTGCGTGAAAATCACTGGGTTTTACTTAAGTGGTTTTGGCCATGATTCCATTGGGCCTGACCATTTAATTCATCAGGATCCCCCGCAGGACCTTATCCTGCTAAATCCAATATCACATGTATGGTAAGTGGAAGAGTCTATTAACAGCACCTCTACCACTGATAGATGGACGGAATTAATGCGATAGATGATAGCTAGATAGATATGGGATATATCTATGAGATATAGATAGAGGATAGATAGATATGGGATAGAGGATAGATAGATATGGGATAGAGGATAGATAGATATGGGATAGAGGATAGATAGATATGGGATAGAGGATCGATAGATATGGGATAGAGGATAGATAGATATGGGATAGATAGATATGGGATAGATAGATAGATATGGGATAGATAGATAGATATTGGATAGATAGATAGATATGGGATAGATAGATGAGAGGGGATTAGGGACGAGCTATTCGGTTCGGAGTTCGATTCGAACATCGCCTGTTCGCGAACTACGAACATTTCCGCGTGTTCGCCGCATGTTCGACTACAATGGACCACAATGCACTTTTTCCACTGGCCTGAAGCTTGTAATTGGCTACAGCCTGCACCTGACCACAGTTTAGGTTCAAGACAGGTGCAAGACTATGCCAATCACGGCTCAGAGTCCAGATTGGGCAAATGTCGCCCAATCATGGGCTCACAGAGCTAAGTCCCGCAGCACACTATATAAGGCGCCCCTTGCAGCCCCAGCACGTGTTTTTTCTGTTAACGTGTGTTCTCACTGCCAGTCTGCCACCAGCTATTGGGGGGGGGGGGTCTCACTTCTACTAAATATCTGGGAATTGTTCTAATATGTGTGTTCTCACTGCCAGCAACTATTTTGGGGGTCAGTCATTTATACTAAATATCTGGGAATTGTTGTAATCTGTGTGTTCTCACTCCCAGTAACTATTTTGGGGGTCAGTAATTTATACAAAATATCTGGGAATTGTGGTAATTTGTGTGTTCTCACTGCCAGCAACTATTTTGGGGGTCAGTCATTTATACTAAATATCTGGGAATTGTTGTAATCTGTGTGTTCTCACTCCCAGTAACTATTTTGGGGGTCAGTAATTTATACAAAATATCTGGGAATTGTGGTAATTTGTGTGTTCTCACTGCCAGCAACTATTTTGGGGGTCTCATTTCTACAAAATATCTGGTAATTGTTGTAATCTGTGTGTTCCTATCTGCCACCAACTATTTTGGGGGGTCAGTCATTTATACTAAATATCTGTGAATTGTTGTAATCTGTGTGTTCTCAGTCCTAGCAACTATTTTGGGGGTCAGTAATTTATACAAGATATCTGGGAATTGTTCTAATCTGTGTGTTCTCACTGCCACCCATCAGGGGGTCTCACTGATTTATAGGAGGTTTCTGGGAATTGTAATCTGTGTCTTGTCACACTGCCACCCATCAGGGGGGCTCACTGATTTATAGGAGGTTCCTGGGAATTGTAATCTGTGTCTCGTCACTGGCTGCCAGCTATCAGGGTGTCTCACTGAGTTATACCAGAGTTCTGGAAATCTTTAATCTTTATACCAGAGTTGAATCAGAGTTCTGCATATCTCCAATTTTTATAACAGAGTTGAATCAGAGTTCTGTATATCTTTATGCTATATATATATATCACTCACCATGTCAGAAAGACCAAAAAGGACAGGCAGACGCTCCCAGACACAGATAAGAGGGCAAGCAGCCTCTGTGTCGGGAGGCTGTGCCTCTGGTCGTGGTGGACGTGGTGCATCCTCTGCAGGGGCACGCTTGTCCTTTCTAACTGGTGCTGGCCGTCTTAAGCAGCAGCAACATACAGAGGATTTGGTGGATTGGCTAACCAGGCCATCCTCATCCTCCGAGTCCTCTGCCAGCCAGGCTTGTAGTGCTTTACAGTCCACCTCAGCTGCCAAAGCATCTAATGCATCCTCCATGTCCACAGCTACTCTTGCCATAGCCTCACTATCACACACGGAGGAGTCAGCTGAATTGTTTGAATACAATTACAGTAGCATGCTGCTTGAGGATGCGCAGCAACTACAGTGCTCTGATTCAATCTCTGAGGTTGAGGAAGGGAATATAATCAACCTAGAGGAAGGGGGTGCCAGTGATGACACACAAATAACTGGCACTCATGTTGCCCCAGCAGCTGCAGCATACTGCCAAGTTGGCTCCAGTGACGAGGAGATAGAGGGTGATGACAATGATGAAGAGGTCACTGACTCCACCTGGGTGCCTGATCAAACAGAGGAGTCAAGGGAGGAGGAGGCACAACAAACACGAGGCACAACGTCCTCTATGACCAACCGTAGCACTAGCCAGTCCAAGGCATCAGATGTCAGAGCTGCTCAGGTGCAGAGCGCTGTTGTCTCAAAGCACACATCCAGGAACTCTGCTGTCTGGGAGTTCTTTAATAAATGTGCAGCAGACCGCACCGTTGCTATTTGTAATCTATGTCAGATGAGGATCAAGCATGGGAAAGACACCGGACGCTTGAGTACCACGTGCTTGAGGCGACATATGACCACCTGCCATGCTTCCCGTTGGCACACCACTTTGCGTAGATCCTCCTCCTCACCTGTCTCTACCCCCACTATATGTCCTGCCATGTCATTGACTCCAACCTCCACTGACAGGGATGATGCTACAGTAATGGATGTACCAGGTCCTTCCTCACAATGTGACAGCATCCCATCAGCTGAAGATTTACACAGTCAGATTACGTTGCCCCAGCTGCTGCAGCGTAATAAAAAATATAGTTCCAACCATCCCCAAGCACAGAGTCTAAATGCCAGCTTAGCAAAATTACTCGCAGTATAGCTGCTGCCTTTCCAGCTGGTGGACTCTGCTCCCTTCCGTGAATTTGCTGAATGTGCTGTACCACAGTGGCAGGTTCCAAAACGCCATTTCTTTTTCACAGAAAGCCATTCCAGCACTATACCAGCACGTGAAAGAAAACGTTATGGAGTCATTGGGAAAGGCAGTGAGCAGCAAGGTGCACGTGACTTTAGACACGTGGTCCAGCAAGCATGGACATGGCCGTTACATTTCCTTCACGGCAAACTGGGTAACTGATTGCAGCTGGGAGGGATCCAAGACGGGGCTCTGTGCTGGAGCTTGTTCATCCACCATGCCTCCAGAAAGCTGCTTGTATGAGGTCTGTCTGCTCCACCACCACCTCTCTCTCTTCCTCCTCCTCCTTCTCCGTCTCTGGCGAAGTGGCAGTTAAACCGACGCGTGACAGGGGCTACGCAATGGCTCAAGCAAAAAGATGCCATACTGTGCTTGAGCTGGTTTGTTTAGGGGGCAGGAGCCACACCGGGCCAGAAATTCTGTCAGCTCTGCAGAGGCACCATGCCAGCTGGGAATGGTCGTTTGATAATGGCAGCAACCTTCTCTCCACCCTACGCCTGGGTAAGTTGACGCATGTACCATGCCTAGCACACATCCTAAATCTGGTGGTACAACGTTTCCTAACCAGGTACCCAGGGCTGGCAGAGCTTCTCAGCCAGGCCAGAAAAGTTTGCAGCCACTTCAGATGGTCATTCCCAGCAAGTGTTCGCCTGGGAGAAATTCAAAGAGAATTCCACCTTCCTACAAACCGTCTGATCTGTGACATGCCCACCAGGTGGAACTCGACATTAGCAATGCTGCAGCATCTGCACAAGCAGCAGAGGGCCATCATTGAGTACCGGTGTGAGTATGGCACAAGGACAGGTTCAGGTCAACTTGTTCTCCCCCCCCACAGTGGCTGATGATCAAGGATGTATCCACTGTACTGTCGCCATTTGAGGAGGCAATGAGGATGGTGAGCAGGGACAGTGCATGCATCAATGACACAATTCCTTTAGTGTTCCTGCTGGAGCACACTCTGCGGGGAATTATAGATGTGGCACTAGAGGCAGAGCAACAGGAGGAAGAGGAGGCCTTCCCTAGCTCTCAGGGCCCCAGTCTTTACGCAGACAGCATTCCTGCGGATCCTCAGATCAGACAGGAGGAGGATGAGGAGGAGGAATATTTAAGTAGTGTGGGCATTGAAGGTGGGGATTCCTCAAGGGAGGGTTTTGTGTGCCCAGAAACCCAAGGACTAGTACGTGGCTGGGAGGAGGAAGTGCACATGATGGGGTCATCCTCCTCACTGACCAGGTAAAGGACCCCAGGATTCGTGCTATCAAGGAGAGGGATCATTACTGGTTGGCAAGCCTTCTTGATCCACGATACAAGGGTAAAGTTGCAGAGCTCATCCTGCCCTCACAGAGGGAGGACAGGATGAAAAAACTTGAGGACGCTCTAAAGCGACACTTGTGTAACACCTTTCCAGGCACTGGTAGGTTACCAAGTAATGACAAAGGTGCTTCTGAGGCTGCGGTTGATCAGAGGAAGAGTGATGAAAGGGGCCGCTTGACTGATGCCTTTTCCAATTTTTTTAGTCCACGACGCCCAGGGACGTCAAATGTAGGCACCCATTGCCAGCGTCTTCACCATATGGTGCAGGACTACCTAGGGGCAAGGGCAGACCTGGATACCTTTCCAGCAGATGATCCACTGGCTTACTGGGTGTTGAGATTGGATCACTGGCCAGAACTTAGCCAATATGCTATGCAGCTACTAGGTTGCCCCACATCCAGCGTGCTTTCTGAAAGGACGTCCAGTGCCGCTGGAGGTTTTGTCACAGACAAAAGAGTGCGTCTGTCCACCGACTCTGTAGACCGGCTGACATTTATAAAAATGAATCAGTCCTGGATCAGCAGCTATCAATCCCCTGGTGCTGACGTAACTGAATAAATCGGGGATCTCTTCTCTATTCACAAAACCTCCACCACTGCACTCTTCCACAATACCACAAAGGGGTTACGGTGTGAAGGCACTTGCTGCCACCAAATGCACAATATTTGGGTGCACTGACGCCTTTACCAGATTCATATCTTTTTAATATAGGACCGCATGGTCCAACCCTGCACTTTTCCACAATACCACAAAAGGGTTACGGTGTGACGGCACTGTTGCCGACACTAAAGGCCCAATTTTAAAGCACCTATTGTTACTTTCATCCAAAGCCTGCATAAGTTTCACCATAGTTTAGCCAAAAAAAATCACTAAACTTGTTCTGTGTGTCCTAAAATGTCTTTTCATACATTCTGCCGCCCCAAGCAGTTGTTTATGAATAGATTAAAGGAAAACCATTTACCGTCATTTGAAACGTCATTTTTTTGTTTTTAAAGGTTTCTATACATCCTAGAAAACCGCCACTTCATGGGCAGGTTATGGGGACCTCCTAGGCACGATATTTGAAGGAATTTTTCTTTTTTTTTTTTAACCCTTATTTCATGGAAAACTCACTGTTCCTTTAAAAACTTTTCTTTTTAAACTTTTTGTCCTTGTTTCCTGTCCCCCAGGGCACTACCCGGACCCCCATACACCTTTTATGGCAAATATCTTGCATATATGCTCTCTTGGAGGGCACTCTAAAAATCGAACTTTTGAGTCCCATTGACTTGGATTGAGTTCGGTTCGTGTTCGGGTTCGAACTCGAACTTTTGAAATTGTTCGAATTCGGATGCGAACCGAACACGGGGGTGTTCGGCTCATCACTATAGGGGATTGATAGATAGATGACAGGAGATAGATATGTACATACTGAAAAAGTGGTGTCGCGCCCCATGCCCACCAGGGCACCTGCAACGACCAGGAGTAACCCAGTTTATGTATAAAACATAAGAAAAAAAAAGTGTGATCTCCATGTTAAACAAAACACAGAGGTTTTGGTTTACTTGAATGGCCATTGAAGTGTAAGCTCACCTGCTACATCAAGGCACCTCTAGTAAGGGGAGTCCTACCTAATGAAACCAGAAGCCGCTCCTCTGAGCAACTGCACACTCTAATGATGCTTCTCAGCTAAGAGACAAGAGAGATAGATGGATGGAAGATAGATATGGATACAGATACACGGATTGATGCAAAAATAGATAGATGAATGGAGAGATACGGATGGATTGATACATAAATTACTAGATACATGAACAGGCAGATAATAGATTTAGATGTACAGTCCGAATGATAGCAAGATAGATAGATAATAAATATATATAGAGCGATAGAAGGATGGATGGACGGAAGGGCAGACAGACAGGCAGAGGGATAGATAGATAGACAGAAGGATGAATGGGCGGACAGACAGAGGGATAGACAAATTGATAGATAGACAGAAGGATGAATGGGCGGACAGACAGAGGGATAGACAGAAGGATGGATGGACGGAAGGGCGGACAGACAGATGGATAGATGGGTGGACAGACAGAAGGATGGACGGACGGAAGGGCGAACAGACGGATAGAGGGATAGATAGAAGAATGGACGGATGGAAACCCAGACAGATGGATAGATAGATGGGTGGACAGACAGAAGGATGGACGGACGGAAGGGCGAACAGACGGATAGAGGGATAGATAGAAGAATGGACGGATGGAAACCCAGACAGATGGATAGACAGATAGAAACATGGACGGACAGACAGAGGGTCAGACAGATATTCTTTTCCTTAACGGGATTAGCACCTCCAATCATATTCTATTCCCTCATCTCTGATCATTCATCCCCATAAAACGCTCTCAGTCTATATGTGCCATATTTCTGGTTTCCCGACCCATCACAAAAAACTGAGATTGTGCCGAGTGAAAACCTCCTACATCCAGGTGCCTCGTCACACTCTGTGTATAAAAAAGAGAAAATACATGGCTTCAGCTATCCTGCGCAGCCAATCGCCTGTGATATAACCGCGGCCCTGTGATTGCGCCGCGCACAATGCCTGACTCATCTCCCATTGTATGCAGGACTAAAGATATCTCAACCTCAACGTAGCCGCCATCAGAACGGGGAAAATAAAACCCCCGGCAAATGGAATGCTTTCCAAACGTGCTGGAAAATAAATGTACATCCATCACTGTAAGTTATGTTAAACAAATGATTACATCTCTTTCTATTACACTCCAGCACTTTCCCTGCATACGAGAACACCAGTTACCGCACGCGGGTGTCTATATTTATCTGTATGAATGATTCAGAGCTGAATGTCCCTTTTTTTTTTCACGCGCCGAGCATTTTCATCACAGATACAGCTATTTAAAAATTACACGAAACCTGCGCTGATTAATACGACGGAGCGTATCGAGCAACCGTTCGCCGCGGCGGAATGCTTCAGCGCGCTTTTAATTCCGTTGATGACCTTGACAACCCAGAGATCTTCTCAAGGAGAAAAGGGCTCGGCTGCGGATCTAATGGATGAGTCGGTGATACGAAGTAACGCGGTGTAAAATATATATATATATTTTTTTAAACAGACAAAAGTTTCTTTTTTTTTTTTTAATTAAAAGGAAAATCCACGATGGAAAAGTAAATCTCGGCTTTGACAGCTCCTTCTGTTCTCAAATTACAGAAGGATGTTTTTCAGGGAGCTTTGAATCCGACGGAGAATTTTATGCAAAAATGACACATTTTAGGCAAAAGAAGACAAATCGAAGGAATAGCGGAGCTTTTAACTCCTTCAATACCAAGTTGCTTTCCATAAATCCACTGCAACAACCCAGTGGAGTTATGGACAATAAATTTGCATTATACCTATATTGAAACTGTGCTTTAATTATAATTTCAAGTATCAAAAGCACATTTTCAAATGTATGCATTATCTGACAGGCAGATGGCACCACCTGCTGGCCAAATAGCACTATTACATCTCCACAGCACAACTTGGGATCTGTTTTTTTTTTTTCTTTCTTGCAAAATATAAAGAAAGTCAAACTGTTTAAACTGTTTTTGCACCTAGGGTATCATGTTCAAGGTGCTGAAATGTTGGGGGCACATTGTGAAGGGCATTTGGAAAAGTCTAAATTCCTTTGCATTGCTCCAGTGTTAACCAACATAAAGTATACATCATGTCACTATGCAAATCAAATTCTGTTGCCGTAGATAAGTCTATTGTGCATATGGACAGAATTCTGTATAATATATAGATATATATATATCTATATATTATTTAATATTTATTCATTCATATTTTTTGTTTGTGTTTAGTGAAATCAACTCATTGAGGGTTATTCAGGAAGCACCAAAATTTCAGTGCTTTGTCATTCGGTGGGCTTCGGCGATTCCAGTTCCGAGACCCTGTAGGAAATTCACTATTCACCGCAGGATCCCTGAAGTGCGCCAAAACATACAGGGTTATTCAAAGAGAATCAAAAAGCCACCGCACGTTCGGTGACCTTTCATTCTCTTCAATTCGAGGCGATTTGGCGATCTCATTTCGGCGACCCTGCGGTGTATTCAGCAAGCACCACAGGGATGCCGTAATGCAGGGAAAAGTCGCCGCAAACCCACCGAAAACTCACTGCAAAACGAGGGCGAACGCACACCGAAAGCCGCAAAAACATCTGGATTAACCCCACCGAACACGCCGTAGAAACCCGAGCAGCCGCCGATCACAGCGCAGAGCAGCCGCCGGAAAAAGCCGACACCGCAGACGAAGGAGGTGAAGAAAAAAAAAAAAAAAGTGCGCTTGAATGCTTGAAAAGTGAAGCAAACTACTGAGCGAAAATGTCTGAAATTCACAATGAGGTCCAATGAATAATTAAAAGGGCTGTTAGAAAAAAAAATGTTTGCAAAAAAATCCCAAAAATGCCTAAAAGATCCTACAAAATCTATAAATAGACTTTTTACTGCTGAATAAAATAATAAACGGTTTATTAGATATTGGATTAAAACGGGAATATTTCTAACATTGAAGCCTATGGGATTCGCCTGAATAAACCTGCCGAATTAAACCACCGAATGGAAGAGCATTTCGGGAACTTTTCACTGCTGGGTTTTGCTCTCTGAGGAGCCAAATCATTGCTTCTCTATGGGTATTCACTGCCCTCGAACAGGCATCGCACGTGCAGGCAATTCGCCAACATTTGGCGAACTGCCTGCTCTCTGGATAGCCGAATGGCCAAGAAAGGTAACCGAACGCTGATTTTCAGTGTTCGGTTACCTTTCGGCAACCATTTGGATCTCTTTGAATAACCCTGTTTGAGTCGCCAAAGACCGCCGCCGATAAACCACCGATCAGCCCACCAAATGCCGCAGATCAGCCTTAACACCACAGATCAGCCCACCAAATGCCGCAGATCAGCCCAAAGACCGCAGATCTGCCCACCAAATGCCGCAGAAGACCGCAGATCAGCCCACCAAATGCCGCAGAAGACCGCAGATCAGCCCACCAAACGTTGCTGAAGAGCAACATCAAACTGACTGCCGAACGCTGCCAACCTACAGAAAAAAAACAAAAAAGAAACGAACTCTGCTATTCTTTAAAAAGGTGTTTAAAACAATAAAGATGAATGAAAATGTGTGAATTTTTTTTAAAAAAAGGGTCCTATAAAAAAATAACATGACGGTCTGTTACAGAATAATAAAAATTGGGAATCAAGAATTTCTCCTAAAAGAAAAAAAAAGCCTTTTTGCAGAAAAATAAAATTATAAACCTATGAATAAAAAAAAAGGATAATATTTTTTCACATCTAATCCTACAGGATTCGCCTGTTGAAATTAAACCAAAAATCAGGGCATTTCACTGACATTTCGGTGCAGTTTGGCGTTCTCTGAATAGATTAACAATTGCTTCTGTATGGGACTATTTCACTGCCGCCGAAGATTGCCGAATTACTGCAAACTGCACTGTATTTCACCAGTATTTGGCGAATTCACAGCTTTGTGAATAGATGATCTGCCATGAAATTGCACTGTACGGGGAAATTCATTGTTCGGTGTAATTCGGTGGCAAGTTCGCCGCTTAGTGAATAAGGCTAGGGTCAAACAAACGCATTTTTTGCGTCGACCGTAAAAAAAGTGCGTCCGAACGCATTTACGTATTTTTTAACGGTGGACGCGATAGCGGTCATACGATGCGCATTTTCGTGCGTGTTTTTTTACGGATCATCAATAAAACACTTTTTGCGTCTGGACGTTATGTTGGCCGGACATTATCAGCGTCTGACGTTTCCTAATCACGCACACACGCCGCTAGCGGACGCAGCGCACTCTGTACGTCAGTACTAGCGGTTCGACGTTCTCGAAGAAATGCGTTAGTTTGCCGTTTGCGTTGCACGGTCAGACTTTCGTGTGACCGTACTTCGTATATTGCCCGACATTGGCCGTCATTTGCTGCTACTGCGGCCGTGATTAAGTGCGCCTAAATGCACGTTAAAAATGCGTTCGTCTGACCCCAGCCTTACTCCTTAAATGTAAATGCTGTTTATTTTTTAAAACACTTTTTCCTGCGCTAAGATCATCAGTCCCAATTAATCTCTGGTGCCGCCGTCGCAGTTTGGGGAAGTGATCGATAAATGGGAGACACGGGTTGGTCGTAAATGTGTCGTTTTTAATCTTTAGACATAGTGAATGGATATAATGTGTTCTTTGGTTTAAATTCCTTTTAAATCTCTCTTTGATTAGGGTCTATACAGGGTCTTATACGCGGCATATAAATACCTACACGATTATGAGACCTCTCGCATCGCATTTAGTATAGTATGACGGATGATACAGCTCGCGCTTTATGACACGTCTTATTTACAAGGGATTAGAGGCTGAGATTCAGAGGCTCATCCAGAAACGGACGTGAAAACTGAAGAAATCAAACCAGTGAGTGTCATCCTCCTTCCAGACAGCTTGGTTTCCTCATGGAGTGCCGGGGACTAAAGGGGCGAGATCACAAATATCAGAACATATTGTCCGTGCAACGTGGAGGCCACCATCCTCCTACCAGACATGTAACATGAGACTATCCAAAAATACACATATATATATATATATATATGAATAATTAAGGCTTATCATTAAGGATTAATGGTGAAACGCATCAAATGATCAATGCTCTTCTCCCGAATATATATATATATCATAGGTTTTTTTATAGAAATGATGCCAACTGGTGGCGAAGGAAAACAAGGTCAGCAAAATGTTACCTCAACTTTGATAGTGAAAGGGTTAATAACCTGAAGTATATGCGCTATAAAGGGTTAATGGTAAAATGCGCCGGCCCTAAAAGTCAAATAATTATCATAAAATTGTGGGATAAAAATATGGAAATCCTCCTCAGTTGGGGCCGTCAGGTGAACGCTGATTAAATGTCACCGAATTGTAATGCGTGCGCCGTGTGTTACATTGTCTGCATAGGGTGTCCATTCTGAGAACAGATTTTTTGATGAGGATGAATGTCGCAGTTCAGTGTCTGGGTTTTTGCGTTTTTGTCACATTTCAGTGACTGGGACAAACGTAATGGGCCATCAATGTCTGGTGTCTGTGCCACCCCGCTGTGTGCTCCGTATGGCCCATTGGTCTGCCATGTCTGGATGTCAGTGCGCAGAGCGGAATATCTAAGAGGTGCCAGTTTTATTTCTCCACGGCCATCGGTCATTCTCTGCCTGTGTCGCTGCATGATGGGAGCCTGCTGAAGCAGACTATATTAAAAGGGACACTGACATGAAAAAGTCACGTATTCATTTTTATCAAACAATCCCTGTGAGTTAGTAAATGTATTTCCGCTGTTCTACTTTATTTTTTATTCATATTCGCATTGATGCCGATTCTCACTGATTATGTATCTGTGTGTGTATGTATGTATGTATGTATCTATGTATGTATCCATCTATGTATATATTTACAGTCAGGTCCAGAAATATTGTGACATCGACACAATGCTAACATCTTTGCACCACAATGGAGTTGGAATGAAACAAACACAATGTGCTTTAACTGCAGACTGTCAGCTTTAATTTGAGGGTATGTACATCCAACTCAGGTGAACGGTGTAGGATTTACAGCAGTTTGCAGATGTGCCTCCCACTTGTTAAGGGACCAAAAGTAATGGGACAATTGGCTTCTCAGCTGTTCCATGGCCAGGTGTGTGATATTCCCTCATTACCCCAATTACAATGTGTAGATAAAAGGCCCAGAGTTCATTTCAAGTGTGCTATTTGCATTTGGAACCTGTTGCTGTCAACTCTCAAGATGAGATCCAAAGAGCTGTCACTATCAGTGAAGCAAGCCATCATTAGGCTGAAGAAACAAAACAAACCCATCAGAGAGATAGCAAGAACATTAGGCATGGCCAAAACAACTGTTTGGAACATTCTCAAAAAGAAGGAACGCACTGGTGAGCTCAGCAACACCAAAAGACCCGGGAGACTACGGAAAACGACTGTGGTGGATGACCGAAGAATTCTTTCCCTGGTGAAGAAAACACCCTTCACAACAGTTGGCCAGATCAAGAACACTCTCCAGGAGGTAGGTGTATGTGTGTCAAAGCCAAAGATGATAGAATTGTGTCGTTGTCCCAATATATCTGGACCTGACTGTGTCTGTATCCATCTATGTATCTATGGATATATTTATGTACAAAACACCAAGAAAGAGCACTCCATATTACTGACCACCTTCTGCCATCATTTTCTGTGAAAAAAACAGTTTTAAAAATGCTCAAAAAATCTGACTGAGGTAAAATGATGGGTTTCAGTTCAAAGTTATGATCATAATTTGCTTTTGCCTGTCGAAGTCGCCAATGTACCCCATCTTTGACAGGTCCTATCTAACTTGACCAAGTCCGCACTTACAGGATCAACTCACCCTGGAGCTCCCTGGCAGCTCGAGGTCTTCATAGGTTGCCATGGTGGAGCACCTTGGTATGCACCCCTCCCTGTTCACAGGTGCTCCACCATGGCAGCCTATAAAGGCCTCGAGCAGCCGGGGAGCTCCAGGGTGAGTTGATCCTGTAAGTGCAGACTCGGTGAAGTTACATAGGACCTGTCAAAGATGGGGTACATTGGCGACTGTGACAGGCTTAAGCAAATGATGATCATAACTTTGTGAACTGAATCCCCATCATTTTAGCAGTGATATTCTTGTCCAGTGATTATATCACAGTATGTGTGTATGTGTGTGTGTGTATGTGTGTATGTGTGTGTATGTGTGTATGTGTGTGTATGTGTGTGTGTGTGTATGTGTCAGTCAATCTTTATCCCCTACCCTTTGGTTTTATGAAACTAAATCAAGAAGTCCCAGATTAACATAGGCATTAATGTAACTGCATCTTTAAAACTCATGACCCAAAATAGGCCAATGACTTGCCTTCAATCTTGAGAAAGAAACCAAGGGGGAATGAGAGGTATAGAGCTAAAAAGAGTGGCGCAGTCTGGTTGTGAGGGATGGACCAGAGGCACCATGGGGAAAAGAGAACTACTGGGGAATAGGAGGAAGAAGAGACAATAGACAAGATAGAGTTGATAGGGATGGGCCACAGGCACAAAGTGGGCAAGGGTGAAGGGCATAGGAACAATGGTGGGTGAGGGGGATAAGAAAGAGATACAGTAGGTTTTTAATGGACCCTTCCAAGCACAAAGGAGTAAAGAGTGATGGAGCAGAGACACAATGGGATTGAGAAGGATGGGTCGAAGAGCAGCAACAAACACTATATATAAGATCAGGGCCGGACTGGCCTACCGGGAAACCGCAATAAGATGATGAGTCTGCAAGATAGGTCAACAGCCAATGCGATGAGTCCAACAGTATGGATGTGAATAGGATAAGAGTCAATCGGAATCGTGACACATCGCCAAACCCACCTCCTCACAGTTGTTGGAGAAACATGTGTAAGAGCTGATCGGACTGAAAATGGAGGCAGTCGGTGGCTTTTGATTTTGCCCATTGCAATCTATTACAAGCCAGAATTCCACAGGGACAAATTACAATTACACACAGAAAACAGCTGCAATTAAAATTCACTGAAGAGCTGGGACGTTCTCTGTAATTATCTTGGGAGGAGACACGCGACTGTTCAGAACTTTTTACCTTCCGATGTTTTTCTGGTCAATAAACAGAATTGAATGCCAAACCTCAAAAAGTTTCCGCATTCTCAGGTGTTCTGCCGAGGAGAGAGATCATCGCTCTTCAAACAGATACACAGTTAACAAATTTATTTTAAGAAAAACGTAGAAAACAAACGAAAATCGCTGGAGTCCGGTCATGATGCCAATGGCGCTTCGAAAACATTTTGCGACACTGCAGAAGAACCGTTAGCTCTGCCATGAGATAACGTGCTGTTTCAAGTAGACAGAGCCATACGTGGGACAGAAAATTGCTGTTTAATCTGTAAACGCAAAATATAATTACGCGGAATGTTGAAAGACTCCCTGCGATGCAACAAAAACAAGCAAAGTAAAGGCCAGCTGTTTGATGGCAGATGTAAGGTAGAGAGGCTTTTATACAGAGACGGAATGGTTTGATGACAACAGCCTTTAAGTCTCAATGCTTTTCAGAAGACTGTAAGACTCTGTCCTCACATCCAGTATCTGCCTTTTCCATGCTTTCTCATTGGCTACACTATACCTCATTGCCATAGTCTCCTACGAGTTCTACCTGCAAACCCCAATGCGTATCTTCTTTGCCACGAAGGACAGCCAGCTCGAAAGTTCATCGAAAAGCCTTGGAAAAGTGTAATGCTATACTGGGCTATCCAGGGCTCCGAGCACTATAGGAGGTTCTCTGTATTTGTATACTAGAATTAGGGAGGCCTGAGACCTCAGGTCCCTCTTCTCATAAGAAAAAAATCCAGAAATTACCCAAATTACACACATGGCATTCTGACAAGAAGTGATTATGTGAATGTAGAAGTGTATTTACGTGGATTGTCACTATAAATGTGAGTTTCATTTGCAAGCTGACATTCCAAGTCACGTGAGGCCCTAGTGGGAGCAAAGGTCTTAGGCAGCCGCCTACTGTACCTAATTATCAATTCAACAGCATAAACAGTAGGTACACGCTCATCACGTCTTTCTATAATATTCCTCGGCTGCTCAGGGGACCAGAGGAAGCCACAAACCTGCAAGTAAAAGAAAAGAACTGGGCATTCTAGGCTTGGAAAAGGCTGGTCATGCAGGCCAAAATGTTGTTGCCACTGCTGAGTGCTTAATAAACATAGTCTTGTCATCGTCTTGTAGTGCTGGGTTCCACTGTTTTCTTCAATTATAGATTAAACTCTGCTGCCACAGTGGGTACATGCCGTAGACCCAGTCTATGGAGAGTTGACTCCAGGGTGGTTACTTTGAGGTACGTTATATGTGACTATGTTGTGGATGATTGTTCTTTGAACAAGACGTATTATGTTTATGTTGACCACTTGGTTTATAAAACAGTGTGCTAGGTCGAACGTGTAATCTGATGACGTCCGTGGCCACATGTTGTGGACAGGACCCGGAAAGTATTGGTGGAATCGTTAATGTCTATAGAATAAGGAGCAAGGAGGAAAGTATGGAGAGAGGACAAGTGGACTGTAATGAGGTGGCGAGATGAGGTTAGGGAATGATAGGTCGGTAGATGGTAAATGTGAGAGGAACTTGAGAGGATGAAACTGTAGACAGATGTGAGGAGACTAAGTACAGAACTGCAGAGGTGGCAGAAGGTGTGTAGGTAAGCCCTATGAAAGAAGGCGAGAGAGACAGGCAACAGATAAAGGAGAAATTGAGCAGCAAGGAGTCGGTTTCTTCAATTAGTCTTCCTGCGTGTCCACCTAACAGATGGATATTCTTGTAATGTTCAATCATACTTAAAAAATATTCTATCTACCACCAACTGCATCAAGATTTTGCCAAATAATGACATTTTTCAGCTGTTTCATTCAATAACAGGACAGTTTGGGCCATATTACATTCTCTGCGCAAATGCGCTCACGCAGCGCAATTTTTTCTGCTCACATTGTCCAGCGTTATCGCGCGAAAATTAACGTGATATTCGGATCCGAACGCATTTTCTCATCCGTCAAAAAATAACGTTAATAAAAAAAACGTGAAAAATGCAGTGTAATATTCGCGCAGTAACGTTGCGCATGTAAATCAGTGCGCGGACTGTTTTTTTCGTGGGATTCAGCCAATCAGAATTAAGAACCTTAAATCGACATCAATTCACCTTAATTGACTAACGGTTTTGCGCCTGTCAAAATAAATGTGAGTATACATGCTGCAGTAATAAAACAAATATGCACAAATTCACAATTCTTTTTGTTTGGGTATGTGTAGAATGTGTAACTATACAGTGCTGTATTTTTTTTTCGTGCTGGTGTTTTTCGTTTCGGCCAGAACGTTCAGATTTGCGGTTACCACCAGCTTTTCAAAGACGTTAAAATTATGCGCGCAAACATCGTTCGTAGGAAGTTGCGCATCGATTGAAATACCATCCGCTTAACGCATTTGCGCTCACAATGTTAAGTATAGGATGCGCACAGTTCATCACGCTCGCGCAAGTCCATCCGCGTCAAATAACGCGCATCGTTTGCACGAACGTTGAAATACGACGTTCTGCGCAAATGGTTTTGTCCTTGCGCAAATGCGCATTTGCGTGCGCGCAAAACCAATGCGCGAGGAATGTAATATGGCCCTTTATGTTTTATTATTTGCTGTCCCTCCTCCTTTGTCTGTCTGCAAACTCACTCTGTTTTCCCCATTCGCCTCAAAGCCAACCCAAACCCGATAGCAGAAACTCTCTCTTCCGGTAACATGATCCAGGCAAATAAGGAGGAACATAGAGCACAGATCCAGAGGTCAGTGAAGCCTCAGGAGGCAGAAATTAAGTAAATGGTTTCAATTCCTAATTAAAAATACTTTTTCCAGACTGTATTTATTGAAAACTGCATTTAAAGTCACTAGAATGACCCATTGCTCGTTAATTTGTATTGACCTGATCTTCAGACATTTGTTGCCAAACTTCCATCGCTTGTTTTGGGCTGGTATGCAATGAGAATAGGTTTCTTCTGTGAGATTCTCCGAGATTATATTGTTGTTTTGGAAATATCGGCCGATTCAGTTGGACTAATTCACCTTGAGCCGATATTCAAATAACACCAGTGGTCCAAAAAAAAAAAAAAAAAAAGCTGGCCGGTAAAACAGCCGAAAATTCTTATTTTTGGTCAGTACCACCCAGATTTGTTCCTCTAAAAATGACTGCTATAAATCTCTGATTTGTATAAAATGATCTCAGTCTGCTTCCCTCTATTTCCCTGCCTTAAAACCCTTTTATCAACACCGATCAGCATTTGTAATTCTTTTGGAAATTGTCAAATTGATACAGTAAATTTGAATTGAATCTGTACGGCCGATATTTCCATTAAAAGAATAACTGCAGGAGTCGATGTTCGATCAGAATTTTTATCATGACTTGGAACGCCAGTAAACCCACATTTGAATCATCCAATGCAAAAAATTGCCGAACATCGGCTGAAAAAGGTCCCTATTTCGGCCATCAAGCCAAATTAAATCGAGCCCTTAGTTCAGACTAGTCTACCTACTATACTTCTTGACCCCTAGGGATGTGCATGACAGAAAAAGGAGTTTTGTTTAGTTTAGTTTCGTTACGTTTTTAAATCATTTCGTTTTCTGAATTTCGTAATGAATTTCGTTTTGTATGGATCGATTTGAAATTTCAAATCGATTTTGAATTTCATATATCAATTCGATAGTTGATATCAATTCAAATTTTGGATCACTAAATAAAACCACAATTAATCAAATTTTGCTGTTAAAAAAAAGCTAGGGTTAAATTTCAAGCTGTGTCACAGATTTAGTATTTGAGTCAAATTAAACAGTGAAACAAAATTATTTTGTTTCATAAAGTTGTTTGCTGATTATTACTTGTATTGTAAGTTAAGATCAATTCGATAGTTGATATCAATTTGATAGTTCATTTCAAATTCAATAGTTGATATCAGTTATTCAAATTTTCCTTTTATGATGATGACACAATGTAAAACTAAATAAATTCGTTATATACCATTTAGTTTCGAATTCATATCATATAGATTCGTTATTCGGAAGTACTTCCGAAATATGAATTATCAAATTCCGTTCCAAATTCTGAATTTTTCCGAAACAAATGCACATCTCTATTGACCCCCTCTGCGGTCATATTCCTTATGTGTCCTCACCAAACCCTAGTTCTTTTTCTCTGTCACTAGCCTAAACATCATTCTCTCTTGAGTCTTCCAAGGATCCGAAACCAACCCTGGATCATGCGCTATGAAGAGCACTACCTCTCATTGACTTATTTGGTCTACGGTTGGGTAAGTGAAACGTCCGATCAAAGAGGATTTCAAGATGGCAGCTCTGGTGGTCCATGGGTAAGCCTGGAGATGGCCTGGAAAAAGAGATTTACGGAAATGTCTACATTGCATAATGACGCGCTGAAAGATTTTAAGAGTTTGAAGAATAATATAACATTCTGACAGTTTTCCTTTGAGGAGAACATTTAATCTATAAATTTGCTGGTGATTTTGATTGCATGACTTAATATACCAGACGTTGATGTCGCTGTCTGCTCATTTCGGGATGACAGTTCCTCTTCATGAAGTCCATATGTATGCATACAAATGTGAATATTATCGCCTCTCCTGTTCGGAAAAGGTCTGATCCTGGGAGCTTACAGTTTAAAGAGGTTAAGTTTTGTGTCACCGCGTGTCATTCTGGCAATCTTATTTTTGCGATGTGGATGCAGGAGCTTCGCCGAACAGAGTTTTGTGCTGATGAGGTAATGACGAAGAATAAATTAGGTTAAGTCTCACACCACATGCAAATTTCGTCTCGTTCTACCACAATCAGAGACGAGCTGTGGATCCGCAATATCGTTTCAGACAGGTTAAGCTGTTTTCACGTCGAGATGTAACAGTCTGATGATGTGATGTTAACCCTCTCATCACTTTACTGGCATCAATAAGGTGGAACAACAGCCATGGGATAATTACACCATGTTTTAGAGGAGTTATACACCACAGAATCAGGAAGCATAAAAATCGAAAGGATCCTTATAGAGGTTACTCAGTAAGCAATGTTCTTTCATTGAAAGAATGGTGGATTTAATCTGGTGAACTTCAGGGAACTTCAGTGGATCATGATCGGTGCAACTGTGGGGAATTCACTATTTCGGCAACTGCCACTGTAGTTCTCTGGAGTTTTCACCTTTTTTTCTATAGCAGCTGCTGCCAAGGTTGTCTAGCTTAGTTCTCAGCATGGTTTTCAATGGGGTTTCCACTGGTGGTTAGCGTAGATTTCACCATAGTTACTGCCAGTGTTTAGACAGATTTCACCATAGTTACTGCCAGTGTTTAGACAGATTTCACCATAGTTTGCACCGGCAGTTAGCGTAGATTTTACCGTAGTTTCCATCAAAAGTTAGCAAAGATTTCAATTTAGTTTCCGCCACTAGTTAGTGTAGATGTCACCATGTTTTCCGCCACTAGTTAGTGTAGATTTCACCATGTTTTCCACCAGTAGTTAGCATAGATTTCACCATAGTTTCCACCAGTAGTTAGGGTAGATTTAACCACAGTTTCCACCATTAGTTTTCACCATAGTTTCCACAGTAGTGTAGATTTCACCAGTTTCCACCAGTAGTTTTCACCATAGTTTCCACCAGTAGTTTTCACCAGTAGTTTTCACCATAGTTTCCACCAGTAGTTTTCACCAGTAGTTTTCACCAGTAGTTTTCACCAGTAGTTAGTGTAGATTTCACCAGTTTCCACCATTAGTTTTCACCATAGTTTCCACAGTAGTTAGTGTAGATTTCACCACAGTTTCCACCATTAGTTTTCACCATAGTTTCCACAGTAGTTAGTGTAGATTTCACCACAGTTTCCACCATTAGTTTTCACCATAGTTTCCACAGTAGTTAGTGTAGATTTCACCAGTTTCCACCAGTAGTTTTCACCATAGTTTCCACCAGTAGTTTTCACCATAGTTTCCACCAGTAGTTAGTGTAGATTTAACCACAGTTTCCACCATTAGTTTTCACCATAGTTTCCACAGTAGTTAGTGTAGATTTCACCACAGTTTCCACCAGTAGTTTTCACCATAGTTTCCACAGTAGTTTGTGTAGATTTCACCACAGTTTCCACCTGTAATTAGCATAGATTTCACCATAGTATCCACCAGAAGTTAGCTTAGGTTTCACCACAGTTTCCACTGGCAGTATAGTTGATCTTGGACTTGAAGGGGTTAAAGTGCATCTTTTGTTACCAGGCAAACTGTGACTGTAGTATCCCATTAGTGGGTGGATATCACATTGGTCTCAAAGATCAATGTCCTGTCTCACCCCTTGATGAGATTTTGCAGCTGGCACTTAACCAGTTTTTGGGTGCCATCAGGTTTCTTCACCCATGGGTGTAGCTTGCTGAGGGTTGTCCCATAGCCCCAGCCGATTGGCCCACTGTTTTACCGTCGGTGCACAGACTGTCAAAAAGGAGCAGGAAGTCAGTGGAGGGCCGCCTTGTAGGTCGGCTCTTGACTCCGAGCTGTTACTCCCCCCTGCGGCATGCCGCACAGAATTGAGTGACTGCAAAATACCTAATACGGAATAACTCCATTATTTGCAATACATGTTTCAGCAATAGAATAAAAATATGCCAATACCTGTATAAGATAAGATAACTTCCTATTAAATGAGGTGATCACAACTTCACTTTAAACCTAGCAGATCACAAAAGAATGAAAAAACAAATCATCCCTATAGACACAAGCCCTTTGCTATACGGCGATGCAGGAGGTACACCGAGAAAATAAACCCCCAAAAAATAAAGATAGGACCCTCTCCCAGTACCATTATGGCATAAACTAAAGCATAAAAGTCATCCATACAGTATAGTAAAAAATCTTTAATCCAAGGCACACACACACGTCTATGAAGATTGTTGGGGGGGGGATCTGCCCTCTCCACCCCCTCCCCCCCATTTCCTGAGCCCATTAATAGAGATATATTGTAGGAAACAAAACATACATAATTATTATTCATACAGTAATATAAATATATATATCATAGAAAATATATTGTAAAAAATGTATAAAACTATAATATGTGTATTATGGAAAAACAAAGCTACCTGGCAGGCGCTGAACACTTTACACCACCCTCCGTCTGGTAATTCATAACGTCTCTCCAACTTCAAGGTCATTGTTTTATTATTTTCCCATAAAACACAACTCCGTTCCATATCCTCTTTTATACAACATACACATGCACCACATACACAAATATGTGTTTACAGTGATTTGCTTTCACAGATCTTTCATTTGCAAGTTAAAAAAATCTATGAAATAAATCTTTAATTTATAACAACCTGTCACAGCGCGCGGCGGTAATGACACCTCGCAGTGACACATCTTCAATTATACATCCTCGCCAGCCAAAATAAATAGCCTGAGCAAGTTAACACCACGTTTAACCGGGGCATATTCAGGCTCGGCGCTGCTTCGGGCGCTCCAAATTTTGCTGCTCCCCTCCCGATATCAATAGCAGAGAGATATGACCATAAGCATGGATAGAAGACATTTTCGAGACCTATCAAGGCTAATAAAATGGTTTAGAACGGAAGCGAAGTGTCTTTTTTTTTTTATTTTTTTTACACAAAATGATTTCTAACAGCATTTCGTATGGTTTATATACTCTTTGCTGGGAGTTTTCATTGCTTTAGGGATGTCCCGATTATGGCCGCTGATCCGAACCGTGCGGTATTCGCAATCGACCGATGCCAAATCCCGATCCAATACTGGATGACATGAGTGAAGGGCCGCCCTGTAGGATGGCTCTTGACTCAGAGCTGTCACTCCCCCCTGTGGCATGCCGCACAAAAGTAAGTGACTAAGTGAGTGATAGAAAATTTTTTAATAGGGAATGAACCCATTTTTCACAATATATATATGTGAGCTAAAAACTGCCAACACATGTGTACAGCGAAACATCTTCTTACAGGACCGCTCTATTGTTTTAAAGTGGCCCAGATGTGAGGAGTGTCCCCCCTTCTCTCCCACCCTCCCTGTTGCTCTGGTCTGGAAAAATCACTGGGTGACGTGGAGGAGTTACCAGACCGGCCACTAGTGACATCAGCATGCAGAGAGTATGTCAACATCACCCTATGAGACCAACGACGATAGCGAGCGGCCTCAGGGAGACAGCGGTGGATGTCACGTTCCATCCTTGGAACCCCTGAACCTGCATTCCACTGTCACGTTCCATCCTTGGAACCCCTGAACCTGCATTCATTGTCTGCAACCAGCTTTCATATCAGCAGACATTCTGGAACTCCCCTAGTGGCTTGCTTCAAGAATTGCTCTTTCTGATCCAGCACTGGTTCAAGTATACAAGTAGTTAAAACACCAAGCACGTCACACTACACACCAAATAAAGGCACCACGCCCACCTCCTATCCTCGCTTCATCATTGTGCTTCATTCCCCCACAGAGAGAAGTACTGTGCTCTGTTGCTCCTGAATAACCCCAGTCTTGCCTTGAATCCCTACCCCAATCTCTGTCCCTGTGTTACCATCAACTTCAGACCACTCACCATATCCTTGGATTCCTGTTCCGGCAAACCGCACTCACCATCTTCAGCAATCTGGTCAGTCTGTTTTTCCATCCACCTCCACCCATTCCGGTGTCTGTGCAGTATACTGCAACTTGGGCTCAACCATCCCCTCATACTCTAGTGCCACCCCGGTACCAGTACGTGACAATGGATCAGATACACGCATGGACATGCAGCTCTGATCCATCCTGCGTAGAAGCTATGGAACTTGCGTAGATAAAGTGTGTAAGTCTGTAGTGGTGTGCAATTTGTGGCTCCTATGCTACGAAAGTTCCGAGGACAACAAAAGAATGAAAAATCACTCTGATAGACACAGATCCTTTGCTTCCAAGACCATGATACCTGGTCCCGATCCGATACTACATGACTGGTGGCTCAGCTCCGTGCGTGTCCTACCATACAGAGCAAGTTCCACCTCCACTCCTTGCGCACCCTTCCATGCATATCAGCCTGCATGCAACTCCTCACACTTACAGTGGGGATGCCTTGAGAAAGCCGATACCTGATTCCCCAAAAATGCTGCAATTGGGTCCATCCTGATCCTAGGTATCGGATTGGGATATCCCAAGTGTGCAAACACTGCTGCCCTTTGGGTGGGGCGAGTAGGGTACATACGCTGGGCCTCGCACCTCGGGGGGCCCTGCTTCACCTGACATGTAAATGCACAGAGCTAATTCCCAGCATGAAACTCCACCTGCCTCCACGACTGCCTGATTCTGAGAGCCCTCACCTCAAAGTAAGCAATGACATGGGGGTGTTAGAACCATCTCCCCTGCAAACAGACACTATTAGGTGGAGGGGAGAGGGTGTCTATCTGAAGGAGAGGGAGAGGGGTGTCTGAGGGAGAGGGGTGTCTATCAGAGGGAGGGGTGTCTATCAGAGGGGAGAGGGGTGTCTATGGGATGGAGGGGAGAGGGGGTGTCTATGGGATGGAGGGGAGAGGGGGTGTCTATGGGATGGAGGGGAGAGGGGGTGTCTATGGGATGGAGGGGAGAGGGGGTGTCTATGGGATGGAGGGGAGAGGGGTGTCTATGGGATGGAGGGGAGAGGGGTGTCTATGGGATGGAGGGGAGAGGGGTGTCTATGGGATGGAGGGGAGAGGGGGTGTCTATGGATGGAGGGGAGAGGGGTGTCTGAGGGTGGGGGTGTCTGAGGGTGGGGGTGTCTGAGGGAGAGGGGGTGTATTCATTGGTTTGGAGTGGAAAGGTGTCTGAGGCAGAGGGGGTGTCTATGGCATGGAGGGAAGGGGTTTCTATCTGTGGGAGAGGAGGTGTCTATCTATGGGGTGGATGGGAGGGGGTGTTTATTAGTGAAGATCACTGTGGGGGGGTCAATGTGTATCTGTGTGTGAAAAAAAGTGGGGTATAAGGAGGTGTGGCATTAAAAGCGTGGCCTGGGGCCCCACTATATTTTTTGGGCTAGGGCTCTGTGTACACCTCATATTGTGAATCTCTAAGAAAAAAAAAATGCTGCGCCCCCTCCGTCCAGGGTGCCGCCCCAGGCACAGGCCTAGCTCACTTCTACAAGAGAACAGCCCTGCCGTGCAGTAATTATTAGGAAATATTACCCGGGAACACAGAGCACAGGTCTCATATATCCACGTTCGTTGCAGATCAGTAAAATCCCTCATTCTGCTCATTAAGAAAAATAAGAGATCTCCAACTAAATATTCTTTAAAAGAAATTTATCGCGCGCTTAAAGCGTTTATTGCGTTTTCATTAAGAAACCATGAGATAGAGTAAAAAGGTAAACTCGGGCTCGGTGTGTGGCTGTAACTATGCGGAACGCGCCGGCTTTATTCCCTTATTTCTGTCGGACGTATTTATCAGCGCCGTGTGTTATTTTAATTATCTCATGCTTTAAACTCGTTATTTGAGCGTCTGAAACCCACGGTGAGTGTTAGGAGGATTATTTAAAATGCGGGAATATTCTCTCGTGTCATTAGAGCTCGGAGTCACTGAACGTCGGCTTTATTCCCGAGTCCAGATTGCTTTCTCTTTCTAACCCCTCCATTACCAAGTGGTTTCTCCATAAAACCCCTGACAGCACCTGGTGGATTTATGGAAGGTCACTCTCCATTACCCACACAGTAAAAGCGTACAGAGGCGTCTCTGCGCTACATTTCTATTGTCAGTAATCCCGATTTAACAGGTAGAGGGCTCCCTCTGCTGGCTGGAAAGCGCTACTACTTGTGCATTACAGCTTGGGAGACGAGTTTCCTTGAAGGTAGAAACAGAACTGAACGTTTTTCAACCTCAGCTGTCAGTTTGATGCATTGGAACTTTAAGGAATGAATTTTGTTGTAACCCTTTTAGTTTAACCTGTTTTTTTTTTTTTAAATTTAAGTTTTTTATTTTGCAATAAGTCAGCATTACATCATACTGTAAAATAATGGGTGACCTCGCAGGGCCAAACAAGAAGACATAACAAGCAACTGAAGCCACGCAGGGCCAAGAAATGTCATCGTAAAAACAGCGAATGAAAAAATAAAATAAAATGAATAATATCCTCCAAGGATAGCAATAGATTAGCAGAAAACATCCCCCAAAAGGGGGGTCTCATCAAGGTGGGAAACCTCTGCAAGCGAGAAAGTGTGTCTTTAGAAAAAACAACAGCTACGTATCTGAGCGCACTACATGGAAAAGATACATCTGAAAGCTTCCAAAAAATAAAAAAGGAAAACGGTGTGGGGGGAAACAATACAATGGGGTCGAGGCAAAGGCCTGAACTGTGCCGTCCCTGGCAAATTCCACAGGTCCAAAGGACCGTGGGAGTCCGAGGGGGTTAAATGGCACTAGGCCCGGGTACTCGGGGGTCACGATCCCCGAGACATCCCATTACGCCAAAAATAAAAGTAAAGGTAATAAAACAAATAAAAAAAAATAAAAAAAATGAAAGGAGATGAGGGTGTCCTCAAAGCGTGTCCAAAGTCACAAAAACAAAGTCTCAGCATGAATGTGGGGAGAAAGCATCATTGTATAATAAGAGTAGGGGGGGGACTTCATAGGAGGGGATTGGGGGGGAAGGGAGCAAAATAATAACAAAACAAAAATAAATGGTGGGTTTCATAAAAGAAAAACACACACATCAGCCAGCGTCTCGGAATGGGGATTCTTGTACCGCCGGCAGGGCATCGCTGGGCA
Source organism: Leptobrachium leishanense (assembly GCA_009667805.1). Lineage (NCBI taxonomy): Eukaryota > Metazoa > Chordata > Amphibia > Anura > Megophryidae > Leptobrachium > Leptobrachium leishanense. The sequence continues at coordinate 92,567,017 of CM019073.1, forward strand.
GGCCAGGTTTCTCAGGATGCAGAGGCTCTCCAACAAGGGGCAAAGCTCGCCGCTCCAGTAGCAGCCAGATTGGGTGACAGCCTGCTTCCCGGGTGAGAGCCGCGAGCAACTCTGCTCCAGGAGAAGGGGTAAGATTCCCAGGTCGCGGCCCTCTCTCAGCTGATGGGAGGAAAGAGCGCCCTCCCCTCCCCGGGCACCGAGTTGATTTTGCCGGTTCCAACAGCGCTCCGGCCAACATAGCGTCGTCAGGCAATTCGCGGCCGCTGGGCACATCCGGACAGCTTGACAGTGGCGTCCCCGCCACCGACGGGGCTGCTGGAGGCTCCGGGTTTCCTCT